>CM056392.1:9471299-10093799 GCA_029718625.1 Synaphobranchus kaupii
CAATCCACACATAGATAATGTACATTTAGCGAAAGACACCCAACTGTACTTTACATTCAACACCATATTCCCCCCGTAATCACAATGGAATCAGCTCATTTGTATTTTATCTGTAACAACACCATTAATGCTAAACCATATTAGACCACATTCCTGCTTCCTGTACTGCAGCTTATGATGCTATTAATCTCCATGGTTCTACACTCCATTATAAGGTATTATATTAAAGCATATTCCCTGCTATAAATCACTGATATATTAACTGCCTAAATGTATTATAATACAGCATGTAACGTTCTATAAAACCAGAAGGCTCCACTCCACTCCATGCAGAAGGAAAAGGTTTGGGCTCTACTGGAAGGAAAGGGACATCTACAACATGTCACAAAATAAATAGCCCATCAATCAATCCATCAATTCCTATTCAGCGGCAGGGCCCTTTGCGGCGGAATGATTTGTTTGCAGAGCGCATCGCGGCGAAAAACGGTCGCGAAATAGTGATGGAACAAAGACGACGCGATGATGTTGGCAACTGGAAGAAAATGACAGCCTGACGTGGACCGACGCAGCCCTGAAACCCTCTCTCTCTCTCCCTCTCTCTCTCTCCCCTCTCTCTCTCTCCCTCCCTCTCTCTCTCTCTGTTCCCTCATTCTCTCCGTTCATCTGCAAAACGGCAGAAAGAGCAGCGCTTGCTGCAGCCATTGAAATGGAGTCCGGGTCAGAGAGAGGCCGAACAGCCCTGCTGCCTCCAGGCACGGCGGGGCCTGTGGAGGGAGCTTAATGCATTTCTCTTTAATTCAGCGCGTTTAGGTCGGATTCACGAGAAAGCGGACATCGCATTGTCCGACTGCACAGATGAGCGGGCCACCATTTACGCAGAGCAGAATACTGAGGGAAACGAAGAAGCCGCAAACAGACAATGCAGACCGCCGTACTGCTGTTGATCTACTGCCATCTCTGGCCACCGTTGGTACTGCAAGGAGGGGTTTCTACAGCAGTGTGAACAGAGCAACATCTATCTAAATTAGGGTGAATTTAGTGATGCGGCTCTCGTTTCCAAGAGAATGGCATTCGGCGCAGCTGGGTTGTATGTATTTATTACTATTGTTCCCCTATCGTTAACCTTTCCATCTATCTAAATATCGAGATTTAGATATTCAGCCTTTTCCACTCATTCACGCATTCACCTGTTAGCTAAAGGGAGTGATCAAAAGGTTTTTCTCCCAACCAAAGAATCAAAAGACTTGCTTTCTCCCCGAGACTTTTACTATTCACCAATATTCTCAGAAGTCAGGCAGGCTGTTAACTGAGCTCTTGTTTAATTCCTTCTGAACTCAGTTGAGGATTAAAAACATGTATTATTTAAAGATTGTGTGGGTGTACTGGACATATTCAGTTGTGTGAGATCACTCCAACCCCAAACATACGTTAGAAATCCAAAAATCTGAGCTGTCAAGTGCTGTCTCATTACAATGGCGTACCCTATGTCCTGGTACTGAACCCAGGACCGTCTGCAGAGCAGCGCATACCTGGCCATAATGTCAGCCGGAGAGACTCGGTTCTCGCCGTCTCCTGCAAGAGCGCCCCCCTCTGGTTGGTCAGGCACCCTGCAGCCTGCCTGCATCAGCTGCATGTGAAGCGTGCTCCTTCACGAGTGGCTGGCTATCTTTTAGCCCTTCTGTGGGGACAGGTATTTATGAGCGGAGGCTTCAAGTTCTTGGCTTTGCCCAGGAATGGAAAGGCCCTCCTCTTCCTCGTGTGTTGGGCCTGATCATCTCCCTCTGTCTGGCATGCGGGGGCAAACCGACCTGTTCAGGGCTGAGACGGGCGACCCAGCCTTTACCTGAGAGGGAAGGTTGGGCGGCGGGGGGGAGTTCGAAAGGCCCAGCGTTTCCCGGTGCGCCCAGCTCGGCTCCACTGCTCCGGGGGCCATTAACCCCCCTGGCCCTAACCCACTCTCCGATTGGCTAGGACGGCCGGCGCGCCGGCCTTCCCGGACCCCGCTGTGTTTGTCTGTGTTTACACTGCAACCAGCCAGACTCTCTGACACAGACGACCCCTGAGGAAAATCCCCGAGGCCATCAACGCGCTCGTACGCTGAGTGAAAGAGCTGCCATCTCCGCACGGCGCAGGGGCTCTAATAGCAGCCTCCGCTCTGATGCTTGTCCTCTCTGACACCTCCAGTGCTCCGGCGGAGGAGGCGTTTAAGAGGTCTGGCCGCGTCTAAGCAATTTCAGCCCAGAAAATGGAACGGCCGGGAAAAACAAAGAAAGCGAAAAAACCCCGGGCACAATTAAATACTTCAGAAATAAATTGCACTCTGAACGGTTTTCCGAAGACGGCGAGAAAGCCAGCGTAACGCTGGGCTCGTCATATCTCAGAGTTGGCCGATCGCTGTACGTGTCAACAGCAGAGAACCAATGAAATAACGTTGCAACTGAGACTCCATGGCGTACTCCTTCACATACAGATCAGCGGAGATGTGCACAAATATATTCCCAATAAGATCCGCTCAAATGCAGGGAGGTTATAGAATCGCTTGTAAGAGTACCTGAAAATAAGATACCAAGAGTCTTTTGATGTTGTTGGGTCACAGACATCTGGACACCATGGCATGCAAAGGACATGCAACCGAATATTAAATAAGAGGGCTTTAAGTTTGTCCAATTACTTTTGGTCTTTAATTCAGTAATGGGGGGGGGGGCTATGTATAAAAAGGGCTACAATTGCTTACACGGTTCACCCGATATGGTGTAAAAACCCTCAAATTAAAGCTGAAAGTCAGCACTTTAACCTTATAGTCACTGTTCCATTTCAAATCAAATGTTCTGGAGTACAGAGCCAAAACAACAAAAATTGAGTCACTGCCCGAATGCTTTCCGTCCCCGCTGTAAAGGGCTGATGCTGTCGCTGGTACACTATCCAGTGCAGGGTAACCTATTACAGTCTCATCAAAGTTAGTGACTGCGTCAAAACAAACTTCATTTAATATCGATTTAATATTCAACATAATAGTGAAACAAAACTTTGACAGCGTGTAGCTGCTGCGATGGTTTCCGGTAGAGAATGCCCTACCCCGTTTAAACGTGCTGTTCAGCCGATGTGTGGCATGAACCACACAGCTAACCTAAAATGGCAGCAATCATTTTAGTGCAAGGACATCAAAGGGTAGTGAGAATAGAAGTATATGTATATAGTTTGATCAGGATGACTGAGCATTTATCATAGTCTAACTGTGAATAGCACAAAGCACATATTGTACACACTGAAAACTCAACATCACTTAAATTTGGCATGCAGTACTATTCAATGGATTTTGGATTCTCAGACCCGAACAAAGAATGCTAACAAGGGAAAGAGGAATACTCAATATGAGTAAAGCACCGTCTGTGATACTGGCAGACCTTAAACAGGTAGGTTTCAAATCCTAAATATTTACTTATATCTGGACTGGTCTCAAGTTCTACCTATATGGTAATGCCATGCTTACTTGCTTGGCTGTTATCCGTACTGGGGAAAACTTATTTTATTTTTTACATAATATCCATTTCTACAGCTGGATCCTTTACTGAAGCAATTCAGGTTAAGCACCGAGGCGGTACTCGACGAAAGAATACAAACTTCGGTTACGAGCCCAATCGTTTCGCCGCATCGACGCGCCGCATTTAACACCAGCGCTTTGTCTCGTACACGACCAGGAGAGCTAACCTACGCGGTACGGCAAACGGTCTGCCGTCCACGTGACCCTCCCACTGCGTGACGGGCAGCTGACTTGACGGCCTGACCACAGGTCTTTCGCCCTTTTAATGAACGCCAAAGGAAACATGGGGGGACATATTGACAGGCTCTGAAAGTGAAGTTTGATAATGCTATGAAGAAACCCGGGAGCAGGAGGGGAGATGAATACAGACAAAAAGCCCATAGTCACAGCACATCTGCATCGCCCGCTCCCGGGCGCCAAATCCTCGCTTTCTTCCTGCATGGATTTATCGAGTTACGAGACTTCTCCCTGAGCCGGCTCCGACAAACAATATTCCAGCCTGGCTGGGCTAGCTCTCAATCAATGGAGGGAGAGAGAGAGAGAGAGAGAGAGAGAGAGAGAGAGAGAGAGAGAGAGAGAGAGAGAGAGAGGGTTAGGGAGAGATGGTGAGGGAGTGGGAGAGAGAGAGAGAGGGTTAGGGAGTGGGAGAGGGGGGTTAGGGAGAGGGAGCGAGAGGGAGGAGAAAGGGAGAGAGGTTTAGTGAGAGGGAGAGAGAGATGGTTAGGAGAGAGAGGTTGAGAGAGAGAGCGAGAGAGAGAGAGAGGGAGAAGAGGGAGGAGAGAGGTTGAGAGAGAGAGAGAGAGAGAGAGAGAGAGAGAGAGAGAGGGGGGGAGGGTTAGGGAGAGGGAGAGAGGGAGAAGAGAGGGAGAGAGAGGGAGAGAGGGTTAGGGAGAGAGGTTGAGAAGAGAGAGAGGGCCGAGGGAGAGAGAGTTTGAGAGAGAGAGAGAGTAAGAGAGGGGGGAGGGTTAGGGAGAGGGAGAGAGAGGGAGAAGAGAGGGAAGAGAGAGGGTTAGGGAGAGAGAGAACAACAAACAAACAGAAGAGGAACCTCCAACAGTGCAGAGGAACGGAGAGAGGGAGGAGAGGAGGAGCAGAAAAAAAAAGGGAGGAGGAGGAGCAGAGAAGGAAGCTTCAAACAGAAGGCGAACGGAACGCGCCGTGACAGGAGCGATGACCTCTGACTCATCTGACCTCTGCAGATGCAGCAAAAACCATCAACCGAAACAAAAGGACGGGGCTGATGAACAGAGTCAGACGCCCCTCTCTCCTCCATCTCCTCCATCTCCTCCTCATCCCTGCTCCACCACCTTCGCTCTGTGCATCCTTCGCTCTTCCTCCATGCGAGGGAGATTAACATGACTGCTCTTTAAAATACTAAACACAGACTGAATTACAAACTACAGCATCAAAAGAGGTCATAGAATAGCAAGAAAACACTGCTAAGGTCACACAGTGAGAAATATTGCCACAGAGAACTGGATCTACTCGATTGATCCCGCCTCATCTTGGATACACATGCAATTTGGCCCAATTCCTGCCCTAAGCGCAGTAATATTTTTTCGGGAAGTTCATCCATTTCAAGAAAAATTGCACAAAATGACCTCCCCCGGCTCCCCTATTTTGGGAATATTGGATTAGAGGGAGAGGGTAGGGTTACGGCAAACGCAATCACCCGCCCTTAATGGCACGAGAGGTGAAGGCTGATTTGTGACGCCCTTTTTCACCTCTGACCCCCCCGCTCCCCCTCCCACCCAACTCCACCAACTCTGGCCTCCCTGTGCACTGAGCGAGTGACCCCACCCCTAAAATCTCGGGCGCATCTGACACCGTCTCTCCTCGGGCCTCCGCAGTAGCTGCGCCGTCGGCCACACCCTCGCTCAACCCACGAGAAAGCGCACCGCTAAAACCCGCGCGCCGGCCTCACAGACAAAGAGTACGACCGAGCAAGACCATCGCGAGCTGCGTCCACGTTGGTTAAACTCACCTCTCGGGGAGACCCGCCGGATCGGTTCCTCCTGCGCACTGGCCCACCGGTCCCCCCCTCACGCGAGGGGGAATCGCTATTAAAATAAGGGGTTGGATCAGCATACGTAACGGGAGTAATGTAGTCACGGCCGTGCCTCGTGACCTTTCACCCCCCCACGGGTCACATGTCACTGTAGGGACGGCAAATGGCCTTTCCTCTAAATGCGGGGCTTAGGAAACGCTTGCCTCAGGAATATCAAATAAAAAGGGGAGAAGGCAGCGAACGTGGCGAGGTGGAGACGGACGGACGGACGGACGCAACAGCGGAGAACGAGGAGTCCGCGTACGCAAATCGCCCCTGGAGTTTATTCGTAGGGCCAACCCTTCATGACTGTGCTATTAATATATACCAAGAGCAATGACTGTGCAGCCCGTCTCCCCCTTTTATCATGGCCCAAAATTACATCACTTTCAGAGAGGAGATCAATACATCTCACCGCGATTATGTACGACAGATGAGATAATCACAGAAATTACGCATCCATCGGCAAGCATGGAGAAATCGCCTCGCGTTTTCACTATAGTGGTGGACCTGACGAAAAACGCACAATAACATATTTGATATTTAACCAAAGAGCCTTGAACCATCGGCCTGCGCCTGGTGCACGCAATTTAAATAATAGAAGAAGACCTGTCGGTGGGTGTGTCATTTTCTTAATTCAGTTGATGAAAACTGAAGCAAATTTTTTTAGGGTCGAATTGCAGCAGTTAAATTTGATTTGCATGGACTTTGTCCCTGGAGACTCCCTTCACTGACCTGCCCTTAATGACAGATGGAACCAGCGAGTCTAAGGGGGGGAGGGGGAGGGAAACAAAGTCCCCAAATTATGGCTACAGAAGACCAGGGCACCCATACCAGAGACGCCACACACCTTCCATTTTGTGAAGAGTCAAACCTGAAACGCCAGCCGTATAACCAACTAAAATGGATCCTGAGAACAAAAGGCCGATAACATTATGAGTCTGATGGTTGTGCTGCTTTGCTGTGCTTAGTAATCGGCGAGAGAAAAAAAGAAAAAAAAAATGACTGCCCATCCGACGTTGTATCGTGTCGTAATTACCACTGTGCCGGACTTTAAAAAAAATATTCTTTGGAAATTTGCGAGATGACTGAAAAGCTCTAATGGATGTTTGTTTTTCCACACGCCCAGATAGCAACGCAGCAGAATTTTAAGTATAAAACTCCACAATACAGCCACGTTTATCTCCTAAAGAGACCCCCCCAAAGACTGCAGGCGTCAGTTTGGTAACACATCTTAGAGGACGGGGGACTGTGAGAATCCATGAGCGAATAAATAAATAAGGACGGCTTTATGGATTAAAGATAAAAGCGAGGGAGACTCAGCGAGGCGCTGGCGGCTTTGCGGGCCCGGAGTAAGCGGCTGCATTCAGAGCGAGCGGGTGACCTTTCTCCGCTGGATCCCGGCCCGCTCCCGGCCCGCTCTCGGCCTCCAGGCCCGCGCGGCGATGCGCCCGGCTTATCGCTCCGCGTTCCTCCTCTGATGTGGACGGATTTGGGAGGGAGCCGCGCGGCGCTCCGTTCCCCACGCCCCCCCCCCCCCCCCCCCCCCCCCCGCTGGGGCTTTCGGGGGCCACGTCCCAGAGCTGGCCGAGGATTCGGTCAAGTCGGTTCGATAACTTTGGCAAATCTTGCTTTTTTTCGTTTCTTGACATCGCCGGCGCGAAACGTAACCCCGTCCATCGGCCCGGCGGTGCCGTGAGCCGCAATACAAGTTCACCCCGTGCAGGCTGTGGCAAGCCTTCCAGAGCTCTCCTCAGCCGCACGACCGCGCAACAGTAACGGAATTAAGAACCCGCGGCTCGACCGGAGCGGCCGCATTGATCGCTGCGATGGGGATGAAAGCTTGGGGGTGGAGGGGGGGGGGGGGGGTTATGGCCCTTGAGGGGGACGGGCGCTTCATGGGTCCTGGGACGGGGGCAGGCCCGGGTTCTGGCAAAACCGTCAGAACAATCGATAGGTGCTCGCTTTGGGCAAGGAGGGGGGTGTAGCAATGCCTCCGCGTTCCTTAGAGCACTCAGACTCTCCACCGGCCGGGGGCCTCGTTTCCCTCCCGCGCGCGCCCTGACAGAGACGTCCGAGAGGAGAGGGGGTCTCGAAAAGGAAAGTCCTGAAAATCCCGCAGCAAATGACCCTGATCCGAAGGAATCCTGCGGAGTGCTGACCTGCTCCGAGGTTTGTTCCCGTGAGGTCGTGGCTGCGCTGTACTGCTGATCAAAATATTTATCTTCCATCACAAAAAATGTACATTCGATCAAGGGTAAGATTCAAGGACAAATCTGACCGTGCGTGCATAGGGAGGGTGTTTAAGGGTCATAAACCGGTGCTGAGTACTAGAACACCACTTGGGGATATTTACTAAGCACATGCAGTATCGTTTGCACACATCGATAATGATTTAGCTGCCGCTTTGGTAGTATTCATTTATAAAATATTTCAAAAGGCCAGCTGTCAATGTTTCATAAAGAAAAGCTTCCCTCAATGAAAACACCCTCATCACAATCATCTCTGTAACCAGTATTTCAATTCAGTCCCATTAAATTCATTACGTTTTAATAGCAGTTACCTGTGCGCAAGACCTGCCCTAATATCCTTCATATAACAACTGCTGAATATTCACCTAATGGATTCATAAATTATTGAACCCGGATTATCAATTTATATTTCAGTGTTTAAATCCTAATACATAAACCTGTCCCCAAGTTTCAATAACATGCACTTATCCACTTTAAGAGCATACGCAATTCAATCAAACAAGACTTTTCCTTTTTTACGTTTTTATTTATTTTAGATTAAATCAAAACTCGTGAGGATTCGTTTTATGCTCATCGGAATCAGCCTTATGCTCTTAAGGAATGAAAATCAGGAGATAGGAAAACGTGAGCCAAGAATTCTATGGTGCCTGGGCTGGGAGCCATTTTAAAGCTTCCGTCTCTTTACAATCCCCACTGTTTTCAAAACATAAATAATATATACTCAAACAAACACGGTCAAATGAGGAACATACTATGTACATAATTATTTTCATACGAAAAAAAATTCATAGAAGGGCAACATTGGTCATTTAAAATAGCATTTTCAGACTGCTAACAGTCCAAATTGTGAGGGCGAAAATTACCTATAATCATGTTGGACAAATAAAAAAAGAAATAAAGAAAATAAGCTGAAATTGCCAGAGATTTGGCAAAACAACAAAAATGACAAATTGCTGCTACTGTTGAAGAAAGAAATCCTTCATTGGCTGCATTTACTCACCATTGCTTTACAGAGGCCTGCTACCCAGCTGCATAAGGTGAATCACATTCAAAGATACATTTCTTCCTCAAAAGAAACTGAACTAAGTGCTGCCTAAAGAACAAAAACTGAGCACAAAGTAAGAAAGAGAAGGGCTATGTGAATTTCCGATATAAATATCCTTTTATACCCAGTCATGATAGCATCACCTGTTTATCTGTGGAATGTTCCAAACAGGTGTTTTTTGAACTTCCCAGTCTTTTATTTTTTTATTTTTTTTTGCCCGTCCCAACTTTTTTGGAACTTGTTGCAGACATCAAATTCAGAATTAGCATATATTTACAAAAATCAATAAAGTTGATAAGGTAAAACATTAAATATCTTTTCTTTGTACCGTTTTCAAATAAATATATGTAAAAGAGAATTTACAAATCACTGCTTTCTGCTTTTATGTGCATTTTACATACTGTCCCAACTTATTTGGAATTGGGGTTTGTATTTCAAAAGTTATCCTGAACAAAGCTAGACATTTAAATGTATCAAACCGATGTTCCCAAATCTGTCATTATTTTAGGTTGCTGCTCATAAAGTCTGCACATTATGTTTAAAAAAAGCAGCGCTCCACGAACGGCGTCTTCGGCAGCCATACGGACACTCGGCTTTGGAAGGGCCGGTTCTGTTCAAGCCTTTATTTGAACGTTATTGTCGTCGCTCAGACGGGACTGCTGCAATCTTTTCTCCGGTAACGATCTGCGGTCACTTTAACTGTCAGGCTGTAAAACACCTCGCCAAACACGGCCTACCGCCAAGCCGCGGAGCGCTTTTCACGAGGGTCACGTGTGCGCTAAAACCCGCCATATGACGGTAGGCCAGAAAACTGTATTTACACACAGCCCCAAAAAAAAAAGAAAATATGTGTTTCCCATTAAGAGCAGGTCTTCCCACGGAGGCCTGGTGCCATTATCTCCAGTTGTGCCGCTGACGAGACAAGCAGGTAATGTTTAGCGGCCTTTTGTTGCGAGGAAGAACGAACGGTTTCAGCGGGATTAAGAGAAGACACTTAACCACATTAGGTGCCTGAGACGGATTTTTTCGATCGATGAAAAAGGACCGGCCCCCTGAGACGACGGGCGCTGCTCTCCCGGCCGCCGTCGCATGCAGTCCGCGCGCATCCCCCTCCCCCTCCTTCAGCAGGACCTTTCACTCATCGTCATAAAGAGCATTAATAACCTCCATAACCCTTCCCTGTGTTCAGCGCGTTAACCGAAAGGTCACTTTGTTTTTAATTCCTGCCAAAGCCGGAGAGACCTCAGACCGGATGGCGCAAGGTATAAATTGTACCGTTATCGCTGATAAAATAAAGAGAGAAAACGTGAAGCGAGTCTCTCGCATGATTTTAATGTTAATTCTGCAGGGGACGGAGCGAGCGTCTGGTCTCGTCAGCAGTTGCTGGCTCTCCGTCCTGAAAATAAAAATATACTTTCTGGCCAGGCCTTCTGCGAGCAGTCAATACCCCAGACATGCTTGACAATTTATCATTTTTCAGCTCTCATTTTTCATGTATTGACAATGTGTTTTTCCATTTATTTTCGCAGTATTAAATCCGTTAGCCAAGTTAACCACAACAGAAATGTGGCTGTGGCCGAGTCAGGTGGCAATTCCAGGGTGATTTCGGAATTCTGCCTCAACTTTGGCCGACTGAAGTATCGCACGTTAAAAGTTCATCCCGAATGATTGAATAGCCTCGTTTTTCCAACATGTCAGTCCCCGCAATCTGATGCAAGCCTTCGAAATGTCGGATAGCTCCACCCAGGGTTGGGATTTGAAGAATATTCACCGGGAACAATCCCGCCACAGTCGACGGTTCATTAAAAGTCAGCGGTAGACTTCATCACAGGATCAACGGTGCTAATCTACTAACGAAATTACAGCACAGGGTGGACGGGACGGAGATAAAAACGCACGTGTGCAGTAACGTCAGCTACAGATCACCGCAAAGCGCATTCCCATCGACAGCAAAGATTGTTTTGCCATAGCTGATTTTTTAATAGGATTAGTCCTCAAATGGAGGTTTGATACACATTGATTGGACGGTACCAACACGCGGGAAACATACCCACCACTCTTTTAATCCCCATTGGCTCACAGCACCATTCCACATACAGTACACAAGCAATACAACACTCACCATGACCATTCACCTGCTACCAGCCACTTATGAAAAACAAAGACAGTGAACACTCTTTAGCATTTTCACTGACTTCAATAATGCAGGCATTCAACATTGCAGACTCAGTAATGATAGGATACATTTCGATGGGTACGAAGCACTGGTGTCTGTAAGGCTACTATAAGAGGTCCCCAGCAGACAAATGTGTACAGTAAGCGTAGCACGAGTAGCGTAGCACGAGGTGGCGCGCAATGCAACGGTGTTAGCACCCAGCGAAGACTCTTCTCACCTCCACACACACACTGCTACGGGCACTAATAGGTGACAGACGGATGATCAACCAGCAACTCACTTTGCCAGCGCGGCGCAATGGTGTTTCAGCAAAATGTGAATCGTGTTTCTTTGACGAGACCAGAATGATTTTAATCATGGAGAACTGAAAGATACAACTCCAAAGTTGAAAGATACAACCTACAAAGCCATCGAGATTCAGGTGTTTTAGGGTGGAGGGAGGACACAAACCCTTTTAATGAAACAAAGATTGCCCCCCCCCCCAAAAATGGGTAAACAGGACAGTGACAACAGCTCCTTGTAGGGAGATTCAGATATATAACAATATGACTACTGTTTACACAGAAGGTGCATTTAGGATTATTATTTCAACAAAAATTTCAATTATTATTTTATTGGCCAAGCAGACCAACAACGCATTGGACAAGGAAGCTAACCAAGTTCCACATAGCTCCAGTCCACAAAGTTTATAGGCAAAACTTCATTTCACACATTTACTACTTCGGTTTTGTCACCTCATTTATTTATCCATTTCTTCTTCTTCAACGGTGGCTTTCACTCCTCCGTATCGCTTTCATTTCAATAGACATAAAGCACGAGGCACCCACGCCAGAGCTTCGTCTAGCATAGCGCTTCTTACATGCTCCTTCGTTTTACTGGGGAGAGCGTTTCCCTGGCTTCCAGCGGTCTGTTGACGTGGAGGGACGGCGGCTTGGGAAGCGTCACAGGAGGTCATTAGGCCGCCATTTTACCTCCAGTCTAAGCAGGTGGTGTTCTTTAAAGGAACACAATACAGACGGTGTATAATCCCGCCGTCATCGCCATAAGGCCTCTCTCTGTTGGAAAAGCACACCTTCGCCCAGGCGAGCCAGGCCCCCGACGCAGGACACATTTGTGTCTTTCAGGAAGCAGATACTTGATAACGGACGTCATGATCCATACTCCCATCCGATCCATAACGGGTCAAAGCCGGCTCACAGCATGTGGTAAGCGTTTGTTTTACAACTTCTTAATTACTCCTTCACTGCTCCAGGGAACAACAAATACACACTTACCGCTCTTTTAGAGATGACAACCCCAGCCTCCGCGCGCCTCCACGTCGCTCAGCGACGTGCGCACAAGCGGGCCCTAGCGTTTCTGAATGAAAGTTTATGTTTCTCTGGGGAGGTTGGGGCTCCTGTCAGATGACAGCGACGTCACAGAACGACCGCGAGCGAGAAGAGACGACCGCCACACGGCAGATTAAGACACTTTTCAAAGTCTCATCTGCCGCAGGTCGCCTATTCGCAACAGGAAGTAATCGGTCATGTGCACTCACACAATCACACACTTACAGACAACAGGCTTTAAAGGCAACACAAAGAATACATAGAAATGGATAAACGCGAGAGGAAGTACCAGATTTACTCATCCAAGTAAAACTACTCTGACCCATTTAGAAAATTAGAAAGACAGCCATCTGAAACTGTGAAATAGGAAAGACACCCAATAAAATATCTGGTTAGCGTGCTCTTATGCGTTTTGTAGTATGTATGACCAAGTTTGTTTAAACAAATAAAGAATTTTTTTTTAAAAAGTATGAAATCTTATGACAGAGGATGACAATTAAGGTTTGTATGTATGTGCAAATTTGCAAGCAACATTCAGAACCTCTGGTTTTGTTTACTTGATGAACTGAAGGGCTTAATTGGGTTTGTGTGATGGGTGTGTTCACATTTGGGGGGAGGGGGGGGGGGGGTTGGGTTGGGGTTGGGGGGGGGTTGGGGGGGGCTCAAGGGCTCTCACCCGCAGTGATGTCATCGTCGGTGACGTCCATCTCCTCTTCAGGGGCCTTGGGGTTCGGCAGGCTGGGGCTCGGGAGGGGGGAGGGGCCGGCTGCGCCGCCTCGGTGGTCGCTCCAGCTGCAATGACATCACACAAGGGTCACGTGACTGAGAAGTTGTAGCCTTACCCACGCGCATCGATCATCGGAGGAAGAGTTCAGGTGGCATCGACTCAAGCAAATCATGAGGAATGCACTCAGATGTGACTTAGACCCAAAGCTAATTTTCTCCTTGCCTTCTCGTCCTTGTTAAGTAGCTTATTCAACCCATCTCTCCAATCTGACGGCCCTGCCAGCGGTTTGTATAAGAGAGATGCTTTATTAGCCCGTAACCCTTCGCGATTACACCCATTTTTATTCACCGGGCTAATTTAGCCCTTATCCTAGAATTACCAATTAAAATAAGCTTTTCATTAGAAGCAGGCAAATTAATCAATGCTGCTTTGTGCAGAACACATACTTTAAAGCTGGGAATGAGCTAATCGCTGCTTGGGCCTCATTACAGAATGATTCCTCCCTTTTGAACATACATTTTTTCCCCGTTCTTTAGGCGCGAAGTGGCCACTCTGAAGCGCCCCGCGTTCTCAAAACGCACGGTTTTCAAACGGAACAGAGACGTCGCGACAGATTCCCCCCCGTCCTGAAGCTCGCCGAGGCACTTCTGTTGCCATATCGACAACTTTCCTCCAATTACATTTGATGAAGTGAGGGTGTTAGCGAGCGGAGGATCAGATTGATTAATCCCACTCTCCCAGCGAACACGTTCCTTTATGTTTCAATTAACCTCGCCATTGACCAGTGACATATTTAAAGAGAAATTGTTTTTTTCACCCCCCCCCCCCCCCCCCCCCCAGAGTAGACCTCATAAGTAAAGTAAAACTGAAGACCACAGCAGGGGCAGGACAGTCTACACCACCAATGACATGCCCCCCCCCTGACCAACTTGGGCGGGAAAATAAAGAGTGCTCATTGTGACATCATCAGTGACACGTTTATCAGTCCCTATGTGCAAGTCTAGAGCTGCCTCCGTGTCTGACTTCCCTCCAAACCACACCGGTCACACACTTGCAAGGACACTCTGCAAATCCTTTACGCAACACAAGAATATCCACTAAATGTGAACATTCATTCTCTTCTGCTGCACATTGATTTGACATTGCACTGCACATTGATCCATTATTAGGCTCTTAAAGAAGAGACCAAAATATTGGATAAAATATGCTGAAAAAAGTGCTGAATATTTTAAGTAAGTGTATACCACAACTTGAAAGGGGTACATTATTGCAAAATCATGAATTAAAATGAAGAAATTTGAAAATGAAAAAAATTATTTTTATTTATTTTTCTTTTTTTTAAAACAGGCCGATAGAAAATTCTTGAATGTGACTGTTTAGAGTTATGGCACTGGAGTACACCGGTCGGGGAAGAGAGGTGCTTCTCTGCGTGCCGCCCCCCCCCCCCCCCCCCCGTAATGGGGAGGAGGCGCAGTATGGAGACCATAACTCAGCGGGCCGTTCGGCGGGAACAGAGGGGCCCCTCCTGCAAGGTCAAGCGCTCCGTGTCAGGGATGACACACGGCTTCGACCCGGCCTTGTTAACCCCTGGGGTCCCGGCAGGCACGCGCCGCTCCCCCTAACAGAACGGGCCCGCCTTCGAATGGCACAAAAAAAAAAAACGCTTACCCCCCTCCCCCTCCGCCTCGGCAACCTACCAATGCCTGTCTCTTAAATTATGAGTTACCAAGCTTTTAAAGGGATCGAATTGTATTCAAAGGGCTGTATAGCGAGTTTAACAATACGCCTAACGTGTCACGGGGCGCTGCGCAATCATACATCATTTCCGCGCCTTAAATCAAACGGGAACAGTTGTTCTGGAACGTGTATTTCACAATAAAACGGAGAAAAATAATAAATAGACAGTCGTATGCACGAAATCTGCACATACGTACATGAAGATACTTTTACGATCTTACGGCACCGGGTCAGGATGTCATTTTTAACCGCGCGCAGTCCAGGGATGAACAGATCGGGGCGGTAAGGTGAGTTCACAGGTGCCCCGCACTCCTACGGGGCCAACAGCTGCGTTCAGTTGTCGAACTTGCCCCCCCTGCCCCTCCGCCCACCCGCCGCGGCTGATCTCGGGACGCTCGTCCGCGGTGGACTTTAATCGCCCGGCCGGCCAGCCAGCCGTTCCACCCGGATCTCCCGGAGCCCTCGGGCCAGCAGCTGCGCTCCTGTAATACCCGCCCCGCCCCGCCCCCGCCCTGCCCCGCGTCCCCACATCCCGGGCGGATGAGTCAGGCTTGAGCGGCGACGGGCGACCGGGCCGTTTCCACGGCGACGCGGCAGGCCCCCTCGGACAGGAGGGGGACCGTCCCCCTCAGGCTCAGGCGCGCGATGCGTTTTTCGGGGCGGGACGCCCCTCCGGAGGCTCGGCGGATTTGGCCGGTCGGGGCGGCGGAGGGCGTCCGATGAAACGCAGCGGGAGGCGGAGCTCGTGTCAGAGGTCTCTTTGTTCCAGGTCGCCAGGGGAACCGCCGCTCCTGCAGCCCTGGTCCCAGCCTTTCAGCTCAACGGCGCTGGGGTCAGAGGTCATGAATGATTCAGGTAGGGGACGGAATGAGCCTTGCTGCTCACAGCGCCGCTAAAGAAAAACACACGACGCACTGCGAGACCCTGTCAGTTCAGCGCACTTTCAACAACTACACCCTCAAATCCATGTCAGCCAAAACCAGGTTCAACCATTTTCTCTTCCCACCCAGAGAGATCAATCCATTGGCACACTAGTTATTCCAATACAAATGGCCAGTAACAGCTTAAGTGACCCCTTTCTATAATTCAGTGCAAAGGAACAAGTCTAGCAGAGCTACAATATGCAGCAAAAATGAATGAATGACAGCAGACATTTATGCTGACTGTTGCTAATTATTTCTTTATGAGCAAGATAAAAATCATGAATGCTCACGAATGACAATATGTTAAATGGAAGGTGCAAATTCTACAGGTACAAAATGTAGATTACACAGCACCTTCATATAGAGAGTGTAACAAGTGAGTGATGAGCATCGATGATAATCCAATGGTGAAAAGCTGACTCCCAAGTACTACACTCGCTCGAGTATATCATAATACAGTAAAGGTATTATAGCCAGCATTCTTTTGCGGCCAAAAAAAAAAAGAGCACATTTTATTTTCGTTTCACCTCAAGAAAAGATTCAAAAGCCCACTTCTCTGTGAAAGTATCTGCAGCTTCTTCTAAATTTCTTCATTTGCTCCTTCAGTGGCCATGTCAGAGTATTACAGTAGAGAGCCTGTATGGATTTCTTTTTGTTTTTCATCAGTAGGCCCATTTTTCAAAAGCAATACAACAATTATTTTCTTAATTTATTTTTCCATTATGATTTTTTTTCCCCCCCTCTTCACCCTGCACAGGCTGGAAGAAAGAAAGAAAGAAGGAAAGAATTGCTCGCCTCAGTCAGCATTTTATTTGGAAAAACGCTGGGCTGTTCACTCAAACCAACTTTGTGCTTTGTCTTGGCCGTTTGAAGGCAATAAGCTCCGTTTCCACAGGAGAGGCCTATATATCACGTGGCAAAAACAACAAAAAAAAAACAAACAAAAAAAACAGACCCATCACCGAAGCGTCGGAGCGAGCTCGTGCCAAGCGAACGGCGGCTTCTTCGGGAAGATAGCGGCGCCGGCGTGTGCCACTGGCGTGTGCCGACGGCGCCCCCCCCCCCCCCCTCCGCACCAGACCCTTTAAAAAATGGCGTGTTCGAGAACGAACAAACGCAACGCATTGCAAACGCGCACATCTTTGGCCGGGTTTTCAGTCATCTCTCTTTCGCTCGGCTCTCTCCCTCCCTCGCTCCCCCCATTCCCTCCCTCCCTCGCTATGATAGACAGAAGAGCTGCCTCATATTAATTCCCCTCACACCGAGTTTATCGATCCAAGGCCAGCTCCCCAATTGCATTACACATACAGGCTGTCTGCTTTCTCACACCCACCAAAACACACACAGGCACACAAATAAAAGAAAGGAGAAAGAGAGGAAAAGAAGGGGAAAAAAAGAAAAAAGCGGAGGGAGGGGGGAAAAAATAAAGGGCAGAGCGATGGAAGATGGGGCCGACGCGTCCAAACGCGCAGCCGGATGATCCAAACGGTTTCAGACGGGATGCGCTCTGCATTCTCAGCTGGGCCGCCAGCCCAGTGTGTCAGGGCTCACCTCCAACACCACGCTTTTTTAATTGACAGCTTCTTTTATAACAACCACCCCCCTTAAAAGTCCAGGGGTTCCAACTGCAGAAGACCCTCTTGAGATACAAACAGATTTGGTAATGGGGGTCGTTTGTAATTCTGAAATGCACGCAACTTCGAACGTGACGTCAAATCTTTTTCTCGAAAGGAAATACTATTCTTGATAGGAAATACTGATAGGCTAATTGCTTATATTACTCTCACCTTATTATAATTTCATTTTTCTTTTTTTTTTTAATAGGCTAATCGCATTTGTAGCTACATGCTTTAGTTCAAATGAACCAATAATGAAACAACCTTAATTTATAATAAGGCGTGTGCTACTTCCGTTTTTCATAGTGCATTCGGTTGACCGCTGAAGTGCGCATCTCTGAGGTTGTATTGTAGCGCTATCGTACCGCTCTCAGAACTAGCCAGAAGGGGAGCCCGGTCCGGGAGCTAACGCTTCCGTATGTGTACGTACGCGGCTCCTTGTGTAGATGCGCGGTAATTTGAGTCGTCGCGTAAACAGAAGAAAACGGTCTAGATAAGAGCTTGAGCACTGAGGAGATTTTAAAATTGGTGGTGAGGGGGGCGGGGGGGGTGCGGTCTACAAAAGCCCCCCCCTCCCTCCCCCCCTTCCAACATTCTCCTCCGTCAAAGTGGGAGAGCGACTGCAGCTGGATATAAAGGAGGGTAGAATCCATTCAGGGAGGGCAGAGCGGCTGCAGCTGCCGTCCGGCTGGGCTTTTGATGCCCGCGGGTAATGAGGGGCTGAAGTTCGTGGGGAACTTATTCACGAGGCGCGGGGCGCACCCCTCGGGTGCCTCGCCTTTCCGCCCAGCCGCGCGCGGCCTTTTCAGCCGCCCCGAGAGCCGCACGTGCGCGCCCCTCTCCCTCCCTCCCGCGGCAGACGGAGCGCAGGCCCGAACGTAAGCCACGCCCCGTGGTGTAAACCCCCCCCCCCCCGTTCTGCACTCTCGCTTTCCGGCCAACGAAAACTGTCACCTGACGGCGTTCAGAAAAACGAGTGCGCATGCAAACGTTGTGCGCGACCATGGTGAACGCACTGCCAGAAAACTACACAAGACTGTACATCTCTGAGCTCCCTCCCCCCACACCAAATATACACATTCCCAAACCGCCTTTTTCTACCATTTATTTATTTATTTTTTTCCTGTTTTCTCACCTCATAGGGCTGGGTTTCATATCACAGCACACTATCTGTGACACTACACTTGTAGCGGCACAACTATCAAAGTTAACCAATGCGATTACCCCCCCTCTGGCTCTGGTTAACTCTCTCTGTCCGAGCGCGGGGGCCGGTAAGGAAGGGCTCTAATGTGGTTAAAGGGTGACGGTGCTACCCCATCCCTAACCCCCACACAAAGAGGGCTGCGCACCTGCTCTCCCCCACGGAGACGAGCGAACGGGCAGGGCCCGCAAGCGGTCAAAACACACTGTGCCCCACAGGCCTTACACACACACACACACACACACACACACACACACACACACACACACACACACACACACACACACACACACACACACACACACACACACACACACACACACACACACACACACACACACACACACACACACACACACACACACACACACACACACACACACACACACTCATCTGGCTACGCTCGGGCTATACGCTCATACACACACGCACAGCTGCAGCGGCTCTTTAATGGAGTATCTCGCAGGTCCCTGCTGAACTCTACTCACTATATGGAGCCTCAGCAGGGTACAAAATTAACTCTCACCCTCTGGCCAGAGTGGCCTTGTAGATTATAAAAATCACCAGCCATTTTCAACATTTTACCTGCCTCATTACAATATAACACAACCTGGTTGGTTACCGGCCAAAGTGGCTGTTAGAGTATAAATCTTACCAGCAATAATAAAAATTTCACCAGCATTTTGTTGGTGGCTGGTGTTAATTTCATACCCTGCCTCAGTCACCCAGGCCACAGTGAAGCCCAGTCCAGAGGGTTCACTTCCCTCGAGGGAGCCATCTGGTGACACAATTTGCTACGTGCAGCAAGCAAACTTAAAAGGTGCTCTGCAGGGGAGGATTGACGAGAAACAAACAAAAACGGAACCGAACTGCCCTCGCAACATTTCGGAAGTGGAACACCATAGAGTTGAAATGTGACCGCCACATAGTTCTGTGGTGACCGCCCACTTTTTCCATGTGGAGCATTGCACTGTGGGATACCCTTCTTGCTGGAAGCTTGCATTTTATACCCTTGGTGGAAGGGAGGATAAACGAGGGAGCGAGGGAATATAATTACTCCCTCCCCTTTCTTAAATTGGATCCGAATTACACTTGTGTGGCTGCCATATTTCATCCTGGCATTTTAGGGGATTCCCCCCTTGTAGCAAGGGAAGGGAATGACACAAAGAAAGGATACATTTCGGATCCGAATGCAGGGTAACTAGTGTAACCTGGCTTTCTTTTTTTTTTTTTATTATTAACTTTCTGGAGAACTTAATTTCAAGCTGCAATTAAGCATTTACGTTAGATTATTATTATAGTAAAGTATTGATCTTTTTTTCACAGAGGACCCCTTGGCTCTTTAAGTAAATGGCACTCAATCAAACAGACAACTCTGGGAGAGATAAGTGGCAGTTATTGTTTTTACCTCCACTATTCTATGAACACAATCCACATCAAAATCCTCAAAAGAATTCTCCTGTTTCTAGTAAACATGTTCCGTTTTTCAGGCAGGGAAAGGTCAGTTATTTACTTTTCAGACTTCTAGCTCCACCAGGTAAACACCAATGGGGTATAAATGACCTTTTCAATGAGCTGAGATAGAACACATATGCTACAAGTGTTGTTTGAGCTTTAAAGCTTAAAGGCCCATCCACACCAAGAACGATAACTATAACGGTAACTATGTGAGCATCCACACTGATGAAGGATAACGTTCTGTAAACAGTGGCACCAAGCACGCCCTGTAAATTCTGATGGATTTTGATTGGCTGTCAGTGTTTCTATCGTTCATCAAATTGCGCTGAAAGTGATCCCAACGATATCATTCGTCACTTTGTCGTTATGGTTGTGGCACGGACTCCGCCATCCATTTGAGTTAGAACGACTATTAAAATGATATACACTACTCACAAAAAGTTAGGGATATTTGGCTTTCGGGTGAAATTTATGGAAAATGTAAGTTCACGCTACAGTGATATTATACGTATAATGAAAGTAGGGCATTTAAGTAGAAGCATGCAATGGTGATTTCCTCATCTCAAACAATTTATTGAAACAAAAGCCAACAACAGTGGTGGGTATACCACAACAAAAATGTCAATGTCTCAATAACTTGTCATGTGCCCTTGAGCATCAATTACAGCTTGACAACAACGTCTCATGCTGTTCACAAGTCGACTTATTGTCTGCTGAGGCATGGCATCCCACTCTTCTTGAAGGGCGGCCCTCAGGTCATTGAGGTTCTGGGGTACAGAGTTACGAGCCTCTACACGGTGAGTCAGCTGATCCCATAGGTTTTCTATGGGATTCAGGTCTGGAGAAAGTGCAGGCCACTCCATTTGAGGTACCCCAGTCTCCAGCAGCCTTTCCCTAATGATGCGACCTCGATGAGCTGGAGCATTGTCGTCCATGAAGATGAAATTAGGCCTGTGTTGTTCATGCAGGGGCACAATGACTGGATTAATGATGTTATTCAGGTAGTATGGGCTTGTCACTGTACCATTCACAAAGTGTAGGGCAGTTCTGTATTGACTAGACACACCTGCCCACACTGTAACACCGCCACCACCAAAGGGTCGTCTGGTGACAACAGTGGCTGATGCATAGCGCTCTCCTTGACGTCTCCAACATCGTTGGCGGCCATCATTTCTGCTCAACGTGAATCGACTTTCATCAGAGAACAGCACTGAGGCCCACTGGTCCCTCGTCCAGCGTAAATGCTCCCTGGCCCATGCAAGACGATGACGCCTGTGCCTGGTGGTGTGGTCAGGTACCCTTGCAGGTCGTCTAGCACGCAGACCACGCTGATGTAAACGGTTTCGAATGGTCTGACGTGACACTTGGGTGCCTCTCACCGCCCTTAAATGTGCCTGGAGTTGAGTGGCATTCATCATCCGGTTCCGCAGGGCACTGTTCACAATGAAGCGGTCATCAGTGTGGGATGTGGCCAAAGGACGTCCACTTCTATGCCTTTCTGTGACTCTTCCAGTCTCTCTGTATCTCTGTTGCAACCTGCTGATGACACTCTGTGACACTCTAAGCTCAGTGGCCACTTCCCTCTGAGAACATCCTGTTTGAAGCCTCGCAATGGCGAGGTACTGTTGATCAATTGTTAGGTGTCGTCTTGGTCTCATGATGTCAAAATGTGAACAGCATGATGAAGAGGACTGTTTAAATACCAATTCTAATTGAACCAGGAAATGTATTAGTCGATTCATGGATCAAACACCTGTTGTGAATTTTGCCGTTCAGCTCCTTGTTAGAGAACAGCAAGTTGTGCAAAAAGTACTGAAACATTGAATAGTTGGACATGTGCATTCAAAAGTTTAGAGAAGGTCAAATTAATTTCACCTGTAAAGGTTATAGTACATTTTAGGTTCATCCTGAAATTTCACCCGAAAGCCGAATATCCCTAACTTTTTGTGAGTAGTGTATAGTTATCGTTATAGTTCTTGGTGTGGACAGGCCTTAAAAGCCCTTGTACGTATTTATTTTTGTGTAATTAAAATTTATTATAAAAGTGCCATTTCTTCAATGTTGTTAGCAAGCTACCAGAAAAGACTAGCAAAATGTCGGCAGGTCAGTTTGTTTACCATAAATATATAGCCTACTACCAGGACTGCTTGCTTCCATGGAAATTTGGATCAATGAGTGGTTTCTGATGCATTGGCGCATTAACGCTGTTTCTGGCGCAAGAATTAACTACTGGATCTACGTTCCAAATAAAATACGAAAAAGCCAGGAAAGGGCCTTTTCATTTAAAGAAAATATATATATATACACAAGGACTGGTTATTGTTTGTTTTGACATAATCCACTTCGCTCATGTTCGTATACGTGCTAGAAGTGTAATTTTGAGACCGTTTTAGCTGCACAATAGAAGTGAATGGAGAGCAACAAATACTCTATTCAGGATTATCACCCCAGGGGAGCACAGAGCAACTAACGAACATGTTTCGCCACCATTTGGACTCATATCATGGCCAGGTAACTACACACCCCAAAGTCCTACCAAAGATCAATTGTGCTTTAAGAGACGCACCACTTCAGAAGGCAACGCAGGGAGAAAAAAAAAACCCTGCTTAAAACTACTGACTAACAGATGTAGTATCTCTATATCGGTACTAGTCAATAAAGGATCTTACCGAGTACAAGCAAATCAATCGGTAGGCTACTATTCAGTGCAGGTACTTATTTTATACCCATAAATCAGTCCATACTAGTCAGTAGAGGCACTTATTCATTACCACTGAATTCATCGGTACAAGCGCTTATGTAGACATGTCTATAACAAACAGAAAGACTGAGATGAAAGCACACACGAGCTGATGAATGATGTGAGCACGGAATAAGAAGTTAATGAAGGCAGGTATGAACGAGTGAATTAAACAAGAAAAGACAGGACAGTTCAACACTAGAGTCAGAACCCGTTATACATTTAAAAAATATAAAAAATGCAGCGCTTGCAATTTGTTAAGCGTGAATGCAGTTAATGAACCAGCGAGCGCGCAGTAGGCCTACACAAGTAAGAAGATAGCAAATGAAAAGTATGAAATGAATATGTGAAATGAGGGATTGCTGATAGATGCTCATCATCCCACTTTTCCGTGCGTTTCCTGGTTTCCTGGAGGAATTCACTCCTACACAGCGGCTTATCCTGTTATTGACAGGGTTCAGACGGTCCCGAATCCCACAGAGCCTCTGACTGGCCTACTGTACAGCACAGCAGCCAGCTCCACACTCCCCAAGGAAGCCAACAGGAGTCAGAACACAGGCACCTTGATCTATAATTTGTGCAATATCTGAATTGAACCAGAAGCTCAAATCCTTTCAGCATTTTAATTATTGAGGAACGGTTCTTACCATGAACTGTATTCATTAAAAACTAGACACTGTTACTTGCATAGATTTCTTACAAAAATAATTCTTGCTACGAGACAATTTATCCTAAATTCAAATGGATTATATCGTATTAATTTAGTCCCTTTTTTATTCCTAATCAAACTGATTATATTAAAGAAAATAAATTGTTAGACTAAACATGCAAGACTATATTAAAGGTTGTATCAGCGATTTTGGGTGACGTCACTTCTGAAGCGAAATCCCAAACAAACATCCTTATGAATAATTATGTAATGTTTTAAAAAATAGTGTTCAAGCATCCAGAAATATAACCACGTTAATAACGTTTGTAAGAAACCAAACCGTTTGTAAATCCGTCAAGATTTCAGCGAGATAAGAGTATTAGCGTTTGTGCAGATCATTGTGATTGGTTGGAATACTGTTTATTTTGGTTTTGAGTGGTTGGTAGTACCATTTGTTTTTGTGTACGATCTCGGAGCATAGGCTGCCTACAGAGACGCGGTTTTTTGACGGCCTGCTTATGGGGCGGGCAGCTAGCGGATCGTGAGGAAAAATCAGATGAATGTGATCATTTATGTTTCCACCCAAAATCGCTGATACAACCTTTAAAGGAGCTATCTGTAACAAATTTACTGTACTAAATCATAAAATGACCATGATATGTCATCAGAGATTAAGGAAACATGCTAAGTCGAAATACTGGCTTCTCCGACAACAATGCTACAGCCAGTATGTTCTCCTTTGAAATTTCCATTCCGGGTCGAAACGTCTGTATTTGTTTTGGCCTGTGTGATTCACTATTCTCAGAGTTGACTCCGAGTCCACTGCCCATTACGAACAACCAGATGTACTCCGGCACTCCGACAGCCGATTTACGAATGCCTAAGCTAAGTTCAACATCGTTTCCATTTAGCTAGCTAGCTAAAGATTTAAATATATATCTGTCTATAGTTACTCGCTAAACATACCACTAACGTTAGCTTATATCTGTGTGGCCGTAAACATAGCCAGCCATGCATCTAGCTAACATTCACAGAGTTATAAAAAACCCACATGAGCTGGTTTATAATTTGCAAACAATAAATAATAAACAAATAAACGTATACATTAGCTGATCAACTTACAGTGTCGTCGCTTGTCATTGTCAAAATAGAATAAGCTCTTCTCAAAATATAATGTTGCGCTCGGCTCGCCTTGCACTCGTGTTCGTTCAGTGTCTCGACTCTCCCCAATATTGTGAATTTGGGTTGCAGTACCAATTTTAAACGCTCGGTGTCAATGTTACATATAGCTCCTTTAACTGTAATTATAAAAAGCAAGAGAATATTTCAAATTATCATATTTAAGATCAAACTGAAGAAAAATCATGTAATGATTGAATGTAAGATTTAATTTTAGGTTAAAATTCTAGAATGAGTATTACCAGTGAACGTCCTCACACCTCATAATCGGATGTGAAAACAAACACATAATTGCTATCGATTTATACTGATAAGGCTCCCATCGATCACAGGGCTGTGGGAAGGAATATTGAGAGCATCGGCGCTGTGCGGTTGGTATGAGCGTGACAAAGAGAAACCGTGTGTGTGTGTACAAGAGTGTGTGTGCGCGTGCGTGTACGCGAGCGTGTGTGTGTGTGTGTGTGTGTGTGTGTGTGAGTGTGAGTGTGTAAGCCAGCAGGTGCCTTTATATCTACATAGAGAAAAGAATGTGAAGGTCAGGTTTCCGTTGATTTTTGCAAAGCACACAAGAAGCCGTTCTGGCGGTTGGAGCGTGAGCCTCAGAAAACGCACAGCGGCACCGGCGGCAAACAAAAGGGGGAGGGATTCTGTGACCCCGGCAACCTTGCGCCCCTGCCGAGGTCAGCCCCCGCGACGCTCCCCCCCCCCACCCCCCCTCCAGCGGTAACACTACACTGACCAGCGGCCATCGTCATGGCAACCGCTCCCCCGAGCCGCCGCCAGCGTCCCGTCAGTGCCGGCAGGCTCCAGTGGTCTGTAACTGACAGCGCGCAATTCCACTTCCAGGAATAAACAGCGGGAAAGGGGGTGGAGGAGAGGGAGGAGAGGGAGGAGAGGGAGGGAGGGGGGGGGGGGCGGGGACAGGCAAAGGTGCAGAGCTTTTTAAGTGGGAGGAAAGGAAGCCGGGAAGACGGAACCCTCTCAGCCCTTTTGGAGAAACTGTGAGGGCTGAGAGGCTGAGCTGCAGTCCCCCCCCCCCCCCCCACCACCACCCCACCACCCCCCTCACCCCCCACCCCCCCAGGGAATACGCTCCGCTGGCATGAATTATTAAAGTCCCAGTCTGAGATAAAAGCTACTCCAAACTTCAGCCTTTTCAAAAACCTTTCAGACCCTCCTTTTCTTACGCAGGGACAAATTATCAAAGCATCAGAAATCTTCACATTTCCAAAAGGGTACTAATACATTTTCTTTAAAAAAAACTAAAAAAAACAACTGGCTAATTACGTCTGGAAGCCCGCGTTCAGGGGCTGACATTCCTTAACAGGTTTATTTCTCGTAAAGAGGCATCTTTGAAAGCCACCGGACAAAACACTTCCCGTTAAGCTTTCAGGAACCGTCTGTTATCAGAACCGCTCTGGTCTCACTGCCACACCACTTCATGGGGATGGGGAAAAAAAAGAAGAGCAGAACGACTTTGCACTTCCCATCTCCTCCCGAACAAGCCTCCCCCCATATGGGATTGGGGAAAGGCCCCATTGTGCAACCCCCCCCATCTATCAAACAACCTTCCAAGAAAGATCGGACATCGGACATTCAAAATGACACGATGCCAAACCCAACCCAAGACTGAATCCTAGCTGAATACACTCCAGTATATCCAACAGGCCATCATAACAGGTCCCCATCGATTCCAACACACCCATCACCTTTTATACTTCAGATCTTTCACCGCAAGTTGTCAGAAGTAAATACGCCCTGTGGAAAATCAGCCTGAGCTGTAATGTTGTGGCACAGAGGCGCACGTCTGCTCGCAAGTTAGCTTATTACTTGGCCTAATTTGTTTAGCCAGTAAATAAAACCCGATAGGCAGCCAGAGGAACGACCACGATGAGACTAATTGGTTAATGCTTTGAGTGGTCTGGCCACTTGGAGACGCGCATTAGCCTCCCAAGAGTTTTCTTGTCATCCGTTTCTCCTTTTTCAGGCAGAAAGTGCTGCGTTTGAAGCCAAGTCACACGCGTTTATTTGAAGGAGCACAAGACCCTCACAAGGTCGCACCTGAAACAGAGAAGATGCTCTCCTATCAGAGAAAACATCTGGTGTACTGTAACGACAGCGTCTGCCGACGTCTGGGCGAACTAAATGAGCTAACCTACCTCCTCCCTAGTTTTGCTTTATTTGTTTTCCTTTAGTTTCTTTATTATGATAGGATAACACCTTTAAGGGAATACTATGAACTGGGGTGATGATGGCTAACGAGATGCATGTGAACTGGGCGTGCGTGTTCGTCACCGTTTTTCCTTCTTCTCGCGAGAATTTCCCGCAGGGGCGGGAAAAAAAAAGGACGACAGCTGAGAGGTGACGTCAAGTGGAGGAGGCATATTCTTTTGAAAGAGAGGAGAACCATGCACGGCCTGGACTGAGAACGGCGCCTTTGGTCATTACATGAACTCACAACCTGTTCAGAACGAACGGACAGTGACAAAAAACGAGGGCTGGTCGTCGTGAGAATTCGGCGTCGCTTGTACCCGCCGCGGTAAAGCGGGTGAAGGTAAGCCCATGTTTCACTGCACTTTTCTCAAGTTAAGTATCATCACCCATCAGTTTATTAACTTAGTTAATTTAAGTGTGAATCATAACTCCCTAAACAGAACGAGTGCGGGACAGTCCCGCTTCATACCCTTGAAGACAGCAGCAGTAACCCCACCAGGGATTAAAACTCGCAGCCAGATTTTGCTCAGAAGTGGAACGTTCCACCCAGAGGTATAGACCGTACAATCCACTCGGTGTATGAGAGCGGACACGCCTTACTGAAGAGGAGCAGCCTTCTAAATCAATGATATAAGCTGCCTTGGTACGAGAACAAACTTCAAAATGTGAATTTTTTTAAGATTGTCCAATTAACCAATTATGTACAGGGGATAGGCCATAAAGAAAGTTGTTTACTGTTGTTGCCTGCTATAGCGTCCCTCCCTCGCAGCAACGCTCTGCCGAAGGGGAGGGCATAAAGAATTTCCGGATAGTTGGCTGATGACTTTGATGACGTCCCAAAGACCGTTTTAATCCCGCCTGCTCAAAACCATGCCTGATCAATTACAGGCAATGGTGAACAAAAAAGAGGGAAGGCATATTTTAATTTAGGCACATCACTTAGTCCTGATATTTGGGTTATGTTTATTCCACCCTAGGATGACAACAATTGACCATTGAAAAGCTGAATCATCGATTTGAGTTGATTGAGCCAGTCCCTTTAAAGATTATCCAATTAACTAATTATGTATGAGAAGGGGACAGGCCATACTGAAAAAGAACAGCCTTCTTAAATCAATGATATAAGCTGCCTTGGCATTCAAAGATTTTATCTGATTAACTAACTCTATATCTGTTATTCAGGTACAGCTGGACTTCACTGAATATTTACTCTAGGATTTACTTACTCAATCACCTCCTCACTATTTAGCTTAGCTTTTTTGCTAACTTTTGTCTGCCCTTTCCCCCGATACAGCCACTGACCCAGGAGAGAGAAGACTTACGGGAGCTGACGCTGTCCACGTACTGGGGAAGGTAAGGGGCCCACAGGTCAATGGTGTCCTTCCTTCCCGACTGTCCGATCCTCCGCAGCTCCGCCAGCAGCAAGGCCTGCGCCGCCTCTCTGACCTGGGAGAGCACAGGGAAGCGCATTAGGACACGCCGCCCCCCGCTAACTGAAACCTTTAGCAACGAGTAGACACTTCCCCTGCAATAAAAAAAGAAACATTAAAGGTTCACCACACGCACAGGCCCCTCCGGTACCATCTTTAGGCTAGCACATATCGCGTACGCCGTAATGTTACATTAAAAAAGCGCTCGAGTTCAGCACATGCTGTACAGCTGTGTCTTCTGACCGTGATGAAATGTGTCTGCTGACTGCACATGCGGACGTTTACGATGGGCGCCGATAATAGTACTAATGTGTCTTTCCAGCAATATACCGGCTCTCTGCCCCACCTCTCTGCGTCTCGTCTGATTTCCAGAAAATATAACGGCCGCAGGAATTTTAAGCAAAGCAGGGACACACACTTAAAGTAGTGTCAAATGGCAGCTGCAAAATGAGCCCAAGATTACCGTAAGTCGGGGAAAGGCCCCATTGTGCAACCCCCCCATCTATCAAACAACCTACCAAGAAAGATCGGACATTCAAAATGACACGATGCCAAACCCTACCCAAGACTGAATCCTAGCTGAATACACTCCAGTATATCCAACAGGCCATCATAACAGGTCCCCATCGATTCCAACAGATGTCTTCCTCTATATTAATGCCAAAATGATCCTTGAATGATATCCAAACTCCAACTTGAAGATTGCGGGTCGGGACACTGAGCCACCTGTACCCGTGTGTGGGGCTACGTTTACTGTATATTCAGAATTGGAAAATCACAACGCTGAAAACGCCACACACGGGTGGTGGTATGTCTTCGAGCTCTGTCCATTCTTAAATACTATAGGCCAACGCGCTATTTATTTATAAAAAAGCTAGATAATACCCTTCCTTTACAGAAGAACACAAGGGGACATGGCTTTGCTTCAAAGATAAACGGTGACATTCCTCAGCCGGAATGTGGAAGCGCGCCTTTGTGCTGCATTCTTTGAACGAAAGCAAGAGGAGGAGGAGGAGGAGGATGAAGAGCGGGGAGGGCGCCATGGTAACCGCCGCTCCTCTCTGGAGGAGCCTGCCCGCGACCCTGGGCCCCCGGTAACAAAGCGCTGCGTCCAATTAGACGGCAGAGGCCTCAGCTGCCGCCCTCCATCCTGCGAGTTTCTGCTCAAAGCGTCGCACGGCGGCCAGGGATTGGTGCGAAGGCCGCCCAGTCATTTATCAACCAGCAGAACGGCGGGGCCAAGGCCACGCTGTCAATCAAGCGCCGGGGGCATGAGTCAGCGGGGTGGCACGCGGGCGGAGCCTCCGCTGGCTCTGCATTCCCCTCCTCGCTTCCGGAAGTCTCCGCCACTAGAAACGGGAGGAAGACTAATCTCCACCCAACAACATTTCTCCGCCCGCAACAGCATTTCTCCGCCCGCAACAGCATTTCTCCGCCCGCTACAGCATTTCTCCGCCCGCTACAACATTTCTCCGCCCGCAACAGCATTTCTTCGCCCGCAACAGCATTTCTCCGCCCGCAACAGCATTTCTCCGCCCGCAACAGCATTTCTCCGCCCGCAACAGCATTTCTCCGCCCGCAACAGCATTTCTCCGCCCGCAACAGCATTTCTCCGCTGTTGTGTGAGTAACCAAAACAAACATTCTGTAATAGGCATTTTTAAAATTCAGGTCAAACAAAAAAGAAAAAAAGAATTGGGACCCCAATCTGATGTCAAGGATCAAAGAATTATTAAAATAAACATAGCACCGAGTCTTACAGGTAACTAATTCAGCATTTTTTCATCAAAGGGTGAATGAAACATCTGAGACCATTTCCACTGGGCTTCATGTTTCAATAAACCTGAAAGATGACTATAAAAGGATAAAGTACAGTTGTATTTGTGCTCAAACTACCATATGAAGGTAAAGCCATCAGGGACCCTCAGTGGAGGGGAATGACTGACAGGTGGTCAGAGAGGAACACGTCAAAGAGCTGAGTGAGTGTGGAAAGCAGTTAAGACCTCTCAACCAAAGAGCACCCTCTGTAGGTCGTAGTGAATTCACTAAATTTAAACATATTACAATATTAATTTGCTTCACAATTATTCACAACAGTGTGTGGTATCTCTCTCATAACAGGGAAAACATTCTGGTGCTCATTTTTGGTGATACTTTATTAATGAAAAATACATCCCCTTTAACATGCAATCTATTTAGCATGATGTTTTTGGAGTTGGAAACCCATGTACTATAATGATAAAACACTAAAGAGTGCATGAGAACTACCTGCATCCCTAATTCACAAATGTGAGCAAAAAATAAGTGTTTTTTAAATACTGCCCGCCATGTTCTCTCAAAAACGTTACAAAGTAGGTTGAAACACCAAAATCAAATGCGAAAAATGCAACGTGCGTTAATTTCAGGGAAACTGAATGCTACTGATAAAGAACGGCAAGAGGTCATGGATATTCAAATCCGCACCTCGCATCAAAATCAGGCCCTGGTTTTCTTTCTCCCAGGTAATTAACTGAACAATTAGTGCTACTGATTGGCCAGACTGTCTTCACTCCCGCCAGACTCCCGCCAGACCCCCCCCGTCCCCTCACCTCAAGGCAGCGGTCCTGCCACCCTCCTGGCCAGCATTTCCAGCAGTGGAGGGCGGAACTTGTCCAGGCCCAGTAAGTCCGGGAGCATGACGCAGTGCATGGCCGCTAGCTGGCTCCAACCTGTCGGGCCAGAACACAGGCTGCAGGGTCACAGGCTGACCGGAGGCCTCCGGGCCCCACCCACACAGAGAGATGATGCAATGAGCACGTAAGCCCCTTGGGCCAAGGTGAGAGCGCCGGCAGGAACACATCGGAGAAGTCAAGCCAAAGATGAAACACCTTTTACAGAAATTCCAATTAACATAAAGGATAGACAAAAAAATGCCGGGGAGAAAACTAGATTTCTTTAGTTTTCTTATAAACTAAAACACAGATACAGTCCAAGTTTTATTGCACAAAAAACAAAACATTTTGTTTATTTCAGAAGCAAAATGGAAACGCGTGAACACATCTTACTCACATATATTGAAAATATATGTTTTTTGTTTCTTGACAATCATACTAATTTGCACATGTGTACAAGAACCAATTCACATATGTACATTGAACAACATCATACTTTTCACAGCAAAGAAATACCAATGATTTCTTTGCAAAACTGTTCTTTAGGTGCACTTACCTTGACTATGAAAACAAAAAGAAAATAAATTCTGATGTGCACAGGAACACACAAGCTAATAAAACATCTAACTAGCAGTTATTATTTATTAGCGTGTTACACTGAAATAGTATAGGCCTTTCGCTCCCAATAAATTAGCAAATAATGATTATCCAACCAAAAACAGAGTAAAATGTTCTAACCAAATAGGCAATATCATATTTTAATTAAAATATCTTTTAAAATCAACAAGAATGATAATGACAATAATAATAATAATAATATTCTATAATAATAATAATAATAATAATAATAATAATAATATTATATATTAATATAGTCTCGGTTAACACATAATTATATCCTAATATTGTAGTTAGAAATCATGCGACCCAGTTGATCAAGCAATAGCCAGAATGGGTTAAATTTGCACATTCTTAAAGATATGTGTGAATATAATTTATGAATATCTGTAGAATGTCCCTATGGACACAATCAGTCAGCCCACTGAATTCTAAAGGACACGCTCATATAAATTCTTAAGTAAAACCTGAGTTTCATATATTTGTGGAATTACCCAAATGAATTGTCTATATTTGACCTGCCTTTCCACATGATTTTTAAAAGTTCATAAAATGCTCATTGCTCTGCCTACTGAATATAATGGCCCCCACACATAATTATCTGAGGGGAAGTAAAACACTAACTAAATATTTTTCTAACTAATTTCTTTCAGAAAAAAAGCATAACTGCTGTTCTCGTCAGGGTTATAAAATGTATATGGCCAAGCTAAGCTATTCAGAGACGTCGCATTACATTACATTACATTATAGTCATTTGGCAGACGCTCTTATCCAGAACGACGTACATTAGCGATACTAGTCGCGTACTATTGATTGCAGGATTGCATTAACTAACTAGCCATGCAGCCATGCAACTGAACTGCTAACCCTACAATTCACAAATCCTCCTGCCAGCTTATAGCATAGCGTTTCAAGAATTGCGCTTTTTGATTATTTTCATATTGCCCTTATCTTTATCTGCTCAATTCAACATTAGCACTTAAAACTATGCTTTGCCTGGTTGGAACATTTTAATACTATATTAATGCAAACTGTCCACTTCATGCTTGATATTACATTATCGGCAAGGTATTATTGTGCATTATAGTAATGGTTAGTTATTACTCCATATATACTGCAAGAGTTCATTAAAAGCACAAATCTGTTCTGAATAAAGTCGTAATGCAATCCAATATTTAATTTTTCTGGTACCAATTCTGCGGTATTAGTAGGGCATTGTTTTGGACCCATTAAGAGTCAAATATTACAGTACACCTGTAGACACAATAGAACTATCTGGAATCTATTTTTCTCTATTGGGGAAGAAAGCAGATTAGCACTATCTACTTTGCACAGTTACTACATTGCCATAAACAGTAGACATGCTTGCTTTTTTACTCAACTTGGTAAAATCTACAAAAGTGTTCATCTAAAATATCATCTAATTTTAAAAAAATGTGTAATTTTTTGCCAATTAATGTGTCAGTTTCTCAGAAAAAAATTATGTTTATAATTATGTTTATAATTCACATTAATGAATCCACTTGAGAATCCAGCAACACTGAAAATAGGAGAATAACATTTGCGTGAAGCAGCGGACATTACAAAAGCAAAAATCACGACGATGAACCAAATCGTCAATGAAGGTAACACCTTCCCAAAAAATAAAAAATAAAACTTGCATTTATCATCATACAAAACATTCACAGAATCTTCAGTCAAAGAGCATTTAATAAAAAAAATGAAGAGTAAAAAAAAGAAAAACAGAAAACTGCTCAGACTGTGGAATGTCCAGTCCTGCTGAAAGGATGTTTAGTGCTGTAAAAGATCCACGGAAAGTGGAAGAAAAGAGAAGGGGGTGTGCACCTCCCCAAATACCAGGACGCCCTCCCTCCATACCACCTCCGCCAAGGGCTCCCAGCAAAATAAAAATGGGGGTGTAAAAGGCCACCTATTGAGGTGGTAGAAAAAACCCCCTGGGAAAACTCGACCGACCTACGCGAGCGACATGGTGGAGTTCTACGGAAGTTGAAAGAAAACCGAAAAAGCGGACGAGCTGACAGAGGCAGCCCGAGCTGTCGGGATGGTAAAGAGCTCCGTCTGAAGACGGCGATAGGAATCGAGTTCACCCCCCAAGCCCCCCCCCCCCCCCCCCCCCCCCCATGTGAAAAGAGCAAGCATGCAGACTGTGTGACAGACATCACCACACCAGGATGAAACAGACCAGAGACCACCAGGCACGACGGGCAGGTACAGTGGCGCGGGAGGGGGGCGCATGGTGGATGGGCAGACGGAGAGGGAGAAAGAGAGAGAAAGAGAGAGGGAGAGAGCAGAGAGAGTGTCGAAGGGAGGGGGGGGGGGGGGTGATTTCGGGGAAAGTACCTTCGTTGACTGAGGGACAGGTATGGAAAGCAGGGCCAGAGTGAATTGCCCCAGAGCCAGGAGTGGTAGTAGTGGAAGTGGTAGCAGCAGCAGCTTGCAGAGTAGAGGAAAGATAAGTAGAGACAAAACAAAAAAAACAAAAAAACACAGACTCCAGCAGTTTCAGGAAAATAGGAGAAACAGCGTTAGTACGAATGAGGAAACAAAAATAGAAAACTGACAGACAAGTAAGACCAAAACAAAAAGATTTCAAACTTTTCACACTAATTTTTTTTTTTTTTTTAAGAACACAAATTCTGAGAGCCAATCAAAATGTACTCTAATTGTACACATACTGCCTTCATTACCTCATCAGAGATTTGCCCGTTAGCACATTTGGACTGAGCCGACAACTTATTGAGTGCCCTTTTGTTTCCCTCACAATTCCAAGTTTGAAATCTTTTCACTTGCCACTTAAATTAGAGTAACTTATCTTGCCCCCATTGTTTTATTTTACTATTGGAATGAAAGCAATATATACTTTGGACCAAATCAAGCTAAAAAATTCAGCACTATGACTGTGGCCATTATTTCTGTTTCTTACATAATTGTTTTATTATTCTGATATAGTATTCTGCATTTTATTGATCAACTGCATTTTAACAACAGCCTCTTCAATTTTCAGAGACTTCAAAAATACATTTGTAACATAATTCATAAGAGCAGGAATATGCAGAGATTGTCCCGTTTAGTTTAATCCATGATTCAAATGCATATGATAAACAACCAAAACACAGCTGTGCATCAGTCCTTTAAAGGCGTTACGAGATTGTCCTTAAACTTCAGTATGGTACACGGGAGGTTAGGCCTGCGACTGCCTGTACCTCCACATTAAAAGACACACAGAAAAACTGTTATGTTGAGAAGATTTTACAAAGGACATCTTCATCAGTGACATCATGTAAAGGGTGAGCTCACACTGTGCTCCGCAACCAGTGGATCGCTGGAGTTGGAGGCTGTGGGACATATTCAAGTTCAAGCTTCACACTACATTTCCCATAAGCCCGTCTGAAAAGAATTCCGTGCATGCTGCACCCACCCCGCAGCAGAAGGAAACCAAGGTGACTCTGGTGAGGATCCCAGAGCTCAAGCCATGCAGACAGAGTGAGTGCGCAGGAGGACAGGGGGGTAGGAAGATAGCACAGGCCGTCGTGAACCCAGCACACTAAGAGATACGTGCCAAAGGCATGGAGACATCAAACTCATAAAGCCATAGTAATGACTAAGTGATTCTGACTCAAGGAACTTAAGTGCTTTTTGATCACTCTCAAGTTACACAGGATTAAATGCAGCAGAGATGCACATATTCTGACCGGAGGTAAACACCGGAATAAGTCTGTAAAGGGCGGCCCCATCCTGGGTTGTACTGAATATTATTAAATTAGATTGAGACATATTTTGACACATAACCACTGTTGGTTAATTTTACTTAATAATATACTAATGTACCATCTCCTACTTGACATGTCGTAACATTAAAATGACACTAAACTATACCACCAATAGTCTGTAATTTATACAACAGCATATTACAAGTAACTAATGGCAGCTAATGACAAAATTCAAGTGTACTGAGAAAGGCTCTCGCATTTTCCACAGAGCGAGTGTACGGACGCCCCGCTTCACGCGGAGGAGTCATCTTCGATTCTCTCCACCTCGGTTTCCTAAGCTCCCTAATTTTCCTTAATGGCTGCGTGACAGCTCGGAATTCCTGATGAAGAGGCGCATCTGTTTCTCCAAATCCCCCCCCTGCTTTCACGGGAGCGGCACGCCGTTAGACTTCATCTTGGCACAAGCCGTAGAAACGACTCCGTTAAAAGCCACTTAATCTGCAATCCCTCATTCGTTCACGCAACACAAACGAGGGGCAGTTTTCAAAAATTGATTTGGATCAATGCCTCAGGAAACGAAATAACTTCCGCGCTTTTAATAACTTGCATTATCTCTCCTACTCCAAAACATGGCGAATGTGAATCGATATACGTCTGAAAACACATTCTGTTCTCTGCTCCAAGTAGGCAATGTTCCTTTTTTTTATTTTTATTAGAAACCTGAAAAAACTCAACTGTAATTCTTGCGTTTCATATTCACTTACATAATTACTTGTGACAAGTCTTTATTTTTTTACAGAAATCTGGTCCGTGTGAGGGAGTTAATGCGCCCATTACAATCTTAAATGGCCTTTGCGTGCTCCTTAGTTAGCAGCAGAACAAAATTAGCATATGAAAAAGGAGTGGGCCCTTATGGCCGCAGCGCCTCAACAATCGAAGGATAACACCCTGATTTAGAGGTCACTACGTGACACCTCCTCTCTATAGAAAAAAATAACCGTATGCCTTTCATAAGTGGTCACAAATGAATCCCCATGCTTGGCTCCTTTATGACACGACAATAGGTTCAGGGCCCCGATTAGTTTGGGCCGCGTGGCGGGAATGTTCTGTTTGCTCAGCCTATGGCGGAAGGCCTTTTGTCCGTCCTGGGATATCTGCATGACAACTAGCTTTTAATTTGCTCGCTCCACGCCCGCTGCGCAAGGGCCGAGTGTGGCCTGATGTACGGCGCGGGATTCTCACTACTGTAATGGCCCATAAAGGAGCCCTGGGGGACTTCATGTTGCGGCATTTCAATGAAGACCTCCGAAGCGCTCCTCCTCCACGCCATGTTCGGCCACTTCAATCCGCCACATTTCATGTCGTCGGCTTGTCCCTGACACTGTTATTATTTGTTATATTTATAGCACAAAGATGATGGATGATATCGTGTATAAAGTGGTCATATCGTGAGGTTATTGCATGGAAAATTGCAGAGTATTTATTTTTTATTTGGGTGACTTGCTTGTTCCGTTTGTTTTACATCACACCATCAGTTTATACGGTAGCTGGCTAAAGTCTTTGAAACAAGGGTTCTCTAGGAAACCTTTTCCACCATGGTCACATAAATACACCACCACTGTAGGAGTCAGGGAAAAAAAAACAATTACAAAAAAAAAGAAATAAAAATGAATAAAACACAGAATTTATTAATCGCTGAGGGAAAATCTGAAAATGAATTAGGTCGGCCATCTTAAGCACAGGTGTTCTTCCCTCCCATGAGTGTCTGACACATTCACTCACCCAAACACACTTTCCTTACGTTTGAGATCTGGCGTAATTATTCAGGAAAGCAAAACATTGTACTCTTCAAGAGAGTGATTTATTTTCCTTACACTTTGTAAAGTGCCAAAAATATAGTACTTGTGCACAGCGGCATATTAAATGCAGTGGATGCATATTTCTGGAAAATGGTAGGCTCCACCTCTGAACTCTGAAAAAAGGGTCCCACAATGGCCCCTGCTGGCCCTGTTCTGAGAGCAAATCTTTTTCTGCCCCTGTCCAATCTTTCAGTACCCTTAGGAGGTCTGTCTGAGTCGGGCGACTATGTTAGACCCCTCCTGTCAGGCTAACACTTGGGAAATTTAGTTTTTTAGGAAGCTAGGTTTCAAAGATAATTGGTTATGACAAACTTTACATCTTATGTCCGTTACTGTATGAATTTTTTGTATTTAGTATGAATGTATTTTTAGTATTTTTAAGGTAAAATGCATTTGTTTATACCTAACACCATTGTTTAAATACTGATTCCCCTGTTACTACTATAATTTTAAAGATATGATCTTTGAAGTTTGTAGCATTAATTCCAGAAAATAGTTTTATGCGATGTTTTAATTTTGCTGGAAATGCATATGAACTCGCGATCATGATATCAATAGAGCACACAAGGCGCTTTTTCGGCCTGTAGTCAATAGGCTGTTGTGCTGAAATCATTCCCCTGTGTCTGTATCAACACACACAGTTAAACACTGCAGTGTTCCTGTAGTCAATAACCTAAAAATACAACCATTAACAGCAGCAAGTACTGAATTAATACATGAAAATCCTGTCCAAATAATTATTCTGGGCTTGGGTACAAAACACTACTTATCTGTTTATTTATTTATCTTCCATCTAGTCACTCAGAAAGGATGGTTCATCATGTTCATCAAAGGAACACACTGTCCGCCTCTACCTTTTTTCTGATTTTATGGCTACAAACCAAAATCAATTTTCTACATTTTAAGTAATCGCAGGAAACCTCTCCCAGTCGCGCTCCTCTGTAGCGAGGTCTGATGCTTTGTACTACGGCTAGTTTACAATGGCTAGCTGAAAGGTACATCTGCAGCAACACAAACCCAAGGCTTATGTTGCAATGTTTTGCTTTTGTTTGTTGTTAATGTTCTGACCCACTTCCTGGGCTGCACTGCTAAAAAGCTATAATCCTGGCTATAAGCTAGTGTCCTGGCTTTAGCAATAACAGAGAAAGGTAAACCAAGAGGCACCTCTTCTCTTGCTCCAGTAAAGCAATGCTCTGGAGGCCACTCCTCCAAGGTTGATGTGGAATGTCTGAGATATATATATATATATATATAATATATATATATCCCCAGGAAGCGGGACCCACATATCACACGGAGTGAGCGCTGTTCCCCGCTGCGCGTAGGGTTTGAGGACTGTGATACAGGAAGGTGGGTGGAGATTTATCACAGCTGTGACCCGCACCTCCGGAGGGCCTTTTAGTTACCTTGTTTGATCTGTCCTTGCATGGCTGGGTTGGAAACCTGTGGGGGGGTCTTTTTGGCAATCTCGGGGGTGCCTGGTCTCGGAGGCCTGCAAACACAAAGGCTTAAATTAAATATGCAGCAAAGAGGTAAAGAGGTTCCTTCTTTATTTTCAAAAGTGCACTCTTGTAGAACATTGCATTGCATGTCTGTTCATGCTTAGTAAAACGAAGATGGCGAGAAGGCATATTTTTGCATGTTGTGTCTGAGGGACATTTATCTTTATTATTCCTTGGGATCATTTTTCCTAAACAAATATGTTAACAAAAATATAAATTAATACCATTTTCTGTTTTCTTTTGGCACAGAAAACAGAATATTTGCCGTGTACATCGATCATTGAGTTTAAGAACGAGCACATTTCTGCACTGGAAAAGCCCGCCACGCCACAGTTCCTCCAGTCATGAGGACTGAGCCCAGGCAGAGGCTGCGATTGGCTGAGAGCAGCCACATTCCCACCCTGCAAAGGTCCGCCCGCAGCCCACTTTCTAAAACACCAAGCCATCCTATGTGAGCAGCTGAAACTGCGCTTGAGTTTACAATCTGACCAGAATCGTCCGCCGGTTAGAACAGCAAAAAAAAAAAAAAAACACCCACAAGAGAATCTTGTGAGATCATCTCCTTAGGTCACACAGCCCTATACAAAAACTACTAAAATGCGGATAGCTTAACCAGCACATTTTCAGGGTACAAAAATCGTGAACAGAAGACCAAGGAAACCTAGCTCAAGTGATATCAACTACACCCTGAAACCATGCCGTGCACAACAACAGAATATCAATGGAGAATAACTGTGGTAAGTTTCTGAATTCTGTCAGGCACCTCTCTCGTATTCCCACTAATAGCAGAGAAAAGTCTACTCACTCCACCTCCACACCAAGTACATAGAGACCCAGACGTCACATCGGTCACACGTGCAGTAACACAAATGTATTCCTGGAAGACACAAGATGGCGTCCGCGGCGCATCTGTGGGACAGCGAACGCCTCCGTCCGAGACGAAAACGTACAGCACCGCCCTGAGCAGAGACGGGGGGGGGGGGGGGGGGGGGGGGGAGTCCCAATTCATCACCGACGGACACATTTATCCAGCCATTTGGAGCCTTTAAGAACAGCCGTCCCCATTGTTCCTGTCTTTATAAAGCACTGTTGGGCTGGTCATTGAAGGAGGGCAGCACAATAATTCTTAAAGAAAATAGATTTCATTCAGTCTCCCCCCTGCTGTTTGTCACACAAGCCAGACAGAGATAAAAGTACTTCTCCTTGAAATCCCCGTCCTGTTTAACAAGTTGAGGCGAGGTGGCAAAACTTCACCGACTGTTTCGCGACGTGTAGTCATAACACCTCTGCTGGCTCATACACCCCAAACAGTTTGTATATCCACCAAGAGAAACGATCTCAGAGGTTTTAGGTTGAGATTCACACATGCGGCACAGGCTTCCATTTTAGCCAGCCATGTCAAAACAGAACGAATCCACATCGAAATCCACCAAAACAAGCTCAGTCCAATCGATAAAAGATGACCGCGCAGAAGCTGTTCTAAAAAATTCAGCACCGGCCTGGAGAATCTGGGCCTTGAAAATCATTTGCAGTCCTGTCTGTCTGTCTGTCTGTCTGTCTGTATGGGCTCTATCCTCCCACCTAGTGTAAGACAAACACTTCAAAGGGTGATGTGAATTGACTTCATGAAACTGTCATCTCCCGGCATTTCCTGAGCAGTGTGAGATACTAAATCTTTCACTGCCTAAGGGGGCAGAGGAAGCCCAAACAAGCAGGTTCTCCCTGCAAATAGCAAGCGCAAGACAGCCGTTCAATACGAGCAGTCCCCCCCAGCCTATGCCGATACCATCAGCAATGACGACACCAGAGATATACGACAGGCGCACAAATGTGGAACGTACAACGCAGGGGCCGCAGCCGCATGAAACCGCTTACACAGAAGCTTCCCGAAAGCAACAGTTCAGTGTTCAGAGCTACAGTTCAGAGTTCAGAGCTACAGAACCCACGAAAGGAATACCGGCACGTCGGTGTGTGGATGTCCGAATCGGCCGAGCTACGACGACGCTCCAACGGGCCGGAGCGGACTCACCTGGCGGGGGCCTTCTTCATGTGCTCGCCCACGAAGGTGGCGTTGGTCATGCCCATGAGGGTGTTGGCCAGGGAGATGACGGACAGCAGGTGCTGGGTGGTGACGGCGCGCGACACGCCGTAGGTGCCTTTGCCCACGATCTCGGACGCCGACATCTTGCGCCCGCCGGCGACGTGCACCTGGCCGGCGGCCATCAAGCGGAACATGGACTCCTTGAAGGTGGGCAGCATGAGGGACATGTGGCCGCCCCGGGACAGCAGGCCGAAGGAGATGGGGCAGTGGGGTTTGAGCATGCCCAGTCTGCTCAGGCACACCTCGTCCAGCGTGGCGTTGAGCCCCCAAGCGTGCAGGCAGGACATGAAGAGCTTCGCCGTGTCCATGGTCAGGTTGTACTCCAGCAGGCTCAGCGACTTGGACTTCTCCTCGCGCCGCCTCTGCTCCTCCTCCTCCTCCTCATCCTCGTCCAGCAGGTGCTCCTTGATGTTCTCCTTTATGGTCTCCTTCACCTGCTTGAAGAGCTTGCCGGCCAGGAAGGAGCCTCCCTTGTCGGCGCTGCCCTGCGACTTCTGCAGGGTCTCGGGGGACACCAGCGTGGGGTTGGGCCGCTGGGCCTCCTCCGTCAGGAGCTGGATGATCACGGCCTCCACGTCGAAGAAGAGCACGTGCATGTCCGGGTCCGTCAGGTTGGTCTTCATCGCCTGCACCACCAGGGAATTATGGGAGTATTTGGGCAGGTTCCCCTGAAAAATTAAGAAAAGTGTGGGTGTTAATTCTGCAGTTCTATTCTGAGGGTTGTACATAGAGGTGACTCAGCGTGTGTCACATGACCCAGGCTGAAAATTACAGGAGACAAAGGAGCGGCGACACTTGGCAGTCACATGATGTCTTAGGACACTGTTAAGACACCGTTTTTGTTTTAAATGGAATATCACTACCATCAGCATGACATCGGCGTTCTAAATTTGAAACACAGCAGTTTCTAAGCTGTTTACCCATTATATATACACACCTTTTTCCCTTTTTTTCACGTGCCATGGCCAAGACACCACAAACGCTTTGGCCTGATTCATTAACTTCTGATTTGACAGCTAGATGGAGCAAGGTACCAAAACTAGATAGCTTGGAAGCCATCAAATCAGGTGTTGGATAACAAGCTGAGAATCAGGTATCAAGGCAATAGGTATAAAGGCAATCATTTAAACGAGTTATAGTTATAACTCATATACAATTTGGGAAGGGGGAGAAATGCAATTTATTTCTGTAGTTTCTGACAATACTAACCTCATCCAACAAATGTTTACTATTTAAAAAATAATAATTGATTGGGGTTCTCTTTCTGAATGTAATTGAACACAGAGCTGTTCTCCTTCCAGCATTCTCTCAAAAATGGATGATGCTGATTGAGAAACTTCAATCGAAATCAAAATCGTACGAGCATTCGCCGATTTTAACTGATTTGACTTTAATAATATTGTGGACATGGCTTTGCATTTAATTTAATGTCTTTATAATACTTAAAAAAACTAATACAATCATGTACATTGCCTGGGTTCAAACTCTGGACCTTGTGAGCTAAAAGTAGCACTGAAGGAAGAGGAAGAGGAGGAGAAGAAGAAGGAGAATGAACAATAGAAGAAGAAGCAGCAGAAAGTAGAAGGTAAAACAGATTAAAGAAGACTGGCGATGACAACAGGGTTCCAGCACCTGCGGTACTTGGAACTGTAACGATAATAACCATGATCATCATCACCATAAATTATAATAATAACCATCACTGTAATTATAACCATCGTCACAATGCCAATATTTCCACCGTGGGCTAGCTCTCTTGAAATTTTCAATTGGGGTTAATTAGGCTTACAGAGGCGGTCTATTCGCTCATAAAAATTCCAAATGGAGGACTCTCTGGTAATGAGACGAACAGAACAGATAAGTTGTATCATTGACACGCATTATGAGTGCGTCAAACCCCCACATCATTTTCCTTTACAAAACAAAGGCCTTCAAACCTTGCACCTTTTGTTCGCGCTGGTTTCAAAGCCGCCCCTGCTACAGAAGAGCTGAAAGCCGTGCAGACCAGGCCCAAGGTCAGCCTCCATCGGCTCCCCCACTTCCCAGGTGAAGGGAAGGATGGTGGCTCTTCATCTAAGCGGCTTTGCGGTGATTCATGGGAGTCTGTTGACCAGCACCCATTGATTCTTCCTAACAGGTTGTTAGCCACAAAGCAGGGTATCAATTTCTCTATCGTGGCGAGGAGAAAGGGAGAATCGGCGACGTCCCCCCCTAGTCCATCTCGCATCTGCCCCTGAGCACTCAATAGGCATCAGGGCCATGTCTATTACTGACAATTAGCACGCGGAAGGCCGGTATTGTCACCGTGTTCAATGGCAGTTAAGCACCTCTGACGAGGGGCTAGCACTTGCTTCAGTGATCACAGAGCTAGCTCGAGCAAGGAGGCGAGAGACCTCTTTGTTTTAGAGGGGCGGATGGCGCGGGCCGGAAAGAGGAGAACGCAGCGTGACCCGCGAGGCACATGCTCACAACTTTGTGCGGGGGGGAGGGGGGGGGGGGGGGACGCCTCGTCCATGTCACTGTAACTGATACGGCCAGCCTCCTTTGAATTGTCCACTTTGGAATAATTGGACAAAATAAACATGCAACCAGGGCCAAATAGACACAGAGGCTACCATTATTTGCCACTGTTTAAAAGACACAAAACCCTCGACCTGCTAATACTTATTGCATCATTTATTCATTATTAGAGAAGCCCAAGCATATATATAAAACATGCGTACGCGCACACACACGTATACACACACACGCACACAGTTTGTACTCAGCACCTAACGCTGTAAGTCAACCCTGACATACAGGAGTTGTAGAAAATTGAAATATAAAAAGCTGTGATTTGAGATGTGGCACGGCCACCATTTTTGCTTTACTATAACAAGGTAGAAACTACACTAGAGTTCAAAAGTTTGGAATCACTGAGACATTTTTATGTTTTTGAAAGAAGTTGATACTTTTAATCACCAAGGTAGCATTAAATTGATCAAAGAATACAGTCAAGACATTGATAATGTTATAAACTACAATTTCTATTTCATTCTATTTCTACTTTAGCAATTGTAGCCCTTTTTACACATAGTCCCCCCATTTTAGGGCACCAAAAGTAATTAACATAAATTTAAATAAAGTCATCATATGTGGTTGCATATCCTTTGCATGCCATGACTTCCTGATGTATGTGACCCAACAACATCAAAAGACTCTTGATAGCTTATTTTCAGGTACTCTTACAAGCGATACTATAACCTCTCTGCATTTGAATGGATCTCTATGGGAATTGAGGGGTGGGACTAGATTAAACTGAAATTACACGGGAATAGTATGGAACCCATGGTTGGCTAAATGGCTGTATGTCATCAAGGGTCTTGGGTATCTAACGAGCCTCAAACCATCACACTGCTGCCAGATATGCAGTAGATATGGATGGATCATTTAAAGGGTTGTTTCTCCTGACTTATTTTTCCATAGAGTTCAAAAGGAAAATGAGTCAGGAGAAACAACCCTTAAAGTTATCCATCCATATCTACTGCATATCTGGCAGCAGAGTGATGGTTTGAGGCTCAATGATTCCAAACTTTTGAACACTAAATCCCTGTAACAAATACATTTAAAACCGGTGTCCTTTGCTCAAAATAAGTGACCTCTAACCATTTTAATTCTAAACCAATTCAGAAATGCTTTAAACCCTTTATTGAACATAAGACGAGCAAAACCAGACTGTCCTGATCTCCAGACTCCCTGGGATCGCTCATAGGTTACAGACGAGAGTCTGCCACCGGAACTTTCCCCAGCTGGGGTGACCATGGCAACAGCACTTTGACATGCCCAGAGAGTCGAAACCCGGCCCATGACAGGAGGGCCGCTCACGCTAGAGTTGTAACAAGCTTCCCGTCTTCGAGCGAGTCGGCTCACGCGGAGTCCGCGCACCTGCATCGCCGACGCATTTCCACAAGAGGACAATGCAAAGCCAAAGAGACCAAACCCACGCAAGGAGGAACAAAAAAAAAAAAAAAAAGTCTACGCAACGTAGACTGATGCGTCCCCCATGATGCGTCCGTCCGCCCCTCCACACGCAGGGTGGCCCCAGTATTCCCGGCCTTCCGCGGGAGCATCTGCACTTAGGCGGGATGTTATGTCCGACCTCAGTATGTCTGACCGAGAAGCTTTCCTTAGCAACTGAGCATCTGCATTCTAGCAGTCAATGGAGGCAGGCTGCCCTCTAAAGGTCTGTGGCTGCTACAACTACAAGGGGAACAAAGGAAGTCCTCCACTGGGCAGCAGCTGCTGAGGACATCTTGGCTCAGTGACCCCTGACCTGTGAGTCAGAAGCCAAGGCCCCCGGTGAAGGAGCAGCTTCAACACTCAACGTCAGAACGGAGAAACTGAATCGGCGGCCGGACGGGCAGTCCGCCATCTTGGGAGAAACCCAAAAGCCTCTTTACGTGAGGAGAATGTTTGACTCACAAGCCTTGAAATAAAGCTTCTTGTAAAAATCATATTCACAAATGTAAACATGGAGTTTTTAAAGTTACATTGTTCTATTAATGTGACTGTTTTTTTGTTTTTTTTTAATAGGAGAAGCAAGTTCACCAGTTCAGTCAATTGTATACAGTCCAATTCCATTGAAAACATAGGGTTTGCTTAAAATACATAAAGATACATTAAACACATTTGACAAATACAACAAATAATAATATGGTATTTTAATGACCATTATCATAATAGTCACTATGGTACTACTATGTATACGAGGTTTCCTTTTACATCTTACAAAAACTGAAATACCCATTTGTACATAAGGGTACATTCATAAGAGCTGAGGCTATGGCTTCCGTCCGGCTCACCAAGGAATAACCTGTCAATCAGGAGATATCAGCATTCCCATCTCCCACAGCCCGAGTGTGCGTCTCAATCGGACAGCTCGCCCCGCATGTCTGCCATGCAAAGTGCTGTAGTGAATGAGATATCCACTAGAAGCAGTTAGACGTCCCTAATGGACAGCGCCGGGGCGGCCGGGGCCGATGTGATGACGCCGCAAGTCTCGGCTGTCCCGGCGCTCCGGGCGGGACGCGGGCGGGCGGACGGGAGCGGGGCGCCGGCACGTTCGACCTCCAATCCTCTCCTCGACACGCTCTCGTTTCCGTTGAGCGTCTGTACCGACGAGGGTCGGGAACAGAACTGTAGGCAATCCGTTTTTTTTTTTTATATAACCCTTTTTAACTTATGATGGGGGCCCCCGGGATGCCTATGGCCTGGGTGGGTGTCCCTAGATCAAAACCCCTTGTTTAAGCCCATTGCACCAATATCAGAAATAAAGGGGAGTTTTATTTCAAACATCTAGAGGCCAAATACCGTAATCAAAATGAAATTTACATGAGTGAGGACGCACGATAAGGAATCAGATCAGCCGACAGCCTGTGCAACAACAGAGGAGGGTAGATTCTCTTACCACCTCCACTGAAAGCCCTCATCTTGCTTGGTGAGACTATGGGAGCGGGGGAAAGCCGGCTGTTTGTTAAGCACACTGTATGAGTCTGGAGAAATGAAGAACTCAAACATATCCAGGTCCTGGCCCTTATTCTCGGTCTAATCTCTGCGGTCCAAGTGCACTTTGAAGACTTGCCCTGACAGGAAACCGAACAAACTCAGTGTCTCGTAGCATTAAAAAAAAAAAAACATCTCGAAATGTACATTCTTGGCCATTTGAAACAGGGTCACTCGTCGCTGTGGTTGTTCTGAAGGCCTAAGACTAACCCCAAGAAAAAAAGCACCCAATTGAGGGTCGGTTCTGGGAGACGGGTTGATGTGAGCTGCTCTGGGCATGGACCTCCTCCAAGAACTCATCCCTGCAGTGATCAGAGAGGAACCCATCAATGCAGCACCCTAAGGAATCTTAGCCAGTATCATCTATACAGTGCTGCCTGGACATCAAAGCAGATAATAAGCTGTACACAGCAATGTTCAAACTCATCTAAGATGCTCTAAGACAGGGGTCTTCAACCTTATCCCGCAAGGGCCGGTGTGGGTGTGGGCTTTTGTTCCAACCAAGCAGTTACACACCAGATTCTACTAATCAAGGTCCTTAGCAAAGACTCTAGTGATTGATTAGTAGAATCAGGTGTGTAACGGCTTGGTTGGAACAAAAGCCGGCACCCACACCGGCCCTTGCGGGATAAGGTTGAAGACCCCAGCTCTAAGATATACAGGAGCATCGCTTGGTAGCTGCAACCCGCTCTGAACTGATTTACTGGAACAGAAGTAAATCAGACTGACCACATGCAGCAAATGCAGTAACCTGGTATTCATTTTAGCTGAGACTAGCAATGTATGCAGTAACCTGGTAGCCATGTTAGCTCGAACTAGCAATGTATGCAGTAACCTGGTAGCCATGTTAGCTCGGACTAGCAATATACGCAGTAACCCGCTAGTCATGTTAGCCGGGATTAGCAATATACGCAGTAACCTGGTAGCCATGTTAGCTGGGACTCCCAATGTACGCAGTAACCTGGTAGCTATGTTAGCAGGGACTAGCAATGTATGCAGTAACCTGGTAGCCATGTTAGCTCGGACTAGCAATGTACGCAGTAACCTGGTAGCCATGTTAGCTGGGACTAGCAATATACGTAGTAACCCGCTAGTCATGTTAGCCGGGATTAGCAATATACGCAGTAACCTGGTAGCCATGTCAGCCGGGACTAGCAATGTATGCAGTAACCTGGTAGCCATGTTAGCTGGGACTAGCAATGTATGCAGTAACCTGGTAGCCATGTTAGCCGGGACTAGCAATGTATGCAGTAACCTGGTAGCCATGTTAGCTGGGACTAGCAATGTATGCAGTAACCTGGTAGCCATGCTAGCTGGGACAGAATGAAAACAATGCTATTAAAGTATACAGGAAGCCATGGGGAAATGAGAAGCACCTCTAGAGCTCTGACCACAATGAGCCCTTCTAACACAAGCACACACGCAGTGCGCACGCACACACACACGCACACGTAGTGCACAGATATGCACAGATAGGCCTGGGGGTCAGCACACCAAACAAGCGCACGCACATACACGCACACACGCACGCACACGCACGCACACAGAAAAACAAACACACACACGCACGCACGCACACACACACACACACAGTGGGAAGAAGAACATTGCAGGTGTAATGGAGGCAGAGGAGTGGAGAGCTGAGCTGATTGTGAGGCATTTCACAGTGGTTATCCGTCATTACCTCTGTGGGAGGAGGTGCATTTGGCCCTGCTGCAGGCCCTGGTGGGGGAATAATGGAGGGCTTTGACAGGAGATATAGCAGGACAGCCCTGGGTGCAGAATTATGCTGTCAGGGGGAGCGATGGGATATTAGCTGAAGACAGGAGCTGGGGCAGCGATGGAGGCTGGCGGCTGGCAGGTGCGGAGAGACCCTTTCCTCTCCGAACGCTAGGCGCAGCCGCCCGGCTCGGGGAAGGGTACGCAAAGCACACTTCAGCTGCCTCCACAAAAGAAACTACCGCCATAAAGTACAGAATGTCCGTTTGAGTATTTATAAGCTCTGAGGCCGCAATCCCTTAGACATAAACAAGCCTGGCCAGACCTGGACCGGACGCAAAAAAAACATTTGGACCGTAACGCAACCGGCCCCGTGCTGAGCCCACGCCTTCCTGCAGTGATCAAATTTCACCGGGCTCGCTAAAGATCCCCAGTAGGATTGGGATATTGTATCTTGCTCCTGATAAGTGATCCATTATATGCGAATCCCCTGCCATCGGTGTGATGGTAAACCTCAGCCATCTCTCGCTGACGGACAGGTCTCCACATTAGCTCGTTTGGATTCTCCTGTCTAATGCGCGCGGTGTCCAGTAAGTACGGCCCGGTGGATTCCAGGCACCTCTCCCCTCTGACAGGGACAAGCAGACGCTCACTGGTCAACATTCCTCTTCCTTCAGATGCAGTTCTCTGCTCTCCCACTTCTCAGTGCGTTTATATCCGCCCTCCTATGCATTTCCGCACTTTACTCAGACAGGGGAAAGCACGCAGGTTTACAGACAGAGATAACGGGGATCACAGTGCTGAAAACACTGTGGCAGGGAGTAGAGCCTCTGGCCACACAGTGGGATTAGGACGTGAGTTGCCCTATCATGTCAGATTAGCATTTCAGCTAGCATGCGTTTCAGAGACGCATGCTAGCTGATATGGATAGAACCGAGATGAGCATCAGGGATCTGACCGATGGGGGTTCAGCACCCTAGAGTTGAGATCAGCACCACAGACCTGACAGAGCCGGGATCAGCACCACAGACCTGACAGAGCCGGGATCAGCACCACAGACCTGACAGAGCCGGGATCAGCACCACAGACCTGACAGAGCCGGGATCAGCACCACAGACCTGACAGAGCCAGGATCAGCACCACAGACCTGACAGAGCCAGGATCAGCACCACAGACCTGACAGAGCCGGGATCAGCACCACAGACCTCAGCACCACAGACCTGACAGAGCCAGGATCAGCACCACAGACCTGACAGAGCCAGGATCAGCACCACAGACCTGACAGAGCTGGGATCAGCACCACAGACCTGACAGAGCCGGGATCAGCACCACAGACCTGACAGAGCTGGGATCAGCACCACAGACCTGACAGAGCCGGGATCAGTACCACAGACCTGACAGAGCCGGGGATCAGCAGCACAATGAGTAGAGGCAGGAGCCAGAATGCACCCAGATGAGCAGAGGGTCAGCGTGTGGACAGCACCGCGGGCCTCCTCACAGCTGAGGGATCAATCTAATTAGAGGCAGCGAGTGGAAAGGTCAGCAGGTCCAGTAACGGCATCGGGGGAGGGGTGACCACAGGCTCCTCTTTGTTCAGAGCCACAGAAAGCCTCCGCCGCGTCACCCCCCTTCTAAGCCAATCATTCAGCAGATTCCCGCTTCTCTCCCGTAACCATAAGTCTCTCAGTAGCATCAACAGCCGTTCTACCCGCTATAATGTGAGAATAAAAGAGACATGGATGAAATGAAAATAAATTTTTAAAAACCTCAATATTGCCTGTCAAGGGGAGCCATTTTCTAGAACCGTGAAGAAATAATTTATTTTAAGCCCCATAGGAAGAATAACATTAATGACATGTAAAACTATTCTTGTCCAATAAACAAGATTAGGTAAAAATGTTAGGCATCTGTAAAGCATGTCTTACATTAGTCATTAGGTCCAGCTGCATCAGTATTCCACTTGCAAGTTCCTTTTGTAGTCTTCAACAGATTTATTTATTTTGATACAACGGTTCAACCCTCCAAATAACCGAAGACTCTTTTAAAATGTATACATTATTTAGCAGGCCTCCCTTAAGCAACAGATCTAAAACTCAAAGAAAAGTCATTCACAAGATTCAAAAGAACAATTTCCAGCATCTCTTGTATTCCATGTTAATTACCCCGGGCCTTCACCGTCCTGTGTGTAATTCATCCCCAGACAATGAACACACAACACCTCCAATGCCCCACACAATTTCACACAAGTAATACACAAATTCCACTTTTATTCTGTTGCTAAATTGCAGTTCAGCCACACCGTACCTTTTTTGTGACATGGAATCATACGGATGTACCCATTTGCCCAAGAAGTCATTGTAACTGCCACCTCAGACCCATTTTTTATTGATGTTACTTCTAAATATCTTTTAAAAATCTGTTCAATGTCCTGCTGGAATCAATTTTATTAATTTGACAAAATCAGTCTCAAACAATATGGAGCATACGGCCCGTTGCAGCATGTAAACCACATGCATCGCTCTAACAGTAACTACAGGTCTTTCCCGCTGAGTAAGACATCCCATTCACTTCAGAGATCTGAAGGAGGGAATGTGCCCTTGCTGAAGGAGGGAGAGTGCTTTTACCAGCACTGAAGTGCGCTGCACGAGAGGAACAGCCTCTCTCCCGAGCCCACACGCACACCCTCAGAACCGGTCCTGAAGGAGGCGTCGGCCTTCTGACTTAACTACAACCTTCACACGTCAATTTATCCCGCTATTCGAAACCGTTTTTTTCCCAGCAGCGCAGGGGGCCGGGGGAAGGGTGTCATTTCCTTGTCTAATTGTCCGGAAGAAGCGCGCTCTCTCTCTCTCGCCCTCTCTCTCTCTCTCTGCCGCGGTGGCTAAAATGGCACGGCCCGTCGGAGAATGGAGCTGAACTCCCCCCACGAGATGGAGGCCATGCATTTTTCATAGGCGCTTATCCCTGCCGCTACCCTGCTCCTTCCCCTGCAAATTTTCCGCTTTCCGTCCCTCATGCTTCTCCTGCTCAGAGCTGCTCTGAAATGACCACACAATGGCCACACCCCAGAGGGATGCTGGCTGGACATTCATCATCGGTCGTTCATGCCTGAAAATTTAATAAATACAGCCTAATTTTGAGCAAAGTTTTTTCCAAGAGCTAAAACGTAGAAAATAATGGCGTTCAGAAGACTAAGAAAGATAATATAATGCCATATTTTGTACCACCATGGACCACCGTGGCTGACCAAGCCTAGCTGTATGAAACGCATTACATTTCCAGGCTTTCGTTGAGGGATGAGAACTAATACCAATGTCTGGTCACTTCTTTGGGGAGGCTTTTAAGTAGACTCTGTACTGTACATCAAACGGCTTTAGAAATGCCACGTCTGATTGGTCACGTGACTTGTCTTCCAGGAATCTATAGAGGGGATGTGATTGGCTTAGCTCCTCACAGGTCTCAGATAATCAGCTTATAGGAGAAAACATTTACAGCACTTCTGAAGAAATAAAGGAGGTTAAGGTTGACCTAATCTGAGCTTTGAAAGACCTCATCACAGGCAGACTGAAGTGGCCCTTTTAAAAATTGGAAGCTATATGAAGAGATTAAAAATGTGTCCTGGGTGGTGTATCTGCTCAAGGTAGAGGAGTACGCTGCAGTGATGCAGCCCGAGGTCCAAAATTTTAAATGTGGGCATGAGTCCCTCAGGGTGAGGCACACTGGCCAAATCCCCCCCCCCCCCCCCCCAAGAGGGACGATTGCAGTCTGAGGGGATCCCCCTGCCTTATTCCTAAATCAGCCAATCTGGCCCCAGTGAAATTGCACGAGATGCGTTGTCCTTAAGCTTAAGAACTGGGTAGCTCAACATGTTTGCTAGAGGAAATATGCAGTTTTGTGCACACAAGTGAACACTGTCCTGTACTGAACACTGAGAATTATAAGAAAAAGGGAAACAAAGCTTGTTAAGAACACTGTATTGTGCGAGAAAGTGCGGCTCACCTTGTCGGCGTTGTCGGACGCCAGCAGGTTGGTGGCGAGCGTCTGCAGCTTGTGCTGCGCCATGTTCTTGAGCGCGGCCAGGCTGCGGCGGGTCATGGCCTGCTTGAGGTTCACCGCCGGGTGGCTGAGCGAGTCCACGGCCGCGGGGGACCGCCTCGTCGCAGGCGTTCAGGATCTCCACGGCCGTGATCCCCATCACACAGCGGTCCAGGGCCCCTGGGTGGGAGGCACAAGAGAGCGCAACTCAACAGCCGGCTCAACGAGCAGAGGCGTTCATGGGAGATGTAGTTCACCCCAATGGGCACTGAACTCCCCGGTCTTAGTGAGGCTGTGGAGAGTGCCTTAAGTTCCCTTCAATCATTCAAACAGATGGTATACATTTCTAAATGTACCATGAATATTAAATAGTATAAAACATGACTCCCATTACCAGTTATACAGCGATTAAGAAACATGAGCGTTCTCACCAAGCAGCAGTGGCTGTGTCTAGGAAAGGCTAACTCTCTTCAGTGATAGAAGTCAAATTTCCTTGTTTCAACATGCTTGAGATTTCCTTGAAGAAGTTGAGCTGTATAGTGCTGCCTGATATCACAATAAGGGTATCGCATGCGACCTAGAGCCAAGCTTTATCAACATCTACTACATACAGTTGAAGTCGAAAGTTTACATACATCACAGCCAAATCCATTTAAACTCAGTCTTTCACAATTCCTGACATTTAATCTTAGGTCAGTTAGTATCATGACTTTATTTTAAGAATGTGAAATGTCAGAATAATAGTAGAGAGAATGATTTATTTCAGCTTTTATTTCTTTCATCACATTCCCAGTGGGTCAGAAGTTTACATACACTCTGTTAGTATTTGATAGCATTGCCTTTAAATTGTTTAACTTGGGTCGAACGTTTCGGGTAGCCTTCCACAAGCTTCTCACAATAAGTTGCTGGAATTTTGGCCCATTCCTCCTGACAGAACTGGTGTAACTGAGTCAGGTTTGTAGGCCTCCTTGCTTGCACATGCTTTTTCAGTTCTGGCCACAAATTCTCGATTGGATTGAGGTCAGAACTTTGTGATGGCCACTCAAATACCTTGACTTTGTTGTCCTTAAGCCATTTTGCCACAACTTTGGAAGTATGCTTTGGGTCATTGTCCATTTGGAAAAGCCATTTGCGACCAAGCTTTAACTTCCTGGCTGATGTCTTGAGATGTTGCTTCAATATATCCACATAATTTTCCTTCCTCATGATGCCATCTATTATATGAAGTGCACCAGTCCCTCCTGCAGCAAAGCACCCCCACAACATGATGCTGCCACCCCCGTGCTTCACGGTTGGGATGGTGTTCTTCGGCTTGCAAGCCTCACCCTTTTTCCTCCAAACGTAACGATGGTCATTATGGCCAAACTGTTACATTTCTGTTTCATCAGACTAGAGGACATTTCTCCAAAAAGTAAGATCTTTGCCTCTATGTGCAGTTGCAAACTGTAGTCGGGCTTTTTTTATGGCAGTTTTGGAGTAGTGGCTTCTTCCTTACTGAGCAACCTTTCAGGTTATGTCGATATAGGAGTCATTTTACTGTGGATATAGATACTTTTGTACCTGTTCCCTCCAGCATCTTCACAAGGTCCTTTGCTGTTGTTCTGGGATTGATTTGCACTTTTCGCACCAAAGAACGTTCATCTCTAGGAGACAGAACGTGTCTCCTTCCTGAGTGGTATGACGGCTGTGTGGTCCCATGGTGTTTATACTTGCGTACTATTCTTTGTACAGACGAACGTGGTACCTTCAGGCATTTGGAAATTGCTCCCAAGGATGAACCAGACTTGTGGAGGTCCACAATTTTCTTTCTGAGGTCTTGGCTGATTTCTTTTGATTTTCCCATGATGTCAAGCAAAGTGGCACTGAGTTTGAAGGTAGGCCTTAAAATACATGCACAGGTACACCTCCAATTGACTCAAATAATGTCAATTAGCCTATCAGAAGTTTCTAAAGCCATGACATAATTTTCTGGAAGTTCCCAAGCTGTTTAAAGGCACAGTCAACTTAGTGTATGTAAACTTCTGACCCACTGGAATTGTGATATAGTGAATTAAAAGTGAAATAATCTGTCTGTAAACAATTGTTGGAAAAATTACTTGTATCATGCACAAAGTAGATGTCCTAACTGACTTGCCAACACTATAGTTTGCTAACATGAAATCTGTGGAGTGGTTAAAAATGAGTTTGAATGACTTCAACCTAAGTGTACGTAAACGTCCGACTTCAACTGTATAGTGCTGCCTAATATCACAATAAGGTTATCGCATGTGGCCTAGATCCAAGCTTTATCAACATTTACTACATATAGTGCCTGATATCACAATAAGGTTATCGCACAACATTCAAGCGTTATCTTTACATTTACTTTACTACACAAGATGAACAGACCTCCCCATGTTACCTAAACCGTGCAGTTAAATATTCCAGTGCAGATGATCAGATAAAGGCCCGTTCCCTGCTGGCAGTGTGGCCAATGGCACATTGAAGAAGTGAGAGCAACCCATTTCACACAGTGCCCACTGCGTATACATCCGTTTACTGATCCCTCTCTAATTCCAATCGCCTCACACTCAGCTCTCCCTTTTTACTTCCCTCCTTTACTTACCTCACCAGAGCAGAGGGGGGTTAAAAAAAAATCACCATTTTCTGCAAGCCCAGAAATGATTGGTTATTGCGCTGGATATCGACTGAAAAGAGTGGAGGTCTTCCAAACGGACGGAGGGCTAAAGTGTGGCGGTACGAGGACGGGGGGGGGGGGGGGGTTGGGGGGGACGCTGACGGGCCAGCCCGGGCCCAGAACCGGCCCTGGCCCCCTGATGGAAGACCAGAGCAGCCCTCCTCTATTACCCATCCAACGCTTCGCCACACAAGCCCTCTTAATTTCACACTTTACTGCCCCCGATCTCTCCCACTACATCTCACTCTCGCCCTGCCCCGCGCGCAAACGCCGCTAGCCCGCCACCGGCCCCCCTACCGCCGCTCCGCCATCATAAATGTTTATGGAGGGCTTTATTGAGAGGAAGTAATGAACGCTTCCCATCTCCCCGGGCCTGCCCGTACATCAGTGTCCCCGGGAAGAGACAGGCAGGGCGCGCCCGGCGGCCAGCACGTCCTTCCCATGAGCCTTTGCGCACGCTAGAGGTTCTGAAACGAAACGACGGGACGGTGCCCTTCGCCGGCGCTTTGGTTTTCCGCACGCGACGGCAAAGCGGTGCTTCCTATTGGCAGACGAGCTGAATGAGTGCAGTTCTATTGGTGGACTCGTCTCGCGTGCCAGGCGGATACAATACATTACATTCACTTAGCAGATGCTCTAGTCCAGGGCAATTTACAATGCAAGTGAACAGCGCCCAAATTATATGAGCGACAACGCCAGATTAAGAAACAAGACACAAATGGTGACCAAAACAGATAACATCCATAACAGGCGATAAAACCAATATTACTCCACTATACGCCTGGCAAAACCACCACTGCCAATAGCAATAAACGACCCACTTTTCACAATTCACATCAACTCGGTGAAGGCGGGGTCTAAGGAGAAGGCCGCCATTTAAAGCTATTCAAACAATCAGACACAGGCTTATGGCTGAATAGAAAGAGAAGGCATGGGTCAAATGCACATCCCTTCCGTAGGCAGAAGAAGTTGCAGAGATGAAATAAAGCAGACGGAGAAAGTCGCGGGACGTCAGGGGGGCAGAGAACCAAAGGTGGAGGTCAAGCCGGTTAAAATGGCGCCAATTCCCATTCTGTCATCAACGTTCTTTGCGGAATTCTTCATCGTTCCATCGTGGAGGCCTTTTTTTGTGTAATGGAGATGCGCCAACGAAGATCGTTCGAGCAAACAATGATGAGAGCCAATGTTTGTTTACCTTAGAAACCATTCAAGGACGGTGCTCCGTTGTACCCTCATCCACCACTTAAGTGTGAAATAGCTTCTATCCCGTCTAGTACGAGAGACATCAAGCATCAACCGAGGGGAAATGCATCGCCCATGACAGGCCCTACATGGAAAACAGCCCTCGTAATGAGTCTATAAACCGAACCCTTTATAGTCACTCAACCCCATGTGACCATTCCACCCCCCCCACCCCCCCCCCCCCCCCCCACCTCCTCTCCTGAGCTCAGTAACTGCCTACACAGGCTGCAACCTACTCAGCACAAACCACCCCCCCCCCCCCCCAACCCCAACCCCCCATAACCAGCTTTAAGAGCCTGCATAAACAGACTAATGTGCCTAATGCAGTTACAGGCAGAGACTCAGCGCAACAACCTTATTCAATATTTAGGGAGTGTTTGGTAAGTGCACAGGCTTCTTGGCCCCTGCGTTTCCGCGGAGGGCCCGAGCCAGAGCTGGCAGATTAAAATTTCAGTGATGTTTGGAGAGTGCGCGCTCAAAGAGAGCTTCATATAGGGATGGCTGGGGAGGTCCATCAATTATTCACCAGGGTGTTAAAATAGGGGGGGGGGGGGGGGGGGGGCTGTGGCGGAGGACGGCAGTGCGGCTCTCAGTTTCTCCGGGTAGTAGAAATAGCGCAGCGGGGGATGAATGCAGTGTGGCTTTCTTCTTCAGAAACACAGGAACACGGCTATTTTTATCTACAAGTCGCTTTATCTAGTTATATAGAGTGTGTCTGCATGTGTTATTGTGAATGTATATTAAATCTGTACATCTATATTACTCCGTTGCATACATTATACATACATCAAAAAATGTGGTTATAGCACGCTCAAAAATTCTCACATATAAGATTATTAAGAGTATAAGATAATAAGAGTATTCTGGGGGCAATTGTAACAGGGGTCAATTGTAACACAATTTTTTGTTACAATTGCCCCCAACCCTGAACACATGAAGCTAGCTCGCTTGCTGGATAGAATCTCAGCTCTAGCTTGTTTCAGACTGGTGCAATTTTATGGTGTTGCAATTGCCCCCTGTTACAATTGCCCCCTGTTACAATTGCCCCCAGAATACTCTACACACGCACATGTGCACACGCACAAGATGAATGACACAAACCGTAAGGGGGGTTCCTGTCGAGTACAAACTACAAACACACTTATTCACACACATGCATGTGCACAAACACATACTTCAAGGAGTCAGTATCGTGAGAGTTCGTAGCTGACGTGTCCATATGTTTGCAAAGAAAGTTATCAGCGTACATCATAACAGCAATTTTCCATATGCACATTTCTCTTATTAATGAGCGGCAGTTCATTTCATACCCCATAAAACCCGCGGAGTGCCCCTTTAAAGCAGCGCGGGATTTGCAGAGGAAATGAACCATGTATTAATTAGCAGGTTCATTCAATAAATCATCAGCGAAACATGCCTTTAGGTCAATTCAATACACGGGCTTCACAGGGACTGCTTGATTACATACAGATATTTAATTAAGGATTCTTTAAAAGTTCATTAATGAGAAAAGGAAGAATGTGCTCAAAAATAGTCGCGTAAACTTCCAGCCGCCACCATTCGCTGGCCCCCATTGCATTGCTTCCCACCTTCTATAGAAGAGAACACTCTTGCTTGAACACATTCAGTTTGAAGCACCAGTTAGCCAACTGGTTTGCGTACCGCACGCGCTCAGTGCGCAATAAACTGGCATGTGCCGAAGGGCCGTTTCCCCTGCCGCCCGTCTGCCCAGGACTCACCTGTGTCCATCTGCCAGACGTAGACGGAGCCGTCGGAGCAGCCCACCACCAGGTAGTCGTCGCAGGGCCGCCATTTGATGACCTGGATGGGGAAGAGGTGGCGCGACGCCAGCATGATGCACTTCCTCTCCCGCAGACTCAGCAGCCCCACCGAGTGGTCGCTGGCCACCGAGCACACGCAGTGCTGCACCCGCGTCTGCAGGGGGCGACAAAGAGGGGGAGGAGGGGGGAGGCTTAACTCAGGCTCAGACAGGGTCAACGTGCTAGCGCTGCCTCGAGGTTCAGGCACTGCTGAGATGCCCGACCGTAGACGCGGGTTAGCGAATTTATAAAAGAGCCAATCCGCACTACGCAACTTTATATGTCCATTTTGGCAACTGCGCATCTCTTAGTCAGTCCCATTTCATTGGCACCCGCTAAAGGCAAAACTTCACAGCGTAAAGACCGAAAAGGCGGAAGTAACAAGGGACAGAAATTCCACAAACAGCCCCGCGCAAACGGCGAATAAAAAAAAACTAAGATATAGGAGGTTGAATAGCGTCTGTAAACCAAGCCACCTTCCCACCGAAATGTCACCCTATCCCCCTCATAAAACCGAACATAACGTGTGACCTTTCTGACATGAATCGGGTCCAGCAGTAAAGGGAAAAAGCGTGGCGGTTTGATATTGTCAGGTTTATATGTCAAATGTAAATCCCAGTACATGATATTATAACACATTCCAACAAGTCAATGCAGGCTGAGCAGGAAACGGGGGGGGACGACGACACACAGTAACTGCACCGTCTCCACGGTCACTGCAATAAAGTCTCCTCTTTCACGACTCCGTTTATGACTTTTTGCCACAGATCCACCACCCCCACCCCCCCCCCCCCCCCCCCCTCCCCCATGCTCCGCCCATTTAATGACCAAAGTTTTGGCGGAGTTCGTCACCGGGGTATAACTTGACAAACGAACGTATTACTGGGGACCGTTTAACACAGGCGTGATAAGAGGTCCTCACAAGGGCACCGTGAGTTAAATCACCTGCTGTCACACTCCCTGACCAAAAACAGAGAAATGGGGCCAAACGGCGCTGCATTTAAAGCAACATCCTTGGAACGCCCATCCCCCCCCCACCCCGAGGGTGAAATATTGCGTCGAGGAGTTAAAAAAATAAAAAATAAAAAACGCCATTCTCGCTGCTTATTACTGAGTGACAGGGCCTTTAGTACAGGAGAGGCATTTCTGAGAACAGTAAATATTCCTTCAAAACTAAATACAATAATGCCATTTGTCTGTCAGGGAGATGCCCAAGGATGGACCGGGCGGGTGGAGGATGGGGGAGGGGGATGTGCGTCCAGGCGAGGGTGGCTGGGTGGGGGGGGGGGGGGGGGGGGGTGAATGGTGGAAGATGTTGGAAGGGACTGAAAGGAGACTAAATTGAAGTTGCAATCTGTGCTGACAGGCAATGTTCTTAAGCATTGATGGAGTGCCGTGGGGAACCTTGACCATGCGAAGGCCTGTGGAGGGACTGCTAGGACTCATCACTCTTCATCACTGCACCCCCCGCCCCCTCGCCCCCGCCCATCATCGCCACACCCCCCCCCCCCTTTAGCAGGCCAGACGCGCGTCCACGATGCTCCCCCGCGCCCTCAGCGAGCTCACCAACGACGACGCGCTCTGTCGCGCCGACGCCCCGAACGCGCAAGAGACCGTTAAACAACGCCGCTAACGCTAAACGCGCCGCATCACCCTTCTGCCTGGGCAAAGCGCAAATCCGTACAGACAAAAAAAAAAAAGCCTGAATGCCAGCTTTAGACAGGCCTAATTCCCCTTTACCGAGCAAAAACATAACGTGACGTTTTTTTTTCTTCTCCTATTTTAGAGATATTAAATCAGAGAACAAACAAAACTCTAATTCCTCGTGAAGAACAAAATCGAGGGCTCCTCAGCAAAGGAGGCAGAAGGATGGCGGGTAAGTAAGGGAGACATAAGGAGGAGCATCGGAGGATACGGTTAGCGGGGTGCGCTTTTAAATAGGCCCCGTGAAGTCAAAGGGTCAGGGAGCTGAACGGAGCAGCCGCCAGGGGCAATGTTTATGATTTAATCAACGTTAATGCGGTCAGCGGGAGAGAGGGGAGCCGTCGGACACAGGTACACTAAGGGTATTATGGATTTCAACAGCTATAGTATCCAGCCTGCTCTCACGTATCAATTAAATGCTCCGGTCCTTAAGTACAAGTATTGATATGCTATAAAGTAGCCACATAACCAACGTCATTAAACCCAAGGTAATTCTCAGACTGCTTTATTTACAGTTTGTACCGCTCGCCTGTAATGGACACCAATATTGTTCCTGTCAATCAATGAGAGACATCGGGTGCTCTGGGAGGGAGGAGGCTGCGTTTGATGAGCATCTGCCCCGAGGACGCAGGCCCAGCCAGGGAGGGGGGGGGGAGGGGCTACCATCAATTAGCGCGTCACGCCCGCCAACGCTCCCGTAATGCGATTTCTCCCCCGTTTCTCCTGTGATTTCATGAACTGTCCGCTTTCGCTACAAAACATAATTACGTGAGCTGTGCAGACAAACCGACGAAGGTCAAATGCGTCATTGGCAGTGGTTTAGAACATGCCAGTTTGCGTTCACGAAAAAATCCCCCTTATCGCACATTTCTGAATAGATCAGAAAGGATAAATCTTATGGGTTATTTTTATCAGAGTGGCAACCTTCCGCAGCTACGACTGCCAGACATAGCGAGAGTCCAGTGAATGGATTGCTGCATTACGATATTAATTTCTCATAAGCTAACGTAACAAGGTTATCACTTTTGCTAGCAATATAGCGCTTATATTTTTTTTTACAACTAGTGTCATCTCGCTACCTGAAAAGTAAAATTAAATATGTCCCAGCAGCCTACATGTAGGCTATATTAGTATCTTGTGGAAGATAATAGCCTACAGACATTAGTCAAGGGAGATATCAGCACAATATAGCTAATGCAATGCAAATCTATCGCAAAACGCAACCTGCTGTGTTCACGGCAGTTTCCCCTTCAGTGCAGAATCTCAGTTTTTAACAATCTCTGTCTGGCGTCGTCCTGCTCAATTGGCTTCTACGTCATAGGCTATAATAGAATATAGCCTACCTTTTTAAATATAATTTCCTAAGACAAAACAGAAAAGTCAAAGAGGAAGAATCACAAGAGGTAGCAAACATTTAATAGCAAGCCAATCGGATTCAGAGGTTTTATTGTCAATAAACAAACAAGTTTTCAACTTGTTTTTTATTGTAGTTTTCAAGTTCAATCCCACGTAAGACAGAGCTGAGCTTTGGGGCAAAACAGGATAACATGCATTGTGATGGTTTCTGTGTAGTCTTGTCCACTGACAAAGTTTATGAATATTTTTCATCAGACCACGTTTCTGCATGCTAGCTAGCCGTCTAGTCAAAAAAGTCCACCAGCCAAAATTAAATTTAATGTGTTCCATTTCCATGTTCCAATCACGAAGAATTGTAGATATAGTCTTTTTCATCGGAAAGAGCACCAAATTGATACATTAAGCTCTTAAAATTGACAAAAAATTTATTTGGGGGGGGGGGCATAATCACTCATCACCCCCCCCCGGAAAACAGTCTCCCGTATTTTAAAACCCATCTCCCATTTCTCAACATAACTGCTAATGGACATAAAGGTCAGGGTCTAAATTAAGTATAAGGAGATAAAGAGCTGGTGACAGTCAGAGCTTATTATATCTACTCAGCACATGTATTTTTACACAAATACATATTTGTCTTTGCCATTCACACCTAGAAAAGTGTGGTGTGTGAATTATCTGTGTTTACCAATGCATTTCTTCGTTCTAATGATAAACTGCTCCCAATATATTTGGATCAGTACAAATTGTTATTCATTGCTGAATCCCTTAAAGGGGAAAGCCATATATATGAAGTACACATTACATAAAACACAGTCTGGTGAATGGGAATGGGATTAGGAGGAAGGAGGAGGCAGGGAGGGAACAGTGCTGAGAGAAACAGGAAATGACAGACATAGGCTGCGTCTGAATCAGAGCCCTATCTACTGCATCCTGTGTACGAGCATACTGTATACTGCTTACTGCATACTGTTTAGTGACATGCAGCATGTGGAAAAATATCCTACATACCATTATCAGTGGATTCCAAAAATAATAATATCATCTGGGGATATTTAGAACATTGATATTAAAGATTTTCGCGTACTTAACAGCTTTTTTTAAGTACACTCAACTGACATACTCAATAGTGCACTGGCTCGAACGTGGCCAGAAACTCACGCTGCAGTTCTCGGGCGGCACCAGCAGCTGGGTGATCTCTCCGCCGTGGACGCAGAAGATGTGCTTCATCTCGCCCGTGAAGATGTCCCACACAATGACGGAGAAGTCCACGCCTCCGGACACCAGGGAGCGCTGGTCGTAGCGCGGGGACACCTGGTGGGGGTACAGCAGGCACGTCACCTTGTTACGATGTCCCCTCAGCGTGCGGTGTGGGGGCCAGCCTGAAAGAGAGGCACAGGAAAAGAGCTTTCAGTCACTAACAAGGGAACCTTATACACGTCCATCCTACCATTACCAATTCCACGCCCTGCATTTATTACAGTTTGACTGAAACACACTATGGTGAACAGGAATAACTAACTTGGCTACCTTCAAGTTCAACCGTTTTTTAATTTTATTTAAGTATTCACCAGTTAGATATGTCTTTTTAATGTAGCCAAATAATAAGACACCCAGAGAGCTTGCAGAACCCTAACGAAAATGAACTATAGTAAAACTATAGTATGTCGACAGCATATACTATACAAATACTATAGTATTACTGTAGTTTTTTCATACACACTATAGTCATACTATTGTTCTATAGGGATAAATACTAAAGAATTATTACAGGGGGTGAAAATACTATAGTGATATTATTGTACTATAGTGACAAATACTATAGCATTATAGCATATAGTCGGTGAAAAAAACTATAATATTCTTAGCAATACTATAGTTCACTTTTGTTAGGGAAAGGTGCACAAATAAAAACGTGCAGCTGGTTGCCAGTTAGAGCTACAGTGAAGAAATCGCTGACTTTGTTCATAAGCGCAGCCAGCGCAAGACCCAAGACACTCCGCTATCCATCTCAAAAGTTGGAAGGATAAATTGTGGGAAAACAAGCGCCTGGCTTTGGGTTTGGTGGAGAGAACTGAGGGAGTTCAAGGGGCTGAAAAGTGACGCAGCGTTGGCTACCCGTCTTCTGAACAGGTAACTAGCCAAGTAACGTATAGCAGAACCGAAAAGAACATTCAACGATGACATTTTGTTTTCTCTAGCCTGGCGTTATCCATGATTATCCATGATCTTGATCTCATTAGTCAGATAGAACTCTGACAGGCTAATGTCTGAATATTTGCAATATTTTTCTACAGACTGACTTTAGAGCTACATAGTATTTGTGTGTAAAGACAAAGCCGTTTACACAGCTAAGACAGAGTTCTTGCAGTAAAAACATTTTGAAAATAAGTCATCTTAGGCGGAATGCAGATAAAAAGCTAGCTACCTAGCATGTTTAATTTCCCAACCCATTCAGTAACGTTAGCCTATCTGTACCGGTGTCTATGTAGCGATAGTTACGCAGTTGTCGAAACGAAGGTGGCTTGTGGCTTCTGGATGTTGAATTTTCCAACCCATTCCCACAATGTGGTTGTTGTGTTGCGCAGTTGTTGAAACAAAGGTGTGTTGTGGCTTATATAACCCATAAAAATGTCTAATAAATTACTTGTCAGACGTAAGACGCATCACTTTTGGATACTACAATAGCCAGCTCGCCGTCACACTAAGTTCAGCACTGTACCACCACCGCGCACAAAGGCACAGGTTGTGATAGAAGCTGGCAACCACTCATGGGGCGGAGTTTCGATTGAGAGCAACAAGCAAGGCGGCGTCATGCTTCGGGTTGAGATTGCAGTTCTCCCTGGTGGACACTAGATGGAGCTTCAAATGATGTTTTGTTCCGTTAAGTACGATTTGTAATATAACTGGCTACATGGTTTGTAATAAGCTGTTCCACAATATAAAGGGTAACTAAAACCCTCCAAATCTAATATTTTGTCACTTGCTTTAAGGTTTTGTAGGCATAGAAGCCAAAACTACAGCTATGGCATGGCAACAACGCCGAGCAACAAATGAACCTTCAAAACATGTACAAGTGGTTATCCTGACCCATTTAACCCAACAACTTTTTACTATAAAGTGAGGGTATTGAGGATCTAAGCTGTTGAGGATGAATTGAGGCAAGTTGTTGTTTGTGGATACTGGTTTTTTTGTGAACTGAATGTTGCAGTCCCAAGTACTGTGACCGTAAACTGATTTCTCGAATAGAACACGGGTCAGTTGATAAAGAGAATAATTTTGGTGCTCCTGACTCCGCCTCCCCTCTCACCTCTTCGCAGCATGTGCTCCCCCTGCAGGAGCTGCACGATTGCGGTCTGGGTGGCGGGAACCAGCACGATGCTGCCGTCCTCACGGCCACACACCAGGCGGCCCTGCGACGGGATGTAGACGCTGGCCGTGACCTTGATGGGCTCCTCCGAGCCCGGCGTGACGCTCAGCTGGTCGATGATGCCCGCCGGTAGCGGCGTCAGCTTGTCGAAGGCCTCCTGAAGACTGATGGTGGAGGACACCTGGAGTTCTGAGGAAGGAGCAAGCGCGTCACACTCAGACAGGAAGTCGGGTAACGCGGCGGAGATGGCAGTGCGCCCGCACAACCACACTGCCTCAATATATTTCTGACCTTAAATTGTGTCGAACGGGCTTTAAAAGAATACCAATTTAAAGCTTTTCTGGCGTTGTATGAAAAACGCACGCCTTTATATGAAAAAGATACGTTTCATCATAGTCAAAACAAGTACGTCAGCTTTGTCAGTATGCCTCAAACTCCAGTCCTGGAGGGTCACAGTCTCTGCTGGTTTTTGTGATTTCCTCTCAATCAGCAGCCAATTTAGGCCTGGAGAACAAGGTGTGAAGACTCTTTAGCCAATCAATGACTTAAATGCATCATTTAAGATCAGGAACACAAAAACCATCGGACATCACCAGCCCTCCGGGATTTGTGCACAAGATCTTCTCCGCTTTTACTTCAAAGCCACACAATCGAAGCATTTCACTTTATTCAAAAACAACAGGAAATTAATTCCTTGGATTGAGACATTGGTTGCAGATTATGTGCATCCATCACCAGTAAATATTTAAAGCCTGTAGAACAATATCAATCGCTGAGCTCCGGGGTACATTGTAATAATCCAAAAAAATGTTTGGGTTACACACACTTGTGGGCATATGAAGCCAATGAATACCTCAATATTTACTCGAGCGATTTCTGTTTCGTGCCATGATATTTATCGCTACTCTGACAGTGGCCACAAGGTGGCGTTTCCCCAGATGCTGCTCTGGCCAACTCCCCATTGGTGAACAACAGTTATGTTCAAAAATAAAGTCATTCATCACTTATTACTTGTTACTATCACAGGATTTGCAGCAACAGAACACAGGATGATATCAATTAAAAACTTATGTAAAAATGTATTAATTTCATTATTTTTACAAATTCACTGAATACTAAGAGCAGCATCTTCTGTCAGGAAAAGGCAAAGCTGGTGAAATATGGGCCTCTTCCTCCCCCTAGTGGATTACATTATTTTAAACCAACCATTCGGGCTCATATGCTCAAATATAAGATTAGAGGATAGGATCTTAACGCAATGCAATTGTATACTAAAACCTTATTAACTTGTTTGCAGGCGACAACCACTGCTAATGTAACATGAAGCCTCTGCAAAAACACTAGAATATTCAAAATGGCAGCAGCAATATTGGGTGAAAAGCAAAGACATTAAGCAGGCTACACACAATTATCTTTGCCCGGATTAAACACTTCTAAATGCAGCTACGTTTTCGATGAGCTTTCGACGTGGGCATGCCGAAACCAGACCTAGATTTAAACTCACCTAACATTGTGCAGTGTGTCAGGTCATACAAGAAAATACTGTTTATATAGTGAGCCCCTCATGAGCAATGAGTGGATATCAAGCCGTTCAGACGTTTTCTCCAATTTCGGTGTCAAGTTTTATGGGCTCTGAGGGACTGTCAACAGCCAATGAAAAATAAGCATTCAATAACAGGAAGTGCCAACAAAATACAGGCATTTTCTGCAAGCTGTCAGTGTTTCTTGTAGAAGCAATAAAAAAAAGCCAGAGAGCCAAAGTATACGACCTACACAATGCAAAATATATGAGAACAAAGGGTAACAAAAAAGGGTAAAAATAATAAAAAACAGCTTTTTATGAAAATATGAGGTTTTTCCCCACGCGTACAGGCTGGCTAGGCCGCATAGCAGATCCATCATAGGCTTAAAGGGATAGTTCGGAATTTTGGACATAATGTCTCAATTAAGACTTACCCATGATGTAGTTGATTGATGGAAACCATTTTCAGCTAATTCCATGCTGTCCCTTCTTTTGAACATACACATGTTACTAATGCTAGCGCAACTCTATGGTAACCGTAGCATCCACTACCAAACACACTTAAACACTCCACAGTGCACCCAAAGCAAATAAAATATGACGACAGTCTATCTGGGTTATTTTGAGTGTTGATACCATACTTTTTTAAGTCAAACTATCGTTGAATCCTTTACTTTGTGCTGACCTATATTCTCTGTGGAAGTACGGCGCCGGAGCGATACTTTACGTTACCTACGAATGTAGTGCCGGCACTGGTCAACTACAACAACAAAGAAGAGCAACAAGTTGCAATGGCCACGTTCGCTCCGCCACCGTACTTCCACTGAGAATATAGGTCAGCACAAACGATAGTTTGACTTCAAAAATTATGGCATCAACACTCAAAATAACCCAGATCGTCATCGTATTTTATTTGCTTTGGGTGCACTGTGGAGTGTTTAAGTGCGTTTGGTAGTGGATGCTACCGGTTACCATAGAGTTGCACAAGCATTAGCAACGTGTGTATGTCCAAAAGAAGGGACAGCATGGAATTAGCTGAAAATGGTTTCCATCAATCAACTGCATCATGGGTAAGTCGTAATTGAGACATTATGTCCAAAATTCCGAACTATCCCTTTAAGGGGCCTTCTCTCATTAAGGGAAGGGTGGGCTTAGACCTGCTGAGGTTCCTCAGGTTATTACTGCATTAGCTTCCTCCGGGTGTCCAAGCTGTTACCCGTGATGCACCTCTTTCCCAATCAGTGCTAATTCTCCTGTAGGGTAACATCTAAGGAGAGCATGTAGCTCAGTTGCAGGTGGCACAGTGGTATCTCGGGAGGCAAAACAGTCACTTTCAAATTATGGAAACAGGAGGAAATGTGTATGAAATATACGAAAATATTAACTTAATAATATTTATTTCTGAGTTATTAGCATTACTATTATTCTACGGCAGAAACTATAAAGCTCTTGGCGACACTTGGGACACAGCCCTAGCAAATGGGTGAATAATTGTAATGCCGTAGGGTGAAACAGGCATTACACATGAGCTCCCGGACCAGCTCGCTAAATCTCAAAGCCAACTACATCGATAAGGTGAGGCAGTCTTAAAACTGATCAAGGCTGCGGTCCAATCCGTTAATGTTCTGCCCTCATAAACTCCACTCAAAATTTCCATATCAAAAGTCTGCAGTCTGTAGACTCGTTCCTTGTCTGCCAAGGAGGGAGGAGAGACTAATTTTGTACACTTCCCTTGAATTATTAACGGACTGAAATGCACTAACTATCAGTACACAAACAACCCTCTGATCCCAACGGGTTTCCCGAAACTGGACGCGGTGAGTGTGAGTGCGCGATGGCCTATATTTTGACAGATTGGACTACAGCCCGAGAGACAGTGTTCGGGGCAGTCGACCTGCAGTACTGAACACTGCCTATAGGGGGGGCTTTTACCTGCTGTGGTGGACAGTGGCTGCAAGGGCGAGGTGTCTGGGATGCTCCACAGGGACAGCCGCCCTCCGGAGTCGCCCTGTACCAGAAGCTTGTGGAAGGGTTCCCGTCGACCGTAGAAGAACCGGGTGACCGGCGGGCAGATCAACAGCTGGAACACATCAGCGCAGTGAGGTCACACACCTGGACACGGGCGTTCCAGTCCACTGTTCTACGCAGCAACTTCCTGCATTACCATCTTCATCATCATCATCATCATCATCATTATCATCGCATAGAACTGGGTGTCGGTTAGCCCCATCGTTTCTGGTGTTTACCTTGGATCACATGATGTTCCCTGAACTAAGTCAAATCATTTATACATTTAAAATGATTGTTCATTAGGCCTGTCATCAACATCAGTAATAATGTAACCTGCATCTGAAAAAAGCAGAATTACATTTATTTTTTAGAATTTTACAGTTATTCAACTTTTAAAGCGTTCCCCCAGAACTCTAATCACATTTGCAGTTCCGTCCTATCGCTGCAAAGTCGCCCGTGAAGCAGACTAGCGCTCATTTCGTCTGAAACGTTCCAGACTGTGAGGGGAGTCACTGCAGCAAGGCGTGTAGCTTCAGCTGGACCTTCACTCTGATGGCTTAGATCACCATGCACATCTAGATTCTGTTCACTTCAGTATTTGAGGGCGGAGGTCTTTGGCAGTGCTCAATTCCCCACTTTAAGGCTAATTTAAGCTGGACTGAAAAAGCGCTTACACAGGCATATACAGCCAATAATGCCGCATCTGAAGTATTAGCAGCAGAAAGCATTACACTTCAGAAATGAGCAGCAAGCACCTCTGACAATGGAACTGAACAGTATCACTGTGATTAGAGGGTGCTGGGTCTGGTACTGTTAAGGGGAATAAACACTGAAAACGATGGGGATCGCAAATAGGTCACAGAGGGTCGACCCTAGGAGGACAGATTTCCACATATATTACCCTGACAATATCTTGGATTTCTAATCTATTGCAAAGTCAAGGTGCTGAGGAAGCGAAGTTTGTCTTCCCTTCACAAAACAGGCAAGGATGATAATGATAGACATCCTATTAATGGTGATGATGAAAGCAGAGTAGCATTGTTTGAACTGATCTATAGAATTTACAGCAGTACATCTACCAGTCCATCTGTACCATCTACCATGGCACTACACGGTTTCTACACAAACAACATGTAAACATGGTTTACAGTGTGTCCTAACACCTCTATGGGGGTTTTAAAAGCTAAATGCAGTAGTGAAGCAAGTCTCCTACAGGTGTGTATAGAATTATTTTAATCAAAGCGTGGTGTCATCAACTTCTGCTCATAAAGTTCTCCCAGTCTGAAAAGCAGTTGTACTGTATCGGAGTGGCCCTTAAAAACTGAATTATCGTGACACGCAATCCCACAAGCCGTTTTAACAAAGACTAACATTTCAGACAATTTTCAAAACCTTTCAGGATGAAAGCGTCATGCAAAGACGAAGACAGGTGGGAACGAGTGTCCAAATTTACAAGGTTGGGTATCGCAGATAATTCACTCACTTATTTCAGGCAGGGCAATCTGGGTATTTTTTAAATTTTTTTAAACCAGTTCTCTTCTACTTATTGTCCTGCCCCGACAAAAGCAGATCTTCAGCTCATGACAACACATCACAACACTACCTGCTGAAGATACCGTCTACAGACTAACAACTAAATATAGGATCAGCTCACCCACCTCGAAACCTGACCAAAGTCACGTTGTGTACAGACTGGACACTGATCCAGGATCAGTGGCTAGGGAGGTACACAAACTTGCAAATTCATGACCCAGACCTTCAGGTTCTAAGAATAACACGGGGGAATGTAATCGAGCAGGATCCGTGTTCCAGGTGAGGTGAGAGACCAGCCGATGACGGACAGTCAGCCGATGACGGACATGCAAATCATTCCAGAAACTCTTATATTCCGATTAGATCCCTGCGCTCGCATGTCTTCTGGTTTTATGCAAGTTGCATGCAAAATCCTCACACAGAAACGCTCTGTAAAAGACTGTGTAAAAGCACAGGTCACCAGACACGACACAGCAAATGCGCAAATTAAAGGAGAGCTGAATCCAATCAAATCTCGGACTAACTGGCCAATCAGAGATGACGAGGCTGGCGCCATTTGGCACCTCTACATGACCATAAATAATCAAAGCAAATATAACCTGCAAATTTCTTTCCTTTCCAAGTCTAATCAATTGAGGGCCTCAGTAAATATGGAGTCAGTTGCCTTCAAACAGATATTAAAGCAAAGGAAGGGAGGCGGTATGAAAGCTCAAAGGGTATTGGGGAGAGACATAAGACGCCAGCGCCTGACACAGAGGCATCGCGGGAACAGTGAGAAGCCACACAAACCACACACAGGCTATGCTGTTTCCACACTTCTTCCCCTACTGTAATATACACCAGTCACTTCCAGTCATGTTCCTGAAATGCTATATAGACTGTATACATGTGGCTTTCTTTCAGTTCTTTCTTACCGGTTCATTTACATTTTCTTAAAGCTCCAAATTTGCTTGAGACTTCAGTCCCTTTGATTACAATGAATCAAAGCGCTACATCTTGATTTGACATAAATATCTAAGGAGATTAAACCTAGCATAACATAAAAGTCTGACCAAAGAAAGCATGTCTATATATTCAGAAAGACCGTCTGGTTAACTGGTACAAACTTCCACTCCATGACTTAGCGCGATTAAACAAGGGTAAATTCATTTACTGTATAATCTACAGAAGTGAATCTTCCCACACTTACTGCACGGGTGACACACTACTGCAAAAGCCTGGGGACTTTGCAGGCATTTTCACCAAAATGAGCATCAATGGGAGGGAAAATGGTTTTAGTTTGAACACGTTTAGTGGGAAGTAGCATGAAACCAGGTGAACCAGGGTGAGGAGAGAGAACTCTCTTTCAGACGGCCACGGAGAGACGCACTCACGACAGGCCACTCTCAACAGCATCACGTCCACTGTGCCCCTCAGCTTTGCTAACAAGCCGCTTCTTTCTTTTTTCAACAAATCCTCCAAGCACTTTGTTCTGATTGGCTCAGACGTGGCACATGGACCAATCAGGGATAAGATTAACAAATGTTTATCAAACAGAACTTAATCTGTCCCTGATGTTATTTTTTTATGGACCTGATGATTAAAAAAAATTGGATTTTGGAATAATACTAGATTTGGAAATAAATCGGTAGAAAGTTTTTTCCAAAATGGCAACACCAAAATTCCATACAATCCAGAAACAAAACAGCGACAGTTGACCAAATGAGACGACTCAAAACACACTTTGTCGTTGCGCCATTTTAGTTCAGCAAGGCTTCTTGCTCCCCAAATATGAATCTGTGATTCTCCAGGTCATTGCCACGAGAGCTCCACCTGCTGGCCGTGGAGTGCGTCTCCGCCCAGCTGTCAGCTACGCTTACTGGTGCCTCTAGAGGCCGGTGAAGAAATAGCAGCTCTGGTGCGTTCTCGTGGTCGGGGTAGCGGTCCGGCCACACGCACACCGTTTCTGCACCCTCACCGCCCTCCTCTATCTGAGGGGGGCGCTCCGCACACAAAGCCAGTGGAAGGAGGGGGGGTATAACAGACAGAGCGTAAAGGGGAAAAAAAATAAAAACAACAAATACAGACAGCAAATTAACATAAGCACACCTCCTAAAATACATATAAAAAACAAAAAACTATGATGCTAAACACAAATAAATGTTAAGCAAACTAAACAGAACACCACTCCGCTTGAATATTTCCCAAACGATCACCAGGGGACATAGAGACCCACCAGAACCGGGGTGAAGCTCACAGTCTTCAGAGACAGACAGGTTTTGAGCGGAAATGATTGGAAGCTATTTTAAATGTTAAGGATTGGCCACTTAACCTGTAGCAAGGACAATCAAACTGAATGCATCAAACATAATTCACCTGAAAAGGTTCACACCACCTCCATGAAAATGTAGCGATAGGTTGAAGCACAGCATAAACACAGAATAAACTGTGGTACTACAGTCCTCAGAAGAACATAAATAATGGAGTGAAAAGGACACACCCTTTCTGCTCAGGGTTTATGACTTTCTACTGACACTCTAAGGTCCCTTTCAATATGGAATATGCTACAACTCCTAATATAACACACAATCAATAGCGCTATTAGCTATTCGTTTTCTATTGGTCTTTGAGAGTTCCGGCCACATCACCCAAAATATATGACTAATCTGTTCATACGTATAAACAGAAAAACACTGAATTCCAAAGAAACCTTGGCATACTTTTTAATGTGCTCTCTGGGACTGTTACAGATCATTGGGACTGAGTTAAATCACACCCTGTGAAACCTTTAATGAAAGATATCAAATATTTCCTATCAAATGTGTGTATTATTTGTGAAAAATTATGCTATTTCGATCAAAAACATTTAAAAAAAAATAAAAAAAAGATTACCCTTTGAACTGACGAAATACGCGGCCTTTAAGATCTGTTCTCTGATATCTGAATTTCAGCAGGTGCGGTGGAGCTACTTTCCGATTTTACATGAGCCATTTCTTTTGGGTTTTGGGAACTAGATGAAGACGCCGTGAAACAGAGAATGACAGGAAGTGATGCGAGGAGAAGCGTGGGAGGAGTGACCTGTTTGTCCGGGCGGTCGGCGATGCTGTACACCAGCGGGGGAACGGAGCCCTCCGCCGTCTTCCCGATGTCGCTCCTAAAGTGCTCACTGGCTGGGAGACAGCTGGAAGACAAGAAAAACGTCACCCGGACTGACCCCAGGCCTCCCTTACAGAAACACGGGTGAAATGATACTTAGTTCCAGCGCTGAGCACAAAGAACGCTGTGTTATGAATACGTCACGGCGATGCAACGCCGTGGCCTTGTGGGATAGCGTTTCGTTTGTCTGCACGTGACATACACAGAGCGAATTGATTGGACCAATGCCGGTGGTGTGTGTTCATTGGAGTGTCGCTGCACATTGCCACAGGTCTTTGAGTGTCCGTTTTTGTCTGGGGAGCTGGAACGTCACGGGATTGGACAGTTAACAGGGCGCGCTCCCCATACGCATTTCTCACCTGGCGGGGAGCTTGTAGATGTAGCTGCAGCCATCTTCAGTCCAGATGATGACCTTGTCGGCCGCGATGAAATCCCCGCCAGTCCAGGCCTGGTCGTTCTCACTGGGTACGGAGCACAGCAGGGAGTAATCACCTGCGTCAAACACCTGGGACAGCCATTAGAGACAGGGACAGCCATTAGAGACAGGGAGACAGGGACAGCCATTAGAGACAGGGAGACAGGGACAGCCATTAGAGACAGGGACAGCCATTAGAGACAGGGAGACAGGGACAGCCATTAGAGACAGGGACAGCCATTAGAGACAGGGAGACAGGGACAGTGATTAGAGACAGGGACAGCGATTAGAGACAGGGACAGCGATTAGAGACAGGGACAGCCATTAAAGACAGGTACAGCCATTAGAGACAGGGACAGCAACCCGCCATTACAGACAGGGACACAGGAAAACAAATAGAACATGTTAATTTTCAAATTTATTACATAAGTAACACAGTTCGGTCAAACATTTTCTGTGGGTCAAAATACTTGGTCGTGTTTTCGGCTTCAGGTTACAATTCAGTCGATTCTAATGCCCTTTGTTGATAGAGTGCATGTGTGCCTGAATGAATAAAATGGCCTCCAGAGGGCACCATTTGTGCTGGATGCCCTGCGCACTGTAACTTGGTATTACCCGCATACGCACCCTCCAGTACTTAGAGCACACAACTAGCAGGGACAGCTGAGTGAAGGTGCAGAAGGAGATGCTCTGGCAACCCTGGCAGTAGATGGGCTTAGACTCCTCCTCAAAGACAGGCTCCGTGTCCTGAAACACACACACAGGCTGACCTGAACACCATACTATCACACACGTGCACACACACACCCACAGGCTGACTGAGAACCATACTAACGCACACGTCCACACACACACTGACCTGAGGACCATACAATCACACACACGCACAGAGCTGAACACCACAACGTTGTTTGATTATTAGTCCATACCTGCATTCTACTGACATCAGCTGTGATGATCCACACTTTCAATATCCCAGTGACTGATACTGCCACAACTGTGTCCTCTGGAAAAGAGTAAACAAGGCAGTGAATTATAAATATACCAGAAACTAAATATTCTCAATTTTAACAATCCGACGAGACATCATTTAAATAGCGCACACAGAGTTTTGACTTCATAAAGAACGTCCATTATTTAAGTTGTGTTGTTTAGTGCAGATAAAATACTGTACAGACTCAATTTTTGGGAAGGAGGGACTAATGTGTTCATTTTACATATCTGTTCACAGTATGTAAAATGTGTACTTGTGACTGGCAGCGTGTCAAAAGACCAAACGTGAGAAAGAAAGAATGAAATATCGCTGCACATCCCTGTGCCCTCAGCACTATGTCCTCTGGAGGGCTTTAAGATGCTTATCCAAAGTTCCCATAAAGCACCAGTCCAGGGGGCGTGGCCAGGGCCGGTGGGACTGACCTTGGGTACGGTGCGACCGGATAACGCTCATGGAGCTAATCCAGTCGGGGGAGATCTTGGACACCAGCGAATACAGCACCTCCAGGCTGGTGGCATCCACCACAAGGATTTCTGGGTAGTGGCCGTTGCAGAGGAGTCGTCCCTCGCGCTGGGTCCCCACGGTGAACTGGTAAAACTGGACGTAGGAGACGTAGGAGGTTTAACGGGCCGAACGCTCACGTTTCAGGCTATTAAGGCGGACCCCCCTCCCCTCACATACCTGGATCCCTGTGTGAGCGCAGGCGAGCTTAGTGAACTCGATACACCTCCCGTCACTCACGTCCCATAAGCACATCTCTCTGTGTACAAGAGGGGTGGACAATTACACTCACAGAGACCAAAAACCAGTGTCCCGCTAATACGCCAACTATTTTACCTTTTACTCTACTCTAGTTAGAGACACAACGCACAAAGATAGACTCTGCACTCTTGAGCGACACAAAGGTGCATCGTTTAGGCCGAACGGCATCATGACTTAACACGCAGAACAAGAACGCTTAGCATCAAGGCAAAACTGCAGTTTCGATTAGGCTTCATAAGAACCTTACATTTCAAGACCATCAGAGCAGCAGATGAACTGTTGGTAAGAAGTATGAATGATATGACTGTAAAATAATAACATGTTGGATACGGCCATATTCTGTCCCCCCCCCCCCCCCTCCCCCAGACTCTCCCAGTCCCTGCAATGCCTAACCTGTCCAGGAGGGAGGCGCCGTACTCACCCGCTCTCTGAGGCACTGACAATGTACAGCTTGTCACTGCCGGCGCTGGCCTTGGACAGACACGTGATGGAGGAGGTGTGGCCAAAGAGCAGGCCCCGGGGACTGATCTTAAAACAGGAGAGAGCGAGAGAGAGAGGGGGGGGGGGGGGGGTGACACAGGGCAACTGTTCACATGCGAAAGGTCACAGCCTTCCGTCAATACTCCGTGGAAAAAAAACAAATAAATCAATTTAATTCCCAATGCAAGGACGGTTGGGTAGCTTATTAGTCAGGAACCTTCCTTTGTAACCAGATGGTTAAGGTTACCTTGGAAGGGCGTGGCGCTGCAATTTTACCCTTGAACCAAATAATACGATTTATTAAACAGTAATGCAACGCAATTCAACCTGCAACGCAATTTAAAGAACTGATATTGTACTGAAAAGATGAAGGCTATTCAACAGAGGGACGAGGCAACTACACCCGAGATTATGCAAGTGGCAAAAGGATTGCATTATGACCCATCCCGAGAAGCAAATGCAGAAATCCTAACATCCTGTTTAATATTTAATTTCATTTTTATTTTTACTTTCAAAATACAATGATGGCTTTACTGTAATAACCTTCTCCCAGCATGCTTCACTGCCCCCTGCTGACACCGCACGCTCACCTCCAGGTCAGCCGTCATGTCCCACAGGCAGATTTGGCCATCGTGGCAGCCAGTGATGATGGTAGCCAGGTCATCCATCACCAGGAGGCTGGAGATGCAGTGTGTGGGTGCATTGCGGCCCCACAGCACTATGGGTAACACCAGGCTGTTTCCGGACATGTTCTCTGTTGAACTGGATGTGATACAGATGGATAAGACCGTAAGGCTGTGGAAATCGAGGTCACTGGGCGATCTGGGAGATACCTTTATTGAAGACAAAACTGTTTCATGCAAGAACAGACCAAACAGGCAGCACTATACGACACGTGATACTGTTGTTATTAGTTAATGAATTCAACCAGGCTGTGACCGATACAAAGCCATCCAATGGCCCCCTACACTACAGAAAGACTGAACTCTGGAGCTTGACATCCTCTCATTACTTTAAGTGGATGGGACAGGACCTTCCTCAAATGAATGGTCTCAAAATGGCCGACAACGGCATTACCATAACGGCCATCATTAGAGTCTGACGGGCAGTAAAGTAATGAATTCCTAAGCTTCCACGCTGTTAATCAGAAAATAGTGTGAACACAGAGCAGGCCGTGAAAACTGGTTTGACGACTGGTTCCCTGCGAAGGAAGCAGAATGGCTGGTTTGTTCCATTCAGGGCGTGGCACCTGGGCCTCTCTCAATATAGACGGACACCGTTCATGGTTTAGGCAGGCACCATTGGCTAATTAGAGTACAGCAAAATCAATTATATACTGTACTACATCCTCTCAAATAAATCCATCTTTAGAAAAAATAAATCTTTATAAAAATCCATGCTGCTATGGGGGGCTTATAGAGAAATAACAGGAGTGCATTGCCCTGTACAAAACATGCCCCTTAGCATGTTTCCTCATTAATCTCTGAGAAACACATGCATGCAAACCTCAGTCAAATAATGATTTGTAATGCTTTAACCCTTTAGACACCAGTAACCTGATGATTTCTTTTTAATATATATATATATATATTTAATTTTTACCAAAATTCATAAGAGCATCCTTCCTTCAAATGACTGTTAGTTAGGTTAGTAGCAGGTTTTCTTGTTTCTGCATAAGTATTCACAACATTTACAGGCATCTACGGTTAAGTTTTTCGAAGGTATGCCATATATTCGATCCAGGTCAGACAAGTTCAGATACAAAAAGGGTACTAGAGCTCTTCAATCCAACCACAAATCACTTTGTCTGTGACAAAGTCTATTCTTTTACAATATCGTCTATTAAATCAGCAACTCCTGTGATGTTGCGCAAACACTGGAAAACGGAAAAATTGAGCATTTGCTTTTGAATCGAAGCGACAGCCAAGCCAAGTGTGTGAGACGCATTTAAATAAGGGCTAAACAGTGATGTAAAGCAGCTCGGATTTCCATGCGCCTAAAACCACTGGCACGCGATGGATCGCTCCCGACAGGCCGGGAAAACAAATCAAGATTAAGCCAGAGTCTGAAGGGCAGTATGCCCCCCTGGCACAAACATCCCAGCCGTTATAAAGCACCGTTTTCATTATCCATCGCTGAAGATACGGAGCGCCTGTCCGTTTCACCCAGCAGGGCCATTTAAAGCAGTAAAATCTGGACTTCTGGGAAAATATATAAGGAATGAGACAAACCTTCCTCCACTGACCGAGTGATATCGGAAGTACCGTCAAGACAGAAGTCTACTTTCGTAATGCTTTCGTAAAATTTGTACTGTTGTCGCCTTAACAATGTGATGAGCTTAGCTGGTGTTAATGATGTGCGGCCGAACTTAATGAAAAACGCCGGCGATCCACAAGGTATCCCACCCAACTATGTCCTTCAAGTTGTGCTCACTGCTTCTTGAGACACGGAAGGCTAATCTCTGAAAAATATAGGGCTAACCCTTAGACAACATGTTGGGTGGACGAACCAGGGTTTACCAAAATACTGTTTTATCTACGCGATTTGTGCCTTGCACTTTCTTTGCAATTTAATCGTCAAACACGACTTTCACTTTTCTCAAGAGAACAAACAATTCCAATGCCAAACCCAATATGGCCAATTCCGCGGTAACAGAATTACAATTCACAGAAATTTTGGCCTTAATTGCACTTGCTGCGGATAAGTCTTAAAGCCTAACTGATTATAAAAAGCCTTATAACTTCAGATGATACCCCTGCTATCATATCAAAATAAAAAATTGGAAACTTCCTGCATGTGGAAGGGTCCAAGACCGAAAGAGCGTTGGTAACGGAATTACAGCAGAAAATTGGGTGTTATTTTTTTATTTTTCCTTCCACATGCAGGAAGTTTCCAATTTTTTATTTTGATATGATAGCAGGGGTATCATATGAAGTTATACGGCTTTTTATAATCAGTTAGGCTTTAAGACTTATCCACAGCATGTAAAATTAAGGCCAAAATTGTCATTCCGTTACCGCGGAATTGCCCATATGGGCTCAAATCTGACATGCGAAATGATGTTAAATGTTAAACTGTTCAATTGCACGGAATCTTTCTTGCACCTTGGTGCTATGGACTCTGTGTTCAGTAGTGACACCAACGCTCAACTTTAACATCCATTCAACTTTCTGCATTTTCAGTATCTCCATTAATGCTAACCAAGTAAAAGCCTTTAGCAGAAGAACAATATCTGGATATCTGTACTACAATACTGTGTGAAGGAATACAACAGAATTGTCTTTTCAACCCACATTAAAGATGCTGCCTACCAACAAAAAACCTCCCACAGTTACATAATAATAATACAGCATCTGATTTCACCCACAATATTTTGACCTAGTTCCATTCCTTTGCGACTGGTAAACAAATATTCATTTTTACAATCTTATAAATGCAAAACTGCATTTTCTTTGCTACGAAAAAACACTGTGAAAGCATTTTCAGTGTGAAATGTTATGTAGTCCATCCTATTGACCTGCCTATTCCCTGGAATTAGGGCTAATGGATTGCTCTCATTGACCAGCTTCACACGCATGAGATTTCAGAATGCTCTGAAATACTCATTTCACATTAATAACACTGTGTCGTGTGTTTCGTGGTGTTGACTTTTCAGAAAGATTTAATATGAGGAAATATGATCGAATAAAAACAGCAACAGGAAAATCAGTACATTCCAGCTTAACATTGTGTATAACAACAACAGCATTGTCTCACAGAAGCATTATTCACACATCTTGGTAATGCCAGCCAAAAAAGCTGTTTGATCCATTAAAAAAAAAACTCAATGTAAAAATATGAAATTACATTAAATTGCCACCATTTTGCAGGCACTCTCATCCAGAGATGAGATCCAGCTTACAAGAGGAACACGGACGGTAGAAAGTGCACAGATCTTCCATAATAACACTGGGAATTGCAAGTAGGTGCCAAAAAAACTGTAATCTACAAGCTTGACAAAATAAAATAGACCTACAAGGTTATAATTACAGTTATTACATACCGTTTCACATAATTTATAATTAACAAATTATAATGGCAAATCTGAGGCAATTTACACAAAGGACCAGATGCAATTTTACCCAATCAAAAAAAAAAACTATTCAAAGAACATTAGACATGGTGAGTTTACCTCGGAAACCTCCCTTCCACTACAGTACCTGATTAGTTCCTGCCTTTTCAAAGAAAGCCTCATCTTCCGAAACAATCCCTTCATCTTCACAATGTGCACCAACTTCATTTTGTCAGCTTTTTTTTATTTTTTTATCCCAGAAATTTAAGGTGTAAAAAGAGCTGTTTACGAAGTGCAATGGGAGCTGCTGCAAACCGCTTGTGGAAACTGAGCAACCACCAAACTGTCATGCCAACCTTATCACAAGCTCTCAGTATAATCAATATGTTCATGTTAAAATAACTGGGATGAGAATGGGTAAGGCAACCTCTGAAACATGCCACCGTACATTCTGAGCATTAGCTATAATTATTTTTAATAAAGGTTTGTCAGACTTAAATTAGATTTTGTTGCTCCTGTATGTGACTGTGAGTGGAACAAAGCCATTTAATTATAATGCCCTTACAAAATGCATCATGTACCATGACACTAGTGTGGTCGAACAGCCTGCAGGAGCACTGGAACAGGAGATTCCGTTCAAGGAAATTCACATAAACCTTCGACCTAAAGCCAATCTTAACCTCTCTGTAATACAAGTGTATTGGTTAGCCTACATAGTACAAGTAGGTCCGTGCAGTTTTTCGCGCAAATGATTGTGTAGACTAACCCAATTGGAGAACTTACAGTAATGTGTGTAACAGTAATGTGCGTCCTTTTTATCAGGGAGCCAAAACAGGATCTTTAATTTAGTGTAAAGAGTACAGCTCACTGACCTCTATGTGGTCTACAGAAAAATTATTGGGGCGCCACACTGCTTTTATATTAAGGGGAAAACACACGAGTGAGCAGCACACACGAACTGGACGTTTGCACAACTGCAGGCAACATCTGTTCCTGACAGAGGCGTTAAATATCATGCCGCTCTCCCTCCCTCCCAAATATTGTAATGATGTTTAATAGAGACAACCCCAGAAGACTGCAGGAAGATATTGCCACCGTTGTATTATTGTACCGATCATTTTATCCGTGCGCAAATGATGTATCCAAGAGCAAGGCGCAATGCATTGGTTATATTTACTGCGTGCATGTAGTAGTGCAGCGGATCAGTTGGCAGTGCGCTAACGTTGATGAAACTCCTATCGACCTAGCCTAGCTCGATAATATTTCACTGTAGCCTATGCATAATGCAACCAGGTCTGGAGGCAGTGATGCGATAGCTAGCAAACACACCGCGGTTGGTGCAGACAATCGTAATGTTTTACAACACTGGTGAAGCCACTTAACATCGTTATCGTTCATTTAACATGGATGTAAGTTTGTCAATGACGTTTAAGCACGGCTGAATGAATGCGTATTAAACAAGAACTAGATTGCTGCCTGTGGCATGTATGCTAAATTTCAGCAATCTCCATGGTAACTTATGGATTTTATGGACGTTCACGATGGGGGTGATGAAGCCAAGAAATCTTGTCTATCAGTCAACATTAGCTTTCTAGTTAAAGACTGGCAACTAAACATTAAATAGTAAGAAGCCAAGTAGCTAGGAGGCTACTTGCAATAACTGTGTTGTGCAAGGGTGTCGGTCCAATGCGTTATCAGATTAAATTACAACAAAGTTCTCTACTCAAGACCCTAATAAATGGCAGGTTACTCGATGGGCTTACATTGTTATGCATTTGCACGAACTGGCAATAATTGTATCATGATAAATACATGCACCTGCATTGTCGAGCTTGTTTCCGGGTTAGCTCCCGAGCTAACTACAGAAAACGAATCGTTAGTTAAATCAATAGAAATGACTTACCTATAGAGACTATTGGAACATGTCCTTTGTTTTCAACAATTGCGATGAGAAGCTGCTGTCTATCAAAACTAAAGGATGAAACTATTCAGTTTAATCCTGTTTATTATATTACCCTCTGCAGTTTCTCTACGGTCAGCTGATTCCGTAACAGCTTTACGGAGACATTGTCGTAAACAGAAACTGTCGTAAACGTGAGGTGCCGCGCAACGGCAGACCCATGATGTAGACATTTTTATTGTGGCAAATATACCACGATACATTTGGCTTGTTAAAATAGCTTGTGTGTGCATTAAAGTTCCTTTTACCTGACAAGGCAAATCATTTGCATTTCATGCGTTTTTTCTTTTCATATAGAATCCCATGTTTGCTAAATTTAAATATGCCATGATATAATCATATGAAAAATTTCAGCAATATAGTGAAATAATTATATACTCAACTCATAATCAAATATTGAATCATACTTATCTTCACAACAACATTGGTACATTTAATATAATTTTTATTTCATAAGATATTTCAAAATGGGTTTCAGTTAATTCGTGTTTGGATATGAAGTAATATTTCATAATTTTTCACGTATTTTGTGTATGATAAAACTGTTGGTTTTATGTTCATATCTTATTAAGGCACTGTTTATCACCTTGACATTTAATCAAGTGTTAATCACTGTTCTTTACCAATGTCCTTCCATGTATTGTTCTTTCAAAATGTTATCCTTTTGCAGCCTTGTAAGTTGATCTGGCAGATAATTAAGTAAGACCGAAACAATGACAACAAAGTAGGATCTTTCATCCAATGTGGACCAGCCGTATAAATGGTTCTCCTCCGAGACAGACGGTGCTCTTCTTAGCCACAGAACTGTGTTCTTCTTACCCAATGATCGATATGCAGATGGAGAAAAAATGCCAAAACAGAAACAGCAGGCGGAGATGCTGTCTTTGGCAAGGTTCCAATTACGTCACGACAGTGTGAATATTCAACTGGACTGAAGCACAGTATCGGAAAACAGACGATAAGATGACTCACTGTAGCCTTCAGTTCGAACACCTTGTTAAACAGATGTAACATTTGCAATATGTAGCACTTCTATATTGATTTCCACAGCAGTGGCTTTTAATGACACAAATGAGTGGCGACAGAGAGTCCCACTTCTCAGCTGCCAAGGTCCGACAGTGTTGATGGATATGCAATCACGGCTTGTCCCTCCATTGCTTGTTTGGCCCTTTCATACGCGTGCAGGCGAAAAACCCACGGCCGATTCTCATTCCTATTCTTTATTCTTTGTCATTTTTAAAAAGTATATTCCATAACAATCCTAAAAACACGTTACAATTTGATTGTAAAAAGTTAATTTTAAGTCTCTTAACAGAATGCTGGGTGTTCCCAAAATTACAGAAAAAATGAATAATAAAAAAAAAAAAAAAAATGGCATTCAAAAATATTCAACAAATAAAATATATTGCAAATATAATCCTGGGGTATGAACAGTACTATGAAATGATGGCAGTTTAACGTAACAGCTGTATGACAGTTTCATCGCTCTTTTTGTCAGTGAATAGTACTTTACATTTATCATTGGGGCCATTTCTCAGAACTGAATCAGCTCCAATCTATGACAAAACACATTGTCCACACGTTATTTATCTCGTACAATGTTAAGATGAGCCTCTAAAAGAGAAATAAAGTGCTGATAGAAAACTCATTTTAAGCAGTACAGAGGAGTAGCAGTAGCAAAAAGGCACACTTCCTTGCCTAGGTATTATGCCAAAAACATACAGGCCTGTGATTATCAACGACTGTTGCTGTAAGTCTTGTAAATCTTAGGGGGTGGGGGCGGCGGTCGGCTCAAGAATCAAGTTGTCCAAGAGGGCAAGGTTCGAACAGCATTAGAGTTAACAAAGGCATTTAAAACAGCATTTCAGCTTTAAAACATTTATACGGAAAATATGCATTCCCCTTTAGAAAAGAGTGACTGGGAAAGACTGCTTGTGACAGAGGTGAACGGACAGGCAGAAAGAAAACGGTGCAAAGATTTAAAAAAACAGGTGACACTGATAGGCTGCAGCACTTTAACGGCAAAGCCAGTAAGGCCCATAAAAAAAAATCCACCTCAGGATACCTTCCATGTAGCACATTTTTCTCCAGCTAACCCACAAAAATGTCAAGCATCAATAAACAATATATTAAATTACAACAATTGTTTTATAATACCAACTCCCATGGCCTCGCGTTCATTGTGGTATCAAGATATACTGTAACCAGTAACCAGAAACAACAGGAGAGCACATATAGATCAGGCATAACAACAGGCTCAGTCGTACCGTGAATGAGTATACTGAATGACATGCATTTCAAACGTCAAGGAGATGTTGTTAGTTAAAAAAAAAAAAAAATGTATTTCAAATCCTGAGAAGTATAACATTGTAGGTCATAGATAAAACTTTAAAATATATCCTGGTCCCTGGTGTGCAGTTAGGCTTCAACAGTCTGTACAGGCAGGTAAACGGCGAACAGGTCTCAGCTGTTCTCGGCCTGCTGGATTTCTGGAATGCTGCTGGGGACCTCCCGCCGTACCGGCGCCCTCCGGCGGATGCTGCGGCCGGACGCGATGAGGTCGGCGTAGCCGCGCGAGTGGGAGAAGGCGTAGGCGGAACGCCGCGACCGCCGGCCCCTCTGGAAGGGGGTGGGCTTCTTCTTCTCCTCCTCTTCCACCTCGTACTTCTTCCTGTACCTGTGGACCTGAGGGTGAGGAGGGTGAGGAGGGTAGAGGTCAGCTCTGGGCACGGCGAACGCTTCCAGCGCTCTCCCGTTACGGAGTTCTCCCAGAATACCACTGTGCTCACCTCGTCGTCACAGTGGTTCTCCCCCTTTTGCATTTAGCCTCATTTCCATAAACCAGCCTTAGCAACCCGTGTGCCGTTGCAAGGTGGTCTGGAGTGTATAGGTGCATACGAGTGTGAAAAATAACATTAGGCTATATATACGTATATGTGAACAACACCTTTTTACCTGCCGAATACACAACCTTACCAAGTACTCATTTGGCAGAATATATTGTTGTAACCATTAAAAATAAATCTTTTTTTCCATTCTGACATTCTACAAAGGATAAACATGTGTAAGCTGAATTAGCTTTTTTCGGTGAACACACCAATATCGGTTCGCAAATCAGACCCCAGCAAAATGTTCCATGTAGGGACACGAGAACAGCCTACAGCCGCCATTCAATGTCAGATCATGCAAAAGATGGGGCTACTTATTGAGTTAAGAACAGAATTGCCATTAGATCCAGAAACAGATGCGGCCCTCAAAATGGGGTTTTCCACCCCTGATGTACACTGCTTATTAATCATTTTACGTCCAACCATTGTATATCAGTGACAGAATAACAAAAATGTGACCAACAAAGTCTTTTGTTACATGATACCAAATATACCAATGTATTCTCTGCTTGCTGAGGCCAGTTTGCTGAGAGATTGGCTATAGTTCAGAGGCGTGGCTAACCAACACCAGTGGTGGGAAGTAGAAATGCCACTCAGGCTAAGCAAAGTCCCCCGCCTGGTAACATGGAGACGAATGAATACGTACGCATCATAAAGGTGATGACACCTTACCTTGTCCCCCTCAGACGGCCATATTGTCTTACTGAGGAACTGAATGCAGATGGCAGGCAGTAAGCTGATGCCGACGGTCAGAATGATGGTGAGCCACAGGTAGGGCTGCCGCAGTGCATTGGAGGCCACACCTGCCGGAAAGAGACGCAGGGCTGCCTTTTAGCACATCTCCGCCAGCTAGGTTGCAAAGTTATTCCTAATAAACTCGAGGTGCAACTTCACGCCAAAATTTCACTGTAAAGGTCACGGACAGCCACCGCAGCGCTTAACATTAGTTACACTTCCTTTACAGGCCGGCAGGCTCAAATACAATGCGCTGAAATGTTGAGATCAAAAATTATGGCAGCACAGACATTTTATTTTATTTTCATCAGATAATATTCATTTGAAGGGAACAAGACTCATATTGGCAACATTGAGCATTAGCCTAATCTGAGGTAAATATTTGTTGGCATAATTTGAGAAATAAGGTGTGCCATCTATGACTTTGCAAAACAGTACATGAAATAACTTTTCAAATATCTTAAATTGATAACTTTGTTTGTATAACCACCACTGTATTGCTTTGCCTGTTGAGAAATAAAATTAGCCTTTAAAAAGTAATCCTTTAAAATACTAAAATACAAATGGCATTTGCCTGTGTACATACAAGAGTTAATTTTCCTTGTGCATCAAAATAGTTTAATTAAATTTAATCAAATGTGTAAAGAATAAAAAATCTATTTTCCATTTAATTTAATTTCATATCCAATACCTTTTATTGATTTCCCCTTGTTACACTTATGTATTTTTATAATTATAAGACTGCACAGTTAATGAATAGGATGCAATAACTTAGTTACAGCAACACTCAACATAATAGCAAATTGTAACCGTAAACCATTAATATTTGACATATCACATTTGACTTATTTTCATCTAAGTGATAAAATTCAATCGAATTGATTTCCTAAAAGACTCAAATGGGTGCTAATTAGTCACATTAAGACCATCAATATCTTAATGTAGCAGAAAGCAACTTTGCTTGGGGTGAATCTGACATTACTGACTGCATGCAGTATTTTAAGCAGTCATTAAATCGGCACAGAGAACACATCGTCCTGTTTGCATTTTCAATGTATATTCCTACACACATTTGTGCGTTTCTGCTTTATTAATCAACAGTTTGGTCCAAGACCCTTGTCAAGATATTACAACAACAATATGAAGGTCCATCTTTAATGGATGTGCACACACTCAAGTGAATATAATGTTTTGTATTAGGATATTTACTTTTAAAAAATTGTCTCCAGCCAGGTCTTTACCTTTCATTTTCTCAGCACACTATTTACATCTTTGCATTACTTTTGGATATTGGGTTACATTCTGCCGATGCCAACCAGTTGAATGTTTAACATATAGTGAAATTGGACTAGGTCTTGACAAATGTCTTCAGACTGAAACGCCAACTGAATAAAAGCAGTGTGCAGGAATATGGTGCTTATTCTGAATATGTATTGATTTGGGGGGTATTCCCCCCCCCCCCCCTTCCCCCCAGCACAAAAGGAAAAGACTAACATAGTGTGAGCGCTGACCTTATTCTAAAAAGTCTTCCATATTTTTGAAGTCAATGATTTGTCATTGGCATTTTGACGCGACACACTTGAACTCACCAGTGAAGGTGAAAATCGAAGGGAAGATCACGTGGATCCCTGCACTGTGGATGTCGAACATGATTCCGAAGTATATCGCTATACTGCCCAGGACTGCAAAACAGTTCACAAAGGTCCAGTACGAGGTGTCGAGAGAAATCTGTGAGAGGGATGGAAAAAACGGAATGAGAGCTATGAAAGGACGAGAAGAACAGCACTGCGAGCTTCAAACTCAAGCTCAGAGCACTTATGTCATAATTTTGAGCGGGATCGTTCAATTTGAGCAGAACGGGCAAATTAGTACTTAAGACTTTGAAGTATCAAGAATGCAGAATGGTGGAATTAATTCCATGAAAAAAGGAAAACAGCATATAAAAATGTTTTGGTAAGTTCAAGCTTGACAAACGCTCATACGCCAACTAGCAAGAAAAACGATGAGATAAAATGTGTTCCCACCATAAAAAGAAAAACAGAAAAAAAACAGGTAATCCAGTTGGATGAAGTACATACTTATACTTATATACAGTATATACTTCAGCATGAAGACCATTGAAAGGCACAGAGAGGGGGAGATTTTAGTGCCAAACCAAGGAGGTACCTGCAGGTTGACGGTGATGATTAGGGAGGAAGCGGTCACCACAGCGAAGGACTGGTAATCGGACGGAGCCTCCCCATCCTGTCCCATGGTCTGCAGGAAGGCTCCGTACGGGATGAAGAAGATGATGAGTGAGGTGAAGATTCCTTGGAACAGACTGATGAAGAAGTTCTTGTAATTGAAGAGCGACCCCTGCTGGCCTGGTAGATACAGCTTGGGGAATCGCAGACTCAGCTTGTCGTTAACATCCTAAAAGAGAAAGGGCAGAGAGGAACCATCAAACCTCATGCCATTCAGGAGGTTAGAAAATCTGTCCTGAAACTTGTAAATTGTAAAATGTCTACTTCCTCCACAAAGAGGAAGTTCTCATTTTTATTTAAAAGGTATGATGCAGTGGATGATATATATATATAAGTATATATAAGAGCATAGGCATACCTGATCGAGCAAGCCCACCAGAAGGACGGGAAGGCTGCTATAACAGACATTGTACAGAGTAATGAACCAGTCTTCATATGCCACCTGTAAAATGACAAAAAAAAGTTCCATTACTTTCCAGGATTCCACAACTCCAAATATGGGCACTTCAGTCTTTCCATGATTGCGGTGAGAAATCATAGACCCGTCAATGTTCCTCTCACCTGCGCTGAGTACCCACTAAAGAAGGAGTACCAGAAGTGGACCAGGGTAAAGGCAAAATTCTTGAAGAAGAAGAAGCGGAGGAACTTGCACATGCGGATGTAGGACCAGCGGCCGTGCACCAGCAGGAGGCGCTCTAGGAAGCGGAACTGGGCGAAAGCGTAGTCGCTGGACATGACGGCTTGCATGCCCTCCTGGCCACTGATGCCCACCCCAATGTCTGCCGCTGAAAAGGGTGGAGAGAGGTCAGTAGGGTTGCACGTTCCACAATGATAATGTCATTATTTGGGGAATCTTGCATACAAGATATAAACAATCCATATAACAATTATAACAATGCCCCAGTGCAGTGATGGGGACACTGCGCTGTAGGAGATGCCGTCTTTCGGATGAGACGTTAAACCGAGGTCCTGACTCACTGTGGTCATTAAAGATCCCATGACACTTATCGCAAAGAGTAGGGGTTTCCCCGGTGTCCTGGCTAAATTCCCAACCTGGCTCTTTCAATCTGCCACCTAATCATCCCCCAGTTTAATGGGCTAATAATCATTCTCTCCCTCTCCACCTCAGCTGATGTGTGGTGAGCATTCTGGCGCAAAAATGGCTGCCGCTGCATCACCCAGGTGGGTGCTACACATTGGTGGTGGTAGAGGTGAGTTTCCCCCTCGTCACTGTAAGCGCTTTGAGTGTCGTGAAAGGCGCTATATAAATGCAAGGTATTATTATTATTATTATTATTATAATATTACTTCACACGCATAATTACTTCTAAACATGCAACATGAGGGAATTCAAATTATTCATTTAGATTTACTACAAGCAAAGTGTAACAATTTTATTTTACATCTTTAACGTTAGCAATTATTAAAATGGATTGAAATTTACCATCAGGATACTTAAAAAGTCAGCATTCACATTTAATTTAGTAGACTTAAGAATATGCCAATTTCCTTTTCAGAAATCGCATAAGAATTTCACCCCGCGGTAACAGGCCTCCACTTACTCTTGATCATGTTGACGTCGTTGGCTCCATCTCCGATTGACAACGTGATCGCCTTCTTGTACTTCTTGACCAGGCTGACAACGTTGGCCTTCTGCTTGGGAGTGACACGGCAGCAGATGACGGCGCTGCACTCGCACGCCATGTCCACAAAGTCAATCTGCCGCTGCTCCTTCTCCAGCTCGTCAATCGGCTGGCCGTCCTGGGGGCTGGTGGGAGGGGGCTTCCTTCCCAGTCTCCGCAGCTTCAGGCGACGCCTCTTCTTCTTCTTTTCATACAGGATCTCATTCTGTATACCGAAGGGACAGGTTCATTGGAAGCGTGTCTTTGACACATGAAGTGCCTCCTGTAAGGTTTATGTCTTCAATAAAGAGATATTATGATTCATGGAACACCTGCAGCCAAAAACTAAGACTTTTTTTATTTTTTATTCTAGAGATTGAAACTGCTGGCATATGATGGCTGTGTAACAAATGACGGAATGGAGGCATTTCATTCGGTTGGGAGTCGTTTCAGTTGTACTCTCAAACATGCGGCTTTGCTAGGCATTCAAAACACCACTGATATGCACAATATATACCAAAACATACTGTATACTTGTTTGTGTCAGCAGCTCATGCCTGATCCACACGTACCAGCCAACCGCCGGTGATGATAAGGGCGTTCTTTCCGGGTTCAGTGAAGAAGGGCTCTTGAACCTTCCTGTTCCGACGTGTTAATGGCGGCTGGTTCCTCCTGTTTGCCTGTCGGATTCCAAGCTTCTCACTGCCACAAACAAAACAAAAAAATGTGGAAAATGGCAGAGGACTGACAGAAACACAGGTGGCACATTCCAAACTCTCAACTCCAATAGGGAACCCAATTTACAGATTTCTGCAAGATATTTCAATAAAAACAAATCATATACCGGACAAGGAGTGAGAGAGTGAGACCTACTTGACGTCTTCTCCATAGTGGATATGCATGTTATCAGTCAGAAGTTCACAGGAGTACCCAATGTTTTCTGCAGTTTCTACAAAAATTGAAAAAAATGTTTTCGCACAAGTTAGGTGGGGGACTAAGTAAACACCTTAGCGGAATATCATGGTTAATTCAACAGTGTATACCCTTCTTATCCCCGGTCAGAACCCAGATTTTGATGTCAGCCTTGGCCAGTTTGGCAATAGTCTCAGGAACCCCATCCTGGAGCTTGTCCTCAATGGCTGTCGCTCCAATCAGCTGAAAAACAACAATGCCAAAGTACGTTAGACCATTAACTGAAGGCGCCTTTCAGTCTTTACAGGGGGAGGAGCAAGCGAGTCATCTAACTGTGGGTGTGGTCATTAGAAAGCTTTAGATGGATTTTAGGCAACAAAATGTAATGGAGTATGAACCATGGCCCAATGAAAAAATTAATAATTTGAAACATGTACCAATTTCTCTGCAGCGCTCAGGTGGCTAAAAATTTAATCCAAGCCCTCTTGACTTACCATCAGGTTGCTCTCGATCAGCTCATACACCTGGTCAAGTGCAGCGTCCCTGTCGCCCATGGCAAGGCTAGCAGCCTTGTGCTTCTTGGACCAGGCATCAAACTCCGCCTTGCTGATGTCTTTATAGCACAAGCAGAGGGTCCGAAGGGTCTCGTTGGCAAAAATCTACAAATTAACAGCAAAGGTAATGAGGAACGCCCTTACAATTTTTCATTGGGAGTAATTCAGGACAATTGTCTCAAGGGTACAGACTAGTACCTCTGAACCCCAAAAGCCTCACCAGTGCTTCACCACAGCATTGTGTGCAAAGGGCTTTGAGAAATAAAATGAGGTCTGTGCACTTACGTCCAGCGCGGTCTGAGACGATTCCTTGTACTGGGAGCTGGGGTGAAGACGCTCGTAGATGACCGTGTCTGCCCCCTTGCAGTAGAGGCGGATTTGGCCATTCGGGAAGCGCACTGGCAATGCAAGAAAGCGTTACTTTGAGGAGGGAAAGGATACGGGGTGGGAATGAACCAGTTCTGGCAGGTTAAAATGTGTATGGGTTTATGTTCCAAACCTACTCTTAATAATTATGAAGTCACTATGAGATAAAACATAGGAAATCACGTCAGTGTACCAGATAAAGCACTTGCAATGACCAGTTCAAGCAGAACTTTAGTTTTAGTTTTGTTCATTTAGACTAGTTTTGTTCATCCCCGATACAGAATAACAGTACATCCCCGTGGCGCAGTCGGCTTATTAAACCATCGCGATTCCCCCATACTTACAGATGATGGACATGCGCTTGCGGTCACTGTTGAAGTCCAGCAGTGCCAACATCTCGTACGTGTTCACGTCGTCCATCTCGCTGATGGTGATGGTGTCTTGGGTGCGGGAGAGGAAGACGAACCCAAAGTTCCGAGCTGCAGTGACCAGCGCGCCCTCGTCCGGGGACGCAGCCTGGTATATCAGTTCATCTGAAGATGACAAGCATAATGGGAAAAGGGGTTAGCAAAGACAAAAGAATTTCTTGAAAAAACCAGATTATCAACGATACCTCTGTGTTAAAATTAAGTTTCCAGGGATGCCTCAACATTATTTTTAAACGCATATAATTAAACCGAATTGAATTAAAAAGAAAATGCTTATCAACAGCCAGACTCCAGACAAGAATGCCTTATAATAATGGGATGGTAATGAATATATGACAATAATTTATTCAAATCTGAATAAGCTGAATAAAGTTGGGCTGAATGAGTATGAGAATGAGCATATTTTTCTCTGAAGCAGGGGTACATAAACTCAGACAGAAAAATGTACAAATTCCCCTGTAGTTATGGAGTCTCTCACCCTCTTTGTGCTCAACCATGACAGTATGGCAGAGAGAGAGCAGCTTGAAGAACTCCAGCACGTCCGGGTCCTTCCTTGACTGGATGCAGGAGATCAGGGAGTGGTCGAAGAACTGGAACTTCCTGTCTGCGTACTTGTTCCAATCCAATACCACCGGCTAACCAGAAAAGAAAAATTAAGTGTTACAGGCCTATTATGGTATGGTACAGTATAGGTAGTGTGGCCACAACAACACTGTGACTCAAACAGTTAATCCATTAAAAAAGAAATGCTAAGGCAGCACCATTATACCAAAACATTCGAGACTACTATGAAGGGTGACATCATTCTGTAATGAGCTCACCACATACAGTATATGCTTACAGCACTCTAGTGGTTGTAAGGGATAACACAAATACAATTACTTATTTATAATAATGGCCAAATATCAGTACAAGAGTCAGTTCCAGAAAAAATCCCACATCGGACACTATTTTTGGGGCACCCACAAGAATGAAAACAGAACTTTAAAATAACAGATGAACAGATGACTATTTCGAAAGCACCAGACTAGGAATAGACTAGTAGGCCCCTGCTAATGGAGCTCATATTGCCTTGTGGTTTTTTGTCTATTATGCATGCAAAAATGTTTGTTCAGTAATATGAACAATAGTAATAATATACTTCACCCGTGATCTGTCCAGTGGTACACCATCTGCACTGGTGGGGTCACCTAACAAAATAAATGAATAAATATATAAAATGTGTTACGTTAAAATATGTTTTTTAACACTCATTTAACATTACAAGCTTCTTGAATAACACTGGGCACAAGCCGACCATGTTCTCTCTACATCAGCCAAATAATCCGAGAAGCAACTGTGATGTGCTGAGATGCAACAGTGACCTTGTTACTTAGCATTACCCTGACAATAACCTGACCTAAAGCCAACACACTGCCTTTCTGACATTCAATACTACAGTCTCCACCTTACCTCCTGAAATTTAACAACTAAACTGACCTTAAAAAAATAAAATAGATAAAAAGTAATTCACCGCAGTTACTGTATCAACTTTAAAGGACATGGTTACAATGAGTGGGAGGGTTGGAAATACACAGATCAACTGCATTGAGGTGGCTTCAGTTGACATGACTATAGGCTTCTATCAATCACATGACAAGCCAATTAGGGAAGCTTTGGTTTCAGCTGGCCCTACCATAGGTTTTGCCGCCAATGGTGCATTTCTTGAAGGCCATGATGTTCTGTGTGAGGGTGCCGGTCTTGTCAGAGAAGATGTACTCGATCTGACCCAGCTGCTCGTTCAGGGTGGTGGTTCGGGCCTTGGCCGGTGTGTCCTTATCAAGGTAATACATCTGCAAGTCCCAGTTAATGAACTTGCTCTGGCCCAGACGGATGACCTCCACACTACGCGACATGAAATGAAAAAAGGCTTTCAGACACACATTACACATTGAAAATGGCGTTAATGAAACTAAAGCCGTGAAGATTGATTGCGTCAATCATTCACTGACATAAATCGTTTGAGATTTGAAGGCTTAAGCAATGCAAAGAATTTCACATCCAATGAGAGTGGGTATTAGACCCAAATGGCGTAGGGCAACAGGAAGACAACAGAGGGCGGGGTCTCACCTGACATAGAGGGAAATGGGCACCATAGTGTTGAGCACAATAATGTAACCCCAAAAGCTGAGGAAGCCTCTGTAAGAGGCACTCTGGTCTTTCCCATCATTCAGGTACCATGCCTGGCTGCCAATCTCCTCATACCAGAAGGTGTGTCCGATTGCCAGGCCAGCAGCAACCAGGATGAGGAGAACAAAGATCTGCAAGACCGTACAATCACATGAGCGTGGGTGTGCACTCTCTCAAAGTATATATTGACCCTTGATTTTCTTTTGTAAATTGGGTGACTATATTTATTAATAAATATTTAACTGGTCACCAAGCATGCACATGCATTGGCTTTAGCCTGAGGCAAATGCATACTTTGGCAACTTCACATAGGACAAACACGCTCTTAATCTGTATACCCAACAGACTGAGGAGGCAAAAAAAACGGCAAACAATTTATAAATAAATAACTAACTAACTAACAATAAAAAAGCATTGGCACTGCAGTGCACTACTATACAAAATTAATAGTTTTCTTTTGTTCCTTTGCTAACATTGCTTTTGTAAATTAAACATCAATCTTCTTACAGTGTAAACCATGTAGTTCATCAACTCGTCGATTTTAGTCCTCTTAAATCTGGTCTTGCCGCCGTTCCTCATGATTTTGGTATCAGCACCTATAACAAAACGGCAATACTTTTTTTTTAAAATGAACCATTATTGCTTGCATGGGGGTAACAGCAGTAGACTCCGCTTCCAGAGAGAGCTACCACTGATAACAGCAGGGGGTTAGCATTAGGGTTGGTTTCAAGCTGTCAACATGTTTCTCAATTACATATTTCACCGGGCCTGTGGAGAATCGAGGTGCTCAAACAGTAACGGAATGGCCCAGCGAGCGTTGTAGCTGCGGTTCTACCGAGCGCTCACCTGCAAAGATGACGAGGCCATGACACGTGTCCGTGTTGCGGATCTTGCAGCCTCTCAGCAGCATGTTGTCCAGGTCCAGCGGGTACTGGTCCTTCTTCCACTTCATGGTGCCTGTGAACTTGTCCAGACGGTTGTTTGGTTCCTCGCATATGATCATAGCTGAGGAAAGCCAAGGCAGAGAGTTACTACAATACTTCCGATCTCGTCAAGTACCAAATAATTTTTTTGTCCATAAGATCAGTGGACTGAGATATTATAACCCAGTCTCTGTGACAATTATCCCTCATATATTACGCTCAACCACAATTTCAGATGGGTTTTTCATGTGGTCTATTCTATCCCTTTGCAGAAAGTAATATACATTAGCCTCATTAGCTTGAACAACAAAAAAACGCATCCGTTTTTGCCTTATGACCAATCACACCACATCGGAACACCCAGAACACCCATTTTGATCTGCTAACTTGGGACCGTACAATACATGAGGCGTCAGCATTCTACTCCATCTCGGTTGCCAAGACCACATTTGTACCTCTTCCCTGTAATTCTAGTCTTGTCATAGTTTAACAGTTAAAACAAAGTGAATTGCTCCATTTCGGCAAAGATGAGAGAAAATACTGCAGTTTCAAGCGCACGCCAATAAATCTGGGACTGTTATGAGAACATTGCCTGTGCACACACAAAAGCCAAGCTTTCATCACAGAGCTTTCCATCTCCGTGTTTACCGTCGAAGCCTGCCAGCTGCCTTTCCTCCTGAAGCCTCTCATCAGTCACTTTAAGGCCCATTTTGAATTTCAGATTGGTTTCCCTGAAAGAAATATGCATTCACATTAATTCACAGGGCATTGCCAGAAAGGTATTTACTATTATTATTATTATTATTATTATTATTATTATGTTCAAATTTATTGAATATATTGACCAGTATTAATTAATATCTGCCCATTCTCCTGGTGCAATACAGTATCAGGTAAAACCATGCTTATGTTATTAGAATTCAAGTAAAAGCAAAATCATAACCGACATGAACGATGACATGAATTAAAAATGTGTAAGATATTTTACCCATCAAGCTCTGCCGTTTCTACATAACAGAGACTGTTGGGGTTTGAGCTGGACAGCAACATAATGTCAGCCTAAATGAAATAAAACACACGCAAAATAATGAAGAAAACAGAAGAAACACAAGGAAAAAAATCAATGGAACGAACCAACAAACAAATAATAAATGCAGTCAAAATTAATATGATCTTAAAAAAAATAAATAAACAAAGTAATAGTAAGCAGGGTGTTCAAGACATGAAAATGAGAGAAAAATCAATGTCTAAATACTTCATAGGCTTCAAGAAGCCTATGAAGTATATTTATACAGTATTGGCCAGAATGAATGTTAAAAAGAGAGGAAGAAAGAAATACACCGGGTTTGATGGAACATTTAGATGATACCACCATTTTACAGAGTGAGGAAAAGACAAACGTATACACACGCACCCAAAACTGAAACCCCAAAGGTCACAGTACATACGGAAAAACTTCCTCCATTTATTAGAGTTTAAATAAACATAAGACTGGTTTATCTTACAGGAATGAAGTCATTCTTCGTCAAACGAACCACATCTCCAACACAGATATTCATCCACTTGGACTCCTGAAATCTAATTTGAAGTAAAAAATAAAATAAAATAAAATTAAAATAAATAAATATTCAGTTACATGTACATTAGCTGTAAATCAAATTAAATCATTTTTAAAACAATCATCTTCATCCAAATATAAAGGCAATGGAAACATTTACCAAAGATAAATAATAAGAGACCCCCAAGGCCTAGAAATATCCGGAAGGACTATTTCTATGATCCACTTTAATATTATTTTGTGAAGAAAAGATTATGAGAAAGAAACTGAATGATACTTAGGCAAGTCGCTCTGGACAAGAGCATATGCTAAATGAATGTTATGTAATGGGGCACAAGCCTTTCTCCCCACAAAACCACGGCGGAGAGGAGACCACCATACCTGCCATTGAGAAGGACTTCACACTTCCTGTTGTTAATCTCCTTGTCCATCCTATGGCGTGCCTGTTGGAGAGAGAGGCCAGAGGATTGCAGTGACCAAGCTGGACCAGAGGCAGGCTAGTCCTGACACGGCGCCCAGGTGAATGAAACAATTCCTGTCGGAAGTTGTAAATGATACACACGTCCGGTTCTGTAACTTCTGTTAAGACACATTGACCCTGCCTGGGTCCTTTCCGTACTTAGACAATGTTATTTTCTTTATTCTTTCCAATTTGATAATAGGCGCGGCGTCATGAGTTAACTCAGGGGTGGGCAACTACAGTCCTGGAGGGCCGGTGTGTATATTAAATAATTAAGAACAGAAGTTAGTCTGAAATCCAGAAACAGATACGGCCCTCCAGGACTGGAGTTGCCAACCCCTGAACTAGTGGGTGAAACACTAACATTAAGGACCAATATTAGGCCTATTGTTATGTTAATATCATTGCCTAATTGTCTCCAGTGGCCATTAGCCATGAATAGGTTGTGCAGAGACAGTCTTCTCTTTACAATGACAATGGGTTGACTGCCGAAACGCGTCTCTTTCTCCTGCTGAAGGGCTTTATCCAATAACATGATAATAATACGTACAAAAAGATAGTTTTCAGTATGAAAGACAATGCTACACCATCATATCACTGAATGTACAATGCAAGTTTTGTTTGTGGAAAAAAATCTTGAAAGAAACCAACATAACCGTCACAAGATTGCCTCCTACACAAACACACTCTCAAAGACGAGCCCATAAATAAAGTAAACACGATGTGTGACTCACCAGGTCATCCACTAGATCTTTAATGGCTGTGATACCCAACACCAGAACCAGAGGGACAAGAGTTGTGTACCAAGGCAAAGTGGTGATTTCAGGAATGATCTGGAAGACGTACAGAGGAGAGCATTGGGAAACCACCTCTTCATGTATACACATAATACTTCAATCGCTGGACAGACAGCCTTACCCCGATGCTATAGAGTAGGCCAAAAAAAATCAATATCAACATCAAGTCTCAACATGAACTTTTCTAAACAGTGATTTACCTTACACTTACAATACAAGTGTATAAGTGGAGTTGAACTTTACATTTTGGGAATATGTGTTTGAAACTGAAGACAACTTGGAACATTCAGTTGGATGTACAGCGCACGTACAACTGGCCGTTGCATGGCGAGAGGACATTTAGTGCTTATGTTTACGAGAAATGACTGATGCGAGCTTTTTCAGCCACACCCTGGGCTCTATTTTAATAAACCAAACGCAATGGTGAACGCAAGAGTAATCGCTTGGCGGTATCGCTCTGAGGGCGTGTCGGCGAGAAATTTGGTAATTTCATGACGGCAATCTTGGCGCACCTTATGGCGGTATTGCTAAAAGGCTGGGTTTAAACGTCAAAGGTGTGTCTCTATGGTAGCCAATCAAATTGTTGTTCTCATGCTTTAAAACGCAATCGCGTTGGAACGCAATCGCTCCATGCAATTTCATAATGAGCAACTCAAACGCACTGGACCGTCAACGACAAGATTTTCCGCACAGGAATCAGACATACTTGCAACAGAAGTACAGGCTAGGACTGTAGTAATTTATGGATCACAATCCACACCACCTCGTCTCCCAGAAGTTCGGAAGGCACGGGAGGAGGTGGCGAATGCATTAATTAGCCTACATTAGGTGATGTAGGCATAATTATGATTCAAATGGTAGGCTTATGATTCAACTGTGTCAATGTGTAATTTATATATTATAGGCTAGTGGCCTACATGATCGCAAGTTTCTTGTAAGCTGTCCTGTTTTATTCTAGTAGTTCAAATTAAAATTAATTAATTAATAATAATTATAGGCTATTTGTTCATTAAATGGAAGTGTAATGTTGGCATCACCTATAGACACTACATAGAACTACATGACGAATAAGTTACCAAATTGCCAGAGTCTATTGCGTTCCCGCTAAGAGGTGGTTCCAGCTGATCATAACGCAATGGGGTTTCGTTGGTTCAAATTGTCACTGAGCCGAAAGTATTTTAGAACACGCCCCAGACAGCGCCACCCATCCCACTGCAGCGCAAGCGAAAGGATGTTATGTTGAGAATTTGTTGATCCTAGCGGTATTGCTGAGAAACGCCATAGCGCCAGTTTTAAGACGTTGATGCTGTCAACAAGCTTGCGTTTGACTATACCGTCCCCTTGCGCTGGTTTGAAAATAGAGCCCCCTGTATTAAAGGGTAATTGGTGAGGTATCGCACCGTTGAGAAATGTTTTCATCATCTCCTCCTCTTACCAAGCTATTGGCTCCACAGCATTGTCATGCTAACCAGTATAATCTGTTTGTGTCACAACAAAAGTGTTTGTTTGCTCTCTTTATCAAAAACCGTTTTGACATATGCAGTCTTACCCAGCAATGTTATGGAACATTACTGCTTTAGAGGTCATGTGTGAATGACGGCCGCAGTCGGCATTCTGGAAAAGTTTGAATGGAAAGACACTGACAGATATTCCGACTAGTGCTCACAGAAAAGAGGCCTCCCTTTAAACAAATTCTGAAATTTCCTTAAAGGAGTCCATTTATATTCCTATTATGCAATCACACTGACCCTCCTAAACCTTTCCGGTATTACATTGCAACATAATTCCTTGCTAACATCATTTTAAACCCATTGTGTGTTGACCTGTGACCTCATAGATAGGGGCTGCATACAAACTGTATGTACTGCATATACAACTTGGCAACCAAGTTTCTTTCATTCGACTGACCTGCAGGATAAGTAAAGCCAGAAAGTAGAGATTAGCTGCTCGTTTGAACTGCTCATACAAGTTCAGGGGTATGAACGTGAGTGCGTTGTATTTGTACGTCTTGATAGCGTTCCCCTGGGAAGAATAATATGCGTTAATACAATATAATAAATGTGAGTATCACCACATCAAACACACTTTTTATAAAAATGCAATCTTATTCTACAAACATTGTTTTTAGAGGCTGGCATTGGGGGAATGTAGAAAATGATTCATATATTTAATAGTAAAAACTATCTAACTTTAATGTCAACATGGGTAAAAATATATTATTTAAAAAAACAAAACAAATATGGAGCAGGCAAGAACTAACGAGAGGCAAAAACACATAAGGAAGCATAAATTATATATACAAAGGCAGTAAATGAACATGGGAGAAGTGGGGAACTAGTGTTGAGAGAGAAAACGTGCGTTTTGAGCTTAGATTTTTAATAGAACAGAATAGAATATAATGTTTTCCCTGGAGGATCTTCAAGATTTAAAAATTAAGATGGAGGTGTTGCAGGATACCAATCCAGATCTTGGGGGCCAGAGGTGGGAGTGTATAGCTTCTGTACATTCTCTCTTTCTTATCTTGTCCACAAAAACAAAAATGGTGTCCAAGTACATTTCCCATTCTCATAATTTCAAAATAACAACAAGCAGAAACTAAATGTTTCTACAGGGTGTGTGAAAATAATTCCATTGATAAGGGTCCACTTATTCCTGAACTTGAATTGCTTTATTTGAGATTAACAATACTGACGTCACTGACGTTTATCAGAGCTATATCTGCATTCGAGGCCAAATCAAACGGTGACTGAGGTAAGTACAGCATAATGAAGTGAGGAAACGGCAGGTGGTTTAGAGTTCAGGGAAAAGGCAAGCACAACCGACAAGAACGCCAGCGTCACGACTGATGTCGCCAACCAGGAAGTGCCGTGCCTGAGTCTAACGTCAACAGTACAGCAAAGACAAAAGGCTGTCACTTTTTGAGATTCTTGTTATCAGTGAGTGGGCCGCGAATGGTGGGAACATGCTCCATGCATCCAACCCAGGCGACACTCGAGGACAGCATCTTCCCCATTGCTACGTTCTCACATTTCACTTTATGCAAATACCAAATTGGACACTCCTTGCAATCTCATCTTAGTTTGAGATCGCAATGTTGACAGTGTGTTATCTTCAAAAAATAATGTAAATGGGCTAAACAGGAAGGAGGAACCATACACACGGCCATTTTGAAACTTTCACAAGCTAGATAAGCCGCTATAAAATTCTGCTGCGTCATTGCTGTCAGGCAGGAAGAAATGTCAGCTTTGTAACAAATTTCTCAACTGGAAATCCAGGAATTCTTAATTCAAGGATTGAATATTAGGTCAGCAAGGCAAACTCATGGCCAAAAGGTTAAAAAAAAAACTATTATATGTTTAAGCTTTTCTAAGTACAAAATTGGCATTCTGGAAGGGAAGTATCTATTTGCGAATTAACATGCAATGTCCATGCATTAGAAAAAAAAATTGCTGGTGCAAGTTGAGTTAAGCATGGTCTACTTTACATATACTAAATGTTCAGGGTAATTATGGAACAACTTTAAGCAACTATAATGTATACATAAGCTATATTTTACATAAAGCTTTGGCTTTACTTCGTGGCGAGCTTTGCCACAACCTAACAAGAGTTGGACCAGGTTTGAAAAAGGGTTTATGAATCACCGTCGTTGCGTCGATGGAACTTACAGAGTATTTGCTCTTCTTAATGCACAAGAAGGTCTTCTTCTGAAACTCAGGGAGGTTATAGAAGTCACGATCATTGGTTTTCACTCTCCATCCGACCTCTGTAAACAAAGACAACAAGTGAGTGCACGCTTTCACCAAAGGTTCAGCTCTCAGACGGGATACGACCATGAGGGCCATCAGCAATGTACTTCGCTGCCACTTCACAAGTAAAATTCAAGTTCAGTAAATAATGGGCTACAGATTTTACAAGAAAATAAAACTACAGGATCCTAGGTCACCCTGGATAGGGTTTATTAGAAAGAAATTAGCTATGGAATGATGTGAATGTCAATACCAAACCTGATGTTAGAGTAAAATGTGAAAACAGAGAGGAGGGATTTGGGACAATGCTGGTAGTGAGGTGCTAGTGATGGTAGGTCAGCCTCAGGGTTTATTCGAATCAGGGTCACTCACCAGAGGACTTGGGGTCCATCATAGGGGGGGGCACCGCTTGCTCCTCGACATCAGGCTCCACCTCGTCATCCGTCTCATCGTCGCTGTAGGGCATGACCTCATCGTCAGGCCCCAGGGACCCCTGGGAGTCCGCCCTGCCGCGACTCATGGCGAGGTCAGGCAGTCTGAGGAAGTAAAGGAGGGGGGGAGAGACGGGCCTATGAGAGATGGGTACACAGACAGACTGTGGCTTCTGGGAAAATCCCAAAAGGAAAACAAAATGCCGTGCGCCACTGCATGCAAATCCAAAGGAAAAACATTTTCCTTCAAAAAAATTAAAAATAGCAATGCGCTCTCAAATGTATCCTCACTTGTTCCACGTTCGTTTTGTTGAAGGCCATTTACAAAAAAAAAATGTTTCAGAAATGTTTTACAAGTGGAAACATTATCTACCTCAACACACTCGCTTTCTTAGAAAAAGCCAGCAGAAGAAACATTTCTTCCAGACAATACAAAGTCATAAAAATTGTCAGTTTAATACATTCCATACGTACATTTCAGGAAACATATATCCCTTCTGCAATGGTCTCATCCCCCATTGTTAAATAACAGAATTGCCCAGAATATACAGAGTCCGGAAGGTACAACAGTTCAGAAGGTACACACCCTTCTGGTGAAACATTATGTCCGTCAAGGTCACCTTTATTCAGTTATTGTATATTAAAGAGTTTTTATTTTTTGGTGTATAAAGCATCTATAAATTTAGGACGAGAGACTGGTTTTTAATGAGCTTGGCACTCTCAAGCAAAGTATTTTTCTGTACTCAATTTAAGTATAAATAGCAATCATATGCCGTGCACCCTCCCAATAACAACAGTCTACATCAGCTGTGTTTAGGTAACTACAAGTGCCCTTTAAAACAGAAAAAAAGTTGAGGCGGCTTTCCTGGTTTGGTGGCTTGTCCAAAGTTGAAAGCAAGAGGCCTCCAGTTATGCCATTATCCAACTGACGCACATCAATAACACACAGGGATCTCCAGGGTCTATTCACATTCTCCACGTGCCCTGCTTTTGCCAAGCAGTCAGCAACGAGCGATCATTCAGAATATTTCTCAACATAGGCCAACACCAAAGTGGTTTACTCGGTCTTATCAACCACTCCAGCGCAACAAGTTTTCAATACTGGTACTGCCAAGAGTAGCATTTTATTGAAATTGTAAAATGTTCACAGAGTGAGCTCATTCTGTCAAACATCTGCACAATGATTTTTAAAAAAATAATTTTAAAGTAGTAAAAACCAAACCGGTGTATGTTTTGACTTACCCATTTATTGAACCTGTTTAGATGCTGACTGAACTGATTGGTTGGCGATTATAAAACAGAGACTGCTTTTCGAAAAACGACAGAAGTAAACGCTAGCGAATGCTACACGTTAGTTTTCATGAGCATGTAGCCCTTTGTTCTTGTTTGGAAACGTGGAAGGTTTGAACACGGTGTGAATAGAATATCATCTACTTGCTGCACAACAAAGTAGAAAATGAGCCAGCTTTGATTTTAAGGGAAAAGTAAAACAACCAACGATCACCGAGAACGATCATCCCAACTTGCCTGTCCCCATTTCCTCAAAGAAATCCACCCAACGCCAATTTTACCAGAATGCCGATTCATATATCTGCAATGCAGTTTGTACATGTCTATACAATTATCAATAATATATATATATATTTTTTTGTCTTGTGTCCCATTGTTTTATTTTATTTTATTTTTTTAGCACTTCCACACTGTACAGCACTTTGGTCAACATTGATTGTTTTTAAACGTGCTTTATAAATACATTTGACTGGACTTGACTTGAATAACAAACTGAAAAAAATAAACTCCTTAGTGTTTTTTTTTACATTTGGAAAAACTAGTGAGCCACACATTACTGTCCCAGCTATCCAACCACATCACCATCAACACCATGTGGCATATGTGTGTATATGTGCGAGTGCGCGCGTTTCATTTTTGACAGCAAAAAGATTATTCCTCCAAGTGTGTGGTTGACTGTACCAGCATGTGTGAATCTGCCTGTAAGGGTTCTCTGGTGTGTAACTGGCACATCCAGCGAACCACATTCACTAGACATTAAATTATGTTCAGGTCTATCACTGATAATTAATTTCAGAGAATGGCCCAGAATGATTTCATAATTTGTGTAAAACAGTGAACAAATTGCAATTCGCTTTAATAGCTAAGCCCTTCATATTAGCACATCCAACTACTGAGTATTTCAACATACAGTATATGAAATTATAAACACACTTAGTTGTGTGCACCTCTGCTCTAAAAGGAACATTATTTAATGGAGGGCATATGTTGGTTTAGAAGTGCTGTCCATGGTTCAATTATGCCAAAGGCAATTACTCACAAAGCAACAAAGTATGCAGAACTGGCAATAACGCATCCCATCCATGTAAAACTAGTTTTACAGAACCAGTAAGGACCGGGTAAAAACATCCAACAAGGAAGCTGAACCTAGTGAAAGAGCCAGGTTGAACTTCGGCTTTGAACCTATGCTCAAAACACAATTTAATCTCATGAAATCTATGGTTCGAGAAGATCCAGCCAAAAACTATGATGCAAAAGATTCAACACTGGATAAGATAGAATCATTATTCGATTAAAAAGATAAAGGTGTCATATCAGCATTCAACCTCGTTATGAAACAGAAAACATTACGCAATATGCTCTAGAGAAACAAATGTGGCTACCATTTTTAAATTGTAATCTTTTAACACTGCATGAATGGTGGATTAAACACTATGACTTGTGGATTTTCGTTGTGACTGTCAAAACAAAAGCCACATTGTTGTCATTTATTTTGAAACTCCTGTAGGAGGAAGCATCTTAGGTATGTAATGAGCTCCTCCCACAGATGTTTCTGAGAACTTACCTGCTTTGCAAGGGCCAGTATAGGGGCACTCGGGGGGGTTTTGTCGTTTGTTGCTTTGGAGTTACTTGAAGTGAATTTTATTGCTCCAACAAATTATTCTGCACCAGCCATCGTAAAGCTGGCATGTTGTCAGAAGCTTCTGTAAATATCTAAAATATCCTTCATCGACCTACAACAAAAACATCTGAGCCAATTGAAAACATACACGAAAACGGAAAGACCAAAAAAAACAAAAAGAACTATATACCTTTAAGAGTGCTGTTCATTTAAAATAAAATGCAACAGTGGGGCAGATGGGTGGAAATTTGGAGTAAAGGATGTTAAAATATGTTTATATCAGTAGATTGCAGGTTCAACTTAGACAGGATAGTGCTCTTGGTACCTAACATCAACCATTTCATTGTAAATATGCAGCTATACGTTGATGTGTGTTCATGCTATGTAGGTTAACTTGAATAAGGGCGTCGGCTTAGTCAATTTTGTAACTATGCAATTCATTCATGTACTATTGTTCAAATAGGCTTTGGTACTGTACATTATGTCAAGGGAATGTCAGGAATGAATTGAAGGATATTTGTATCTTATGATAAAGGCCAACATGTTTATGAATACTTTGACATTCATTTATGGAAGATTAAAGTCTGTTTTTTCATATGACATGCAAAAATGTGTTTTTTGGCAGACTAGCTAAAGAGGAATGCAGTACACCCAGTAGCTATAGGTGTCCTGTTTGGCTCATCCTTCCAATCACATAGTTCCCATTCAGCACAGACAGGATAAGAAAGCCTCAGCTTCATCAATGGAAATGGTAAACTGTGACCGTGTTTGTGTCATACAAGGACTGATGAATCATCTCAAATCAACACAGGTTGCGGAGGGAGAACTGCAAGCAATCCCTCGGTCAATGCCTATTTGGACACAAGGAATATTAACCAACAGTGTTACATAAAGAGTTTCTCTAGACCTAGGGTGAAAGTAAACGCACTACAGTGAGATAATTGCTCATTTGTACTTCCTGCGCTTGGATGAAATCTATTTAAGCGGTTGTGGCGCAATACCGTTTGGAGATTTCGAAGGAACCATATCCACAGAGCAGTTATCAGAATGTGGCATCCGTTAAAGATGAATGGTACGGAAGTTTAGATCTGCATTAATGGTCTTCATTAGTCAAAGAAAATCCCTTCACCGTCGGTGCAGTATCATCACCTGCGTCAAGTGGAACGCGCAAGCCTGACATGATATTGGGCAACCATCTCAGCCTGACTCCAGAGTGAATTCATAACCTTTGCGCTTCCCTTTCCGGTTCTGAAAGACAAAGGGGGCCTTTGTAGGGGAGAGACCTGTGACGATGGAAGCAGCAGTACTGAATATGGTAATGTCCTCTCAGCTGTTATCATTTGGTCGTAGAAGTAGTAAAATACTGTCACCACTGAATGTATTCAAAACGGATGCACGGCATCAAACACGCTGCGGTTGCCAGCTCCGAGTATGGCCGGTGCCTGGAGGGAGTGGCAATTGGCGGCTTCTCTCGGTGTGGGGGGGGGGGGGGGGGGCGGGTACACCCTGTAGTTACAGGTGTCCTGGGGGGGGGGGGGACTTGGAGAGAATCGTTGCACATAAGACAGCCCTGGGCGAGCTGGAATCACGGTTAGGAGCTCGAGGAGTCGCGCCATGAAGAGGACGTGGCGCCCTCTATCCTGCTACCGGACGAAGGGGTTGTAGCGGCGGTTCTCTAGGGGTTGCTACATGGGGGGGGAATTGAATAGCATAGGGTCTAATTGGCTACCAAATTGGGAGAAAAGAAAAAAATCTGGAAGAAAAAAAACAGATGCAGAACCTTAATGTAAATGCTCTCTCCAATTACTCTGCACCACAGTGAGCCATAGGTTTAACAGAGCAAAAATGGTGTGTCAGCGATGTATATTTGGTCCTTTGTAACAATCATGATTTATGCAATGCGCGACACCCATTGTGGTAATGGAAGAGACCGAAAATGCCCGCAGAACATGCCAGTTAATAAAATGCAACAAAGAAAGGCTGGTGAATTTCAGCCGGCTTGAAAACAAGACTTCCAACTGTCAGCACAGCACAACAATACAATAATGTACACAACAGTAAGGATTTCGCGTGACATTTTGTTACTCATACACAAACTAGCATGAAAAATACAATGAAGAAGCAGCCCGAGCAAGGGGAAGCAATTTCCTTTTCCACCAAAGCAAACAGGACCTTTGGTCAGATTCGTTTTAGTAACATCTCTGAATGTAAAGCAGTAAAACAAACAAAACAGCTTTTCGCTTTTATTGCCGTGCTTTCAATGGAAGGCACGTGAAAACAAACACGTTGCAATCTGTTACCCGCAGGGGCACAGCAAATGCGCCAACTTCCGTTCAGTACAGTTTGGCAACTTTTAGTGTAAAGTTTTTAATGGCGGTAGTTGGCTCATTTTGTCTCTTTTTGCCACTTCTGCTCTGCCCTCACAGCACTGCTGTTACCATATATACGCCTATAATGGAGGCGCTGCAACTGAGTGCGCGCGCCCCTCTGATCGCTCACCTGAAAACCACTACAAACCACAAAGCATACAAAAGACCATCAAGCACACGGCATCATCACCCGCAGAAGACAATCGCCTGGTGAACCAACCGGTGAGCAGCTGGGGGGCGCCGGTGAGACGGCAACATCGAGGAGCCCAGGCTAACATAAGACCACCCTAGTGACCCTAACCCCAGTGAGACAAAAGCAATAGTCTCCCCACCTCTGTGGAGACCCCCCATAATCATAAGTGAATGACAGGGCCCAGAATCAAAGTAGTAATGTGCAGACTATAGGACTCAGCTTCTGAGGGAGTGCATCGAAGGGCCGAGTCACTCAGGCGTTCCACTGGCTTCTTTTTTAGCTAGGTGGCTTGTTTACCTTGAGTTCAACTTCAGCCTACTTTTCATTACCACAACAGCATTCACTGCGTACACTTGTAGTATGCAACAATAAAGTCAAACATGTAGAAGGGCTGGCACATGTCAGCCTTACCAAGCATCCAGTCTCAATTTAGCCCAAAAGTTTCCAGTTACATTCAAATGTGCTGCCATTTTAACCAAGCAAAGGGGACTCTGAGCCAGACTTGTCACACAGTCTTCCTCCAAAAAGGAGCAGCGCCTCGCAACCACTTCCGCCCATCTCAAGACTCGTCTTCCTCATCCGGATATCGGGATCGGTTCACTAACCCGGAAAACGCGAGGCACGAAACCCCGCCGATCCAATGTGCCACACCACGTCGGTTGTTTTCCTCGCTGCCGGAGCAGAGACGGGTGAGGTGGGCTGGTCTTGGCAAACAGGTTTGCGAGCGTGGCCTGAAGCACAGCCAGAGCCGGGAGAGGGAGGGAGGGAGGGAGGGAGGGAGGGAGGGAGGGAGGGAGGGACACAGACAGTGAGACACAGAGACTGCTCTCAAAAGGAGCCTCGCGCGTGGCTCACTTGAAACCCGAGACACCGCGTTCACAAAGGCAGGGCCCTCCACCCCCCATCTCAATATTTAATATAGCGGTCCCGCACAATGGTTTCCTAAGGATGGAAATGGTGCATGATGTCACCTGACCACCAGTGAGGCTTCCACAGCAGCGACTCTTCCACAAAGAATCCTGGCATGAAAGCCCGCTGGCAAATAAAAGCGATGTTAAACTGTTAAAACTCTGATAAAACTACACCAATACATATTTTGGACGGAATGTTTGTGCAGTCTATGAACTGAGTTCATGTGCCAGTAGAAAATTGTGTTGTATTGTTTGTAGAAATGACTACTGTAAAAACTACTACCACCACCACTATACCAATACTACCATCAGAACTAAACCTACCATCATCAATAATAATGGTTATAATTGCTATTATTACTGCTGTTTTTGGTTAGCAAACCTCATCTGTAGAAGACGGTATTCATTTTGTGTATTTATATATCCACATACATAATGGGGAAGGTCAGTCTAAATACATTGGTCAAGTATGTAACAGCAATGCCCCAACTGGGCATCAACCCTGCAACCTCAGTTATAACCCCAGCTCATTCATATCGCAGGATGATTCAATGGGCAAATTTGATTCAAAGATTAAATGAATATGCTGAATATGCAAAGGATTGCTGAGCCCTGTAAATGGTAAAGATGCAAAATCATAAATAATGGCAAAACATGCATAAAAATGTTGTCTATTATTTTAACCCAGACAGACTGGAAAATGAAAAAAATACATGAACTGATCTAAAGCACGTTATCAGTCAGGCTATGGATACGCCCATACGCTGCCCATAAAATTTAGCCCCATTATAGCTACCTTGATCTGTAATTGATTAACTTGATTCAATTTTGCTCAATCCCTTCACAGATCAGACGATTCAAATCTCAGCCTTTCTCGCTGAAAAAGAATTTGCTTTGGCCTAGCATATGGAAAGTGTATGTAGTAAAATCTCAGTAATTGAATTTGTTTGACCAAATGAAGCGCTCCCTGGCCCCATTCGTACTGCTGGCTTTCTTGCTCAAAATAGCCTACTGCCAAAACGAGGCAAACCAGGAGTGTGGGCTTCCGTGAAGTAAAAGCAACAGAGCTGTGCATTACATACCATCTGTGTCACTCCGAGTCCATAACCGACTCTATATTAATCACTCTATAATTAAGTCACTAGGCTTACACCACCGATTCAGACTCTGCAGTGGAAGCACAGGAATACAAGCAAACCTGTGGCTGTGCAGGACTGGAGAGACAGAGGGGGGTGGGGGGGCGCGTGTGTCCGCATTGTGCTTTTGGGTGTGGTTCTACTACAGCGAATGAAGTAACCCTGAACTGAAGCTCCAGTCGTGCGGGAGAAGCTTTGCACGCTGGTTCAGAATCTCCCCCACGGTAGGACGTTTAGGAACCATGAACCGAAGGCTACAGGGGGGTGATTTGGGATTATAAAGCAGAGCCTGAACTCTGCATAGAAGCAGGGACTGAGCTGTCAACTGGACGATGCAAATTCCATCTGTTTTTAAAGGGATAGTTCGGAATTTTGGACATAATGTCTCAATTACGACTTACCCATGATGTAGTTGATTGATGGAAGCCATTTTCAGCTAATTCCATGCTGTCCCTTCTTTTGGACATACACACGTTGCTAATGCTAGCGCAACTCTATGGTAACCGGTAGCATCCACTACCAAACGCACTTAAACACTCCACAGTGCACCCAAAGCAAATAAAATACGACGACAGTCTATCTGGGTTATTTTGAGTGTTTATACCATCATTTTTTAAGTCAAACTATCGTTGAATCCTTTACTTTGTGCTGACCTAATATTCTCTGTGGAAGTGCAGCGGCGGAGCAAACGTGGCCATTGCAACTTGTTACTCTTCTTTGTTGTTGTAGTCGACCAGTGCTGGCACTACATTCGTAGGTAATGTAAAGTATCGCTTGTCTGTCGTCGTATTTTATTTGCTTTGGGTGCACTGTGGAGTGTTTAAGTGCATTTGGTAGTGGATGCTACCGGTTGCCATAGAGTTGCGCTAGCATTAGCAACATGTGTATGTCCAAAAGAAGGGACAGCGTGGAATTAGCTGAAAATGGTTTCCATCAATCAACTACATCGTGGGTAAGTCGTAATTAAGACATTATGTCCAAAATTCCAAACTATCCCTTTAATGTACACACAGTCAGGGGCAGGGAGAATGGAGAACATACAGGTGCTGCAGTATGACAGCAGATTGCGGCAACTGGGAGATTTCTTATGAGCAGTCAGTGCCAGCCCTCCCATTTTGAAACAGCTGGCTTTGTGATTGGGTACCAAATAAGTACTGGACTCCAAACTGCGCAAAGTGCATCTCCAACAGTAGAGGGGGAAAAAAACACCACACAGCTCCTTTTACGTTCCTTTTATCACACTTATGGCAAGTCTAGGACACCAAGAAATCCCTAATAATTCCACACTGTTGCCTCCTGGGAAATTAACCACTGGTCAGTAAACTGGAAAAATCTAAACTGCTCTGAGTAAGTATACAAAACAGGATCTTGAACGTTCTTCAGCAGGAAACACTGAAAGCCTCCCGTCGCACAATATCAAACCATATTTTGCAAACAGCAGTGGAAACGGTAAAGCCAATGACAGATTGTGTTGTTACACCCTTGACATCTCTAGACACAGATTCCAACCACAGGCATTACATTACGTAGGTGCTTTTATCCAGACTGGATTGAAAAACGAAGTAAGCAAGGGTTTAATTCAAGAATACAAAGTGCAGTAGTAATGAAGAGAATGATGACTGACGTGCTTACAGTCACATTGTCGAGTCCTGCACCTGTGGCTAAGTTGTTAGTTAAGTCAACAAGTCAAACAAATTCAGACTGTAGGCCTACCAGATCTACAGCTTTTCTACAAGTTCTCTCAGCATAGTTTACTTCTGTTCTCAGGTCAGTGTGTGATGAGAGAGAACAAACTGTGTGTATTTCAGAGATCAGTAGGTGTTCAGAGCCTCAGGTCAGTTAGATTGTTTTCATTCCTTGCATTGTTCTACCAATGAGGGTCTGTGAGGTTTGATCGCATTATAGGCGCGTGGATTTTATGCAAAGACAAACCATCTTAAGAGTTGAATATTCCACGACAAACAAACGGAGTTGACGTTCTGTAATGTATTTATTTGCCAAGACACCAACAGTTACATATTTTTTTCAATCACAGATTTTTTTTTTTTTTATCCGGTTTTTCAAGACGTTAAAAACTTCAGAGCTCAACTTGCTCATCAAGTACTTCTCAAAAGGTCACAGAAGTGACATGATGGCCAAAGTAAAGTTCAGATTCAAGAAAAACATGGGCACTCCTTCACATAAGTCATTAAATGGTAAATACACAAAGCCCTTCCCAAGTTTCACATTGGGGAAAAAGAAAATCATGCGAAACAAACGAAACTTCACCAAAAGTCTCCAAATAAAGAAATCCTACATGTTGAGGCAGTTGCCAGTGGGGTGTGCTCCCTTTCATTCTACGGAACATGCAGAGCGGAAAGACTGATTCCAAAACAATGACAACTCTTATCCTATCGCCGACCCACAGAGAGAGGGGAGGAGGGCGGGGCCGGGAGAACACAATCTGTGAAGGGGAAGAGGTTTGCCAAGATCCATTACAGGCATGTCACATGTCTCTCCGGTGACAGGCAGACAAAAAGCTACGCTGTGGGCGCGTCCGCATGGTCCACGGCGGACCGGACACCTCCGGGCGCACAGCACGGTGGGCTTGTGCCGGGCCGGTTTGGGCACCGCCCCGCACGGCAGCCCATGCCCCCGTTTTTTAGCCGCCCTGGCCTAAGTGCCTAAAGGAATATTAGCCTCCATTAATTAGAGATACAGAGCCATGAGGACTGAAAGAGGACACCCAAGGGTGTGCTGGAAGCCGAGTCTTCCAGAGGACGCCTGCAGTTCGCACGGAAAGACAGCACTGAGCGAGCGCAGCGTCTTGCCTTTCAAACGCACACAGCGCCCTTTTTAATACGATTCGCACATGCCTGCGCACACGTGTGCATGCTCCGACAAAAGCGCCGCGTGCCTGCACACCCACACACACTCCTGCACACCCACACACACTCCCCAGCTGTGACGCTGACAATCTGCAGGCCGTTCCAAGTTGTGTTACTCGATACACCAATATTATTACCAGAGGTGGAAATCCAGGGGACATAAAGTAAAAGTCCTCCCCAGTATTTTGCTCCAATCACCTGGATTTGCTAATTAACATAACTCTTCAGCTAGGAGGTAGAACTAATTAGTGAAATCAGCTAGCTGAGTCTATGGGTGGAAGAAACACATGGTAGGACTTTTACTTTATGTCCCCTGGATTTCCACCTCCGATTATTACGTAAACCATTCATTTTCTAACAGTGTTCAATACTGTGAATTTACAATTGCGACTATAATGTACAATCCACCACTTTAGATTATATTCACAAACACTAAACACCATGGTGATTTCAGGGGAGAGCTATCAAACACGCTGTGACATTTACCAGTATTTCCACAACAGCAAGGCTGACATACTAGAGGGGCTCCAGAGAAGCAAACACAAGTGCAAACTGCCCAGATACTGGTCGCAAGGACTGGGAAGCACACACATTATTCCTAAATTCAATTCAAAAATTATACCTGAAATTGCACTTTAAAAAAAGCATCAGCATACTATTGGTCTTCGAAATCATTGTCAATAGGCATAGTTATACTTCATTAATAATATTTTTAAAATTTCTTTTTGATCAATTAGTATTTTTAATCAATCAAGTATTTTACATTGCCATTATATCTCCAGATTCGGTGATTTTGGGATTTTTGTTCCCACGGATACCTTCTCACACACCAAAATGGTCAAATTTGCATTACTTTTCCATCTATCCAGCATGACCGCCAACACGTACAGACGACGGCGTGTGAAAGATGGCACAGCAAGCTCAACGATTGCTATTGTTCGTACACCAGACAGTATCCACTATCATATTCCACAAATGGCAAATGCAGTGGTTTACAGCACATCTGCCCACCTGCGAGTCCAGCAGTGTTTTTAGGGTTGCCAAACTTTCACTTGAAATAGAGATCATTCGATGCCTAAGTTCCTACAAAGAATGCGTGTTCGAAAACTTTATATCTCAAACATTTTCTGGTTCTGAACAGAAATACAAAATGTCAAATCCATCGTGAGAATTACAACATTTCTTTCAATTTCAGACTAATTTCTACTTATGGAATGTATGGCGCTCATATGCCATCCCGGTTAAGTGTGTAATTTATGGAAGCAAATTCATCTTACTTGGGCCAGAAAGGAGTTGTCCATTTATGCTGATTATGAATGGTTCATACCAGGCACCCAATAAGCATTTTGCATATAGAAAGGCCCTAAACTCCACCATTGGACCATACACAGGTTCTGAACAGAGATACTACACAAGTAAACTGCTCATTTCAAGCTGGTGTAAACACTAAGGTTAGGTGTTCTCCAACCCAGTAAAGTAAGAATTTGCTGTATATTCATATATTTTTTTAAAGTTACATCCATCCCTTTCTCAAGATGTTGGCATCTCTGGCCTCTCTACACATGCTGAGCCTCCTTGCTATACTACATAACCTCTTCCATTGATGGTGTGTGTGAGTGTGTGTGAGTGTGTGTGGGGGGGGTTGGAGGAATTCCCCAGGAACATACAGTACCAGTCAAAAGTTTAGACACACCTATTCATAGGTTTTTTAAAGTTTTTTTTCCTGTTTTCCACATTTTAGAATAGTAACGACATCACAACAATGAGAACACATTAAATTATGCAAACAAATCAAAAAAAGTGTTATATTTTAGATTCTTCAAAGTAGCCACCCTTTGCCTTGATAATGGGTTTGCACATTCTTGCCATTCTCTCAACCAACTTCTGTGGTAAACAAGTATTCCACAGGTAAACAGGTGATGCTATCATGTGCAAAGTTGTTATCAAGGCAAAGGGTGGCTACTTTGAAGAATCTAAAATATAAGACCTTTTTTTATTTGTTTAACACTTTTTTTTGGGTCTTTGCATAATTCCATTTGTGTTATCTGATAGTGTTGATGTCTTTACTATTCTAAAATGTGGAAAACAGTAAAAATAACAACAACAAAAAAAAAAACTTTCTACGAGTAGGTGTGTCCAAACTTTTGACTGGTACTGTAAAAAAATAAAAAAAGAGTGGAGTATCCAAGAATGTGCACAACACAAGCTGGAGGTGGCTACAGGATTGTGTCAGAACCTGTCCCCAAATTCTAAATGCGATGGACTTGTGAGAATGCATTTCCTCAGTCCAGAATCCCCACCTATGTGCATCTCTAAGTGTTCACTCTGGAAATTGGCATTATTAAAACAAACATTTGCTTAGAGAAACCTGCACAGCACAAAAGCGCTTGCTTCAGTTACGTAAAAAGTTAAACATGTTGAGCTAAAAAGAAGTAAGATAAGCGTATCTACTAATCTACTGTGCCAAAGCTTTGCTGCAGAGGGAATCTTGAGAATACATTTTTCAGACCTTTGATTTGGACCTACTGATTTTGATGTGACATTAGGAGATTAATGTCTTGAAATTTGTACATGATAGGGAGTTAGGCTACTCATAAAAGAGTAATTTATCAAATTAAAAGTTGGCTATTCTGAGGTAGTAGTCACACTGTATTATACAGTATAAACACTAGTGGCATAATGTACTGTGACATAACATAGTACATATTACTCTTATTTCCCGTCCTCTTCAAAATTGACACATTGAAACATTAAACAGTGCAATATAGTTGATGATTTCTTCATTCAAAAGGAAATGGGCTTAACATGTACACTTATCCTGTATGACACAGGCATTTCTTTACAGTAATTCAATCTTTATATCCAATATATTTTTCCCCAAAAGTGAACATCAGTAACAAACACTATTATTAGTATTGGCTATAAAGACAATGCTTAAATGCAATGCAATGGTGAAGTCCAAATGTCAATCATTTCATGCAAACGTCGTGTCATTTTTCACAGTACATAATTCAAATCCCTTTGCAAATGCAAACTCTTAACATCTGACCTTTACACATTGTGTCCATTAGGGAAAACAAGGTATGGTTCAGCTTTAGCTCAACAGTCAATTTGTTATATGTTGGAAGCCAGTTTTCATCTTCTACAATTAAATGAATAAATGCGTTTGCTTTTCGAAGTAACATTTACTTTCAGGTTGTATCATCTTGGAACTGAACAATTGTTTACAAAAACGTAAAGAAATACCCAGCGGTTCACTTTTAAGGAAACGTAAACCGATCATTGAGAGTTAATAACAGGTATGCCCATATCCTATAATACGAATAAATATGTAATCAAACATAATGAGATACAAAAGCCAAGCTCCAAATCCGTATAAATCCCATTAACAAATGTAAAGCTTTGAAAATGCATGTGGATCTTTCCCCCATGTGTAGCCCGTTTATAACAGTGCCAGTGCCCAATGAAAGAAACGATTGAGTGAAAGGATATAGGGTAGGGTAAGGTAAAGGTAAAATGAAATGGGGTCAATAGAAATAGGGTCCCAGGTGTGGATGTCCGTTTCGTTTGCGGGTAGATGGAGTAAACGCCAGAGCCAGATATGTATTAATAAGTCTACAATTGAAATAGTGCCATCTGTAGAAAACTCGTAACCAGCTAATAGTAGACAAATAACTGAGAGCAATTGCGTATAGGCGCATCAGAAAAATTTGACATGAGAACAGAATTATTAAATAAAAACAGCATTTTATATTTAAATACATGCGTCTGGAATACACATTTTTCCAAAGTTCAGAAACACATATCATGTCCGACGGTTAAAAAAAAAACAGTAGCAAAACTAAATAGCCCAGTAGGCTATTTATTTAATTATCTATGCTTGCCGTGTAGGCTATAGCCTATATCCTACTGGGAACGAATTTAATAGGCTATATCGCATTCATAGACAATTTCCCTCCCTGATCGATGCAATAAATGGTATCAATCTAAACAATTTTATAATGTGCAAGATCCATTTTAAGATACAGTCGGCTGTAATCCTGAACAATACAAATCATATTTGAGGTACAAATTAAAGCCTTGCAACGTTTTACCAAGATACCAAAAAACACGATAGCTACATGTCGAGGATGGCTGGGTAGTTTGCGCCCAGGTGTCAATAACTCCCCCAGCGTATGAAGGTATGATAGCCTACGCTTAGCCTACACGCATTTTTACAAATTTACGAAGTTAAGTAAAGTAACCTACTCACCAGTTTGCCTCAGTTCCAGATATTCTTCCTTCACTTTAAATGTAGCCTTTGCGCTTCTTTCGATTTCCAGATTCTAAACCACACTAGCTCACGACTTCCCTGTGACAAAGAACTGCTACGTTTTGTTCACTCCCTTTACCTGCGTAATGGCCACCTTTACACGGAAACTTGAAAAACTGGTCCGACAGGTTGAGTTCTGTAGTTGTACGATCCTTTAAAATCACAGTAACCTGAATTTAAAGGAGTTTGGACAACTCAATCTCGAGAACTGTAAGTAGACTAAAAATGTGAAGTTTCTCCCTTTGGTAAAACGTTAACATGTGCCCAGTCAGGTAAACGCAGATGTGTCTTCTAATTCATAATCAGGGTGCATTATTTGCATAGTGCAAAAAGTCCGACCGAGATATCTGTCTTAGTGTAAGACAATATCCAGTTCATAAACTGCACACACACGTCACAGAAAACTTTAGCTCAGTTTTTTTTATTTGGGCTAAAACTGTAGCCTTGAGCATGCTCATCTCATTGCAAGAGTAATTTACAAGAACGGTTTATTGTCAGTAACGTTAAACCTCTGACTCAGCCCAGACTCACCAGTCACCAATTGTATGTTTGATATTGCATTTAGATTTTTGACGCAGTAACAGTAATAGCCGTAGAAGCGATTCCACCCAAACGTTACCATTTTTATTTAAGCTATTTATTTATTTATTTATTCGGGGGGGGGGGGGGTGTACTATGCACACTCCAGACGCAGTAAATCGCGCAACGATTCCAGACAAATTTACTCTTTCGTTTCGATGGTCGGCTGCCTGGGACTAATTGGCCTGTGTCATTGTCCTCGGGGCTGTCACATGCGAGGCTTCCAACATAGCCTACGGTTTTTTGTTTTTTTAAAGTAGGCCTAATAGCCAATTTAAATTCACTAAAAAAGTTTGTGACTATTTGAAACGTTCCCTGGAAAAATGTGTTTTGAAAATAAGGGTCTACAATCAGGCTTTAGTTGTAGAATGGCAGCCTCAACAGCCTTTGCTGAAATGCCTAAAGCAGAGGTGGCCAACCCAGGTCCTGGAGAGCCACAGGGTCTACTGGTTTTTGTTGTTACTCAGCACTTAATTGATCAATGAAAGCAGTAGACTACACAGTTAACTGCAGTTATCCAGCTAACACAATAATCTTGCTTCATAGTATACCCCCCAGGACCAGGGTTGGCCACCTCTGGCCTAAAGGCTTCTGAACACCCCAAAAATGTAAGGTTTTGCACCCAAGGCCTAACGCAATTCCCAGGGGTACCTCATAGCATTGCAAAGTTGTGTGCAAATTCAGTAGTTAAGAGCAATTTATTCTAGATACTGTTTGTTAATCACTGGTCATGTTCAGCTACATGGGATCTACGTTGCATCTGCACAGATACTGATATTCAACTGATGTGGATCAAATTACAGAATGAGCCATGAGATGCAGATCACCTTGTCAAAGAATGTGCTGTCTATCAGTTACCTCATGTTCTCTTGGGTCCAATCAATATGAGTTCAGGTACCACACCTGTTAAGAGACCCTTTTTGGCAGATGGGGGTGATGTGTGCAGGCAAATTAATAGGGTCCAGTGTTACTGTGTTTGCTGATTTCATTACGGGCCCAAGCACCCTAATGCAGGGGTTCCCAAACCGGTCCTGGGGGACCCCTGAGTATGCTGGTTTTCATTGCAACTACAGAATTTTAACAAGCTGTTAATTTCTTAATTAGGTGCTTTTCATGTTTGGAGGAATTATTCACCCTCTTAAGACTCATTATGTCAGAAATAGCTATGCATGCCATGTAGAACAAACTCCCCATGTTCATGTTGTGCTTGTTGTGCTATATTGCAACAATTACATAAAACAGGGATCTCAAACTCAAATCCTGGAGGGCCGCTGTGTCTGCTGGTTTTCGATGTGTTCCTGCACTTAAGTGTTTAATTTAAGTCATTGATTGGCTAAAGAGTCTGCACACCTTGTTTCCAAGGCCTAAACTTGCTGCTGATTGAAAGGAAATCACAAAAACCAGCAGACACAGCGGCCCTCCAGGACTGGAGTTTGAGATCCCTGACATAAAAAGAGGTTACAAAATAATGTATTTTCACTCAAATTAAAGAGTGAAGTGAATCAATAGGCTCCTAATTAGGTTGTTGAACACATGTGTTTAACTCAATTTTTTCTTTAAGCTTATTAACACAATGCAGGTTCGGCTCGTTATCATTTGCTTTGTGTTTGAATTCATTATCTACCAAATGGTTAGTTTTAGTGGCCATGTGTCCACACTTTCACCAATTAGGAGCCTATTGATTCAAATCAGTTTTTAAATGGATCTGTTAAATAATTTTCTTATCTTTTTTAAATAATATAGCACAATAAGCACAATGTGAACATGGGGTGTTTATTCTACAAGGCATCCATAGCTATTTCTCATATAATGTTGCTTAATAGGGTGAATAATTCCTCCAAACATGACAAGCACCTAATTAAGAAAAATTTACAGCTTGTTAAAATTCTGGGATTGCAACTGTGGTTGCAGCGAAAACCAGCATACACAGGACCGGTTTGGGAACCCCTGCCCTAATGAATCCCTAAAGGCCTGTATCACAAAACAGGATGACTGAGTTAGCTGGATAACACAATCTTTTCTTTCACCCAGTGTAGCCTATTATGCCAATTCATTGCTTTTATGAGGATCACATTTGATCACTAATTGTATAATTAGTAGGTGATTGTCACAATCAAATGCCTACAGTGACCCCACAAGGATTTAGATGGTAATGCAGGTTGATCTCTAGAGCTATAAATTAATGTAATCTTAAGAAATTGTCTTCTTTTACTATAATACAATTGATCTGAGATAAAGAATTTGTTCAAATCCCCGTTCCAAAAAAGCCAAAATTATACACAACTCACACAGTACTTCTTAATAAAATAAAATAAAAAAATGCATTAACATGCTACTTCATTATCGCAGTCTTAAGGAAATGTATTGTGGCTTTCCATGCTGTCTTTTTTCAATGGGGTAACACAATGGGGAAATGGTTAAAACTAATAAATAAACTAACATTAAAATGTTCCACTTTTAGGTAAATAACTAGGAAAATCAAAACTACTGGAACAGTGGTAAACTTGCCTGGTAGAGGACACAAGATAGTGCATCTTTGCTCCAAACACAGTGAGGCAAATGGTTTAGGAGGCAAACATAAAGCCAGTTGATCTACAGAACATTCTGGGGACACATAGTCTCCAAATATACCATCAGACACCACCTCTATGTCAACAGGCTTTTTGGAAGGGTTGTCTGAAAAAAGCCTTTGTGGATGGCAAGAAGCACCCGGGGGGGTGGGGGGTGGGGGGGGTAAAGTATCTGGAGTTTGCTACATGACATTGGAGCTTCAGCTGGAACTGGGTGTTATGGTCAGATGAGACCAAAATTGAGCTTTATGGCCATACGCACCAACGACATTAAACCAAGAAATGTTTGACTGATCACAAATTAGTATTTTGCAACGGCCATTTCCAACTTGAGGCTGATAAAATACGTGTGGATTGAGGGCAGTCAAAAAGTAAAGACTGAAGGATCTTAAAATATTCTGGAATGCTCAAAGATTTTCCCACTATGTTCACCAATCTCATAAAACGTAGAAGATGACTTGGTAGTGTTCTACTTGCATAGGTAGGGTGCACAAAGGACTGAACACAGGAGTGTGAATATTTTTTGGCACTTATTATTTGTAAATAAATGTATCATTTGAGAAAAGTGCTATTTTCATTTATTACATTGAACCACTATTAAAGTATAACATTTTCCACATGTTTGAGAATTAAAATACAGTGCAGTGCTTCTTTTCCAGTCTTTTTTGTTCATCTGTAAAATGGGTTTGAATAATTAATGTTTGTTTCCAGGGCCATGTAGAGACATTTTGGGGGGCAGGTGTTCAAACCAAGAAAAGGGCATGATCATGCATGAAAATGGCTCGATGAATGAGTTACAAACAAATACTCACCATGGATACTGCACCAGTTGAAGTTGTTGCCCAGGCTTAGTCACAGGTGTATACAGAGGACTGCAGCAAGAAAGACATCAGAATTGCCATGGCTGACAAAAATGCATTTGGAATCTTACAGGCATGTAACTTACAATAAAGTCATGCAAACCTGGGGCCACATGTATAAACAGTGCTGAGCAGAAAAATGCCCTCAGAAAGCTGCGTAAGCGTGTTTCCACGCATAAATTCAGATGTATAAAATAAGAGAACCTGCGTACCGCTGCACACGCTGGACACCATATGCACGCAATGTTCGGAGTCAGTGTGATATGGCGACACCGTGACCCAGGGGTGGGCAATTACAGTCCTGGAGGGCCGGTGTGGATGCAGGTTTTTGTTCCCACCAATTACCCCAGCTAAATTGGCTGTTTACACAGCCAATTTAGCTGGGGTAATTTAGCTGGCTGTTTACACCAACTGTTTACACCAACACTGGTAGATTAGATCACATTAAAATGTTTCATATAGTGACACAAGAAGTCTTCGGCTGTCATTCATGCGCTTATTAAGAATTGTAGCTAAAATGTCAGATGGCGTAAATATTAGGGCTAATTAGGGGGTAATTTAGCTGGCTGTTTACACCAACTGTTTACCCCAACACTGGTAGGTTAGATCACATTAAAATGTTTCATATAGTGACACAAGAAGTCTTAGGCTGTCATTCATGCGCTTATTAAGAATTGTAGCCAAAATTTCAGATGGCGTAAATATTAGGGCTAATTAGGTAATTAAAGGTTGTATCAGCGATTTTGGGTGACGTCACTTCTGAAGCGAAATCCCAAACAAACAGAGCCAGCTCCAGCTCAGAGCCAATTATGTTATGTTTTAAAAAATAGTGTTCAAGCATCCAGAATTATAACCACGTTAATAACGTTTGTAAGAAACCAAACCGTTTGTAAATCCGTCAAGATTTCAGCGAGATAAGAGTATTGGCGTATTAGTATCACCCACCCCTTGTCGGTGATTGGTTGGAATACTGTTTATTTTGGTTTTGAGTGGTTGGTAGTACCATTTGTTTTTGTGTACGATCTCGGAGCATAGGCTGCCTACAGAGACGCGGTTTTTTGACGGCCTGCTTATGGGGCGGGCAGCTAGCGGATCGTGAGGAAAAATCAGATGAATGTGATCATTTATGTTTCGACCCAAAATCGCTGATACAACCTTTAAGGCCAGAAGTTGGCATGGAAACCAGAAACGGATACGGCCCTCGTTGCCCACCTCTGCCGTGACCGAAAGGCAGAGGGAGAAAATGCAAAACTTTGCGAAAGCAGATTTCCGACTTTTACGCATTCTTTCACTTAGAGTTTTATACATGTGGCCCCTGGACTTTGTGAGGACACCAAGGAGGATAGTTCCCTATTCCAGGCATGAGATACACTGGGAAATCCCGCATTGGTCAAACTGCAGCCGGGGCTCGCTCAAAACAAACTGAAAGTGCTTGCAGTGACAGGCAAGTCTTCCGTTTTCATATGCTGTGCAAAAAAACGAATAGGCCAATGCAAGAATAACAGGCACATACTGACGCATGTGCTTTGATTAATATGTCTCTCTGATTAAACGATAGTATCGCGCGCTGTTGTGCTGACAGTTGTTAATGTGTTAAATATCTGCTTATTTGTGGATAAATTCAAACCAGCGAATCAGATCTTTTGAACTGCACGCACCAACCTCGTCGTGTTTGCCCAGTCACGTGATGAGCAGAGGCAATTTTTATTTTATTTTTTACAGTTTTTTTGTTTTGTTTTTACAGTCTATGGACAGAACTGGAGCGAGCGCAGCTAGTGGTGACGCATAAATTGAGTGGGCGTTGTAATTCAAGACAACCACAAAACTCATTGGTTGAATATCGAATATATTTTTTTACACGGGCTCTCCTGGTTGGCTTATTTTTGTCCATGCGCAGTGTTTTCAAAATAGGCTGTTTAGCTGACGAGCGGCTACCAAAGTTCTAGCCACAGCACGTTACAGGACAGTACACGTGTCTTTTCGGTGTGTAGCATTTAAGATTCATTGCACAATATAGCCTAAAATAGGCATTGGCGTGTAGCAAGGATCACAAAATCAAACAAGTGCCTTGGAAATGCGAACAACAAAAGTTAAAAAGGAAGGTTTATGTTTGTGGCAGTGTCGGGAGCACAGCCACTGGAAGACTTGCCCTGACATGCTTTGTAGAATAGGCCGAGCTCACTGGCTCTAATTTGGCATGGCCAGCATGGATGGTAATAAATTCCCACATCAGCTCTTTCCCTGTTTTTACAACACCGGGCCTCCGAACGCGAAATCGAATGTCACTGTTGGAAGCTGGGGACTGTATAATCGGGCGTTTGAAGTCGATCACTGCCTGTCAGAGGTGAGTTCACGTTGTTACTGTGAAAGTTAGCTTGGTAACATTAGCTCGCTTGTATAAGAACCCTAATGTTAGCTAGTTTGACGTTAGGTAAGATAAACAAGCAAGACAAAATGACGCAGTCATGAAATCTAAACGCGTACGTTACCTTTTTTACCGTTACTTTTTGACTTTGTTGATTTGTATTTACTGCTAACCGAATATACAAATGAATCCGTTCTGCACCCATACCGATTTCACTATGGAGCTGACTTCAGTTTTACATTTGGTTGGTGTGGAAGCCCCGTACACGATTTGTAACAGAGTTACGTCACTGTAAGTTAACTAACTTATACTGAAAATAAGTGAACAGAATTACCTTCAACAAGTATTGATATTCCACGCCAATCAAGTATTTATGCATAATTAAGAATCCATGTTATGAATGTATGAATACACCTCCCGTGTATTTTACACAATCACTTATGTCATAGTATTATGTTAACGCGTAACTGTCGAGTTAGATGGATGTGCTAATACTGACAGTGGAGGGGGGAAACGGTAACTTAGGCCAACTTTACCTAAATCCATCACAGCATTACTGAGTCAGCTCCGATTTTATGTTGTATAAACAACTGTAGATTCTATTTAGGTTAGTAGGTTTAGCTTTTTACGTTACTGAAGTTGATTTCACGTTGTTGACATTGTATTGCATCACGTTACTAGTGTTAAGCTGATGCCCCTAACGTCCGAGTTATCCCTGTCTGTCCACCATGTGTCTGTCACAAGTAGCCTGTATCATGTTTCTGTGGGTCTGGCTTGATGCCACCAATTTGACCGGTGAATTTAAGACTTAAGAAAACTGACAAAACTGATTTAAGATGGTTATTTTGGCAGTTTAAAGTAATTGACTATGGTATAGAAAAAATAAACATTGATTCATGTGACGCAAAAAAGTAAGCGAAACAATCCTAAAAGCACGTTTTGTTATATTTTGGTATGTAAAACAAAACTGACTCGTGGATAATTAAAATTAGAAAATGTACATTTCTACTTTACTAAAATGTATAGTTTACTTGCCTTTTATAATAAAATGTCATTTTCCAAGTTTTGTATTCCTATGTTAGACGCATTAAACCTGCTTGCACATTCCCCGCTAGATGTTTATTTAATACATTTTTGTCTAAATTGTGTCAAATGTGTTTGAACAAATTTAATTTTGGGCCACAGTTTGATTTTTAATTGGCATGTTTTGAATCCTAGAAAGGTCCTGGACAGTTGGCTGACTTTAAGTTTGATGCACAGTACAAAGTGAAGGAGAGATATGGAAAGCAGTGGAACCTATTGCTGTTCCTTTGATGGCACCAAGCAAAGGTGACAGAACACTCATTACACTCTTCTGTGATCACACTACTGTTATATTTGAGCCCTTTCACACTGGGGAATCTGGGGGGGGGGGGGGGGGGGGGGGGGGGGGGGGGGGGCTTTTCACCATGTGTTCACTTGTCTTTCCTTTCCAGTACACGGGATTGCTTCAGCTCGTATCCCACCTGCAGCGGACTTCCCAGAACACGTAAGCAAGGAATGCAATTAACCTTTTCATCCACTGTGCCAGAGTGGCTTGTGGATTCTAAAAATCACCAGCCATTTTCAACATTTTACCAGCCACACTATCTTTTACAATATCGTACAACCTGGTTGGTTACCTGCCAAAGTGGCTGCAGGAGTAGAAAATCTACAAGCCGCAATTAAACTTTTACCAGTAGTTGGCTGGTGGCGGGTGTTAATTTCACACACCCCATTCAAGTTCTTTACAGCACAGCGGTTTATGATGTTCATCTTAAAGAGCATATATTTATGCTCAGGACCATATATTGTCTTTAAAAACCTGCAAATTCATTGTGGTTGCCGTGAATTGAATCAGAGTATTTACTTTGAATTATCTTCTCCAAGGTGGTTGATATTAAATTTGATCAAACCGCCTTGTACAACTGGATTTTAACTCGTTTCGTATCAGTGACAAGGGTGCAACAGCAGTACTGCAAATATTTGAAGTACTAATGTTATATTTCAGAGATTTACAGAAAGCATTATGTTCTTTTGCAGTTATAATGGTTCTAAAGTACGTGTTGTACACATGTAAAAATAAAACGTCTAAGCCTAATTTCTTTTTCTTTTTCTTTTTTTTTTATCTCTGTAGATGCGGAACTTTTACTTGGGGAACTACGAGGATGCCTTCGGCGCAATGAGCAGTGTTCTTGGAGAACACTTTTATTTTGGGGAGGGAAAGTTACCGGTGGGTGAATTTCAGTGGTCATTTACAGTGTTTGTACTTGTGAGACTGAGGTGGCAGCACTTTGTGCCGTTGGATGTTTTACCACCATTGTTTTTTTTAACATGTTTTTTTTTTTAGGTGAATACCGTCCGCATGGGTAGGATGAAACATTTTTTAAGTACAGTGAATTATAGAAAGTAAGTATTAATTTGCATGGACTTAAAACATTGCTCATAATTAATTTAGCAGTTGTTTTAAATACTCAGTGTTTGTATTTGTTAAAGCTGCTTATCGTCATTCTCTGGATTGCACTTAGGAGATGTAAAGAATGAAGACGATTATTAAAAGTAATGCTGCATTTTTTTTTCCCTCCTTTCCGCCGAGGTGCCCTGTAAGATACTCTGGAAAGAGAGCCAGAGGCTACAGTCACCTGTTTGATGACATCATCCATGACATTCCCCCTGTACTTTTGGCTGAACTCCTCCAAGAGGAGTTGCTGCTGCAGAGGGAACGTGCGCAGTTCAACGAAGTGGCCACAGGGGGCGCTCTAGGCTACTTTCCGGTCAAAGTGTCCGACAGCTCTCAGGAGGGCTGCCTTATGTTTCCCGAGGGAAAACTCCCTCAGTATCCTTTACCTGCATCGCACGGTCATTGATGGACATTTTTTCCCCACCCATCTCATTGGGGGCAGTCTTTACAGTATTTTGAAGTTCTTGTAACATTACCTTTAAACATCCAGTTTTTTTAATTCCTGACATGGTCAAATATGCCTGTATTAAGGCTATATCGAACGTGCTGTGTTGCATATATGAGTTACCGAGGCTGATTATTTGCCTTACATCCAATTCATTATGCATTATCTGTAACTGGAAATTACGGTTTCCTTTATGGAGTCCTTCACTGTAGTTCACCAGAGTTCCATAAGGTGGTGCTAGAGTTTGACGAAGATAAGGTTCCCCGGCTCGGCGTAAATAATTCTCAGAATCTCACCATGGAGCTCAATGGCGCAGTACGACAGATCAATGTCGGCAGCGTGCAAGAAAATGGTGAGCATTGTAAACATGAAGGCATGCCGCACTGGTAATGTAATTTGTAAGAGTGAAATTGTATAACTACATAAGCTGACTTGCCTGTTCTTGTCATGATGTATTGCTGTGTTCTGACCTGATGATGATTGTCTATGGGAGATGGCTGTGCAGGTAGCATTTCAGACCGGCTGTCTGAAAGCCAGCTTCGGCATTTCAGACCGAAACTGGCTGTCTCACAGCCTTTATCTCCAGACTCCAGTCTACATCAGGGAAAAGTCTTTTAAAATCTTTTTAAATGTCTCGCTGACAAAGTTCTCAGAACTCTGCTAATGTTTGCTCTTGACACGAGATGATTCAGGGAAACTCAGACTCGTACAAAGATCGTGGTGGTCTGTGGGGGAGAAAAAAAAAAAAACATTTCGGAACAAATTTACATAATTCAAAATATGTTGGGGTTTTTTTCCAGGGAAATTGAACGACAAATCATGCCAATTAGCACTTAATTGGTATTAAATATAACAATTTTAAACATTTACTTATTTAAGTACAAAGTTAACATTCCTACTGTACAGTATAAAAAATCTTTGATATTTTATTTTTTCCCGCAATATTCAAATGGTATTCTTATTTTGTTACTTTGGAGACTGAGCAGCTGAAACTGCTTATATACGTATATGCTGACCTTTGCTTGATGAAGCAAGATTTTATGTTGGTCCACATTTGTGTTGTTATGGTCTTATCTGTAAAGAGATTTGATATCATTTGTTGGATGATGTCGCTATTATTTTTGTTTGTCATGCGATGTGATGTTCAGTGCACATCCTGTTCTCTGGGGTTCCCATCATTTTGCAGTCCATGTGGGGGTACGCTCGGACTACCACTGCGGGGTCTGGCTGGCCTGTCCCACAAAGAGAATGGTGCCGCTGGAGATCATTCGGACGGAGCACGTCGTCACTTGCATCTGCGTCAGGTGTGTTTGAAGGCTTCTGTTGTGTCCCTGTTGAAGTGTGCCTCGCTGTCCTGTGCATGTGTGCTTAAACTTACCCCTCACGCGAGCCAATGGAATTGCCTGCTTTGAGGATTATTTGTAGTGCTCAGTATTTTAAAGTGAAAGTTCATCACGGCAAGCTTAGTTTTATGAAACGTTTGTGTGTGATGTCGGTGCCCAAATAAATGTCACCTGGGATTAGAGTGAGCTTTATAAGACTCAATGGAGGCACAAGAAAGGAACAGAAATCAATGTTTGGGAACATATCCCTTTGCATTTATGCTTATACCTAGACCTTAACAGCACTAGCTTGAGAAAGGATTTGCTGAAATTTTAGTTGGTGTGTTCCTGTGCTCAAAAAAAAAAGTAAAGCGAATAACTGCTTCAACACATCAGACTCCTTTCCTTGAGTTCACTCCCCTATTTATTCTTCCTAGTGCTAAAGATAGACCTCTTTATGCTCCGCAGTTAGATTGATTAACAAATGAGTTTTATGGGGTGCAGTTGCAGAAGAGCATAATATGCACTTTTAATGCCGGCACGGAGATGCTTAGTAAACAACGTCAACTGATTACCCAACGTTTCTGTTTCCTGTTTCCTGTTTCCTGTTCCCGTAGTCCCCATATCCCAGGAGAGCTCCTGGTGGCCAGTGAGAATGGCGCTGCCTATCTCTGGACTGTAGGAAAAGGGTGAGGCGTTTAAGTTCAAGTGGTTTTGTTTCACCTCGAGTCGTCGGCTATGTCGCATTGACTCCTTTCGTAACGGCTCGCGTCGAGTCGTTCAGTTGATGTGAGAATGTATTTTTCCTGCATGGGGTTTTAATGCAATCTGTGTTGTCAATATTTTAAGCTTGTCGAAATTCCGCGAAGAAGAGGAAAACCTGTACTTTAACGCCCGTTCGTCTTGGCGATGGTGCGACTTCACCGCCCACCCAAAAGTGATGCAGTACACGGACAGAACCGGAGTGGATCTTACAGACACCAGGGTGAGGACTTGCGGCCTCTGTCATTCCGTTTAGTACGCAAATGCGTAAAATACTGGTGGCCACCCTCCTACAGCAATACTACAGACGTTCACAATTACTTTCATTAGACACGTCATGTAATAGAAGCAGTGCTTGTCCAACCTTTCCGGTAGAAACTTTCTTAAAGGTCCCATGACATGGAAATTTGAGTGTACCTACTTTTAGCATTTATATGTAGTGTGGCATGATACTGCTGGTAAAATATGAACTTGGTACTACTTGCCATTTTTTTTGTTGTTGCATAAGAAAATAAAATCACTCGGCTTAACGGCCTCTATCACCACAGAGTGTAATTACGAGCAAGCGGAGAGTTCATGACTAGCAAAACTGGCCATGTTAAATGTGCTGTGTCAGGGCACTTTGAATCTTTTCAGCTACAATAGTAAGCGCCTCAACGTTTACAGCTTTAACGTTACAGCTCTCTAGCCAAGCTGCCCGGTTGCATACGGAGTCCTGTAACTTTAACGTTGGCCCATATGACCGATACCATTCATTACCTACCGTACAGAATTCAACGCAGATTTCAAATACAATGCACAAGCTTCCAACTTTATTTAATGAGGGCTCAGTCAAAAAATGCTTAAATTAAGATGGCACAATCAATCGAGAGCTGGGACAAATTGTGGTAATTCAGGCAGGGGAAATTCCTCCACAGTCCAGTAAAAACCAGAGCATTAGGCAGACTTTCATACCTGAGCTGTCCAGAGCACTTCAGCTCGATGGTACCATGGTATTTAATGTAATTGATACAATGCAGGTGATGGGATGGATGATTTTGACCTTGAAAACGAACGTTTTTGGAATGTGCCCTTTTTGTGAAGGGCAGCCGGCTATTGATGTTATGCGTGTCAGCATTTGTCAGCGTTCCACCAAATGCTTTTCCATTTCCAGCATTCAGACAAATGCAGCTTCACGCTGTTTCGCATTGGAGAAACTGCGAACTGTAAGAGCGGGGAGAGAGTGATCTTGTCCAAGCACCTGAATGACGTCAATGCTTATCACCACCTCGTCACCACACAGGTATGAAGCCTGCCTCTGGAATAAGAGGCGATTTTTGGGTTGGCCTCTCGCACCTCAAGGAAGATTGAACTGTGATGTTTTTCTCCCCACAGCATTCTGTTTATATCATGGATGAACGCTTTCCTTGTCTGCCCATGCTCAAGTGGGAACACATGATGGTGGATCCACCCCTGTTTGCCCACGTCCTGGCTGGCTCGCCACAGGGCAGAACTAACAAAGTACTGCTGGGTTCCCAGCGATCGCAGGAGCTAATGCTCCTACAGTATTCTGGTAAGCTCCATACAGACCAACACTAGCGACATTTGGCACTCAAAGCATGTATTTTAAATTGCATATGATATAATGTAATACATGGGTCTCTCCAAGTTCAAAAAGGATGATACAACATATTCACACCATTTGCATAATTGTTTTTGCAAATGAAAGTTTTCAGGAGATGAAATTACATGACAGCTGGTGGTTATGTAAGTCTTAACGATAGCAAGCTTTATTTGTAAATTAACGTCCTATCAGACGAGTATTTTAGGGTCCTCTTAGAGATTTACATGTTCATTTGCATCATTTGGCAGGCCTACATATCCAGAACGACCTGCACACGTGCTTTGAGCCTCAGCATGACAAGTTGGTTTAGCACCCGAAAAGGCTTGAGACAAATAACTACTGTCTAGACAATTAGCGCTAAGGATTTATTTAATGGTAGGTGCAATCAGGGTAGGGTAAGTAAGAGTTTAGTCCAGGTGTTCTCCGAAGACGGTTTGTATTGTAGTCGAGCTATAGCCTGGTATTCATAGAATAACCACCTCTTTTGAGAACCTTTCTTTACTGCAGTGATTGGAGAAATGTACATCATGTGGCACAACTACACTACACAAACTGGTAGTTTGAATGTGCCGCATATGAAAGCAGTTCATGTTGAATGTGCCACATTGTAATTCACTTGGCTGCAGTCACAGTACTCTCACTTCATTGTGTTGCTAGTTGCAATGAAACCTGGGGCGATTCATTTAGTATTATGCCGTTATGCATTTTTCAAACACTCGTGTGCGTATGTCGTGTACGTGCAGCGTCGGTGAACAACGGCTGCAATGTCGCTCCTGTTGACAGGTGGTGCGGAAGCTGCCTGCCATTCTGTGGGACCTCCTTTGAAACTGTCCTGCCCGGCTGACAGTCTGGGCCACCTCCGTGTCCATGCCCCCCACAGGCAGCAGCAGGCTCAGGAGAGGCTGGGGGAGCCCGCTGCCGGTAAGGCCTTCCCATCGATTAAGCTGTCCAGGCGTGTGGTTTTAGACGATTTATGCAACATGTCTCTCCATTGAGCGGGGTGGCTAACAGAGACCTAATGGGATCCAGCTTCCATTCCAGAATAGAATTTAAGTGAATAAATGCATGTTCATGTCATGGCTCATCATATCCAGTGAATGTGTACATTAATTTATTTTACTTTCTTTTTTTATACAGAACTGGAAGCTTTCTGTATTACATTGAGTCTCTATGTATTGACGTCTCTTGTCCTCTGTATGAGAAAGCAGGCCATTTGGAATTGTAGGGCAATTCACAAGACAGACTATTTTACATTGTTGGTACTAATGCTTGCAGTGCTTTTTTCGGTGACTATCTCCCGTTTGAATTTGGTGTTTATTCTGTGGAACATTTTGTTTTATTTCCAATAATTTAATCTTTTAAGTAACAGAATATGAGGAGAGATGTTCAACATGCTTTGTTTTATTTTTTTTTGCTAGGTTTTACAGCCATACACCACAGCAAAGCTGAGGAGTGCCTGTGTGTGCTACAGCTCTCTGAGACTGGAGACATTTTTTACCAAACTCTGAGACCCAACCAGGACACTGGAGACACACAACAACCAAGGAATTCCACAGGGGGGGATGAGGAACACGGTGTGACCACAAAACTCTCAAACACAACAGTAGACAATGTTCTGAAGCACAACAGTAGACAATGTTCTGAGAGTGCATCTCAGAGTGAGGGAATTCGGACTTCTCACTGCGAAGTGGAGGTTGTTAATAGTGATGATGAGGATGTGGCTACAGGTTCCAACACTGAGATGCACAATAGGGATGAATGTTCTGTCCCTCAGACGGACTCCAGTCTCAGACAAGACCCGATGAATCCACAGATGATCAGCAAGGAGGTCCTGACAAAGTGGGACTGGTGGCTCGAGGCTCTTTTCGAGAGTCCGAGGCCCACCTCAAAGCAAATCCTGTCCCATTGGACCCTAAAAAACCAAAGGCCTCATCTCTTATCAAGCTCCCAGGAGAGACCCTCTAGAGGAAGACCAGGTCCAGAGACTGAGGAAGGACTTGCAAGAAGCGATGAAGAGGAAAGACGTGCTCACTCGCGGTGTCACGTACCTGCGGCATCTCACGGTGGTCCCCGTGCCTGACCCGGGTAGCGCCCGCAGACTGGAGTGACGATTTAAGCCAGCGGCTGTCTGTGTCCTGGGGAGGACATTGGAAGAGCTGGTGGGACGACAAGCTGGGTCTGAACCGCAAGGAAAAGGTGGCGGCCCTGCGCCGAAAGCGACAACGGCAGAAACGGGCCAGGGCCCACCGCCGCCTCGGCCTCTCTGAGAGCTTCGTCTCCTCCGTCAGTTACCAGTCCGAACTGGACCACCTCTCGGGCTGGTCTTCAGGCGCCTGTTCGGATGTCGACAGCATCCCCCCGAGTCTCTCCACACCTGATGCCTTCCCAAAGCCCGAAAGGGCAAAGGTGCTGGTCCTAGAGAGCAGGTCTGAAGTGTTGCCACCTGCGACGGTGGAAAAAGTGGACAACTCTTCTGCCCATTTAAGGTTGGCGTCCAAGAAAATGAAACAGCCAGAGCACGACTACCTCAGCTCCTTGTTTGGGTCTCAGGAGTTGCCGGAAGCGCCCGAGGAGAGTGGAACGCAACTGCTTCTGGAGCCTTTCTCTCAGGGGTCCAGCATTTCCTTGTCCCAGAGGAACCCCTGTGTGGCCACATCTTACAAGGGTTCCCTGTCCTTACAACCCAAAAAGAAAAGGCCACGAATGGGCTTCTGAATGCTGACGGATGGCCATTTGGGGCAAGTGAACCATCTTTTGTTTCTTCTACCTTTAGTAGCGGCATGTATTTGTATTGGTTGGTTGGCCCTTTCACACTGATATTCAGTGATTGATTGACTGCAATACATGGTGTTTTCTGTGCAATTTCTATTGTGTAAATGGCAATTGACATTGGATTTACATGATTTTCTATGGTGTTTCCATTTTGTGGTGCATACTAGGGGGTCACTGATGCTCATGATGACTGATATGTGGTACATTTTCAGGTCAGATTGATAATGAGGTGTTTTGTAAAAACAATATTCAATGATCAGTTATGTTGGTCATTTTGTTTAGGCTAATATTTGGGAGTCGACATGGGGTGGAAACATTTGATATTGGGCTTTAAATGGCAACCGTTGTGACAATCTTTGTTGTATTACATGATGTTCAACTTGAGCATTTCAAAACAAAACAAAATCTGAAGCAGTGACTGGAAAAAGTATTTTTAATTAGCATGTTTTTTTTTAGCCAACGATGAAAATAGTTTAAAAATAAGTTAATCTACAGCATATTAACAAAGCTTTTTTTTGCCTTTTTACAAAGTTACAGTGGAACATTTCCAGTACGAACATAGTTTACAGTGTGACATTCAGTCAACATTATTTTCCCATATAATCAAAACAACTATATCACACACAAATCATGCTTCAGTTGGCACCCTTAGGTTCACAAACACACTTTCTACACCATGCAAACTTAATCTAACTTTAAACAACCTAAAAATTGGGAGGGTGACAACCTAGCCGGTCTTCAGGCATTCAGCCTCCACAGCATTCACCATAAATAAATCATGCGCATTATACAAAACAGTGCAAAGTACACAGTCTAGGAAAGTAGTCCCTAGTATTCAACAGTCCTTGTTTATAGGTTTATTGCACCTCGGCTTTGTGCTGTTAAGTCACCTGGAATGTGGCGAATCCAAACATGCACAAACTCTACTGCACTCTACAGCTACAGAGGTTCGAGATCATTTGAGTTAAAGCTGCCAGAATAATGCAATTCTGTACATGTCCACATTTTAACTTCAAAACACAACCAAAAAAAGATGTACAGTATAATCGATTTTTGTTGTGCGTAGAGATTTAGGTGCGACGAGCACAAAAAAAAGCCCCGGATTTTTTAAATAAATAATTTGGAAAAACTAGAAATGACACTGAGCGCCCAGGCGGGCGGAGTCTCCTTGGCTGTGCGGCGCAGAGATGCGCTGGTGAAAGTGGGGAGGCGCACAGGCCGCCTCCGTGTCGCTGCTCAGGCTGTCCTCTCCGCTGCTCAGGCTGTCCTCTCCACAGCTCATGTCCTCACAAGAGTCCTCACTGTGCACGAGGGGGGGGGAGAGAGAAACTTCCATTAACATACGTTTTAGTACCATCGAGTGATTTTGGCCAAACTGCGTTTAAGATGAAATCCAAAGTATAGTGTGATATGGGGGGGGGGGGGGGAGATTACAAAAAACAAATCTACTTTGTAAACCAGCTGATTTTGTACATGTGGAAAAATGTGTTGGTTTGGCTTTGGTATAAGGCTTGGCCTGCCATTCTGTAAATATTAGTGTATTTACAGTGAGTTTTATAGTGAGTTTTTACCTCTGCTATCTGGGGGCTTAGAGCTGGCATTTCCTATTTCCCCTTTCTGTTCTGTAAAGCGTCTTTGTGACAGTCGTCTGTGAAAAGCGCTATTTAAATAAAATTGAATTGAATATTGTAATAGTTTGGTCTTCAAATTCAGATCTGGGAAATGGGTGGATATGGCTGAAACCAGATGAGAAAGGCCTCATCTGAGGTTTTCTGGGTAGGAAGTGATTAGTCATTTGAACACATTGCGTCAAGGTAGAAAGTCACGCTGCTAGAGGTGGTCCGATATAGGCTGAGGTAAGCGGTAGTGACGTGTTCAAATGTATGTGAACTCCCCTGCATATTTGGGCGTGGTTTCTATAGTAAACATACCAGAAGCATCATGGAAATACAGGCATTTCGCAAAACTCTGAACAGTATTTCAGGAATTCCCTTAAAATTACACACATCAGTCTGCTGGGGGTTTTCCACGTTGAAGTAAAATCCCCTCCTAGTCCTGGCCGTGAACTTTTGTCTCAAAATGAATATCCTGCTTTTCAGACTGTTGTACATTGTACAGTGCATGTATGTTTTGCATTCTGAGATTTCCTTTCGCTTTCAGACTTGGATTTCATTACCTTCCACTTTCATCCCAGCCCCCCTCGGGAATTGTTGGCAGTTCAGGGACGCTGTAGTAACTGCTGTGCAAATTCTGTGCCGTTCGCCTGGATAGAATCCAGACCAGTTTCTTGTTGTCTGGCTTGCTACACTCAGGTGAAGAGTAGTCTGTCATACACTTGGCCACTAACTCCCTCCAGTAGAAGAGCTCTCCGTCAGCAATCTGGAAAGACCAACATGCATCATAACATTAGACACCCAGTTACATTATATAATCCATGTGGGTCAGCAGAAACTTTTTGTAACAGACTCCCAAGTGTAAAGCACAGCACGTAACTGAGATCTTAAGGTCTTTACTTTCACTTTCTGTAACCTTTCTGCCAGTTCCTACATTTTGACCATAAATTCTATCACTTGAGTCCTTTGTCCATAAAATCCATAAGGTAGGTCAAATACTAATTGGGTTCTGTGAGAAGTCGATCACAAAATCTGCTCCTTGCAAATAGTGCAGTCATGCGTTATTTTTTTTTTTATGGATAATTTTGTACTTTGTAAGGTGCTCTGGATAAGAGTGTGCTAAACGCAATATTATGTTGGTGTTCAGTGGCCTTTATTTAATTAGGCAAATGTTAAGAACAGCTACCTGAGCAAGGGAACTGAAAAGAACCAATGAGCTACTTTGAGCTCCCTGTAAACCAAGGCACTGTTATTATGTTTAACCAAAGGTTGGTGACCCCTGTCAAACATTATATACTACTGACCTAATTTCACATGGTTACCTTTAGATGCCTTTGAATACACTGGGAAATTTCAAGCATATCTACAGACTGGATGGCTTCAATCTCCTGGGCAAGGAGGGACAGTGCCAGCACGGATGGCTGAAAGAAAAGCAGGGATGTGCATGAAACCAACATCGATGCATCTCTGTTCTTATTCAAAAAGCCTGCAGATGCAAATGTAGAATGTGGACAAATCGGTTCTTACTTTGGCTTTTGAGAAAACAATTCGGCAAAGGCAGGCTTTTAGCTGGGCTTCCAGTTTGTCGAGGCTCAGACTGGTTTTCCTTCGAAAATAAATGTGTAAAGAATTTCAGGGCCAGACATAAAACCCCTGAGATTGTACATAAAGGAGAAATGTATAACAAGGTTGTGCAGCAACTGATGCAAGGCGATGTTATGCAATGGTCGGAGTTTGCAACTCAAACATCTTAAAAGTTCTGTGTTTGTATGCCAATAGATTACACTAGTGTCACACAAGCCAATATGTTATGATTACCCACTTACAGAACACTGTTCAGAGTTAACCTACGACGTTAAATATTTATAATAGCCTTAATTAAATACTCAATACTTGTTAAAAAAATAACGGAGAGAGTTTGCTTTTCTTTACCCAAATAATGTTTCTAAGTACACTTACCTTTCTGACGTATGTAAAATGGTCATTTCATGGTAAAGCTGCAAAAAGGTAAAGGCTGTGATGGCTTTGCACTGAAAGTTCAGTTTTTCTGAAATTATCTTCTCCATTCGGTTGAGGTCTGAAATGGTGAACTTGCACTGACTGATACGAATAAGGTCATGGGAGGATGAAATGTTGCACTCCTCCTCAACCAGTTTAGCTGCAATGTGGAGACAGCTGATGGCGATGCAGGATAAGTGTTTGGGTTGGATCTGGTGACAAAAGTGGAATAAATGCTCATTCTGGCCATTAATTTCAGTCATCCTTAAACACTAGTTCGTTAGCCTACGTCAACTCCGCTATCAAGAAACTGAACTGCTCGTTCACAACATTCAGTAAAACTAATGTTAAGATTATGTTCAGAATAGTGTGCTTTTGTCAATAAAATAAAACTTGACAGTTAAGCCTTTAAGCAGAGTCCTTCAATTTGAGGTTCACTTTACTGGTAGCATTATGTTGTAGTGACAGATGTCATCGATTAAAACTCTTGAAAATATGAATTCTAGTCACCTTCATCATGGCCAGGAACCTATCCAGCAGGTTCACAGCCTGCACAAAGGTCTGTGTACTATAACCAAAAAAACTGGTCAGGCTCCAAAGATCCTCAACTTTAGCATCCCTGCATCTTGCTGAGATTTGTTTGTCATTCTGAGGGGGGAAACAGAAGAATAGACTTATATCTTGCAGTCTGGGAACATTTAAATTGTGTACATCGACAATGGTATTTGACCCAGAATTCCTATATAATTATCAAATGCTACCTCCGTTAATATGGAAAGGGAAAAACGGGTTAATACATGTTTAATAAATACTTGTTCATAATATAATCTGCCTCTAACTTGCAGTTGTACAAAGGTGCAAGAATCCAAGGCAAATTCCAGCTACTCTTGGGAGAGAAACGACGCTCTCCTTATGAAGGCTTGCAGTCTAAATGCGTTGGCTTCTTTAAATTTTACACCAACAAGGTTTTTTTTATTTTAAAGGCCTATTAAGAATTGTATCGTATCCCATTCGTCCCGATGACAATTGGCTATTTAATGCGGTCTTGAGGTGGGGGGACTGTTGGTACATGGACACGGTCAAAGGCCGCTTTATAATTAGGTTACCTCCAGAGTAGTCTCCAGCAGGTCCAGCCCCTTTTCCCTCGGCAGATAGATCGACTCCTGCTCGAAATTTGTCTTCAGTTCCCTCATAAGTTTAAAGGCTTCCATTTCTCTGAAATGCAACGTCTGCCGTTTTCTTCAAAAAATAAAATAAAAATGAGAATTAGTACATGGTTATATATGCCCTACAATCATTCGATAGGCATGTCGAGGGTAAAGGTTTATAGCCCAACCCCCTTTTTCAGCAGGGAATTGGTGTTCGGTTTCGCTAGCTAACGCCTAGTAAAATAAAATGTTACAAAGTCTGTTGTCAAACTCGTTACATGAAAAATGCACATTAGTTACAATTTAACGTTCTCAAAATAAGGATAAGAAAATCGATTGAGCTTAAAGGCAGCCAAGTAAACGGAGACCGACTGTGGAAAACAAGGAAAAACTACCACTGGAAAACAACTGTGGGGGATGGGCTGGATTACCCGTCTTCAGCTGGCAGGCTGGCTACGTGACATTGCTAACGTTAGCCTACTATTTTGCTAAATGAATTACTACTGGATGCTTCGTTTTGAACGAATCACATTCAGATAACGTTAATGTAATTTAACTGAGTAGTAAAAAAACAATAAGGTCGTCCCGTGAACACGGTATGCTAGCTCATGGACATTTTCAACAACTTAATTTTTTACATGTAGCCAAACAAACGTTACCTCAAATCGGACTTGTTAACGAGAATACATATAGTTCTGATGGCTAGCTAGCTAAAGTTAAATTACCTTTCAATTTCTGACATAATCTTACCCCCACGGTAACATTTGCTTATTTGTGTCGCGTCCCTTGAAATTCGTTTTCAGATTCATAATGTTAGCGTTACAATAGCAAGCCATCTATTGTAACCTGAGCTATCGGTTATTTAAATTAGCGTTAAGGATGGATACGCTAACGTTACATCCACCGTTTAATTACCACCAAGTGAGGAAACCGTTCGTAAACTTTAGTAGCATAACATTATATTTTTCTAGAAATATGTCCTCTAACGTTAGTTTACCGATTAACGTTACAAAATCTGCCTAGTTTGACGCTATAGCGAACGTTGCCCAACTTTAAAAACCCCATATCCGCTAGCTTGCCTTCAAGACTCCATTTCAAAATTATTTAAAGTACTAACATTAGTGCAATCGTTTACTCGATCATACATAATTATCATTGTTTAATAAATCCGATTACCTGTGTATTAGAATGGCATTTTTCGTGTCCAAGACTGTGTCAGTTGAGTGTTTTTCTGTTTCCTTATATTTCCTCTTTGTTGTTGATCATTTCCACGCCCCGCGATGTATACGTCACGGTAAAACGGCCAATCACAAACTAGTGTCTAGCTAAACGGATTATTATTACCTTCGAAATCTAACATTTTAATGTGTATAATAATACGTTTTTTTTCCAACATTTCTAAACACATCTAGTTAAACGTTTTGTTGACTTTAACACACTTTATTTTCTCTGCCGTATCGGTTTGTTCCTGTAGTGATTTACGTCTTGGTTGTTTTGGGCTTTTAAATGGTTTGTGGCCGTGTTCAAAAAGTCCGCCGAAATCCTCGCCGCCTATTGGCTTCAAATAAGAAAATACAGCTTCGTGATTGGTGCGTAGAATGTTGTGTGTTCAACGACTGTATTGTTATTATGATTGTTACACCCTATATATTTTCACAAGGGTTTCACAAATTAGAAAAAATAACTTATGTTGTATGATAATATCTTCGTTTGGTCCAGCATAGTGTTGCAGACGGATAATATAAGTTAACGTTAGCTGTCCACTCATTGTTGAGTGTTAGCCTATTAATGCAGTATCTTTCCCCTATTTTTAAAGCACAGTAGTTCAAGAGTTGGTCACTGGAAGCTGTTATCTATACTGGCAAGCCAAGCTAAATCTGCTTTTTTAGATAGACGTTTCACTTAAATGTATCGGATTTATTTGATCCATTTGTAACGACTGAAATAAATGTGCTCAGAGTTTGGTCGTCAAATTCAAATAGCCTTTTAATGTGCAGCACATCTATTGTCAAGACAGACTTATACTCAATAGTGATGCTTTGTGAGGAGAGAAAATAATTTTTTTCATCTTTGCAAGATTCATTGTTGGTCTTTCGATTTAAAAAAAACAAAAAAACAACAACAACAAAAGGTGCTCAGCACAGGAGTAAACGTTTCAGTTACATGCTTTCTCCGTGTGCAGTGGCAGCACAGCATATATCTAATTGCAAGTATTTTGGGTCAGACCGCATTAGTAAAACGGGACAATTGGTCAAACAATGATCATAGATACAGATGTTATATAGTCCTCCTATGAAAATTTCACGTCGAAGTACGACACCGGGAGAAATGGGAACGAATAGAAAGCACTGGAAGTCAATTATATACGCTTGTTGTCACAATTTTATTCCAAGCTATTGAATTGAACCATTTTGTTTTTCACTGAAGATGTCTGACTCTTAGCCACAACCTTCACAGTAATTAGCTACTATTGGTTTAACATTATTTTAGCATTAAACATATACATTTAGAAAATCAACCATACAATACAATATAAATAAGATATATTTGCAAATGAATGTTCAAATTAAAGAATTACTGCAGTTGCATTAGATGGGTGTCCGTAAATCACCTCCCTTGCCTTGTTTCCTGCTCGGAAGGAGAGGAGAACGAATTACATAACAGCCATTGTGGAGTGTTCGTTCGCCAGAAGAAGTAGTGCCACGAACAAAATATACATTATATACAGCTATACAGTAAAGCTGTTGGTGATTAAAAAAGTAAACATGTTCATGATTGCATATGTTCAACATTTTAATGACAAGCAACGGTATTTAGGTGAAAACGCACGCATATTTTTGATACGGACTGCGCAGTATAGAAAGTGGGCGGACCTGTGTCCTTCCTTTTCTGTCTCCTCCTCGGAAGTAGACGTGTTGTCTATATTCCGTTCGTTTTATTTTAATATCAATTTGGAAGGATCCCCTTCTTTTTTCTTCCCCCAGATAAAAACAACACGAAATCAAGATGGACGATTAAAAAGATCATAAAGCAGATTTGCCTTTTAATTTCACTTCAGTTTAATGGACCGGATGATCGCCAAGTCAAACTGTGACCCTCACAGCTTTGCAGGGGAGGTGAGGAAATCTTAATATTTTAAATTTGCTAGCTAACGTTAACTGCAGTTTGTTCATAAACACAATGTGAGCTACCTGTCTAATGGTCTGTATCTAACTAGCTAAATAACGTTAGCACTAGCTGAAATTAACGTTAGCTAACTCATCATCTGCTAATTAGTGTCAGTGATACACTCTTATTAGTTGGCTTACGATAACCTGCTACCTATGCTATTAGCAGCTACCATTATATGCAATGACAGTAACGTAACGTTACCAGCTATTGCCTCAGATTTGTGCAGTAGACCATGTACGTTAGCTAGTTTAGCTAACGTCAAGTAGCTGGCTTAATCTGTCCTCCCGTTTTCAGAACTCTCGAGGCAGCCTTCCGTGATAGCTAACTAGTCTAGCCGAACTAGCTAGCTAGTTAGCAGAAGGGGTTTATTAGCTAACGTTAGCAGTGAATGTTAAGTTGGTTAACCTAATGTTACGTTAGTATCTAACTTAGGCTAATTGTTACCTGTATTTTGTTGCAGTCTTTGCCAACGACCTTTGTGTAAACGAACATGGTCAAAACATATGAAGGCATACTAAACATGAGTTGGCAAACGTTAACGTTAGCTACTTTCTGTTTCCTTAACGTTACATTATTGTTAACAGCCTTCCTTAACAGTGAACATTTGGTAAAGTACGTTAGCACTAGCTAGCCTGCTAACACAACACTAACGTTACCTTGTGCTGTTTAGCAGACGTTAGCCTAGCTAAATGGCTTGCTACAAACAAGACTGGTGAAATACTGATCAACGGACAGGTGTTACTTTTGTTCATAGGCGAACCTCACTATAATTTGGTCCTTTTTTAACTTATTTTATTTTTTAACCTGAATCTTTTTATACCACAGACCGTAATAAGAGAATTGAGTTGATTGGATAGGTGGTAATATATTCGCTAGGGTAGCCTATTTTTATACAAACAAAGAACGTGTTAACAATCATGAAATAAGCATCATTGTTTTCAGTGTAACTTAGTATCCGTTCTTACTCAACCCAGTGTGAAATCACTTACACCTCTTGGGCTGTAGCACCCGAAGTTTGATCAGAAATGTGTCGATTTAGAGTATGAAAATATGCTCGGTGTATTTATTGCTTGAGTAACCACAATTATCTGTAATTCTGTGGATTTTCTAGGTGAAAATGGAAAATCAAATGCAACTGAATACATTACATACAAGGGAATACAGGGCATGTGTTTGCCTCACAGATGCTAGTGATACAATATCTTTAACTTAGCTAACAGTTTATTTTTTTCAATACATTTATTATTTATCAATAAAGCAGCTGTTACAAATCTACATTTAAATTCTGGACTGCCTTTTCTGCAGAAATACATTCCTGTTAAATGATGATTGCCATATGTCCCTCTTGAAATTATGTTAAATGTCTTACAGTTCAGCTTAGCATTGATGAATTAATGTCTTGAATCACATGTATTGTCAACTTTAAATTATACTTATTCACACTTGGTGTGGGTGTTTGTGCAGTTTGTGTTCATCACAGGACAGATTTCTGTATGTGCCAATTTGGGAATCGTAGGCCTATTTTTTTTCCTTTCAGGAATTTGAATCATACTAATAAAGTAATACTCATGTCTTGCTCATTTTAATGTAGTATCATGTATGATTGAATGTATAATCAACACATCTTGGAGTTTATCATTGGAGTTTAACACTGACATAACCCATAGTTCATTTTCTGCTCGTCTTTTTACTTAAAAAATCAGAATCAACTTATTTTACCCAACGTTCTATTCTTTGGAGAATTGTAAAGAATGCTTACTATTCAAAGATGCAAGGTGGAGGGAATGAGAAACCACAAAGTTGTCTAGCTTAAGTAAATTGTGTTGGCTATGCTTTTGTTACCTACTCCTCATAGGCCGTGTGGATGAGATATTATGACCCTGATTCCATATGAACACGTTCGCATAAACCATTTCCCCGGTCATATCTGTTGCCTCTGCATTTTCTGTGGCTCGAAATCTGCTGGCCAATGCCTAGATCAGGGCACACATTGCTGCTGCTGGAATGGTAGTGGGTGTCCTCTTTTATAAGCCGCTCAGTTGCGTTATTCTTTTATGGAAATGTATTAACCTCCTTCATGCTGTAGGTGTCGGTAGGCAAATCGTATTTTGCATTATTTGATTTGTGACTTGATATGACTGTTTTACATTCTCGCGCTAACCCGGTTTTGTTTTGCGCTGTTCCTTGCACAGGTAGCTGTATCCAGTGGGGAGGTAGGCACATCCAGGGGTTGTGATGAAGTTTGCAGAACCCTTGGAGAGCCAGAGGCTGTCTTTTCTTCTGGAAAAGGCAGCCTCTAGGGAAGCTAAGATGTGGAAGGTCTACGTGCCAAAAAACCCATCCAAACAGGTGATCGTCATGGGACAAAAAAGCGACCAACTCAAGCAATACTGACAGACAAGGAATAATATTCTTGTTGTTTATTGATGGGTTACAATCCTCAAGTGTACTCCTCATAGGCTAATTCATAATAAATAATAAGGGTGACTTTTCACCCAAATTGCAAAGACAATTTAGCTTGTACCTGACCCATATTTGTGGATATACACAGTATATTATATTTTACTATATATTTTTTTAGGTCTGACATTACAGTTGTGAGTGTGGGTACTCTCCATTAAGTATCATTCAGCTTGTCTCAATGTGGGCACTGGCTTTTCATACTAGAAACCAGAGAGATGGAGAGATGCAATTCACTTTGAGAACCCTGTTGTGCATGGTCTAATTTAAGTCATTTCAAGAATTTAAATTCAGGTTGGTTAGGACACAAGAGCTACCCTTGTAACACACAGTTAAGTAAACTCCATTTGTCGCAGTATTTTTTAATGTAGATTGGATTTTTTTAAAAATCATTTGACCCATCAGTTACATGATGGAAAATGGAATCTTGTTCTTTGTTTACTAACCTGTGAATCCACCTTTTACATCTGCTCCATTATAGTAATTAAAGATCTGTAAATAGTTTAATTAGTTTGAAAGCTTGGTGGCATCCATGGTAGTTTGCCATGTACTGTTCCAGCCACGAGAGTGTGCAGCATGTCTGAGTTCAGAGAGTGCTGGGGATGGTAGGACGCACTGCACTGTCCCCAGCCACAAGAGTGTGCAGCATGTCTGAGTTCAGAGAGCGCTGGGGATGGTAGGACACACTGCATTGTCCCCAGCCACGAGAGTGTGCAGCATGTCATGTCTGAGTTCAGAGAGCGCTGGGGATGGTAGGACGCACTGCATTGTCCCCAGCCACGAGAGTGTGCAGCATGTCTGAGTTCAGAGTGCGCTGGGGATGGTAGGACGTGCTGCACTGTCCCTCCTCCCCTTCACCCCTCTTCTTACCATGTGGCACACCCTCAGGATACAGACATCTCTCCTGCTCAGCGTGATGAGGCGGTCCAGTGGCTCTTAGACGTGCACAGCGGCCTCAGGCTTTATCCAGAGACCCTCTCCCTGGCCATCAGCATTTTGGACAGGTTTTTAGCCATTGTAAAGGTAGGGGCCTATTCCTCTTTCACGATTGTCCAGTGTCTTCCAGATTTAAAAGGGCAAATGTGCGTGCGTGCGTGTGTGCACGCACACAGGTTTGGTTGTGGTCCATTGTGTCATTAGGTAATCTCTTGCTTTGTTTATTGGTCTTTATCTCTTATCTGTGAGCTCTATATGTTGACTTGTATGTCATTGACACATATTTATGTTCAGACAAGCGTCCTTTATGGCTATATTACTGCAGGTGGTGGGTGAAATACTGTGGAAAGTCTCATATGTTTTACGATGCATTGTCAAAGCAGGCTTGATGCTTGCCAAGTCAAATAAAGATTCCTGAATAAGATAACCACTAACTTATAATAAATGTTTTGTGACTTGTTTCAGTGCAGGATTGAGTGCTGCTGTGTCATGGAATTTAAATTCTGTCAAGTATCATGTTTTTAAAAAATAATGTGTTTCATCAGAGGGTCATGGGACAGGAGGAATGTACCACTCAGTATGCTCAGTGAACATGGTAGATACTCAGTATGCTCAGTGAACATGGTAGATACTCAGTATGCTCAGTGAACATGGTAGATACTCAGTATGCTCAGTGAACATGGTAGATACTCAGTATGCTCAGTGAACATGGTAGATACTCAGTATGCTCAGTGAACATGGTAGATACTCAGTATGATCAGTGAACATGGTAGATACTCAGTATGATCAGTGAACATGGTAGATACTCAGTATGCTCAGTGAACATGGTAGATACTCAGTATGCTCAGTGAACATGGTAGATACTCAGTATGCTCAGTGAACATGGTAGATACTCAGTATGCTCAGTGAACATGGTAGATACTCAGTATGCTCAGTGAACATGGTAGATACCTACGTGATGACAAACTGATTTTCCCCTCAGGGATTAATAGTTTTAATTTGTTGAGATTTCTTAGAGGCTTTTTCTTGGAGTTCTATGAAGGTTTGTTATTTTTCTTCTGTATAAAAAATTATTTTGTGCTTTGAAAACTTTCAGTACAGCAAAGAAATTAAATTACTTAAATAAAAAGAGAGCCTTGGCAGTACAAAATGGTATGGTCTGTATAGTATGTAAAAGCTTGACTAATCTTTCCTTTCCTATCCACATCGCAGACGTAAAGAACTCTTAAGCTGCTTAGTAAGGCCAGTGCTATCATCTTAAAGTTTCTGAACAATTAAAGCATTGGCATGAAAACGCTGCACATTGATAAGTGCGCATGAAATTATTTGACGTTATTTTTGGTGTCTTATGTGATCGGAGAGAAGGCTGCTCCTTTTCAGTACAGGTTTTCGTAGTTCTCTTCACCCTTATGGAAAGCCGTGGCGAGCTGTGAGCTCGTTTTGCATCATCGACTCGGCTGGGGCACGCTAGGGGGGTTGAGTTCCTGGCTTACAAGACGGGATTCACAAAGCTCAGTCATGCATGTAAAAGTCCGATGCCTACTTTAAAAATACGAAGTTGTTAATTTGCCTCTGGAGTCCTCCTGAAAGGGGCAGTGCTGTATTTTAAAAAAAAAAATAAGGTACAGAACATTACAGAGTTCTCTGTAATTTGTCTGCCGTGCTCTGTTGGGGATATTTTTGTTTATAGCTAAAACTCTTTTTTCCAGGAAGTGCACACAGGAAGCGATTAAGAATTGCGACATGTTTACAGATTGCTCTTCCTGTATCTCCGATACTTCCCACTTCTCCTCCAATTGTGTTCGCTCAGCCAGAGAGGGGAATGCGGATGATCATCCCCTCTTGTGTCTCACCAGGAATAAGAGGGCAGCTATTCATGCAGTTTTAGCGAATAAACAAGAGAGGGTAGTAACACTGTCCTGTTCTCCTTCCCTCTGTCCTCAGGCCCGTCCAAAGTACTTGCGCTGCATCGCCATCGCCTGCTTCTTCCTGGCCGCCAAGACCAGCGAGGAAGACGAGGTGTGGAAACGCCCCACTGTAGACCGGGGATGCACATTGAGGGCCTCACTATCAACTGTAGAAACCTATATAATGTGATTATTTAGTTAGGAAGCGTTACGTAGACACATACGTGAATTAGATTGCTCCTTGAAACATTTGATCATAATTTTGCAGAGAAAGCCTGTCTGTCTCTTTAAAAAATAAAATAAATAAATAAATAAAATATTAAATGGCACATCTTGCAACTGCTTCTGAGCGGTAGTGCCAGGCCTATTTGTATGCAACTTATATTCAACTCGGGGTGTGCATGAAAGCCAGCAGCCAGTGTCAATACAGTTTATACAAAAAGTAACTGGGTTTTAATCCAGTTCAAGCCATTTTCCCCTTTACCCGTTTGATCAGTGGAATGGTAATTTGCAGGAGTCGAAAATGTGAAATGGATAGCTGGCCTTGCAATCCCTAGCCTTTTGCCAACATTATAATTTTAGCCCTGACCTAGCTCATAATTGCCCCTAAATATTGCCACAAGTTCGCAATCACAAGCAGCAGGGGACTGTCAGTGAAAACTAACCAGTTGAATATAGGTAGTCCATGCCACCAGCAAAACCTCTTCCCTCCACAACACCATGAAAGCTTGTACTTTTATTTATTAACCTTGTAGGTCCATGTATTTATAATGGAGCAATTTGTACAACAAGCTTCCTCACCACTTTACTGTTTTAAGTGTTAACTCCAGGTATATCAGTGTGAGGTCAAAGATGCAGTAATGTTTCCACAGTCAGCAGGCACTGTACAGTGGGGTGGATATAAAGATTTAAGCCACCTTTGGAGAAAAAGGTTAAGGCCCATATAGTTTTGGCTGTGAATCTTCATTAGGTCAATGTTGAGACGGACAAACATGGTGTTTCCCACCAGCAGTACCTCTCGCTTTGAAAACCACTGAAATTTCAAGTGACAGCTAAAGCATGTTTCACCTGTGATACGGCTAAGTGCATTAAATCAGGCAACGGTTGGACCGGGCAGTAGCCATGATTCGGACGGCAGAGTGACGGAGGTGGCAGCCTGACCCGAGTCCTGTCTGTCTGTCTGACTGATTGTCTGTCTGTCTGCAGCGTATCCCGGCGCTGCAAGATCTTGCCAGGACCAGCAGCTGCGGCTGCTCTCCATCTGAAATCCTGCGCATGGAGAGGATCGTTCTGGATAAGCTGGACTGGGACCTGCACATGGCAACACCACTGGAATTCCTTCAGATTGTGAGTATTGCCATTTTCTGCCCTTTTTTCTTTTTCTTTCTTTTTTTTTCTAAACACTAATTTGTCGTACCTTTGATATGAGTTAAACAAATCAACCTTTAAAAAAAAAAAACGGCCTCTCTTGTTTTTCGTTCCCCCGGCTCCGCCTCCGCCTCAGTTCCACGCCATGGTGCTGTCGTGCAAGTCCCAGTTCCTGGTCGGCCTGCAGGGTGTCAACCCGTCCCAGCACATGGCCCTGCTGACGCAGGAGCTCCATCGCTGCCTGGCCGACCACACGCTGCTGCACGTTAAGGGCTCCATGCTGGCCCTGGCCCTCATCACCCTGGAGCTGGAGAAATGCTGTCCTGACTGGCTGGCTCTCACTATCAACCTGCTCAAGAAAGCGCAGGTAGCGTCACCCCGAATGTCACTTGCAGGGGCGGAACTGATTTCCGTCTCGTCCGTTTTCCCGTGACGCCCGTAGTGTTGACCGACTGCCCGCCTGGACGGATGTTTCCGAAGACCAAAGGGCTTCGGTTCTGTAAATATTGTCATTGCTTCCCTTCCTGGGGGTTATTTCACGAAGCACGATTACCGAGTTAGCTGGATAACTGCTTCGAGTAAAACCCGGAACAGCTCTTTTTTACTTCGGTCCACGTTCCGGGTTTGGGAGGGTTCCGGGTTTTACCCGGCGCTGTTATCCGGCTAATTCGGTGATCCTGTTTCGTGAAATACCTCCATGGATTCCTTGACATGTGAGTCAGAAACAAGGGGAGGAGAGGAACGAGGACAGAGGAATGTGCTTGTAAGAGTTTGGGCATCCTTGTTCTCTCTGGTGTCGTTTCTTTCGGGCAGTGCTGTTCAGCAGTGACACTGAAACACGCAGCACTTGTGTATTTCAGCCGTTATGTTCTGAGCATGTTATTTGCTATAACAAAAAATTTGGGTCAAATGGTTGATTTAATTAATAACATTAGGCTTCCTTTATTTGCTCATTACTTCCTTGTCTCAACAAGAGACTATGACCGATTAACATATAAACTATTCTGATTGGTCAACTACTTATTTTATAGGCAGCTAATTTTATACAAGACTTAATCAGTCTTTTTAATGTCAAATTGTAGCATTTGAATTATGTAGTGCGGGTCGCTGTTATCTGGGGGGAAAGGAAGTGGCGCAAAATCATCAAAATCTGAGTTGTTATGTTTGCTAGCGTCGCATTGGTTGCTTTACAAAAATGGAGGCATACCAACTCCTGAAGGGGAATTTACAGAGACATTTTGGTTGTAATTTTTATGGGGGAACGTGATGGGCAAACTTCCAACAAAACATCTGACTCAGCTAGACTGACCTCATGTAACGTTAAGCAAATGACTCTAGGTCAACTGCGCTGAGTGCCTCGAAGCGGAAAGTACTTAGTACTTACAGGCTCAGTTGCGGTCTGGATTGCTTCAAAAGGCCGGCTAATTAACAGAGTCAAGGACAGGGGTTGGTAGCAGTCCATAGCTAGCGTTGGATTCCACGGGATATTTAATTTTCTTATTTATTAATGGCTTTGAAGCGTCCCAGTTAATCTGCTGATGAATTCAACTAATGAGGGGGGAAAAAAGCTAATCGTGAACAAGGCAAGAAGGATCAAATCAATATGTAGTTATATAGTGCCTTTTTTTATATGGTCACATGTCATGTCAGTCTTGCAGTCCTAATTGTACCTGCCTGGAGGTGACCTTGAGACTGCAGCTAATGAACAGGATCAGCATTTTGGGGTTTAAACTGTAAAATGCCTTTCTGGGCAATTAGTCTTATTCTATTGTTTTACTCTTTCAATACTCTTTTGGTAAAGTTTGTCTTATGGAATATATTTATTGTAATGGTATGACATCTGGTTAATATACAATGCAGTTCAAAAGTATTTGGACGATGATTCTTTTTTTGTTGTTGTTGTTTTGGCTACAATTGCTACACTGTGCACTTGATATCGATGTAAACGCCCTCAAATTAAAGCTGAAAGTCTGCACTTTAACCTCATAGTCACTGTTCCATTTCAAATCCAATGTGCTGGGGTACAGAGCCAAAACAACAAACAAAGTGTCACTGTCCAAATGCTTTTGGACTAAATGTTAATATAATCATTGGGGGTTCAAAGGTTTGGCACTGAAGGTAACCATGCTCTTGTTGTTTTGTTTGCTTCCTCCCTCCCTCCAGATTGATAGTTCCCAGCTCATCAGCTGTCGAGAGCTTGTGACACGTTGTCTGTCCACACACCAGGCTACCCTGCCTCCCAACACTGTATATATCTACCAGCCCCTATGCCATAGCCTGGCGTCGTGCGAGTGGGGGTCCGTGGCCCCTCAGGAGCGCCCTGTCCACCCGCCGGGCCAGCCTGCGGGGGATAGGGGCCGCCCGTGGGGCCCCGCGCCTGCCCCGCTCGCCCACCCCTCGAGCCACGCCCACCGCCAGCCCGTCCTCCTGCACTGCAAGCCCAGCGCCAAGCGCAAGGTGGAGGAGATGGAGGTGGACGAGTTCTACGACGGGATCAAGCGCCTCTACAACGAAGACAGCACTCAGGAGGGGGGGGGGGGGAGGGGCAGGGCCAGGCCTGCAGCGCCTCGCCGGTCCGGCAGGATGGCAACGGCTCGCCCTGCCCCCCCCTGCAGCCCGTCCGCGTCGCTTAGAAGAGAAAGGAAAAAGGCCTTCTGTTACCCTCACATCTGAGCCACAGGAAGATAAGCAGGCCGCAGTCAAGTGCACTATCTCCAGGCTGGATTGAGCCAAAAAAAACAAAACAAAAAAAACACAAAAATAAGCTAACCATTTTTGAGCACAAATGGAAAATGTAAAAAAAAATAATAATAATAAATAAATTATAATTTTAAAAAAGAACAAAAAAAGTATATAATGTGAAATTTCCCTCAAAAAAAGTAGAACTACTTTTGTCCCGTGATTTTTATTTATATTTTTTCCCCTCTTCCCATTTACAGTTGTCTGTGTTAAGTGCTCTTTGCATTTCTCACCTCGTTTATTTTCACCATCAAAATGTTCTAGAAGTTTCATCATCGCTTGAAATTGATTCTTCTTCCTCTTGCCTAAGCCTCTCCATGCATGTTGTGATGGTGTCGTTTCAAGTTAATCACAGAACGTGCTTCAAAGAGTAAAACTGATTGTCGGAGAATGTGTTTTGTCAAAGTGTAGAATGTGTGTTTAACTGCCCAGTTAAAAACCGTGAATGGTGTGGAATAATACTAAAATGTCCGTAGAGTAGGCTGTATCACCATGGTTTCATTTATTTCACAAAGTCCCCCTGCTCTTTGAGCAAGTTATTTTTTGGTCATTAATACACACAAAATATTCCTATCACAATTTAAGAAAAAGCATTAAATGTCATTCATATCAAGAAACAATCGTATTGCACCTGATTAAACTTGGGCAGTCATAGTGCATTCAGTTTGTGAATCTTTCTGAAAACGTTACTGTGCAAAACAAAAAAAATGTATATACCAAAAAAAGCTTAATTTACATTTATTTTGCTGTTCATTCATTGCAAGTTCACTGTTAATGCAAAAAGCTCCTTCTTATGCCTGGGATTGATAAATGCACCTGTACTGCTGGACACCCTGTGGCACCAATAAAGAAAAATGATCTAATTTCCATTTGTCTGCTGTACTGTGTTACAACATAGAAAGTAGATTTCTCTTCTATCTCCAGCAATCAAGATCAGCTTTCTAAGTGCTGAGTAGGCAGGGAATTTCTAGGAGGTAAATATCATGCTTTCGGCATATTTTTTTCCAGATCAAGTAGAGGAAAGAATTATGGAATCACTCAATGTTGAGGAAAAAATGATGGAATCGTCAACAAAAAAAATCATAATTAGTAAATAGCTTTGCAGGATGGAGCCTTGTCATGGACCAATTTTTTTTTATTTCCGCCATATATTTTCAATCGGATTGAGATCCAGACTGTTTGCTGGCCATGTCATTGAGTTGATATGCCTTTCCTGAAGAAAAGCTGTAACACTTCATATTTTGTTTATAGTTGCACCAGATTTTAGACACAGCTGACTGGGAACAACCAACATCTTTTGCCACACTCCGTGTTGGATTTCCTTCTTGAAGGAGTTTTATAATCCTTTCCATTGTTTCAATTGACAACTCTCTTGTTGGGGCCATGTTTCCTTTCAATTAGCCAAGTCCAACAGCTTGTTAAGGTCTGTAAGCACTCTCTTTTAACTGCAGACTAATTCGCATTTTTAGACTTGTGCCGGTATTTGTTTTAGAAATGCATATTACAAGGTGATTCCGTAATTTTTTCCTCAACATTGAGTGATTCCATAATTTTTTGATTTTGAACTTGATCTGGAAAAAAATATGCCATTAATTAAAATAATTTAATTGAATTTGTTTGAAGTATGTTTCACAAAGCCAGAATGTTCAGCTATTAAACTAAAATTGTTTTGTGTCATATCTGTGATTTGTTTATTTGTTACGAAGTAAAAAAGCTGGGTGAACATCCTCTAAGTGTGGTGATTCCATCATTTTTGCCAGGGGTTGTAGACATCTCATCGAGATATATAAGAACTGGAGACAGCTTCTGCTTACCGCAGGGGTGTCCAATCTTATCCGGAAAGGGCCGGTGTGGGTGCAGGTTTTTGTTTTAGCCCAGCACTACAACACCTGTTTCAACTAATTAACTAATCGTGCTCTTCAATCAAGACCTTGATAAGTAGAATCAGGTGTCATAGTGCTGGGCTAGAACAAAAGCCTGCACCCACACCGGTCCTTTTCGGGTAAGATTGGACACCCCTGGCTTACCGGTTCCATGGATTCCTACGAGAGCTGCTCATTGGCGCATGTAGCCAATTCATAGAGACGCTAGACGATGGGGCTTTTAGGAACCAGAGCATGCGCACTGGGTACTTAACGTGGCTTTTTGAACCAGAGGAGCATGCGCACTGGGTACCTAAACACGCGGACCTAATTGGAATTTTAAAAATCGTATAACTTCTTCTGTGAAGCTCAGAAATAAAAATCGGTCCATGGAGAGTAATTCGTTTGGTGTGAAGAAATTTTAGAATTTAAAAGAACTGTCAAATAGTATAATTTGGCCTGGGTAATTTCGTAGTTTTTGATGGACTTCAATGGGGAAATTTGCTTTTTGGCACCAGAGGCTGCAATACCTCCGGTGACCACTGTACTTTGCGAGCTTCAAGGATAAACTTCAAACTTCAAACTAGGGATAGCTGCTACATTATGGGAAGGATGTGCTTTGTCTTGTCTGTTCTGTAGTGATCTTGATGATGTCTCTGTATGCACTTATTGTACGTCGCTTTGGATAAAAGCGTCTGCTAAATGAATGTAATGTAATAATTTCAATCCCTGGTCCCCTGAGACATCTCCATGACAAAATTGCCGAAATGGAATGCTGTGGCGCAGGTCTGACAACAGGGTTGCATTCCGAAAGAGGGTTAATGGGAGGTGTAGTCTGGAACCTGTGAAAGTTACTTCAAAATCTCAAACTGTACGACTTCATATCCCATCATGCACTGACTCTGCTGGCCTTTAATTCAGAAGTTGCACTATTCAGAGAGACCGTGGTTAGGCTCCATTCTTTATTATGTTACAAAAAATACTAAAACTATCATACTAAACTATGACAAGTCCCAATTTAAACTGAAATTGACTATATAGGCTACATGTAAAAGGTGCTGTAGGCTACTGCACCCTGAAAAAAACGAACGCACCAAATAGGCTAACTAGACTACATTCAGTGTTCTGTTGGAAATTTCGTCCTTGACGGAATGTGGAGTCGGACGCAATAACTTTTAAGTTATAGCCTACATAAGTAGGCTACCACCCTTGTCACAGTGCAATGTGTGTTTAAAAAAAAGCCCGGGTTAAATTAACGCACCTAGTTCAACGCAGGTATGCAACCTGCAGGTGGAGTTAGCAGCATTAGGGAGGAGTCTCCCGAGCACTGAAACTGTCTGTAGACTGACCGAACGCAGGAACAGAAGTCTGGGCAAAAAATTAAGTGGATAGGAATGGCCACCGAATTCACTCAAGACGAAGTGCTGAAGTTTCTTTGCAGCAAAAACGGAAGAGTAAAGAATTCGGAACTTCTAGCGCACTTCAAACAGTTCATTCGGGAGGACGAAAACAGGGCGCAGAACAGAGAATTGTTTAAGAGGTTCGTGAATTCGTTGGCGGTGGTAAAACAAGACGAAGGTGTGTCTTTTGTTGTGCTCAGAAAAAAATACATGGGTCTGGTTCGATACGTCGGCGATATTCCCACACCAAAGACACCTTGTGAAAATACCGCAAATCCTAATCCAAAAGAAGCTTTTTCAAAGGAGGACTCAAGTAGAATCCCGGAGAAACGCGGAACTATTAGTCAAACAGGTTTCAAAGTTAAAGGTAAGAAGCCGTCCCATGTTGGCAATGGTAGCACGCTTCAGAAGAACCCTGACAAAATATTGTCAGCAGCTGGAATTGTAAGCTGCGATACCGAGACTGTCAATATAGAAACAAATACCAATATTTTACCTTTAAATACGACTGAACATTCGCCACCCCTAACAACCCTCGTAGGTACAGATAACCGCCCATGTACTTTGAAACCATCTGAGTTGCAGTTGCAATCAAATGAGAGCGGTGAGACTCAACAAGTACAGACTGGTAGAGTTGCTGCTGAAGCTGTTTTTCCTTCATTACAATCACCTGATCTGACAGGTGTTGTGCAGGAGAGTATTTGTTCTGCTGAACAGGGACAATCTGATGAACTTTATGGGCAAAATAAATCCGTATGCTCATCATTAGATTGTCAATACAATGAGATCAAAATTATTGTTCCTGAAAATGTTAGTTGGAATAATGTTCGAAGACGACTTAGTGATGAAAGCCAGCAGAGTAGCTTGGAGTCAGTTAGTGCCCCGCAGCCTTTGCATAACCTGTTGGCAACTAATCCTCGAATTTCAAGTTCCACTCCTTGTCTGTTGGATTGTTCAGAATCTGCAAATAATCTGCCTGATTACCTGTTAGTAGCCCACAGCAGTGGCAGCCTACCAAGGTTGAATGATAGACTCAGATCCAACTCTCTGGAAAGCAGTGGAGAGGAGGCGCTATTTGGTCCACAACCTGTGCGCCACAGCCTAGCCCCTGATAATGCCCGAAGCCACACCCCTGGCAGTTTTGCAGAACATCACCATGCCAGGCTATCCACCAGCCATGGCGACCTCCTCCTGCCCTCTCACGATGACGGGGCGTGGCGCCAGAGCTCGCCTAGAGAGGCGTGGTCCAGCGACGACAGCCTCGATTCCACGGGACCGCCTTGTGACCAAGGGGTCAAAGTGCGCGAGATGCTGCGGCGTGCTCAAGAGGCCAGGCTGTTCGCAAATCTGCGCTGTTCCGAGAGGAGAGCGGGCCCCTTGCACCGCTCCATGGATAATCTTGTCGACGAGGAGCCTGTGGTTTCTCGAGCCGGTTCGGGATCCGCAGCCCCGGTTGCCGCGCGCCCCAGCGCTCGGAGAACCCGCAGCCAGCTTCGGAGCCGAATGTGCCGCAGTCTAGGGGCGGACCTAGACCAGCCTTTCCTTGAGGACGGCGTCTCGGCGCGGCTCAACCGTCTCCACCTGCTGTCGTCCTCTCTGAGCATGAATTACTCCACGCCCTCCCGGACACCCAGCTACGAGGACGTTTCCTCTCATGGCAGCGGCAGCGGCAGTGGCAGAATCCAGCCTGTCAGCGATGGCTCGATGGTACCACTTGATCCCAAAGAACACGACTGGATGGTGAAGGCGGCTGCAGGTACGTGGCCTGACATATACTCTCTGTTTCGAGAGGAGCCCAGTCTTCTGGCCAAGAGGGACTTCATCTCTGGATACACAGTGCTGCACTGGATTGCCAAGCATGGGGACCATCGGGTGCTAAACACGCTGTGGTATGGGGTCAGTAAAATGGGAATGAAGCTCGAAGTTGATGTCAAGACCACCTGTGGGTACACTCCCCTGCACCTCGCAGCTATCCACGGCCACAAGAAGCTCATCCGCCTCCTGGTGCACAAATTCAAAGCCAATGCGGCCTTGAGGGACACCAGCGGTAAAAAGCCATGGCAGTACATTGGTAAAGGTGGACCTAGGGACCTCCTGCAGCTTCTCGGGGCCCCGCTGTGCATGACTGCGGGCTATGCCTCTAAACACCCCAGGTCTGCTGAGAAACTGATGACTCGTCCGGCTGCCATGTCCCCCAAAGTGAAGAGGAATTCTTCAATTGCGGCGTTTCTCAAGCACAAGTCCCTGTTGAGGGTATCGGGTCACCCCGAGTCCTTTGTGTAGGCCTGGGGCAAAAGCACTGCTGCGTCGTTCCTGGGACACTCGTCAATGAATACCACCAGGGCTGAAATCATGGCTGCGTGGTTCGGTAGAAGACCAAATCGAGCGATGAAAACATGCTGTAAAGCACTTTGCATAAACGGTGTATTTGTGATATATGTTCAGTATGTATGGAATGTGTATACATCATTACACTGGAGCTCACCTTCATTTCAGAAACTTGGGGTTCATGTTCATGTTTGCCGCAGGAAATATTGCCTCCCAACAAGCAAGGTTTTTTTTTTTTTTTTTCAGAGAATGAAAAGGAAACCGATCATAAACATTTCATGTTTTGAGCTGTTCTGTATAACAATTGCAAAGAGGTTAAACTTTTTTGACAGAAATAGTCTGTTCAGAGCCACTCTCAGAACAGAAATGAACTATAATACCTAGTTACATGATGAAAAGTTTACATTCATATATTTGGTTCAGTTCCACCAATGTTGTATCAGTTCAATCCCTCCTACCAATAAATTCCTTTACTTCAATTCTAAGCCAATTCAATGTGTTCTAATTCAAAGTTTTCTGTTAGTGTGAAGAGTTTCCACGTTTGAGTTTTTTTTTGAGAATTTTGAGAAATGATCCACTCAAGTTATATTTGGAACCTATCTTAACCGTGAGTTATCCTCTACTCTTGTGTTGCACAAAACCACCTTTAGTACAATTTCCAGGGTTAATGATTTTGTGTTCTTCAAGGATAGTAGCCAGCACAGTCTTGCAGTGAGGTATGAACAGCACTTGCTTTCAACTTTTCACTTTGATGGTTTGTGTACGTTTTAAGATGGGGTGCGTGGAACAGCACAGAAAGGTACAGCAGATACAGAAATCTGTCCATAGTCGGCTGTTTTCTGGCTCAGTTTATTGAGGAGAAACTACTGTTACAAGCTTAATTTTGGGCCTACTGTTGGAATGTTCTAGTGCATTCCATCCCATGGAAGTTGCAGTTTCTGTGATTGCATTCTTTAGAATGTATTTGTGCTAAACACGAGCGCAACAGTAATTTGACGTCGATGTGTTTAGCTCTGCCTTGAAGCCTTCCCTGTAGGTCACCTGATACAGTGTCTGAAAGTGACACTGCCTCAGTCCGTGCCAGTGGCCTATAACGGCTTGAAAGGGGAATTGGTGCCAAGTCGGTGGTCTGCAGTAACCATAAAAGCCCTGCCGTTTGTGCATGGACTGTGCTCATTCGGAATCAATTAGACGGGTCAGAGAAAATCTGTTTTGTTTTTCATGCTGTTATTTACAGTGTTGATGGGTTAGAAAAGTGGGGAAAGTGGGTTGGTGGGTATGTTTGTGTTTTCAATTGATCCAAAAATGTTGTTCCTTATTCCCCATGTTCTTATTGTTCTTTTTGTTATCTGCACATGCCATGTTTCCACAGGAATTCACTTTCGTGTTTGTACATGTTTGGATGAACCAACCATTGGGTAACTACTTTTTTTTTTTTTCAATACACAGCACTTCAGTATGTCAAATTAATATATTTATATAATTGTGTCTTTGAATGTGAATAAAAGCATGCAATTAACTTTGACTGTCACTGTTCCACTTGATTGTTTTTCCATCCTCTAACAGTGCAAACTACTTTACTAGGATAAAGAATGTCTCTAAAATGCACAGATGTTGTGATCTCAATGTTACTTAATTGCATAATTTGAAATGAAGGAGCACCCATCTCCAGCTATATTGAAATGATCCAATAGGCATGTAGCGTGTTCTATCTTTGAAGTGTTGGAATATATATAGCGAGGGGTGATTGAGAGGTGCTGATTCTTTAACCCAGTTTAAATTGCTGTACTGCACAAAGTAGCCAATAATTCCCTCCGTGGGTAGCCAGCATTTCAGGCTGAATTTGTGTGTTGGTTATTATGGTAAATAAGACTTGTAAAAATGTTTAAATGAGTTGCAAGTATGTCAGCATACAAGGTTGGAACCAGTGTCTGACTTGCTTCCAGCCATTGACCTTCAACACTGACTTCAGTCAGCTTTCAAAAGCACAATTCTGAAATGCCAACCAAGATTGGTTTCATACTGGACGCATGTCTCAAGATTGGAGTCTGCCTGTTTATCTTCAAACTACAGTTTATTTTAAACACGTAACATTTTTTTCTCACTACAAGGCTTGTTCCCATATTTATTCCTGCAGCTTAATCTAGTTTTGCGTGTTTTTATGTACATTTCCAGTTTATTATGTAATGGTCACCGAACTCAACTCGTCTTATCTGTAGATTTGTACTTTGAGCTGGCTGAAACTTTGACAACACTAATCCAGAACAGTGTCATGCGTATTAGCTGCCACAAGCCATTGAAGGACAAAGAAAAAATATCTATTTTTGTAATATAAAACAAACAACCTTATATATCAGGGTTTTCTAAACCCCTATGTATACTAGTTTTCATAACAGCCATCATTAAATTTAAATAATTGAACATGCATTCACATGAATCCATGATTTTTGACTTGGGCTACTCAGAATTCAGGTTTGGGCCTATCGCCATATTTAAATGTGCAAACTAATTTTTAATAATACATTTTCATCATAAGCAGATTTTTCAGTAGCCAGGTGTCTCCACTTTGCATTTGGGATTCCAGTTTGATTTTCCCAATCAATCAATCAGTTATGTACAATATAGCCATTTTATTATGTACAATATTATGTACAATATAGCCATTTTATGAAAGCTCGGGTAATAACTCATTACATAAGGGAAATGTATTGGCTGAACTATAACCAGGAAACACGGGACCCTAGGATTTATTTGTGAAGTCCTAGTTTACAGATACTGCTCTTTTGCAATCAATATATCCACCTGATTCAGACACTTCTCTTCTGTGGTAGTTTAATTTCCATGCTGAAACGGGACCTTCCCCAAACTGCAGCCACAAATTTGGAAACACAGAACCGTCTAGAATGTCATTGTACCAAGGGGTCTCCGGTTACGTTTGGTCATGCGGCGTCTCTGATGTGGACACGGACTAGTGTTTCAGGCCCTTGCCTGACCCAGCAGTGCTGAACTCCTCTAGCCTTGGAGCTCCTTTGTGGTTTTTAAGGGTTGACCACAGCAGGCCATGGAGTTCAAGGACATACCCACTTATCTGCATACGGCCTCCAGACAGCTGGGAGATGTGCGTCGCTGTCCACGAGTCACACCCCCTAATAAGATAAGAGGACAAACAGGAAATACTAGGTGCAGCGATTGTACCAGGAAGTTTGTTCAGCGTGTTGTCAGGTACCCTCATAAAATTCTACATTTCAGTTTAAGCAAGTTCTCCTACGGAATGAAACCGTGAAGGAATGCAAGGTACATTTCAGCTTTGCATTCATTATGGCAAATTGGTTGTCATTAAAGTTTACATCCACAAGAGTAGCTGCTGTTATGAACGATTTGTAAAGAGGGCAAAGATTATCACCATCAGAATAATGACATTTAGCGAATGGAAACGCGCACTGTGTAAAACCTGCGTGCATTCGAATTAGACACGTAAAATGGGTACGCATGAAATCTGAATGAATTTGATATCTAAATGTTACATGGCTCTCGATATCACATTTTTGACTAATGCAAAAAAATCTAGTCGGTGTGAATCACCACCATGAATGTCTTTGCTGTGGATGTTATTCACTCGTACCTTCTGGCATCATTATCAATATATTTAACATTTTATATAGGCATTTCAGGCTCTTGCTGAATATTCATAAGGAAGTAAGCCTGCATATTTGTACATTTTTGTTGTAATATTAAATACTGATCCAGGTAACACATCTCATGGTTGGAATACTCCAGTGATTTTTTCCCTTGGTCTTATTCCTAATGTTGATATTCACATTTTTGCCACGCACCCCATGCCTGGAGGCCTAAGCCAAAAACCTGAACGACTGTGTGGAGAGCAAATACAAATCTGGTACAAGACCCACCTCTTTAAAAATAGATTTATTTCATAGAATGAGTGTTTGTTTTCCAACCGGTTTCCTCCTTATTTATGAGTGCACATAAAACAAGGTTTGAACCAAACGTGATTACTTTAATGATCAGACGCAGTAAAAATCTGGGTGTTTGAAAATGGCTTTTACAAAGCAATGAAAGTATCGTTGGCACCTTATGCCCTTATTGCTGAATATATCCATATGCATTGTTTTATATATTTAAATGTGACGTAGAAGGTGCTCTTATGATGAAGACTGAATTACACTGGTAAAATAATTTGGGAAGTGCCCTACGATCAATATAGCGCCACTTAATTAAATCCACAGGAACAATCACAATGTGCTCTCCTTACTGTTGTATCAGCCTAGCTATAACACCTGACCTGCGTGATCTGAAATAAGCAGCGATTGCAGATAAGCAGATCATTCCTGCAACTTCCATTTTTGCTAACAGAAATGTTAATAACCACTACAAGCTTTGCCAAATGTGGTGTGGAATTATTGTTTTGGTGGACAAACGCCTCTTTCCCCTCTTTCCTGAAAGTAATTATTACATTTTCTGTAAGTTGAAAAACATCCTGTCATAAAAAGTCATCTACATAACAGAAATTTGTAGAAGAGAGGTTAGCACACCATATTTACAGCCACTTACATAAAATATATATATATTTTAAATAATCATTGCTGTGGTCCTTGGATCACATGGGAGCTATACTGAACATTGTTTTAGTTCACGTGACAAATATGCAAGGTTAAAATGGGTTCTCCTATAGGATTCAGCCTCCATATGACAGAGTACAATGACGGTGAGTCTGTGACTGGGAAACCGGACGGAACAAGTGCCATTTCAGTCCAGTGCTATTAATATTTGTGCTGAAAGAAAGGAAAAGGGTGTCGAGAGCATTTAGCAAACAGTGCTTTTCTGAAAACAACATGGGACACAGTCCTTTATCATTGCAGGTAGAGTATTGTCTCCACAAATGCTGTGCGTGAGAAAAAAACAGTCGGTGTTTAATACTGCAAAGCAGTCATTTGGCCGTAGTAAATCTACTGCATATTGTTGGGCTGTAAGGATATCCTAAAAGCAGGGTATGAAATTAACCTTTTCACCCAGTGGCCTTACGGAGTGGCTTACAGATTCTAAAAATCACCAGCCATTTTCAACATTTTACCAGCAACATTACCTTTTACAATATAACACAGCCTGGTTGGTTACCAAAAGTGGCTGCAAGAGTAAAACTTTTACCAGCATTTGGCTGATGGATGGTGTTAATTTCACACACTGCCTAAAAGTATAATTTAGAAAGATAAAGTACTGATATATCTTATGCAACATTTGTGTGCAAATGTGGCAAAACATAAAAGCATAATGTGTGCGCTGTGGCCTTTCGTCTTTACTTCTCTGAACGTAGGTATCCATTACCTCCGGAGCATAATGTGTACGCTGTGGCCTTTCGTCTTTACTTCTCTGAACGTAGGTATCCATTACCTCCGGAGCATAATGTGTACGCTGTGGCCTTTCGTCTTTACTTCTCTGAACGTAGGTATCCATTACCTCCGGAGTATAATGTGTACGCTGTGGCCTTTCGTCTTTACTTCTCTGAACGTAGGTATCCATTACCTCCGGAGCATAATGTGTACGTTGTGGCCTTTCGTCTTTACTTCTCTGAACGTAGGTATCCATTACCTCCGGAGCATAATGTGTACGCTGTGGCCTTTTCGTCTTTACTTCTCTGAACGTAGGTATCCATTACCTCCGGAGTATAATGTGTACGCTGTGGCCTTTTGTCTTTACTTCTCTGAACGTAGGTATCCATTACCTCCGGAGTATAATGTGTACGCTGTGGCCTTTTGTCTTTACTTCTCTGAACGTAGGTATCCATTACCTCCGGAGCATAATGTGTACGCTGTGGCCTTTCGTCTTTACTTCTCTGAATGTAGGTATCCATTACCTCCGTTTTCCAACATGTTGTTTATTTCACTGATGGCCAGCATTTTACTAAACGTTTAGCACCATTGCTAAAAAATAATAATACCATAGGCTCTTTATCAATGCCCAATCTTTTAGGTACCCTAATGCCAATTCCCTTTGATTGTAGACTCAATGGCCCCCCCCCCCCCCCGATCTAGATCTATAAGTCATCTAAAAGTCCATGTTCAGGATAAGGCCAAAGTGAGCACATTTCATACGTTTAAAAATTCCCAAGAAAAAAAGGCAGGCATGTTTGATACAGTTAAAAACAGACTTAGGCACAAGTATGCTGACATTCAAGTCCTTGGGGTATGGATCTGGCGCGAGTCTGGCGCGAGAGTCCTTCAGAAAGCCAAAGTAGGTGACATCATCCTTCACGATAAAGCATTTTCCCCTGCTGCTGGGGGGGGGGGGGGGGGGGGGGGGGTGTCCAACCAAGGAGAGTGTGCAGTCCAGCAGGGGGGGAAACGAGGGTGTCAGTTCAAGTATATTCTTCAGTATATTCTCTGTGAGCAGCAGTCTGAGCTGGGGTCAAAGGGAGGTCACAGCGGTGGAGCGGGCGGGAGGGGGGGGGAGGGACAGGGGGCGGGGCTGCCGAAGTGGGCGTGGCTCTCAGGCTGCAGGTCTTCGCCCAGCCTGTGCAGCTGCTCCTCCCCCTGCCGGATGAGCTCGTCCAGGTGGCGCTGTCGAATCAGCAGCGCCGGCTTCACGAGGACGAAGAGCCGGTACTCGCGCAGCTGCGACGCGGTCAGGTAGCCGCCGAGGATGTCCAGGACCAAGCGCTCCCGCCGGTCCAGGTTCTCCTTCAGCTCCCGCGCATCCTCGTGCTGACCGCAGAGCCTCCTGCGCTTCTTCTGCAGGGTCTCCTAAAGATACACAAGCGCACACCCCATTACCACTCTCTGTATCCGCAACCCCAGTCTACATACGACATTACTGCTCTGAAACTGAACTAAAACAAACCCAGCAACATGAATGCTAAATAAAAACCTCCTTTCTTCTGAAACTTTAGAAATACTGAACCCAACTAAAACTGACAGAAACACTGCAAGAACCCTCAATCCCAGCATGCATTGGGCGAGAGGCAGGGGATACGCCCTGGACAGGTCACCAATGATCAATCACAGGGCGCACACACCGTTTACTCACACACTCATACCTATGGGCAATTTATAGTCTCCAATTGACCTAACCAGTCTTTGGACTGTGGGAGGAACTGTGGCAGAAACCGGAGTATGGAGTACAGACACGGGGGACAACATGAGGCGACAGTGCTACTTACTGGACCACCGTGCCACCCTCCTAATCCACTCTCCCTATCATGTGTTATAAAGCTACACTCGCTCTCTCGCCTTCACATTCACACACACATAGAGTAGGCCACAGGCCTGCCTGTCTTTGCCACCCTCCTAATCCACTCTCTCTATATCTCTGACTATCACGTGTTATAAAGCTACACTCGCTCTCTCGCCTTCACATTCACACACACATAGAGTAGGCCACAGGCCTGCCTGTCTTTGCCACCCTCCTAATCCACTCTCTCTATATCTCTGACTATCACGTGTTATAAAGCTACACTCGCTCTCTCGCCTTCTCATTCACACACACATAGAGTAGGCCACAGGCCTGCCTGTCTTTGCCACCCTCCTAATCCACTCTCTCTATATCTCTGACTATCACGTGTTATAAAGCTACACTCGCTCTCTCGCCTTCTCATTCACACACACATAGAGTAGGCCACAGGCCTGCCTGTCTTTGCCACCCTCCTAATCCACTCTCTCTATATCTCTGATTATCACGTGTTATAAAGCTACACTCGCTATCTCGCTTTCTCATTCACACACGCATAGAGTAGGCCACAGGCCTGCCTGTCTTTGCCACCCTCCTAATCCACTCTCTCTATATCTCTGACTATCACGTGTTATAAAGCTACACTCGATATCTCGCTTTCTCATTCACACACGCATAGAGTAGGCCACAGGCCTGACTGTCTTTCATACATACACACAAACACGGTTAGCCTCATTGTCTTTAGATTGTTGACATGGAAGCAGGGGAAGACCTAACTTATTTTCCGGCTCCTCCCTCTACAGCTTGCATTGTCTGCAGACAGTGTAAACATCTGACAAATTCAATGCCCTTTGAATTCAAGCGAGCTGCGGCAAGGACTTCAATCGTTGCTATTAACAAAAGGAACATTTTAGGATTCCTTTTATGGACGTGAGTAGAGCCTGAGATTTGACTAACATACACTTGGTTTTGATCATGAATTTCAGTCTCTATTTTTGAAGCTTTTCATTTTTTAAAAACAGGCTGCAATCTAATTCCTTGCCAATATTTCTGCAATTCATTAATGTGTACTTAGCAGCACCTAGTGGCAAGCATATATAAAAGGCTGTTTTTGTTTTGGTTGAATAATAACTGGTAGTTATGAATCACATTATCGAGCTTATCTGACTGATCAATTATCACTCATTCCTTATGCCACAAATAATGAAAGAAAAAAAGAAAATCCATTCATAAAAATAAAGAATTATCTATTTCTGTGTGCATGTTTTAGAAAACCAAGTATACTTATTTTGGTGACAGATGGTTTAACACGATCACTCATGACTGAATACGATATGCTCCATTGACTGTCTAACCAACAGAGTAATGCAATGAAATCGGGCTTATGCAACAGTCTATCCTTTTATCATATCAACGTCAGTAATGATTCAGAAACTATGTATAAAGCCTCAAACAGCAACATCCACAGTAGATATTCAATATCAAAAACAAATAAGCGGGTTAGAAAATGGATGGATGGAAATATGTATAGCACATATGTATGAATATATAAATATAAGACCATGATATATGGTCTAAACCAGGTTCTGTTAAATACCTTTAACATACTATATTTTGTAGATTATAATACATAGCTTGCGTTTAAAAAATATGAACGTATCATGCATATACGGTTTTGCGGTGGGAGTGAAACCACAGAGTAAGAACAATCTCCCAGCAGACCTGACTCATCAAAGACTGACGTCAGCTTTGAGGAAGCGGGAGGAGTGAAAGCAAAAGCCCCTACGGTTATGGAAACAAAGTGATCACGTCATAAACACTGTCTGTGCTAACTTACTGATAACTTACTGAACTCATCATTCCTTGATGGAGGTTATCTGCCTAATTCCTGTTCTAGAGGTCAAGCAAAAGAGCTGTGTTCTGAATTGCTGAGTCATCTCTTTAGTGCCTTTGGATTAAGCATAAATAAATGTTGCACTCAATGATAAACTAAATGGTGATTTTATATAAACAGAATACTGACAGGGATTTAAAGCCTTTTCCCATTCCCGTTAGCCTGTTAGCCAGGACCAATGCCTTATACTGCACCTACTCCAACTGGGCAACATTCACCAAATGGGTTAGGCCCCGGGGTTGTGATGTTCACTGTACGCATAAGACCCGTACGCATGTGCGAATCGGTGTCAGGGAAAAAATAAAATAAAATACAGAAAAACTTGGTATATTATCAACATCAGAACGCAGAGCTGAAGGGGCACAGGTTTTTAATCCGTTTTTTAAAATTATTTCTCTCACTGATCTCTCTTGGAGTGTCAATTTGTATTCATAAGATGGCCTTAGGGTTTGGGAGGGTGAAGACAAGCGCATGCTGCAGTAGGCCACTGCAGAACACGCAGTTACTGTCAGAGGATTGCCCTTCTCGTGCAGCCAGTTTGGGCTTGCCGACTGCAGCCACCCAGCCGACCACAAGGGGTCGCTAATGCACAAAAAGACACAATCGACCTGCTGTCCGAATCCCTCCATCCCGAGATAATGCTATGCCAAGTTATGTGTGCACGTCCATGATCGGTGCATTCGGTGAACTGAAAGACACCATTGGAGGGGCCGACCAAGACAAAGCATTGCAGGAGAGCAAACTGCACCATGATGAATTGTACACATCACTCATGCCCTACTTCCTGTTCACAGCAGTTCCCATATATAACTGTTCCTGGAGAGACAGGTCGCCGTTCTCTGAGTAACTTATTAAAAAATAAAAATTGGATTTAATTTGCAGAGTGGCAGTTTTGTCATCTATAAAAGCCAGGAATAGCACGTGTAGTGGTTAAATAGTGTTAGCACAGCAGGAGAAAGAAACACAGCACTCACACACTCTCAGGCATACCCCACTTTCATTTGTTTTGTTATTTCAAGGGTATCTACTGCTGTTCCCTAAAAAGAAGGATGTGATGTGGACGAGGATGTGGTGTGGGTGAGGATGTGATGTGTATGAGGATGTGCTGTGTATGAAGATGTGATGTGTATGAGGATGTGATGTGTATGAGGATGTGCTGTGTATGAAGATGTGATGTGTATGAGGATGTGCTCTGTATGAAGATGCGATGTGTATGGGCATGTGCTGTGTATGATGATATGCTGTGAGTGAGGATGTGATGTGTATGGGGATGTGATGTGTATATGTATGTGTTGTGTATGAGGATGTGATGTGGGTGAGGATGTGTTGTGTATGAGGATGTGTTGTGTACTGTATATGAAAATGTGTTGTGTATGAGGATATTCAATAAAATTTATTTTGTATAGCACTTTTTACAGAGAACTGTCACAAAGACGCTGTATAGAGAAACAGAAGGAGAACTGGACAAAACCAGGCCTGAACCCCCAAACAGCAAACAAGGTAAAATATCCCCGATGGGGAGAAATCTGAGAAGGAACCTGGCTAGGGTTAAACAAACTAAAGGTAGAATGGATGGCAACAGAATGTAATGAGGGATCTAACACATTCGAGTGTGTTGACTACATGCTCTGAATGGGGATGTGAATGAAGAGTGGCCACACATGAGAGTGATGTGTGAGGGGGCGGAGCTTACCCTCTCCTCTGCGCTGTCCTCTGACTCCTCCCCCTCCAGGGCAGCGAGGGCGTTTTCCACACGGGCCAGCTGCCCACACAGCGACAGCAGCAGGTTGACAATCTTCTCCAGGTCCCCGACGAACATGCGGTACTTGTCGTACTCGTTGGCCTTGCACAGCTCCTGCGCCAGCGCCTCCACGTGGCCGCTCAGTGCGCTAAACCTCCTCTGCTCCTCCCCCAGGCCCTCCCTCTCCCTCCGCAGCACGGCCACGCTCTGAGACAGGGCCTTCGCCAGCTCCACCTGCCCGACACGGGGAACACGACAGGGCCATGCTAGCGATCCCGTCCACGTCTTCAAACATCTGCTCACCAAGCCCAGAATGTTCTATCAGCTGCTAACTGTCGCTTTATACAATGAAAATCATGTTTTATTATTCAATTTAATTATTTATAAGTGAATGTTGACTATGATTAAGTGGTTATGGTTACCTTTTTCAGAACTTTGGTTCTAGATTCTAATGAGATGACATCTAGTCCCATATCCACGTTTTGTGAAAAGGGTCTGGTTTAATTCAGTTCAAGGAACACACAGCAGTAACATGAATACATGAGTACAAAATGGCTGTAATGAAAACATTGCTTTTGTTTCTCGAGCTCACAGCGGGTACACAATACCGCGTCGCACGCCGAAACTGCGCTGCAATGCGAACAAAGAAGTGTATTTCAAGCAGAAGAAAGCTGGTAACAACCTTCTTTTGACTGAGGTCGACCTCCACCTCGTCCAGGTCTGTCTCCACCCCTGCCTGCGCGCCATCTTCCCTCTGCACCGGCGTTCCCTCAGCCACTGAAACTCCGTCCTGCCCTCTACTGGCGGGAGGGGCACATAAAGGCGTACAGTGGTGAGGAGAAACACAGGTAAACTCCCATGATGCACCACCGAGCACACTGTGTAGTGCAGCAGTGGCATAGTACAGGGACTAACAATGGAGTTTTGATTGGAAAATTAGCTGGAAATTAGCACAGGCTAAAGACTGACTCTGGATATGAATGTTAATCCTTGGTCTGTCAATGTTCTCCGTCCCTGCTCAAAATTATATTCCACACAGTATGTCACTATGTCCCTGCTCAATTAAATAAATGTACTAAATAAAGACCTTACATGTACACAAACACACCCGGGACAGAAGCGATGTCTACTGACTGGATTATTTTCATGCCATCGACCCATTTCCTCTCTGCAGAAATGACGAATACGCGCGGGCAAAAGAAACGGGCCGCCCTTTGTCATAACCACAAATAAACCTTGATTATCGATGGGGAACATTTTAGGAACGAGTAACCTCATTCATAAGAATCACCTGCGAGAGTTTCGCTCGTCTTAATTTGAACCCGTTTCATTCTAAAGTACAAAACATCGATCAAGACATGCCGCAACAGATTCTCACATCATTGTTTTTGCTGAAAAACAATACTTACAGTAAACGCATAGTGTTCATGGCTAAAATCAAAGAGTCATCACTGCTTTGAGCACTCTTAAAAAACTGAATTGCAAACAATTCTATGGCAAAGTAATTACAAATCATGCTACACACTTTTTAACTAAATGTGTCTTTCTCTGCAAGGAATTACCTAATAAACACAGTCGTCTTCCATTAGCAATGAATGTGAAAGGCAGTGTCACTGCAATTATTCCGTGTTGACTTGTAGAGGTGTCATTTAATTCATTAGAAGAAGTATAATACAGTATTCCCAAAACGTGACCATCCCCTTTAATCACAAACTGCAATGTTAACAAGTGCCGCTAGGTGGCAGTGCTGCTCTGTTGTTATCACATTGCAGAATCTGCCACAGGAACAGCGCTCTTACAACATTGATCCTTAAGAGCAAAACAAAGCCATTTTTGAAGTCATTATATTGAACCTCAGATAAATGATTCAGATTAATAAATTGTACCACTTGAATAATGGGGAATGATAAGATTAAAACTGCATATCATCGCATAACAACATACTAAAGATACGGTTATCACATACAGACTTTAATGGAGTCGTCTGGCACCTACAAACCAATAATCAAACGAATCATTAATTAATATAAACCTGGTTCTCTTCCACTTCATGATACAGAATATCACTCCTTGGACTTTTCCTTCTTTCCCGGAATGCCACAGGAGTACAATGACGCTCACCTGTCCTCCAATCGGCTGCTCCCCCTCCGTTGCCGTGGAAGCACAAGGGCGGGAAAGACCTCCTCCATGAGTTCCATGGTTTTTTGTGTCGCCCAGGTGTCCAGGATGGGAGTGAGGGACTTGTCCCTGGAAACCAGCTCCCTGGCCAATGCCTCCACCCTCAGCTCCTCCACCGATCGCTCTCTCCTGGAAAGCACAGGATACTCCAGCTCCAGGCTTTCCCGGGCCTCCAGGGTCTCCAGGGTCGCCTCCGTCCCTGTGATGCCTGCAGGAGACGGGGACTGGGCCTCAGTGTCCAGACCAGGAACAGCGGCTGTTAGCAGCAGGTCGCAGGTCTCCGGTAGGCGCGAGCGCGTGGGCGACGTTGTCCCTCTGTTGGCAGCTGAATCGTCCAGGCCATATGTACTGCAGGATTTCAAAACACAAAACTGAATTCTTCTTACTGCTAAAGTTAAAACTAAAATATTACACAGACACTGTAACTGAAGTTACAGACCTACAATAGTATGGGGGTGTCGTAAATTAGGGCATTTTGTTTCAAATTCTGGGAGGGAACTGCTGTTCTAGCTTTGTATCTAACCTCAATTACAAATATCCAGCTGTGCAGAAGGATAGCGAAATATATACAAATGAGCAGTAAGCTATGTATGCACATCTGGGATAAGGATATCTGCTATTCAACTGGCTCATTCCAGCTATTAATTTTGCTCTGAGGCTGGAAATGTACTGTATGTACTGTATGTGCATATCTATTATATTCATATTTGAAGCAGCGTAGATGTAATGTCGAATGTATGGGGTAAGCTGGGAATTTTGTGTGGTACCTCTGAAGATGTTCCTGTCTTGGAGACTGGGGCGTCTCCATGTGATCCTGCTCTTCGGCTGTGATGGGGGGCAGGAGCGGGGGTGGGGGAGGTGGCGGGGGGAAGTCCTCGGCGTTGTCCGTTTCCCAAACAGGCGGGAGTGGTGGAGGCGGGGAGGGTGGCGGTGGCGGGGGTGGCGGTGCGGGCTCCTGGAAGAACACCTCATCGTCATCCTGCAGGAGAGGCTGCGAGGAGGTGAAATGGATGCTGGACTCGGAGATGCGCAGGAAGGGCAGGGGCGGGGCAGGGGAGGGGCCGGGGCTCTCCGCCGGCGACGAGCAGCTGCCAGACGAAGCGAGGGGCGGGTCTTGGCGGAGGGGGGGCGGGCTCTTCTGGCCCTCCCCGGAGGACAGGGACGTGGCCGCCCTCAGAGCCTCGGGCTCCTCCCTGGGGAAGTCCTTCAGCGTCTCCTCCGACGCGCTGCTGTCCACGGAGCTCTTCCTCGCCACGCCCGGCCCCGGGGAGGGCAGCAGGCTCTGGGTGAGGACTTCCAGGGAGGCCTGGCACAGCAAGTCGCTGGCCTGCGGGTTGGGGTGCCCCGGGGAGGAGAAGGGACAGGGCAGACCCACGGACGCTGCCAGGCCCGACATGCTCTGTGCCCGCTGTCGCTCGGAGTGTCTCTGCTTCTCTCTCCTGGAGACAGGGGTCTTAATCTTAAGCTGCGTCGGACCCAGGTTCGAGAGGTAGCTCTCGGCTCCTAGGGAGGGTGCTGCGCTCTCCACAGGCCTGTAAGACACAGCACATTACTAGGCCGTGTCCGAATCAGCGCACTTGCCTACTATTGAGTATTCCACTTGAGTATACTTTTTTAAAAAGCTATTAAGTACGCGACAATTCTGAAAATTCAGTGTTCTTAATATCCCCGGACGATATACTTATTTCCCGGTTTTCGCTAATAATAGCATGGAGGATAATTTTTGCATACTGAATGTCACAAAACAGTATGCAGTAAGTAGTATACTGTATGCTAGTACACAGTAAACAGTACGCAGTAGATAGGGTAGATAGTAGATTGGAACACAGCCCTAGTCTAAACATTTCCTGCTTATCCTCCTTCCCTGAAGATTTTCTGAACTTGTGTCTTCTTATTACTTGCTAACTCCAGGGATTCACTTTTTATTACAAAATGAAAAGTTAGTTTAATATAGCCCTAACAACTGTACTAACAAAGAGTGATTTTGACCATTTTAGGCAAGGATTACTGGAATGCCGCCTTAAAATTCTGCTTTTTAAATTCCTATCCAAGTCTTAAAATAAAACTGTAGCGTTGTCAAACTTGAAAGCTGAATCAACGTCTACAATGCTACAACTCAATGACAACTTTTAAAATTATACTTTCTTCCATTAGCCTAATGTTTTTCATTTATTTTAGCTCAAGAAAAAAATCTGTTTTATGCAAGCTATGGCACGGTCTTAGAGTGGGAAACATAACTAGTGTAAAACTGGACCTACCAATGATAATCAAACAGCCCTTATATGGTCAGCCTACTTAGTTGGAATGCCATACTTTGGAATGCCCAACCATCCCTTTCCCTGGGTTTAATAGGGAGGTATACCACACACACACACACACACACACGCACACACACATACCTGGTTTCAGTTGGGATGGACGGCACAGACCCCTTGTTGAACATTGTTTGCACTCTGTAGTCTCCTGTCGTTACATCCTGAAAACAAGGTCCAACTTAAAACACACTGAGCCGAAAGACATATGAAGGAAATAAATCCAAACTCGCCAGTTAATAATTACTCATCCTTTCCATCGTGTGAGGTGAACCATTGCAGGGGATTATCAATGCAATCTTTGGCATACTTATTTTTATGCACTATTACTTGAACTGTTGCCACTGTAAATCAATACCCCCCCCCCCCCCCCCCATTAAAGGTGGAGGAATGGTTTGATCTGTGGCCATAAAACACATTGTATGAGGAGACAAGCCTAAGCCCAAGCATTACTGCGTCATTTATTCAGCGAGACACTGACTCGCTATGTTGCTGAATCAGCCAGTTATAGCCTGTGTTAAAGACAACTCTCTCGTGTCGCATTCTCAATGGCCCGCATAAATCTTTATTGAAATATTGTCAGCTTATTTTAGTGCTACATTGCATAAGCATCCTGGGATTCTGAGTTGTTATGTGTTATGTTATGTTACACTGTTAACAGAGCCAGTGCATCGTTTTTTCTGGGAGAAAATAACACAAGAGGTTGGTTGAATATTGAGTGACCGCTCGAAAATGCTGGCGTTATTCTTACTCAACAGGGTCATCTCCGCACGTTGGATAATTCCCTAAGCAAACGAATGAGAGAATTTTATGCAGAGAGCATTTTAAAATGTAGAAACGCGTATCTGTATCTAAGAGTCCAGAACAGAGGAACGACAATGGTGCTGTGTGCATAGCTGCGTTTAGACGGAGAGGACAAATTGCTCCTTGAGATAAGCCACTTTCTTATCCCCCTAAAAGCATTTCCTGGCTAAACTGCCAAGCTCCCAAAGACATCAGTTATCTCCTCCCACCCTTCCCTCCAGAAATGAGCCTTATCAGGCTGGCATCTCTAAGAGCTCCACTTCCACGGCAAGCTCCGCGGCACCACGCAGGAAGCGTCAAGTTCAGGGCATTTCCTGTGGAACGGCTTGCGAAGGGGAGCACGGTGCTCGACGGCCATCTGTCCCTTCGCCACAGTCACGCACTTACAGCCAATAAAAAAAACGGTCTAAGATACGGTCTCCAGGGAATTTTGCGAGGTAATTCGCATCACCGCGCAGAAAGAGTGAACACACTTTCACGGCCGTTAGTTATTCAAACATGGACACAAAATGCCCCTTTCCTATTTAGTGATATGCTGCCCACCCACTGAATAACGAGAAAAAAACTCAGCTCCAAGGTACATTTCAGATGTTACACACGACTAAGGGAAAGGCATAATAATGAGCCACTGCACTTTGGATGCCAAAAAGCATCAACAACAACATGGATCCAAAGGCCACAAGATAATTCAGGACCAACAGATAAATAGCGGAGCATTTCCTGGTGGATAACGAAGAAAGCAGGAGGCTGTTCTGTGTGTGGGACAGGGAGCCGACAGGGTGGGGAAACCTAATCTTCCTGACGGAAGTGGGTGTGGTGTAATGTGGAGAGAGATCTCTGACCGTGGGTGACCACAGAGGCCCATGGGATACTCATAATTCAGGAACTAACACCGAGTCTACATGTAGGCTGGCAGTCAAGCCAGAGAGGTATTGCACAATAAATTAGTCATTTGTTCGTGTTTAGGTATACACCTTATACAAGTAAGAGTATGTAAGAACTACTTATTTATTTAACGTTGAACATTTAAAAAACATACTGCATTGTTAATTTGTTTGCGTTATTAAACAGGTAATCTGTGACTGTTAATATGTGAGGCCAAAATGTTTTTTTACTCTTTCTCTGTGTTCATAGATTGTTTCAGCAGAAATAGAAAAGCATGTAAGGTGAAAACAATAGCAGTTTTGTGGCGAGGAACTTTTCCTGAGAGCCATACAGGAAAAGTTCAAGCTAAAGGAAATAGGCCAAATATCCACAACCCGGTTTGTATTTTTATGTCGTAAGTGATTTCTGTGGGAAAAATGTTTTACAACTGAGGGGCAGCAGATTCCTAGAATATACAGTTTTTTTTTCTCATGAGATAGAAGTAGGGAAATCCATACCTGATTGAGTCTCTCTACAGATGGTGAGGATCGAGATCTGAAGTGCTGAGGAACGACGATCGCCTCAGAGCGATCCAACAAGTCCTCCGCCGAGGCTGATTTCCCAGAGTTCCGTGCTGGGGCGGCCCTGTCGAAGGCTGTGTCACAGTTCTGGGAGAGCCAGAGGCCCTGCGGGGGCTGGGTAAGGGGGACCGGGGCAGCTTTATCTAGCTCCTGCTCTAGGCTGAAGAATCTCTGGTGCCTGCCCCGTGGCTTGTGGGCGGAGGAGGTGGACGAGGTGGATTCGCTGGAGGACGGTGGCTGGACGCGGTTCCCGCTGGGGTAAAAGTAGCCCTGCAGGCCGGGAGGCAGGGTGGAGGAGACCCGGCCTCCCCTGTGATGGCTGCTGGTGGAGAACGAAGCCTCCAGGAGCTCCGGCTCCTGTAAGGAGACGAGGCTGGAGGTGGAGGAGAGGCTCTGGGAGTCGGAGGAGTAGGATGGGGGCTGCAGGTAGGCGCTTTGGGGGCGCTGGCACCTGGCCATCCGCCGGCCCGTTTTGCGCTCCACGTACTCGGCCAAGGCGTCCTGCTGGAGCTGCTTCAAATCCGAGCGGGAGGACGAGGAGGCCAGGCCGAGACGGGGACTGGGGTTGGGGCCGGGGCCAGTACCTCTGTGGGCTGCCAGTTCAAACAGCTTGCGTCTGTCTGCCACGCTGTTCTCATGGAGGTGGAGCTGGTCTGGGACCTTTCCATAGGCGCTTAAGCAGCCGCCGCCTTCCGACACCCCCACCTCATTCATCTTGTCCGGCTCCGAGTAGCAGCGCTTCTTCTGCTCCAGCGTCAGACGTTTGCGGCTCCCGATCCGGACGGCGGGAGGGCCGACCGGCGGGACGCTGGGCAGCGCCGGAAGGGCCGCGGCCGCGAGCTCCGGCGTCACCACGTGCCTCTCTTTCGGGGTATGCGGTTTGGGCAAAGTCTTGGGGCCCTTCCTCTCAAGAGACAGGCGCTTGCCGGCATCGTGGTGGTCCGTGCTCAAGTCTTTCCGTCGGAAGGAAGTGGAGCGCAGCACCTTGGACTGGGCGTCCTTGATGCTGTCCCTGTAGGCCGAGTTGAAGGACGTGTCCTGGATGGTGCCCAGAATGTCCCGCAGGTCTTCCCTCCAGGGGAACTCCTTCTGTACGTTCTCCTCGCCCAGCTGGAACGTGCTCTTGCTCCTCTGAAGGCCCATGTCTTTGCCCCAGAAACTTTTGGGTGGGTAATGCTCTGTGCTCTGGCGCCTGTGCAGGGGCTCCAGGTCCGGGAGGTACAGCGGATCCCCGTAATCCTCGGGCACCGCGCTGTAGCTCTGCGTCCTCAGGTGGAGCGGCGCTTTGGGGCTCTTGGCCCGAGACGCCAGGCTCGGCGGGGTGGCGCAGTCCACGTGGCCGGCGCTCTGGCTGCGCACTTTCCCCTGCCTGTGCTGCTGCTCGAAGCGGCTCACCTTCTCCAGCACGGAGACGCGGCCGGAGGGCGCCTCCTCCCGCAACCCCCCCTGGGAGGCGCACTGGCCCGCCCACCTTTCCGGGCCCGCGGCCTTCTGCACCTCGGCCAGGGCGTTCTCCAGCCGGGTCAGAGGGTGGTCCTGCTGCGTGGCGGCGGGGAGGTTGCCATGGTGATTCAGCGCGGAGCGGCTCCCGTGTTCACTCCGCTGGGCTTGAGGGCCGCCGCCGTTATCCCGGGTGTTCTGAACGCTGCCGTCCCTGTGGCCTCCGAGGCTGGGCCGGGCCTCGGAAAGCGCATCGCTATTCTGCGGGGGAGCGGCCACCAGGTGATCGCTCTGCTCAGCGGGCACCATCGCCTCCTCGTCCCTTGTCCTGTACCTCTCCATGTTTTTGGGGCCCTGGACATGCCTCTGCCTTTCGCCCTTCTGTTGAACCGGGGTGTACGGATCCCTCCTGAAGGTGTAGTCTTCACTCTGCACCTGGGACCCGCTGTGTGATTCAGGCTTAAAATGAGGTCCGTAATTAGGCTCCTCCTGCTTTCTGGCTGCCTGCTGGGATGGAGATTTTGGTTGGTTAATGCAGGAGGGCTGGCCAGCGGTGGAGGAAGTGCTGCTTTGGTATCCGTTCTCCACCGCCGGACTGCCTCTGCCCGGCCCCGTGCCCCGGTCCCCGGGGACCACTCCCCTGCTCTCTTTAGCCAACGCTGGGTACACACTGCTGGAGTTGGGGCAGGAGGCAGGTGCTTGAGCAAAGTGGGGCTCCGGCGGGGGCACTTGATAAATACCCGTGGGCAGCATGAGGCGGCCTGTGGGCGGGGCCTGTGGGAGGCCCTGCCTGGGTCTGGTGGTGGGGCTGCTTTCGGGGCTCTTCTCCTCCAGCGTGTGCAGCTGTTGCCCCTCGGTGGCGAATGAAGGCTTCCCGCCGCCCACGGAGCCACTGGAGTGGTGCCAGGAGCCCTTGTACAGGCTCCGCATGGACCGGGCCTGCTCCAGGCTGGACCACGAACTGGGCCTCTCGTGGTTCCTGATAGCAGCGTAGCTGTCGCTGCGCTGGGGCGGCGGCGGCGCACCCTTAAGGCTCTCGTAGGAATTGTGCTGGCGAGCCGAGCCCCACGCGGGCCCTGCGCTGTGGCGGTTGGACGCGGAACCGCTGCCGCCGCCGCTGCTGCCACTGCTGCTCCCGCTGCTGCTGCCGCCGCGGTGGACGCCGCCACCGCGGGCCTCGACATGCGCCCTGCCGTCGCCGCCTCGCAGGAAACCCGCCGGGCTGACCTCGTGCTCCTCGGAGATGCCCTGCTGGGCGTCGTAGACGGTGCGCACGTAGCGGATGTCGGCCTGCCGCGGGCCCTCCTGTCCACGCGGCTGCGGTGCCAGCATGCTCTCCATGGAGTAGCAGCGCTCCTTCCCGATGGGAAGGCCGGCCGTCGCAGGGTACTCTGGGACGCTGGAGCTGGTGGAGAAGGAGCTGTAGGCCGAGTCTCTCTTGCTGTGCAGGTGGTCGATGCTGCCGGAGGACTTTGAGGGAGACAGCTGCTGGCAGGAGCTGTAGGCCGGGTGGCCATGATCCAGGCTCTCCATGCTGCCCCGCGAGCTGTACTGATCCGGACTCTTCCGTAGGTATCCGGGGTCATAGCTCGAGAGGTCAGTGGTGGAAGCGCTGAAACAGAAGAGACAGTGTGAACATTAATTAAAGACATCATTAATGAAGTGAAGAAATTTTAATTACTGGTAAGAACTAGGGCTATGAATTGAGGGCAGAGGCTTTTCATGACAGAATTCAAATATTGTCTATAATAGATGACACTTTTGTTTTTAATACTGAGTTATAGCAAACAGCCCTTTCTGTAATGACTTATAATATCTGCACTCAGTTAAACTATTCTTATACTCACAAAACAACATATTCAGATAGTGCATCTGCTATGGACCCTCATACAGATTCTAACTGTTCTATATATTTATGCTCATGAACCTAAGGCGTATTAATAATTGTCAGACTCTTGGAGCAGCATCAAATAGATACGCATTGATTGTTAGGCCATTCAGTGTCAATAAATCGCCTCTCTTTATGTAAGACAGCACTGTTTTCACTGTGTAATTAATTGCTTTTATTGCTCCATGAAGTTTCCCCCATCAAGGAAGAATTGACATTATCACAGATTATTATGGCTAAAAGTACATTGTGTCAGTTTAACAACTGAGATAAGACCAGTCCTGTGTGGTGTCTTTCATATAATGTACAGTATTTGAAAGGAGGGAAACTTTCTTATTCAGTCACCTGTGAGGAAGAGCCTCCTTGCACATTGCATCTCTTAACATAAATAGTGGCCTAAAAAGAGATTAAAATTATTTAAATTTGGGACTGACTGGGTGGAAACCTCTTAATAAAAAAGATGATGAAGACTTTAGTACTGGAGAAGAACTAACTGCCTCAGTTAAAAAAATGTCTGCTCTGTCTGCCTCCAAGCAATGATTCAGTTTCAGCTTTCTTCACATAATGGCTGGCTTTAGACAAAAGGGCGATCCTGTATCAGTTGTTAGGCGCAGAAAATGCAATACTCAGGCCCTTGTGCCTGCTGCCATTGTGCCATTGCACGAGGGGGGGGGGGGGGGGGGGGGGGGGCGGAGGGGGGGGGGCGGAGGGGGAAGGGGCAGCTGGCATTTCAGTAGCAAAGAATTAACATGATGTCACGGCTCCAGCCAGCGCCAGCTCTCTTATGGGATTGCTCAGCCATCCATACCAAACTCAATTACAGTTCGTCCACGGCATGGAACGGGCTGTAAAGTGCCTCTTGTGCTGACAAACTGACTACAAATAAAGCCATGTCACTGACGTAAAGAGGCCTTCCCAACATGGACGGCAGGTATTGTGGGGAGGAGAAGTGTCACCGGAATGTCCCTCTATAAGCAACATGTGACAGCGTGCAACAAGCTTTCTGTGTCGCTCGGTGGCTGTGATCTCAGTTGCGAGTAGCCCAACATCATTATCGCAGTTCTTTCATCTCCGTGTTTAGGTTTAGTTAAAGGGCACGCAACAAACTGTTTGCACAAAAGGTTACAGCACTAAATTACTGTGTCTTTATTTTTCAAATAACACCACGATGTCAGGTTTACAGCTTACTCAAAGTCCGTAATGCACCATGTACTGTACGTCAGGAAATGGAATGAGCTGTGGTCACTGAGTACTACTGAGTACTGTCAATCATAACACTGAAGGTTAGGGCATGTCATATGGAGCACAGTATTGCATACTGCATTTTCAAAGATAATGTAGTTTGCCGTTCAATATCTCGTGACCTTTAGTGCGATGGTCATCAAAAACTATCACGCGAGTCATTTCACTGATTTGATTCCCATTTAAACATCAGTCTGTTTTGTCATGTAATTTTAGGAGATTTGAATAACAATGCTGTTAAATAAATGTTATGTTAGCAATTATAAAATGAAAATTTATAATTGCTCACAGTTATTTAGCAGTATTGTAGCCTACTTGTTAGCAAGTACTTGGCACAGTGCTATAGATTTCTATAGCTACAGTACTATAGACTAGAGACCATGGTTTGTTAATCTACAGCATAGATTTACAATGAACAGGTGCGCATTTATCAACATACGCAATCAACTACTGAATGGGATCGTTTCCAGGAATCCTGGCTTTTGCACATTTAGCTTTCCTCAAGAAAACTCCATATCATGTGCATACGTGGCAGACAAGATAACGTCTTAATGGGCAACAGAGCAATGTGCAGCTCTTTATGTTCTCACCTTGAGCCTTTATATAAAAGAGCTGGGGGAACAGACCCATAAGTGAGCCCAGTGGCATACCTGTGTCACTCCACAGATGTACACTGGCCACTGTGGCCAGGGAAGCCCATTACAATGTAGGACCCACGCACGTAGAACCAGTGTCCCCCAAACTAAGTTCAGGAAATGAGTAAATATAGTACGGAGAACTAAAGGGCCCAGCAGATGGGAGGCGTGGTGCCTAAAAACAAGCTAATTGTATTAATTAAATAGCAAAAAATGAAGGATGTAACAATCCAAACATATCTGTGTTTTCAGCCGTTTTAAAATGAACAAGCGCAGAGATTCCAGTTAATTAAAAACACGACGGGGCGACATTTTCGTATCTCGTCGAGAATGGCCGCGGACTGCTCTTCGGATACATTATCAGCCGGATCTATTTCCTGCATTTTTTATTTTCAGTGACGTTCATTCTTTGGGCTGCCCCTTATAGAGCTGGGCTCTGGATGGCCGCTCGCTTCGTGGCCAAGTGTCCCGTTTGATGTAGAGCTTGGCGGAGCGGCCCTCAGACGGAGGGCACCCACTAACGCTGCCCGTGCCCCGCGGTCCCGCTAACCTGGAATGGTAGGTCTGGTGCCAGGGAGTACCCACAGTGCCCTGGGATATCTGCGTCATGCTGCAGTCCTGCTGGGCCTCCCCGAGCTTGGTGGAGTGCCAAGAGTGGGGCCTTGATGTCGGCTCGCTCCGTCTGTGGACAAAGGAGGCGAAAGAACATTAGAGTCACACCGACACTTTCCTCTCTTACACGAAACGTACTGTTAGCGTCACACACCGGGTGTGTTATCGGTTTAGCATGTCGTTAGCATAGCATTCTTTTTTTTCTTTTATATCATTAATTATAACTCTATAAATATATTAACTTTTCATATTTCAAAAGATTCTCCAAGGGCACCACACATAACAAACATTAAAGCCCTATGCAAAAAATGATAAAAGAGTGGTATAAATTGGGTATAAAAATTCAATCCCTAAATTACACTTGAGCGATGTCTCATGCATAAAGATGCACAAGTTGTATCGATATAAAACCATTTGTTGAATCCTTTCCTGATAAGCTTAACGTCTATCAATAAGGTTAACATAAATGCTTATAGACATGTTAAAAGCCTTGATAAACATTGCACAGAATCACTGTACACCCGACAGACGTTAAAACAACACGTTAAGACAATTAGAGTACAAATGATAGTTTACCCTTCATCTCTTGAATGAACACCACATATGTCAACAAAAGAAACATTAAAAGCACCCAGAGCTGGGGAAATAATAGCTAAATGTCAGTGAAATGTCAGCCGAACAGAAGCAGAATGTGTTGTAGGAGACTCGCGGTGGAATTTGGGTGGGGTGCACTGTTATCCTCTTCGGAGTTACACAGAGTCCAGTAACAGCTCATGAGCTCGGAATGGGGAGGCTGAAATCTTAAACTTAATCTTTTAACAAACCGTTGGCGTCAACCCATTTTTTTTTTTTATATTGCGTGATTAACAAGCATTTCAATTATCTGAATAATGCACCGGCAAGTAGGCCTCATTATTTCAGGCATTTTTATTACAGGCATCTTCGTTGTTTCCTACAGTAGTGCTCTTTTCATATCAGGTCATTTCATTTGAATGAGAAGACATTTCAAAACAAGAGTCCAAATCAATTTACTCAGAATAACGATGAAAATTTAAAACTGAAAAGGTACATTTCTCGAACTACCAGTGCCGGATGAACTCATGTGTACATTGAAAAAACGGGCTGCAGATAAAATATGTATGCACAGATTCAAATATTCTATGGATATGGGCAAACGCAGCATGATTCTTTTAACTTAAGAAATAATAAGCATTACATAAACAAATAGTTTGAGCAATATTGGGTTTAGAGGTATGATTTCGGCTCAATCCCTTTTCAGCCTTCACCTCTAAACTGACTCCATAATGACTCTCCTTTGCTTCACTGTTAGTCTTTGCAAGACCAGGTTAACAAGCTTAGTGCCAATACATAATGCAAAACATACAGAGGGGTTTACCATCTGACAAAAGGCCCAACAGTGCTATGACAAAGCAGAAAAAGAGTTTCTTCCAATGGGTCTACATATCTGCCATCATTCCTAAGACATAATTGATTGAGGTTTCTTTTGTTATAACGTGCACAGTACCTGATAAAAAAGGCCTTAAATAAAGAACATGGGAGTGAAACTGTGTAGGTTAAGCTACGATACCTTACAAAATCTCAGTATACTGTACATGTGCATATTTCTATCCAACTCATTACAATATTTGAAAACATTTCCAAGAGAAATATATTTGATAAGTAATATATTTGCTTCCAAGTCACGGGTTGCGGCAAACAATAACATAGGCTAGCCAACAAGGGGGAAAACCATAAGGATATGATCTCTGCACATTTCTTAGGAAGTTATTTATCTAATGAGTAAAAGTACTGCAGATATTTGAGAAATTGACACAGTTCCTTATTCAGGGTAGACTTTGCCTCTTCAGCAAACAGTGTCACGCCTAACGCTACTCAAGTTTCGGTACCCAGTGAAATTAACATTGGTCAAGAACAATCGTTCACCACTGGAAACAAACCCACAGATTTATTTAAAGTACCGACAGCAAAAACCACATGACCAAGCCTGACGACTCTGAAAGAGCTGTACGCTGCGCTACCTCTGACCCCGGGTCAGCTGAAGCCCCTGGCCCGGCGTCCCGCCCCGGTGGAGCCGTTACCTGGCTGTGAACCTCAGGACCCTGGAGATGAGGCCGGTGGCCAGGCCGTTGATGCTGTTCTCCGAAGGGGACTTGCAGAGCGCTCCCTCGGACGCGTTAAACGCCTTGCGCCTCCTGCGCAACTTTCTCAAGGCCCCGAGCAGCTCCATGGTGTCTCGCCTTCGCCTGCCGCGCTCGACTGGCGGGCGGGGAGAGCTTGGCCGGAGAGGCCACCGAGACGCGGCGGCCTCTGGCGCTCGCAATTAACTGTCATTACCTTGTGTACGATAACGGGCAAAGTAAACATCCTGCCCTGAGCTCGCGGAGAAGCGGCGAGCAGACCAGAAGGGGAGGAGGGCGGTACGAAAACAAGCGCCTGGAAGCTTTTGGATGTTTCCGAGATGAAAAAGCGATTTGAATGCTCCGAGGAGACAGAAAGTGCATGACAGCATGTGGAACAAAGATGGGTTGTGTACATCTCTTCCCCGTCCCTTCCCCCTGCATCATTCAACACGTGTCTCGAGTTTTAATCACCAAGCAAATAGACCCCCAAGGGCACTTTTTTCCATAGCCGAGCAGATGATTATATAAAAAAAAGAACATCTGCTTGCTATTATTGTGGTTCCCCTCATATTTTCCTTTATTTAGCACAGGTCTGTTGGATTTTCACCACAGAGGTGCTCACAGCAATTTATTTGGCAGTTGGTGCGGACCGATCTATGTGATCACATGCCCATTTGAAATTCGATGCTCGACCGTGAACCCCAGACCAAAAGGCCTTCATACAGGAAGTGGAGAGAAGTGGAGGACAAAGCCGTGGCGACTGCGCCTCATTCAGGGTTAACAAAGGAGATGGATTTCCGTGGTGCTCCGTCCCTGGGGGAGGATATTCCTCGCGACACTCCCACGAAACGCAATCTCCCGGAATGTGCAACGGCAGCACGGAGAAAAGGAGGCGTTAGCAGCAGACGCCAGGCCTGTGAACTTCATTCAGCGTTCTCCGAAACCTCATCGAGGGGCCTATTCTCTGCAGTCTCTACAGAGGCCAGACAACCAGGGTGTGTCTCGGGGAAAAGAAGAAACCTTATCTGTGGCGTGGAAAAAAAAAGCGTCAGCCGAGATGTTTTGATCTGCGAGGAAACTGAAATCGGAGAGCAGATGAGAGAGAAAATGGTGGCTGCAGTCTGGCCAACCAGAATGTGACACTCGATGCGCTGTCCTGCTAATGATGGACCCCTCAGGGAGCGGGAGATTGTATCAGAACAGACGACATAAATTCCACCCCAAAAAAGAACCGGTGCGTTGTCATTATGATCAACCCGATGAAAGAATGCTGCTTCGTAAGTCTACAGATCCCTTCTCTTTCTTCCAGTTAAACATGAGCTTATCTGATCAGGAGGGAGTGAAAAAAATATTGAGATTTTTTTTTTTTTCTCATTACATGAACCAGTGGGTAATTAAGAGCTATACCAATGATATCATGAAATGTATATATTCCTATCTTTGATGTTGCGGGTAATGTAAACAGCAGTAAATTATGTTATTAGTACAGCTGAACTGCGTACATTCAAGCTGTATTCACATTTAACCAGTCGAACATTGAAGACCATCCCATAATTCTTTGCTCCTGAGTAATAAGTGACATCTGTCTGGCGGTTGAGCTCCACAGACTGGAGTTTCCCCTACAAAAGGGAAAATAAGGGGTAAGCAGCAGAGGGCAAAGTGTGGATGCCCCAGCCACTGTCCCCGACCCTCCCTCCAGTACAGACGTGAATATTTACACAGGGCCAGTCGCCAGGGGACCAGGCAAATCACTTCCTGTCACTGCCTCCGCGTCTTTTCTGTTATGCAAATATGCGCCGCGGGCACACGGCTCAGGAGAGCCACTTATGGAGCCCGGTGCGCCATCTATCGGGCTCACGTCCCTCAAGACCAGCTCCTGGTTCCTGCTTCATTTGCCTGGCGGACCGCCGTAACCAGGGTGACCTGCACTCGCCATGTCTGATATGCGGCCATTTTGAATACAGGAGCAGGCTGTGCTCGGCTGCTAGGCAGTACAAACACTCTCTGCACTTTAAGTCAAAGGCATTTATTTCCCCCTTCTGCCACACTGTCCTCCAGGCCTGCCCGTCTCATCAGTGTTAGGCTACCCTTGGTTGACACTGTCCACTGGAAACAACCTGAATAAGCAGAAATCCCATGAAAAGGACTCACCCTTTTTTGTGTGTGATAGATGGAAACATAAAGTAAATAACACAAGCAGCAAACTTCAGTATATTTCTGCAACATCACGGCAATATCTGACCAGGGATAGTGGTGACTTATTATGAAGTGTTGTTTGAAGTAAATACTAACAGCTGCGATACTACTGTGCTAAGTGAGAGTGATATTCTGGGAATGGTCCTCGTTCAGCAGTATTGGGAAAGGTGGATGTAGAAGGCCTTTCTTTCTTTTAGTTGAACAGGTTTTACCTCTAGTGGCTAAACCATTTTCTTCAAAGCAATGTAAAGCTCATAGGTGCAGAAAGCCTTTCATAGGAATAAATAAAAAAACATGCAAATCACCCAAATATCTCCACTCAACTTTGTTTAGTTCAGGCAGCCAGTGTGGGTCCTTAGAGTGGGTCACTGTGTAGTAGAGTATTAAGAAGTGTTAGGGCCGTTACAGCCTGTCTGTATAACAAGGCTTTTTTTGCAGGGCAATCAATAACACGCCTATATTTATTTGAGACAGTTGATGTTGAAGCATTCTTTCAACTTTCAACATTCCATTGCCCACCAAAATGGGACTGTACGTCACGTGACATTTTCACAATGACCGTAAAAGGACAAAACCAAGCACTTCATCACAAGATGTATTTACATACCGTGTACACAGAACTCGGGTTTTATTTATAGACGGAACACTTAAAACAGTTCCAGTGAATAAAACCGAGGCGCGGAAGCGGGAGCGGCGCTTCTCTGGATCCGAGGAGACGGTTTCACAACTCTCAGGGTGCTGTTTTACAAACAGGGTGGGATCCGTGGCCCGCACACCAAGACTTCACAGGGGGAACGACGCATGACTGACAGCTATTCACACACCACCCACAACCCGCGAAGCCGTAGAAGAAACATACTCAACAAAGGACCTGCTTCCATTGTGCGCACCAGGGTATACGGCTAAAAGGGAAACACAAGCGGAAAATAATATTTCCCACATAATTCAGGAGCAAACCAGAGCTTTTGAATGCCTGTACCCGACAGTAAAAGAGACAAAACATACCTTTAATACAACTTTTTTTTCCCCCACAACCTCGCGGCAAGGTATGGCACTCAAAGCTGTAAAAGGAGCGTGATTTGCGCGCGGGCGGCTCATTTTACGGAACCGTATCACAGAAATCGCCCGGGCGTGCGGGCGGCTAGCGGGCCAGACCTGTTGTTGATGCGAAGCTTAACTCCACTGAGACATCCTGGGCTCTCCTGGGGGTGTCCGTGGCTGCAAGGTGGGCCGAGAGAGGGAGGGCCTTCGGGTTCACTGCAGCAGGGGTCCAGGCAGCTATCTCTGTGAAGACGGCCAGGCGACACAGAGGAGTGAACGATGGAACACAGTGACACAACACAACAAATATTTGCCCAGTTTTTGGTTTCCAGGAGGAAGTGAAAATGTTTTCATTGTCAGTTACAATAGATTGGCAAACCCAGTCCTCGAGGGCCTGAGAGGAATGAAAGCCCACAAAGGGGCCCTCCCGAATCGGTAGAGCTGATAGCCGCTCCACATGCTGTACCACACCATCACGCTCACTCTGAAACCAATCATTCTGCTGGGTGTGAATTGTGTGTCGTGGCACAGAGAGTAGACTACGGGAACCAAAATCCTTAAAAATTAGGTCACAAAAAATAACAAATTCACATTTCAGTCTGAGCAACATTCATTTCAACGCTGTAAATCAAAGGCGTCAAGACCTTTAATTCACTGATAAACTGAATTCAGTTTAAACTAGCACATCCTGGTACGCCCGCATCGCAAATGAGCATGTATTTCCCTTTGATTGTGGTTCAGTTGTCAAACTATGGCAAGGGTGAGAGAGAGGACCCACAGATATAGCTATGCATTTGTTTCCGGGTGAAAAAACACGTTCTGGACGTGGGAACATTCTCTTATCTCAATGACTGGTTCGGAGCATTTTCACAAGGAGATCAAGCAGCTCTGCCGTGTTTGACGAAGGAGGCAACACTGAACACCCCACAAAACAACTTTGTAATCTTTTTTTTTTTTTACCCAAACTACAGCAGACAGCGTACCCTCCTTCTGCATTTCTTCACCTTATCCAGACAGGGGGAAGCAGAGAGGGCTACAGACAGAGATCGCAGGGATCACAGTACAGAAATCACCACGGCGGGTTGAGAGTCCACCGCACTATGGACCGCGCCACACAGTCTCGACTCAACAGCCCTAATGTAGATATAAAGCTAACCCTTTACTGCTGGTAAAGATGACACAGAGGAACATCACTACACAACAGGTATGACCAAGAGCAAGTAAATGCCATATGACTAGCAATGACTAAACACTATCAGAAGGAACAGTAAGTGCGGACAAGGCCTTCAGGAGATTGGTGCTTAGCTGGAAACCTATTTTTATTTGTTTGGCGTTTCAGAATCCAACATCTTCTAAAATAATTGTCATGCAAGTCTTCCACTGAATTCAAGAAATATACACACACGTAGACACAGACACACACACACATACACACAGAACACACACACACACACTTCCAATGATAATTCTAAGCTGTCCTAATACTAATAATGTAGCAGGGAACTAGGAGCCCTATAAGTCACACCAAAATACTGTCTTGCCAAGTCCTAGGAATGATTGAGCTGTAGGGTGGACTTTGTGCAGAACACAGAAACAGCAAGACACAGACATTCCTCGCGCTGTCTTCTGTCAGGTGCAATTTTCCATGATAAGAGCATAATGACAACCATGCTAATGCATCTCAAAGCTCAGGGTCTATTTGAGCTTACTAAACCAGACACTATCCTTATATAGTAGCTATGTAGAGACAAGAGACAAGGCCCCAGAAATGAATGCATTTAAAAATAGAGTACATAATAAAAATGGGACAGCTAAAATAAAAACAAAAAACAAAAAGCAACCCTCTTGCAGATAGGTTTTTGGACAAAGGTTTGTGTTTACTGACTAGCAGGAGGCTCAATGCTCAACCACAGACATTCAACAGGCACCATCTTCCTGTGATTTTGTACTTGTGCTGAGCCGAGCACAATGGTAATACCAGGGGTTTAGATGACAAAGACAAAAGCATTTTTGGGTAATGTCTTCAGCCTCCTCCAACTAGTTTTCACAACCTTGTGCAAACAGGACCGACGAGGCTCTGCTTTCAGAAAATTCCAAAGGCATTACACTCCTTGCACATGCTCTGAACGCACGGAGCAGCAGCAGTGTGCAGAGTGCATCCAGTGCCACGCTAATGTATTCTTGTGACCCCCGCGGGCCAAGACCACACCTGTTCTCACGCATTATTCACATTATTATTCGCATTATTCAATTAGCGAACTGGATCATCAATTTCGTCCTCTTGCATCTTTTCCTTTTTTTTTCCCCCCACCCCTTTGGCACATTTATGGATCTTAACTTTGGTTCCCAGTAGGGAAGTGGCTACCATTAATCCGTTTCCACAACTTTCTCACGCGGCCTTCGTCTGAGATCTTTCACTGGTCTGGACGCAAACACTGTGAGTGGCTTGTGTGCCGACACCGATTTGTAAATTATGCGATGAAATCCAAAATCTCTTCTTGGAAATGAAAAGGGCATATTTATGGACAAATTTCAAATGTAACGATTAATGGCCAAAATCCAATTAAGCAAGGACAAATGAATACAGGACGACACAGGTAACTAACTGGCGTAACAAGTACTGGGGGTACTGTACAGGAAGTGCACATTCAGGATTATGTGGATGTCTCTTTTTATAGTTCACCCTGGGGAAAGTGATGCGCTCATTTGTCATTTGTAGCCTGAACTACTTCTAAATTCCCAGTTATTTTTTTTTATTCTGGCTGAGAAAAAGTGCTATTACAAACATACAGTAGTGCCAAGATTCACAATGCAGTAACAGTGTTTGAACACACTATAAACACTGCACGGTGGGAACTGCATTGAGGGTAAATAGCGCTGTGTTTGTTAACTACGCCTGCGAGCCTTATGAGAGCCAGGAGCCAAGCGCCACTCATCCCGACTGAAGGGCTCGCTCTTTCAGAAAAGTGTTCTTGTACAAAAACCCATTGACTTCCAGCGGACTTTGCCTCCATCCGTATAGGGAGCCTGATGTTTACACAGCACTTCTGGAATTAAAAATGCGCTAGGCATCTGGTGCTGTCACTCCCTGCAACAAAAAAAAAGAAAAAGAAAGCCTATTAAATTCTTCTCACACATGGTGAAAGTGGCATCTCCCTCAGCTACTGACAACAGTAATGACCCAGTAAACACTCAGGAATGTTGAAGCAGCAAGGCCTGTGTGACTGCAATTCCACCCCGATGGCACGTTCATAATATTTCCTGAGGGACAGGCGGCGGTCAACTTCTACCAACTGTGATGTCACCAGAGAGAGGAGGGACTTGCTGTAATGATGGATGCTTCCTCTGCAATTGTCGTGACACGTATACAAAAAAAAAAAAAATTTGGGGCTAGCTTATACCATTGCCCCCTAATTTGAAATGTTCTTCCTGAAGTTCGCAATCCTCCTCAAGCATTCGTAATGAGGCAATAGTTTCAGATAAAAATTGAGCAGTGGGCTGCAAAGTCAATCCCCCCTGTTTAATTGGCTAAGACACCGCGTCTGTTGACGTGGCCATTATGAGTTGGGCCCCCCCCAGCTGAGTCTAAACTAGGCAGAAGCTCAAAGCGAAAAACACGGCCCTGTGTATTTTAAACTTCATCCAGTTATCCTGCAGCTGAGCATCTTTGCTTCAGTTCTTAAGCCGAGAGAGGCTTGATATATTCTGTGTGTTCTTCATATCTAAATATTTGAGCTGTGAAATTAAATATGGGACAACGGGATCTTGGAGGGGGGGGGTTGTCTCTGAAGCCCTCCACTCAAGCATGCCCGGCACATTCCTGGCATACCAACCGCCCCGCTGCGGGGCAACCCAGGTGGTATCCATGGTGATGGGCAACCATGCAGCCTCATCCTGGATCTCCCTTGGCGAGTCCCAGCCTCGCAGCATGCACAGGGGTGGTAAGAGTCCCCGGCTCCACTGTAACCCGTGCGGCTTCCTGTGGCATCGTGGGACAGCTAAAGCACGCTCGCTATGTTACCGCAACGCTCTTGTCACTGTAAACAGAAGGCCCGATGGGGCTGTTTAAATGCAAAAATAAATAAACAAACAAAAATAAAACGATTTTTTAAAATACTAATACTGAGGGCGTGCCATCAAAGTTAGGATTTTAACTTATGCAAGGAAATCACAGTGCGACCACTAGATCTGGCATGAACTCGGTCACACGGACCTGGTTTGACAGTAAAAGAATAAACGGCGGGAGAGATAAAAGCACACACAAAATTAAACGATGAGTAATGACTCTGTGCGGTGGCATGCTGAGTGTACAAGGGCATATACAAGATTTACTGATAATTCCCACAGGCTCACAAACCTCAAACACAAACTGCACGCGACGGAGCAGCGCCTACAGCTCCGTACATCGGATAGACCCCCCTTTAAACATAAACCAGTTTAACTCGTCATCGGAATGCTCAGGTCTCGCCAGAGCCTCCAAATAATTCCTCAATTATTTCGGTAACAGAGCGCTGGGATCAGAGATCGAAGATTACGCAAATAAATATTACTTATTTCCAGAAAGGCCTAATGTAACCTGCACCTCAAACTACACACAAATGAAATACAGAGAATGCTGAACTTAAGCTATTTATTTATTTATTTGTTGACATTTCTGGCTTTGTGGAATATTAAATTAATTGAAGACAGTTTCTGACAGATTGTGCATATACAGTATGTGCAAGGCACATGGGGTGGCAGTGTAGTATAATGGTTAAGGAACTGGACTTGTAAATGAAAGGTTGCAGGTTCGATTCCCAGGTAGGACACTGCCGTTGTACCCTTGAGGAAGGTCCTTAACCTGAATTGCTTCAGTATATATCCAGCTGTATGAATGGATAAATGTAGTAAGATGTAATAAGAAGTTGTGTAAGTCACTCTGGATAAGAGCGTCTGCTAAATGCCTGTAATGTAATGTAATGCTTATATTTTCATTCCTTCCATATGTATTGTTACTCATTTTGTGGTTTAATGCACAGACTATTGTTGGTGTATGCATTGTTTGTCCAAACCCACCTTGCACAGGATTCTGGGATAGTTTGCACTTCATGCTATTAAATAAACTTGAGCTGAATTTGTAATTTGCTGCGGAAAACCCCAAAATATCACTATTATTCATAAGATAAATGCATCGTAAACCCTGAAACAGGTTTATCAGCGTTTCAAGCCAACAATCCAACAATGCCACTGATTTCGTTTTGCAGCTCAGGAGGATTGATGCAACCAATGAGGACTTTTACTTTAGCTTGTGTCAAGTGTGTGTTCTTCACATTTTCTTGCCCTGTTACATAATACCTTTTAATTCCATTTTCAACAGCAAGTTGACAGCAAGAAATATGTTGGGACATGTACAATGCATTATGTTACGGTCAAATTTCAGTGGTTTACATATTTTCATAAACTCTGTTTCAATGGCTTGGTAATACAGTATATGTTGAAATGGAACTTCAAAGGTTGCATATTGGAATATTTGTATTGATAAAACACCACATGATTGAATGCAGATATTCATGCAGTCCACAATGTAACAGTAATCTGAAGTCCCAAAATTATTTAGATAGAAACTCTTTTTTGCAAACTTAAGACAACCTTTAATGCATTCACATAACCTTTCATATATAAGCACTCTGAGATTATTTATACATACTGGGCCAGCTGATGGTAGTATATGGAATACATATTCAATTTTGGAAGAAAGATAACATCTTCCAGGGTGTAAAATTAACACCCCCCACCAGCCAAATGCTGGTAAAACTTGGATTTTTAGATTCTGTGCTCTAACAGCCATTTTTGCATGTAAATAACCAGGGCCCCGTTTCCCAAATGCATCTTAGAATTAAGATCATTTTAGGGTTTTTTATGTTTGTGCTTTATTATGTTTATGATTAAAATAATTTCAATGTACTGACATTACAATATAATAAAAATAGAGGGGGAAAGACATAAATCAAATGACGAAAAACAAACAAACAATGAAAATGATGTAAAAACAAAATAGCCTATGATGATCTTTACTCTACCTTTTGGGAAACGGGGGCCCTGGATGTGTTATATTGTGAAATAATGTGGCTGGTAACATTTTGAAAATGGCTTGTGAGTTTTAGAATCCACAAGCCACTCTGGCCAGAGGGTGAAAAAGTTAATTTCATGCCCTGACATCTTGCGTTGTCATATTTGGAAATAACAGTAACAGTTAATCTCAGACACAACACTGTGGTCAACGGGCAGCAAACCTGGCATAAGACTGTCAAAATCACCAGGAAAAGAAAAACAAGAAACACGGGATAGACTCGACCCCCCCCCCCCCCCCCACCCACCCCAAGATAGAACATTAACTAACGCACTAACGAGGTGAAACCAAAGTCACATAAATCATTAATATTCAGAAGTCTCAGAACACCTGCTTCCTGTTAGTCCCTCAGTGATGTTAACTACAGGCCTGTTGTCATCCCACATGTCACAACAAAGTTCCACAGATACAGCAGCATCATGAGTCAAGCAGCTGAGTTACGAGGGACACTTTGCTCATGTGATCCACGCTGAGGTCCAGGTAAACTGCACACTGTACACGAGTCAAGGTTCAACAACTCCCCCCACCCCCCCCCCCCCCCCCCGTTATCACATTCCTCTTATCACATTCTTCCTTCCCTCCCTCTCATCCCTCTATCCTCCACCATCCCCCAAACCTAGGCTTAATCTCTCCTGACTCAGTGAACACTTTGCCGTGTTGTGGGTTAGAAAGTCGATCTTCAGCACTGTCCTTTGCACAAAATCTGTTGCAGCAATGAAAAAAACAAAGGCTGAGAATGTTACTCTATTGGTTTGCTTGTGCAAGGGTGACAGTCTCAAATGTTTCAGATGAGGATTTCTATTGTATATGTATTATTTTGTGAACTGGTTAATCTTTCTGTTTTTCCAGCACTCCTGGTTATGTTACTGCACTACAGCCTTGAGTCCAAGGCGTTAATCTCTGTTCATGAGAAAGGCCAGTATTAGTAGTTACAAGCCTCCCATTTCAGCAGTGATGCAGCCAGACGCACAGCACTGGAAAAGCTCAAGCCCTCCGGACAGAGAATTTAAGAGCCCTCGGCGTAAAGCTCCCGATTCTGACACGGCTTTACTCCAATCAAGAGGACCGGGCCTGACAAGAGGCTGGCGAAGTCCGCAGCGCCGTTGGCGGCTTCCCAACGCCCTACCGTTGCCCAAGTTTCTTTAGGGATCAGCGGGCAGTAGCTTGTGGGAACCTCCAACTGGAAAACAAGCGAGCCAGCTGAGGCGGAACAGCTGAACGGGCGGGGGTCTGCACCCACTGACCGTACGGCGGACCCGCAGAGCAGCCCCCCCTCCCTAGGGTGGGCACCAGGAGGGGGGGGGGGGGCTTTGAGAGTCCCTCCGTCTGCGAGACGGTCTTTCGGAAAGGCAGAGGGAGCGGGCTTTCCGTGTGATGGGAGGCCTCTCTCCTCGTCATCCATAACCCCGACTCCCCCCCCCGCACCGCACCCCCACCGCACCCCCACCGACTCATTTCTCACAGAAGCCTGTGAGAGGGGGACCCAGCATTGTGCAGCCAGTGGGAGCGGCGATGTTACATCACACGCTGCTGCAATTAAAAAAAAAAAAAGGGAGCAGCCATTATTAAAGCGGCCGTCTGGAATGTTCCGGAGACAGAGGGCCCACCACCGGGCTGGGACGCGCCGGCCGGTTCAAGTGCAGCCCCGCTGGGCACTTCACCAGCCAGGCCGGGGGGGAACTCAGGAGCGGCTGCTTGCTCAATGGCAACAGCAGTCGAGAGCTTCCAAACACAGCTGATTTGAGTCTTATTTGTAGGAAAACTCGCTAGCCCTTGGCCACCATCCTAAAAGGCCAAGAGACCAGTGAGCAGGAAAGAGCTTATTTTCAGGGTAGTTACTATTAGCAACAGGCTTGTGAATAACTCAGTTTGCACACCAGCTGCTCACGGTAGCTTAAACAATAGCTGCAAATCCTTTACTTTTTTCAATACACAGCTGGTGTGTGTTAGGTTTAGAATACTGTCATTGTCCTGTGCGAAACCTGTGCAAAATATATTTTGTCGTTTATATTTTTTTTTGATTAAAAGACAATATTGCCACAAACTGTATCATGCGCAAACAGTATTAAAAGGACAAACGTTATTACTCAAGTCATTTTTTTGAATGAAGTTTCTCATCCAGCTCTATGTACTGTAACTGTATAGCATAACTAAACATCTAATACTAATTTGGTTAAAAAATGAGACTAAAACATAATGCTGTGTTAATTCATGGAAACTTGTTGTTCCAGCAAATTCTATTCATTTTTTTTTTTTAAAAGAGTGAGATCTTTTTTTCAAGAATGTGACTAGATGAGGGCTAATTTCCTAGGGCCTACTCAATGTGGCAGCTTGTCCAACTGAATCAATTATTCAAGATTAGGAGACAGATTAAACTAGAGCTCTGTGCAGCATTTGTAAAAGAACATAAAGGATAACCCTCCATTTCTAATGGTTCTCATAAAAGAATACGGTAGCATATACAATTCAGCTACCATCATTGCTAAGACCCTGGCAAGGAACAGACGTCATAAATACATTTCACTGTAAAGCATAATATAGATTTAGCAAAAACTGCATTTGAAGGCTAAACATAACACTGGGCTTCTTCCCTGACTGGCAGAAACATGGCTACTAAAACAATAAATGTGAATTTCACTGCGATAATAGGGACCTACAGACAGATTTCTTGTGCACACAGGTTGAGCCCTCTTAAAAAGCAGGCTGGTTTGATGGAAATACTCAGCAGTTAACATTCTGAATCATCATAGTCGCTTTCTCTTTTTGCAGGATGCTGAACGCTACACGCACACATCCTGTAGAGCAACAAGATCAATATTTTTTCATCATTGTGCAGCCAAAAAAAGAAGCATAACAAAGGTGGGTTCCCTTACCTGGCTTGTGAGTGCAGTGCAGTGGGATCAGGTGTCTGCTAGAATATTCCGCCTGTGACAACGTCACCGAGCCAATAAACAAAGCATCTTGCTTATCGCCTTTCCCCTGAAACTATTGAGTGAGCCGGCAGAGGTAAGGGCACCTACCCTACACAAAACCCGCTTCTCTCTCTCTCTCTCTCTGTCTGTCTGTCTCCAGAGTCACCAGCAATATCCGTGACAGAATTCAACACACAACAAAGCAACTAGCATTCTCTCTCTCTTCTTGCTCTCTCTCTCTTCTCACTCAGGCACCGTCTCTCCCTGTCTCTCCCTTTCTCTCTCTCTTGCACTCTCTCTATTTCTCTGCCCCTAACGCATGCACAGAGCAGCGAGAGAGAGAGAGAGAGAGAGAGACAGAGAGGAAAACGGTTCATATTACTTCCCTCCTCCCAGCCAACCAGAAGTGCTGCAAAGTTGAATGGGATGATGTCACAGAGCAGGTTGCACTCGTCCTCCAGCCAGAAGAGTTGCCCTTATGGCCTGTGCGCCCTGCGGGTTCTGGCCACACATCTTTCATGGACCAGACTCTGTGACACAGGACACTGTGGCCCTCTCTATGGCCCCTGTCTCTCGCCCTCTCGGTCCTCTCTCTATGGCCCCTGTTCGCAGGAAAGGGAAGGTGCTTCTTTGTCCTCCTCGGGAGGTATGAAGTGGCAGGGAGACCGGTCTCGTAATTCCTCAGCAAACCGCTTCCTTTTGTCAGTCCCAAGTGCTGGGTGAGCGAAGGAAGCAGGAGGGTTTGCGTGGAAAACAGCCAGACTGAAATGTTCAGACTGTGTACATTATATCTGTATAGCATGTTTATCACGCCTGTAAAATGGAACATTTCATCACCCCGTTTACACGACACAGGAGCAGGCATGAAGTCCAGTGACAAAAATAAATAAATAAAATCCTGTCTTATTGTTGTCAATGAGCATTATAACTGATGCTGGTGGGAGCCACAATTCCATATCTATTGATATCTAGAAGACAGGGTGAATGAGGCGGGTTCATGATCGATAGGCGTGTCTTTACTGCACCATTATGCACTAAATGGTGGCCGGCCAGATATTCAGCAAAGAGGAGTTGACCGTCACTGCTTTGGTTTATGTGCCAATAAAATGGCCCCCGACACATTTGCGGAGCCTAAAGTCATAATATTGATTCTGGATTGAAGCTCGGGGACTTGGGGTTGCCAGAATTGGGATGTCTGGAAGACAACTATATCTCCCCGAAGCAAAAAGTGAATGAGAACAAACGACCGGGCCTCGTCACGGCAGTGTCCCCTTCGCTGGACAGACGTGGACATGACTTGGACAGACTACTCACTGGGGCCGCACCGACAAAAGACTCTGTCTCTCACTTGCCTACTGGTGCAGAAGTAAGCTTACTTTTTTATTTTCTGCGTGCGTTTCTTTGTGCGGGAGACGAGCACTTCTCACCAGTCCTGGACATTGGAATTGGGACAAAACGTGAGAGTTGTTCGGTGTGGTGATCTGGGAGCAGAGAGCACAGGGACGCATCAGGGCCTCATTAATATCACTCGCCGTGCTTCCTTTAGGCTTACAAACCGGGAACCAGCAGCGATCCAGCAGAGCTTCTTAATCATAATGTGACTATCACGTCTCCCGTCCTTTTGTCCCAATACCGCAGGTGTAAAATCCAGAGGTCAGAAAGTAAAAGTCCTGCCATGTCCTTCTTCCACCCATGATGTCACTAATTAGTTCTACATCCTGGTCGAAGAATTGCGCTAATTAGCAAATCCAGGTGATTGGAACAAAATACTGGGGAGGACTTTTACTTTCTGAACCTGAATTTGCCTAATGCCTATCGCTGTTTTAAAGAGAAAACCCACAAGTGATCCAATGGAAGGTTATCTGACTCTCAGGATCAGATCAAGCAGAATCACTGCAGTATGCTGCCTGACACCTGTACCAAGTCTCATTAAATGTCAAAACATTGGGCTTTTTGGTTTTGTTGGCACTTATACTTGAGATGTGCTTAACAGCTACCATGGACATGAATAAATATAGCCCTACTCTTCATGAACCAATTATATGGTTTCAGTCGGAATGATTGAATTTATTGGCGTGTAACATTAACAAAAAACGTTCCTGCGCGCGGTTATTCAAGAGCCACTTCCTTGTTGGGTAACATCTATCTTTCAGTACCATCCGATGTATCAGATTCTCTCGCCTTCGTGAGAACAAGTCTTCCATAAATACTTCATAATAAATGAATACGAGCATTGCTTGAGCTTTAGCTTTAGGTTTAGCGCTGACGTCATTCACCTGTGCTGCTGCTGTCAATACTGTGTACTAATTACAATGAAAGGAGCAACAGGTGCCAGATGGAGACGCCTGGCATGTAGACAAAGTCTGAGAAGACATTGTTAAATATTTACAGCATTCCTGAGTGTCACATTTTAGCTGTTGTTGTGTGTTCTGAAAAGGCAAAGCTAGAGGGAGGGAGGGTGGCTGCTCTGGCCAGAGGGAGCGACGGCCCAGCTGAGCCCCTTTCCCCTGCATGCTTTACTGGTCAACTACGCTCACGACGTAACGGAGCAATTCGTATTCTGACCGAAACTACGGTACAACGAGGCAAGAAAAACAACCAAAGAGCAACAAGTCACGGAACACAACGGCAGATATAGCAGCTAAGTGCTATCTAAGGCAGAGGCGGTAGCCTAATGCATGGTGAATACTGACTCCATCTTTGCCCGAAAGCCCCACATACCTGTCCACCACATCACTCAGTTCTGCACACGCATCCATCACCGCGCGAGCGTTATTTCTGCTCACTCTTCCGACACAGTGATTCAAAACGCTTCACTTGCAGCATTCAGTGGAGTCCATCGACAGCGGTCTTACTGACCGCCGACACATCGGCTTGCGGCTGGGGACACGCGGCCGTTCACGCAGGTCGAGAGCTTCTTTTCGACAGAGGGGCTGACCCGTCGCCTGCCCATTCTGAGCGAGCATGCGGAGCAGCGTTCAATTACCCAGCGGGCCGAGGGTCTGCGGAGGAGCAGTACGATTATCTCCTTAGCGCTGATCCAGTGCTCTGGGCATCATCCAATTCCTCAGTAAGCGAGTCGCCTCGATCCTCCACTCCCTCAGGTTGAACTCCCAAACCACAGAAGAAGAACTGATCCAAACGTTCCCACTGCTTCATCTAAACTGACTTTAAAAAACGGCGGAGGTTCCGCGTGATCACCTCCCCCCCCACACCGATCCTCTGGCTCGTTCAGGACCCTCCTCTCCAACCTCCCTGCTTTCACAAGAGTGGCGAGCTGCGTCTCGAGGCTCCGGTTGTGCAACTTCCACCTTGTCTATCCCAGCGGGGAGGCAGGCCGATGATGTCACAGCCCCCTGGGAGCAGGCAGCTCCCTCCGCACGCTTCCCACAGGTCTCTCGCAGTGACGGTCGGGCGCTCCTACCAACCAGCTGCCCGCTCCTAGCCACAGACTTACCACGGTCGGCAGTTTGCCCGGGGCTCTACGCGGTTAACATCCTTGGCTATTGTGCGGCTGTATGTTACCAGAGAGCCGGTAACTGCCAGTATCCGATTGGCTCGCTTCTTCGCCCCCCCCCCCCCTCCCCTGAACTCGAACTCTGTACCTTCATGCAAATGAGACAAGCCAATCTCTCTCTCTCTCTCTCTCTCTCTCACTATCTCTCTCGCTGTCTCTCTCGCTCTCTCTCTCTCTCTCTCGCTCTCTCTCTCTCTCTCTCGCTCTATCGCGCTCTCGCTCGCTCTCTCTCGCTCTCTCTCTCGCTCTCTCTGGTGAAGCCTAACCCTCCATCTGTTGGCCACTGCCTGGTTACAGGAGGCCATAAACCCCTTGCTTTACTGCCAGCCAGGCGAACCCGAGACCAGGGCCAGGCATAAAACAAAGCCAGGTGTGCGACAATGGTGCCCATTATGGCCGCTGTTATGAGGGAAATAAAAAGCCTTTGCTGTGTACACATCGCTCACAGCTGAACCGTGGCCTTTGTCTCCCTCTCGGATCGGACTGTGCTGCTCTGAACACTGACGCATGTTCGCTTGCCCTCAACCCTCCCCCTCCGCCCGACCACCATCGCCACTTTGGATTTTGCTGACACCCGATTTTGTATCGTCGCACACGCCTGACAAGCTGTGAAGAGCCTTTGGGCCAAGGGTACTTCACACAATCACCTGTAAAACCCAGGAATTTACAGCCTGCAGACTGTAAAGATTGAAATGAAACCCCATACGATAATTAACACATACTCGACAAATTGGCTCATTTGAACATCGCCATTAGGAAAATAAACCTGCTCGGCTGACAACCTTATCCACTTAAAATTTGATAAACGACTTGTTCTGAATGTTTTTGCTAAGTGAGAGGACTTTTCTCTGGTTACAGAAGCAAATGAAGTCAGGAACCTCAAGTAAACCAGTAAAACGCCTCAGGATTTTATCCCATGAACCTGAGGTACAGAGGCCATTTTCCTAAAAGCTACCTGGGAGTGCAAAGCACGGAGTTCATATAGCGCTGACTAAACAAATACCCAATCTCTTCTTCACATAAAGCACAGATATTCAGATGAGAAGACAGCTTCGACGACAAGGCCACATTTTCCTTACTTCGATACCCCCATTACAGTGGCTTCTTTGTTCCCTGTTTATGGCAGCGATAAAGCCATGAGTACAGTACAGCAGCTGCCTCAGAAAGCATTGAACTGCGGCGTTCGGATCTTTTATGTGTACCCCCTCAGGGTATACAGTACACTCTCATCGAAGCCAGCAAATACAGTGCAAGGTCCATTTTCCTCAAAGCATAGCCACCGGGCAAAATAAGATCAAGAATGGGTCTGCTGGAATGATTCTCACAAGATTTGGAGTTCAGGGCCCTGCCATTGAAGCGCCCCTGCTTACTGGAGCGATAAGCCCTGTGGCCCAGCTCAAATCCTTCCTGTGCCGGGGCAGACCACCGACCTGGCCACAGTGTTACCCAGGATTGGATGCTTCCAGGTCTGCTTGGGAATTTTCCCAACTGTTCATTAAATCCTGATTCCTCTCGCCAATAAGATAGCAGCCACAGAGGGGGAACGCAGAGTTAAGAGGGACTACTACACACAAAATTTAGGGAAGGTTTTTTTTTTTTGACACAAAGTCCTCCCCAGTATTTTGTTCCAATCACCAGGATTGGCTGTTTAGCACAATTCTTCAGCCAGGAGGAATAACTAATTAGTGATATCAGCTGACTGAGTTAATGGGTGGAAGAAACCCACGGCAGGACTTTTACTTTCTGACCCCTGGATTTTACATGCACCAAACATTTATCAGTCACTTGTCAGAGCTATGGAATGCATAACTGTCAAACCCAAACAAAAATATATAACCTGATGTCATTTTCATGAGCTCACTCTTGACTACATCTGTTGTGTTACTCACAAACTCAAGAGGTCAGAATATACTGATGTACTTGAAAACAAAAGAAAACAAAAGAAAAATGTCAGACATAACCCTCAGATCTTGCACTTTGGACAAGTCATTGATGAAGTCGTCTGCCGTCATCTCCCTGCACCCTGTAAAATCTCGCACTGTAATGGAATTGCATTCAGCCGGGCGTTTCCACATAGTTCAGACTGGCCTTCAGACAGAATGGCACTATTTGAAACATTAAATATTTTGAATAATTAGAGAGAAATGGAGAAGGACACCAAAGAGAAGAAACTACGGGAAAGGGGGGGGGCGCTCTGTGATTACTTCAGAGCTAGAGAAACATGCGGCGAGAGATTCCAGAGCCAGCTTACCCTATTTTCATTCTCACCAGGGTGTCAGGCATGTCCCTACAGCCGCCGTTATGGAGATAACAGAGGGTTGGCTCCCCCTCAGCTGACAGAGGCAAGTCCACAGAGCTGCTGACCCACTTCTTATCTTCAAGTGCGAAAGCATGTCTGTCACCGACAGCAGAAGGCCCGACACGCGGCCAGAGCCAAGGGAGTGAGGTCACAGTTCGGTTATAACGTTGGAACGCGCGCCGTTCGAGGGTCTTTCCCAGCATGCAACTGGTGTTGAGCTAATACGGAGCGCCACTAGAATTCCGGTATAGCACTAGCAGCACGTCAAATGACATCAGCATCACACAATGAACAAGGAGCTCTGTCACTCGCACTCACACACAGACAAACACACACACACACACACACACACGTGTATTCCGTAATGAGGTGGCCGCAATTCATAATGTGCAGCTTGAATCTACGGATTATTTTAGAAGGAGAAAATAAAATGAGAAGGCTGCAGAAAAAGAGAGAGCGAGAGAATGAGGGAGAGGGAGGGAGGGAGGGAGGGAGACGGAGGTCAGCGGTACGTACCTGCAGACTGTGAGCCGGAGGGTCTTGTAGGAGCCCTTGACCAGAGAGATGGCCTCCTGTCTGGACCCACTCAGCTCCACCTCGTTAATGTTGACCACTTCATCCCCGACCAGCAGGGGGTGCTGCAACAGATCCGCCTTCCCGCCCTCCTCCACCTGGAGAAAGCCCGGAGACACACGGCAAGCGAGGGTCACCGATGCTCGTGGAGCCATTTTCTAAAACAGTACACGACTGATCTACAGGATCGTGTGACTTGAGTGATCTCTGGACATTATTGACCAGGAACCTTCATGTTTTCCATCATTCGTATGGGGTTTCACCATGCCTCAAGAATCTGATTCACGGTCACATAAAGTTGATTCTTCTGGATTTTTTCTAATCGCTCTTCTTCCAAACAGTCATCTTAGTGTATTGATTACAAGGCAGTATCTCCATTTTCCTGTGAGATCATGGTAAATCAACAGATGTATCAACAGTCAGAGTCCCAGTTCCACTGATTGGCTGGTTCAAATCAAGGACCAAATCATTCCCAAAGGATAAAAAATACCTTGGGTTCACTTTTCCTCACATTGGTGTTTCTGGGCTCAAGAGCTCATTCTACATTGGCCTAACTTCATACAAAAGCACCACCACAAACACAAGCCTTCCTTCTCGAGTAAAACACTCATAATATGGTCTGCTTTTGTCTCCAACTTCCCTACAAACCTGTCTCTTTCACTGGATTACACTTTAGTGGCTACTTCTAGCGAGGGATGGCCTTCAGACAGAATGAAGTTATTCAAGGCATGAAATATTTTGAATAATTAGAAATACAGGCGTAGCATTTTACACTTTCTTAGCGGCAGATTGTTGTACCCAAAGAAAAGGCCAGGGGGAATTTACTTAACTTGCTCCCTAAAGGAGCTGAAAAGGAGTCTTTAATTACAGATGTGCTGCCAAGGCGTCGACAATGAACCTATTAATATGGACTCGAACAAAGAGACTAATTCTCTTAACCTTTCCTTAACCCACTGCTTCCACAAGTCGTAGGTCACAGCAACACCATCTCAAAGCTGCAATGCACTGTAAACAGTCTGCCGCGTCCGCATTCAAAAAGGACACAATTAAAGGACGTCTGAAAAACACATTTTAAATCGGTATTCAGGCGACATAAAGTGGGTGTTTTTATCCGCTATCTCGGTTTTTTTTTTGTCTCCCTTTTCCTTTTTTTTTTGTCCCCCTCTTCCTTTTGTCGCTTTTCAGACAAGCCGGGCTTTTGCAAATTCCGTAACTGACATTCCTCTTTTTTCACTCTCTCTCTCTCTCTCTCTCTCGGATCGTTGCCAGGACCCTGGCCACATTCCGGATTGCACTTCCCAGCTTTAAAAAAAAAAATGGGGGGGGGGGGGGGGGGGGGGCACCGTTGGATGTCTGCCTGTTGCCTTATCTTGTTAGGATCTCCAGCACGACCCCGCGAAGAATGTACCAAGCCCTCCTGGCCCTTCCAAGAGCCGCTATACCCCTGTCTAAGCAGCGGCCTCCTTTCTCTCTCTCCCTCCCTCTCTCTCTCTGGAAAAGTGAGACAGAAGCGCTGCAGCACCCTGCTTTTGTGTCTTCAACCCGTGAGGCTGATGGGCCGGGCTCCTCCGCCTTCACCGAAACAGCAGATTCGTTTATGTAGCGCTGAATGGGATCCGTGCGGCGACGTTCACGCCACACACAACAAGCTCTTCCGGCCCTCCTGGCCCTCGCTCCCGATGAAGTCTCGCGCAGTTCAGGCGGTACTTCAGCCTCCACATACGAGTGCACTGAATGCCGAGATCCACCTCAGCTTTCCACAAACTCCCGTTCTCTTATCTGCCCGTCCCTGATGCTTCAGTAATCGCTTTAACTCTTTGCCGACGCCTTCTGGAGTGATGCAGTCAGTGAGGGAAGCCATGGTTCCGACCGCCATTTTGTTTCCATTGAGCTGAACTCTCCACGAAACATATCGGAAAACAAAAAATAGACTTTCTAAAGCAATTCCACCAAGAATTACTACAGACCTTCAGTACACTTGACAGAGAGGTCCCAGTTAACACAATGCTTAGAAGACCCTTGTATGGTAACTATTCCACCCAGATGACAAGGCTCATGTTTTTGTCAAGACCTCTCCCACTTGTTTGGTAATCAAATTTGGTTTAAGGTGTGGTTATTGGCTGCACAACATGCTACATCCAAAACTACAGTATATGCTTTAAAATGTGAAAAATTATATTTTTCCAGTGTTGCCTGCTTGGTTATGGTTCCTAAAATATCCCTAGCCTTGTTGTCAATGCCAGCAAATGCAAACGAGGGTGGATTTTTTTTCCACCTGTTTTTTTTTTTTTAGCAGCGGGATAACCATGCATGGTTAGTCTTTTCGATTGTGGCTGAACGCTGCACAAGTCCAATAATTAGCACAATATTTTTTTAATGAATGGCCATTTCAAACCCCATTACTGCGAGAGCTTTTTACTTGCAGTAAATGGTAATCCGATAAGAGGAAATGACTAGGATGCTGCAGTGTGCATCTGAGCTAATCACTTTACACCACAGCAGCAGTCCAACTACAAACAGACAGAAACATTGGAAATGAGCAGTTATTTTCTTATGAGAATGAATCAAATTAAAATATATGGTGCACAAACATTCCAAGCACAGATTCCAGAGAGGATTCTATGTTTTGGACAAAGTCCTTGATAAATCTGAGTTCACCAGCTGGTCACCGGAAGCTTAAATTAGGCTACAACTCACCTCAGGGGCCCTGCTTTGATGGATAAGGAGGCAGTTACAACATCATTGCATACTAGCAGAGATCCATTTCTTTCTCATGGACAGCAATACAACATCACGTATTGCTAAGGTAGCAACACACAAATCATTCGCAGATTATTCACACAGATTATTCAATCATTTGTATCAGTGGTTTTGATACAAGAGCACTCCAGGTTCCATGACACACAAGTTTCATAGGTTTTTCAAAATTGTGCTTAAGCTCATAGGCCCTTCATCTAAAATGGTCAATGGCAATATTTAGGTGTGATGTGTCTCACACAGAGCCGGCCTAACCCAATAGCGACACAGCGGCTGCTCAAGGCCCCATGACCACCAGGGGGCACCCTAATTATTGTAAAATATAGGTTATATATTATTTATAATGTTGGTTTGGGGGAGAGGAGAGGGCCAAAATCAAATCCTGCTCGACGTCACTGGTCTCATCCATTGCATACAATCCTTACCACTAAATTACATTACACCAGCATTTGTCTTCCAATGGCATACATTATTTGTACACATAAATGTTTCAAACATCATGTACAGGGGATGTATTGGGAACCGTCCTAAGTGTGTTAGGCTATTAGTTTCTAAGGCGTCAGATGTTTATTTTTTATTCAAATTACCCCAGTTTACATTTGTGTTGACAACCATGAGCAGACTACCATAAAAAGCATACCTTTTTCAGGTTAGGAAAAGCCTTGAGTGCTTTTATCAAGCACACTGCAATTATTAATGGATATTGGAGGTCATCCGTTGTTTTTCTTATTTACGTGGAACCCAGGTTATATTTTCCAGACTCACGCAAGATCTAGCATAAGATGAGATGGAAGATATGGAAATTCTCTGGCCAATATAAACAACAGATTTGTTGGTCATATTTGTCTGGTCATATTGGCAGATATTGATACCTCTGCTTTACAGTATAGCCCAAATGCAAACTGCAACTGTGTTTCCTTATTCATGGAAGGAGTATATGAGCACAGGCCGCAGAGCAACAAATGTAGCTTACAGAGCAACAAATGTAGCAAATATTTTGTGTGTAACAAAACATTTCAACTTACTTTATTGTTAAACAGAGAGCATACGTCTATAGAGAACTACCAAGTGTCTGTGTAGCTTTACTTGTGAGTTTGGCTTGGGAAAATAATACATCAAAAATAAATAATACATAAAACTGGTTCAGGTGACTATGATTAGGCCACTTCTTGAGCATGACATTTACCCTTAATTTATAGCAATTATATGAATTATATTACGTGTCACTTCTCTGGTGCACGTGTAACATATCGGCCAATCAAATGGACCGCGATCTTAGCACTGGGTCGATACCAATAAGCGTGTTTTAAGTTATTATTGGCCGATCGCAGATACGGTCTTGATATTGTCATCCATCTCTAATATCTAATGCACATAGATACCTGGAAAATCGATGGTGAGTATCAGAGTGGTTGACACCATGGATCTTATCGTGTTATAACTTCGAAGGTCAATGTTCAAAGCTACAAGAATACCAGTTCTTAACTCTGAGAATATTGCAGGAGATGGACACCGAATGGAAGACCTAACTGGACTTATGATTGCCTGGATTGTAGGCCCCTCACTCACACTACCAGCACACATGTAGGAACAAATTATGCTAATCATGTGGCGACAGATTAGCGGACATACTTTTGTCAGGACCGGCAAAGAGGTTTACAGTGGACAGGATCTTCATGAATGGCCTCATTCTCTGTACAGTAATTAAGAGTTGAAAGTGTGGGGGGGGGGGGGGGGTGGTAGCAATAAAATTACTGCATGTATATCTGGATATTTTCAAATTCACAATAATGCCGCATTGTGACTGATTCATTCCAGTAAGATTTATACCAGGAAATACAATATAACAGGATTTATGTAAGTCTCTCCTTCATTTCTGGAGGGATTTTTCGTGATTTCCTCTTCCCCTTCAGTAATACTGAGTGGTCTGTGTCTCAACTTGACCCATTTCGTACAATCATTTTCACATACTCTGAGGCATTACCCAGGTAACAGACAAGAATAATATTACATTTTAAATGCCATTACAGTTGGGAATTGTAAATAGTAAATAAATCTAAGAATGGTACACTTTTATGACATTATAGCTTCATTGCGTTTACTATGACTCTGGTTACAATGCTCTTATGGGTATATTTATAGGGTGTTTTATCTATAAGGGACTTAACCAAAGCATAATTTCTTCTGGTGAACAGTTTGTCAGTAATTTTGAGATTTTGACATTTACAGTAGTTGGTTTAGGGCTAGTTTTTATACGCAAAACAATATAAACGTTGATTCAGATTATGTAGGCTATTTATTTATTTTCACCTTAAGTCTAATGCCTAAACTTTATCGCTTAGGCCTTGAACAAATAAAACAAATAAAACAAAACATGAATACCATCTCAAATATATTAGATTTTAAAAACAAGTTTTATAAGCAATGTGGGCTATATTGGATAGTTAAAGCACGATACAAATGTCTCTAAGTCATGGCATTATTGACCTCTCCGGATTAATGCTAAATGTTGACTGCTGACACTTGCATCTCCTATTTAAAGCCTTATGTAAATTGATACAAGCAGTTTCAGTGATACCTTACCTTAGAGATGATTAATGCTTCACCATGTTCAAGGCCACCTTTGAGCGTGAAGCCCCAGGGAGCTCCACCCTGGAGACGTGCCTCCACATAGATTAATCTTCCTCTCTGTAATACTGTGCTGAAGCTTGAGCAGTTCCTCTCCATAGTCCTCAACGAGAGAAAAATGGACTGAACTGGTAGGGATTCCTATTCAGTCAACCAAGTCTCTCGTGTTGAAAATAATGAAGTAAGGATGTCGTTTTTGTTTTCCTTTTCTTCTTCTTTTTCAGATCTACTGATGCCAAAACAGGAATCTCCAGTTTTAAGTGAAAATACATTTCCACGCATTATCCTCGGACTCCGGATGAACAACACAATAAAATACAAATTTACATTTTACTTCCGACAATTCCCCGAATGTTCGTCCAACTATCAACAAGTGATATTGGAATAAAGCGATCGGGCGAAAACAAAAACAATGCACAAAAACTAGTCTACTTTCCTAGCTGCCGAAGTTCAGCGACCACGATTTGGTGGAAGCCTTCACTTTTGATCGCTTATCAGCCCTTTTTCTTCTTCCGAGTGCATTTTACCATTACAATAGCATTTGCTACAATTCAGTGGATTGAAAGAAAAGCGGGGGCTCTCGGCAGCGAGCTGGTTGTTTCGGGATGGTCCTGTCAAAACTTTGCAAAGTAAATTTCGCAAAGTTGCGTTTCTAGCGTTTCCCTCTTTCTGTACTTGTACTGTCCTCGGGTTTAGGTCGACTCACCAACAGGATCATGCTATACCAATTCGATTTTACCCCGTTCCCTTGATGCGCCAAATCCACTCATCAAATCCATGGATGCAGGAATCTGCCTTCCCCCCCTCTTCGCAGTTCCCCGAACAGGCGCACGACGACGCATGCGTGAGGTGCGCTACCCGCTCCGCTCAGCTGCCCACAAAGTTCAGTCGAGTCAGAGTCGTGCAGAAACACAGTGATGTATTCCTTTCTTTCAAAACCGCGACGGCACCTTCTAATTTTTGTGACGTAAATATGCCTACCAGTTCAGCACATTCGTAATGTCCCACGGTTCTTCCTTTATTTTACGTTGATTACTTCATCGAAATTCCTGTCCTACCACTCAAAGGGGAAACGGAAGAAAAGAGCATTGTTTCAACGTGACTGGCTCCTTTTTTCAGCTGCATAGCTGTACTATGTCCTTTATAATTGTGTGCAACGATACTACCTGTACAAAACATTAGCACGAGAGGTATTTGAATGGGCATGTAACACAAAACCAACGCTTTCCCCAAAAGGTTTGATGAAAAAGTTGGATCATGTATTTTCCTCCTGGTAATCTCTAGTATTTAGGTCATGCATGTTTGATATCGGCAATAGTCCGCCTACTATCCCCAATTCCAACACGTAGGCTAAACATTTGTCAGTTGGATAGTACATTTTACCAAAATGTTTAAATATTATAATTTCTTGAGGCATGCATGACATGTTCAGGTTTTATTAATTTGCTCAATAAAGGTTATAGATTCAAAAGTTTTGCAGTGGTATGTTCTAATGTGCACAAGTCTTGGCATTGACAAGTGTAGGCATTGCTTTGAGCACTAAACACAGAACAAAAGTATCCTAGAACAGACCTGGTATCAAGTACATCAAACAGGTGTACCCCTAGGCTACGGACCTCAGTATAGCAAATGATCTTCACCAAACCATGGCTGTCCTTTTCAGGCCACCGCTGTCATTAGGGCCCAGGAGGGATATAGCTGGCAATCAACACTGTTTTCAAGAGGCCTTAAACACCATTCTGATCTCAGCAGGATATGTGGCAGGCATAGCACATTTAAAAACGGTTGAACTCTTTATATGAGTCACAGTCACTACATATTTATTGTGGGTTCTAACTGTGAATGTCAAACATAGTTCAACGTTTAGTTAGGCACCTGTCCATCAAGAAATATTGCATTGTGAAAAAGCGCACGCATATTAGGCTATTTTTCAAGCTACAGGGACATCTGGTTTTAATTGGAAAAGAAAGCATTGACATGTACTGAAATATTAGTTCAAGTTTATTATTCACTGGTAGGATAAGTATAGCAAATTATATATAAATAATAATAAAAAAACACTATCTTTTTGGAAAGGAAGAAAAAAGTACTTATCTTTACAAGCAATCAAGTTTGCATCTCCACAAGTACCTTAAATTAAGGTAGTTAACATTCAGGATTCCATCACAATGCAGTCATCAGTCCCCCGAGCAGACACATGTACATACATCATGAATCCTACATTTTCACTACGAAGCAATTTTTATATGTGCCAAGATTACTTCTTGTTCTACAGTTCTAAGAGGCACCATGTGACCAGAGCGCTTCATTTATATGTTATGCAAATAGCAAGGTCTTCATGCGTCGCCCTGCTTCACTGATGGCCTGTTTGAGTAGAGAATTTGCAGGTAGAAAAATAAAACTAGTCACTCAATGAGAATGTGGGAACGGGCAGAAGGGTGTTCGGGGGCAGTAATGTGACAACGGACACTTCCATGCAGTCTCAGAACTGCGGAGGTGATAGAGATCTCCAGCTCTGGCTCTTGTCAGGGCTGCTGGCATCAGCTCACACAATAACCGAACTGTTTGTAGCCAGTGCAATCCTTTATAGTAATACCACTCTTTATCAGTGCCAAATGCAGATTGCTCTCTGGAAACATTTAGCATGACCGGGGATCCGTTTCCCAAAAGGACCTTAGAGTGGAGATCATCTTAGGGTATTTTGTTTTTTATATTACTTTCGATGTTTGTTTTTTTTCGTAATTTTTTTGTCTGTTTCTCCCTCTATCTTTATTGTCTTTTTTATGTCATGTCAGTATTTTTTATATATTTTAATAATTTTTGAATTTAATTAAGCACAAAGGCAAAACACTCTAAGATTAAGATGCTTTTGGGAAACAGGGCCCGGGTCAATTTACACATCTAGAACACTTTGACAGCTCTGATGAGGTTTACATGCAGACAATATAAAGAATAGTGGAAAAACTCTGAACGCATGCAGTCAGACTAGATTTTCTGAATATGCAGTTTATACATGTGAATCATACATTCTGCTTGCATGTAAACGGCATATTCTGATTACAAAATATCCAACCTCTCCTATTCCCAAGATCTGAATTCCAAATAGCATGCATCCACACATGATTACTTATTCAGAATTATTGAACATAAAACCGATGAAGGAATATGCATGTAAACACTCATATAAGACCCAGATCAAATGATGTCATTCTGCACTAAATTGAAAATGTCATTTTGTGGTAAACCATGTGTTTAAGCATTAGCTTTAATGGCATTTTGGCAACTTGTTTAGGTAATTGAACACCATTACTTTGGGTTTAGTATAACCATATAACAGTATACATTTTTTTTTTTTTAAACGTCACGGCTACTTTTTAAGCAACATCTCCCAGCTTTATTCTTATCTTATTTTGCTGGATTTTAAATGAAAAAGAGTTTACATTTATCAACAGAAATACAGCATTTAAACAAATCTGAACAAGATGCAAATGTACCAAGCCTGGTTGTGTCCTCCTTTTATTTGTCGAACAAGAAGATACAGTTTATATGCAAATCAAGTATGACATCACTGTGACGTAAAATGTCCAGAGAATGAGAAAGAGCCATTGTAATCTATTCCGTTTTGGCATTAGCCACGTGGTAAAATAAAGAAAAGGCACGGATTACATCGCATGGAATAATACTGATTCTATAAAACAGGAGACTGGCCATAATTGTTAGTATAAATTATGTAGCATAATCAAAGAACTGGCACGCTTGACACAGCTAAATTAATTGTCATCAATTTGGCTATCGAGTGGTACTTATTTAAATCGACACACTTTAGTTTCAGCTAATTATCAGTCAAAGGTAAAATGTATGGCCTGCATTGTGTCAGTTTTACTGGTCTCCACTGATTTATTGTAAACAAAACTTATCTGGTCTGCCTATTATCATGCCCAATATTCTATTGATTTACAGCAAGCCTTCAGAAAGCTAGTGGCAAACATCTTAAAAAAATGTTCTCAAATAATAACAAAAAACGAATTATGTTACTAGAAATTGAACTCCAACTGGAACCGATGTCATCTCTTTTAGTAGAAATAAACAGCACAAAAAATATTTTTGTGGCTTAAAACTTGGTAGAGGATGTTGTACAGTCGATGTTTTGACAATACCTCTTACATCCTATAGGGGATATTAGCAATATCCCTAAAATATTTTAAATGCAGAACAAATGTGATGAGATATTTCTTGAAGGTTTCTTTCTGTTTGTTGACCATCCCTATAAAAACTTTGTCACTTTTACACACGTAGGAGAGGAGTAGAAGATGTACATTGACTGGACCACAGTTAGACAACACAAGCCACAGGGAAGTGTGGTTTGGAGATTGCCCTGGTATTTGGAATCTTATTTCACCGAAGTTGCCAGATTTCCCACAAATTAATACTTTCTAGATACAAATCACATCGAGAATGAATGCCAGTTATCCAAAAGGAAACCAATATTTTCTTAATATTGCTAAATGAAATCATCATGTTTGATGACCTGGTGGTGACTATAACTTATGAATAGAGCCAGGAGCAGACTGTTACTGCAGTCATGATGTCATACGGTCCCGAGTCAGTTGGTTCAGTGAAGTGTGAGATCATTCAAAGATCTGTGATCACAATAGCACAAATGGCATGTCTCTATATCTATTAATTTTATGAAAAGAAGAGAAGACGAAGAGCTGCTTTAAAAAGTAAATAATGTACATTACACATCAGTATTGCTCACCCAGAATTTACCTGCAGACATTTTAGGAGTTTGTTATTTTATATGGAGTTTGATGTTAGCTTAATACAAAATAATTCCAAAAAATGTTACTGCAGCTGTTGTTCATTAAATAGGGTAGAGACATTTTACCATCTTGACAGGAGGAATTAAAAGAGAGTTAAAATGTCTTGCCTTTTTCTGAGAAGTTTTCTGCTGTCGTTTATAATTCCTAAAGGATAGTAAAATTTGTGGCATGAAAACAATTAAAGTTTTTCTCCTGATGTCAATGGCTCAGTGCAGTCCTTCAGATATAATACCAATCAGGCTGGTTTCAGAAAGAAGTGGTCAAATCCATTATTGATGGCAAATCTAATTCATAACAACAGGACTTTCTCTCCACACCAATCCCTTGTGAATTAAAAAAAAAAAAACAAGATCTCATTTCCAGTGTAGAGCAATGCATTACCTGCTGGATCCAAGAGGTGGCAGTGTTGACAAAGAAACCGAGGCTCCAGTGTTATGGGTCCTGTGTTTTTATCTTGGTTCAGCTGAGCCTCACAAAAGTTTTTCTCCAACCGCTTTGCTCTTAACAGTCCAGATTCAGTGTTTAAAAGTAAATTCCATTGACATTGCAACTAAGAGGCTACCACTGTTGTGCAATTGCAATGCTAATCCAGATAAGAAAAATCCCCCCCCCCCCCCCAATAATTAAATAATAAAAATATATTTTTTACATACAAACTGTTACTTAAATTACACTATAGATTTTCAATTGTATGAAGAAATGTATTTAATAATAGATATAAATGTATTGCAAAACATACCAAATACTGCTACTTTGGTCTTTGTGGGATATCTCCAAATATACAGTAATCAAAAGAATGTTTTGTTTTTTTAAAAAGTGTATACTTATGGTAGACTGTCTGCAGTTAATTTCAGAATGTGCCAATGTGCACATTTTGTGTATGTTCTTAAAACAGTACTAACAAATATCACATCATGGAATTTTCTTTTACATTTAAGGACAACCCACACTTTAAGTTTATTCCAACAGTCTATTAGTGAGTACCAAAAGAAAATTCAGCACACAGCCTCAGAAATGGGAAACGTTTCTCAGGTCTATTTGATTATGCTACGACATAATGTTCTTAGGTTGCTGCATAGTATGAACAAACATATTTCAGTCAAAAGGACCCTTTTCTGGATTGAAAGACAACATTGACCGATTGTGTTGTTGAATATTAAAACCGAAACTTAATTTTGAGGCTTTTCTCTGCGCTTCATTGCCGAGGATTACTCAGGTTTCTGCTGATCCCTGATCCCCACATTGTAAAAATGCAAAAACCTTTAAATGCCATCAAACCTGTTTTGGCAGCTCATAAGCTCAGCTTCTGTTCAGGCTGAGCAAAGTTCACTGTAGATAAAACAATATTAGCCTACATTTCTAGACATATCCAAAAAAAAAAGGCTTGTTCATAATTTTGAATGGTAATATACCACCAGGCACAACATGTGTTGAAAAAAAAAAACTATCTCGAATGTAAAACAAGAAAAAAGAAAGGCTGGTAAATCCTGTTTTCTTCAGCATTTTTATTCATGACTTAATTTTTAAAAAATCTTCTTCTCCCTTTCTGTTTTAGTGCTACATTGCCTGACCTTAAAACTCACCCGCTCACAGTTTAAATAAATGATTTACAGGAATGGTAGTCTGCAACATTGCACTGTTGTGTGACAGATAACTTCACACAATTCATGGATAAGAGAGTAAAACCTTCTTAGAAGATGTTTAATGCTGTTTTTGGAAAATGACAGCAAAAATGAACAAAATGGTATCTGTGCCGATTATATGAAAAATGATCATTAGTTTATTATTATTTGAGTTTCATTAATTCTGATGATTCTACAGTTCACCAGAGGAAATTCAATATCCCCAGTAAGATTGTTTTTATACATAACCAAAAACCTTCCTTAGGTTTTTTTTAAGCCTGTAACCACGTAGCATTAGTTAGTATACACCAAAAAATGCACTTTATTTGAGCAAGGAAATTCAGGTAAATTGGATTCACTGCGAAAAAAAATATATTTAAAAATGGGTCAACCGAGGTAACCACACATCCTCTATTTTTATTCCATCTTTTTTGAGTTTACATGAATAGAGATTTTAAGGACGGAACCGCAGTGGAGGATGAATCCTTTATGAACGCCACGTCAGCCCAAAACGCACCTCTCCCTTCCCTGCTACTTCAAACTTAAATCTGAAGCCAATAATAACATGGATAACAGCACAATGGGCCTTCAGACCTGGAGATTCATGAACGGGCTAGATAACAGGCTAGTAAGTTTCGTTTAAAATAATTGCCATTTTACCCTTAATTACATCTGCACAGTTAATTTATAACAAAACACAGTCCCTTTAGTATAATCAATTGTTTTTGCATACAATCTGGGGTGGCTTTCCCAAAGCGTGTCGTAGCGAAAAGTATGTCGTGAAACGTGTCGTGAAGATATACTTGCCGTTCACGACGCTTCCCCGAAAGTGCTCGTAACCCATTATATATATACTCTAAGCTCGTAACTAAAAGAGATCGTGAAATGTGTCGTGAATTCTGAAGACACATCGGAATCGGGAAAGCCACCCCTGTCTAGTGTATGATGAACATGCAATGCACAAAGCCCCTTACCTAACTGAACTGAGACACAAAATGTGAAACAGATTTGGGAACATCAGCAGTTTAAAGGTCATCCTTTAAGTCTCCCTTAATTTCAGACAAACATGCCTCCATTGCCTGAAACTCGGCATACTAGTGGTATCTATTTTTCTAAACATGAGACATTAGGCATTAGGCTTCAAATTGCATTCATTTAATCCTTTTTTGCGGACACAAAAAGGCATTTTCTCAAACAAATTGCATATTTTCCACAGTAAATGAGATCCCTTTCTGATTTTGGCATCTTTACAGAAAAAAAAAATGCTGTACTAACAAAACATGAAAAGTGTTATCTAGTTTATTTCCCTTTGCATCAAAATGGCATTGATTACAGATATTAATTGTAAAACATATTTTAAAGAATGAGCTCATACTAAATATGCAAACACATATGTTCCATGTGAAAATCAATAGCGGTACATTTAGCAAGATAATAAAGAAAATACAAAGATTAGCCGGCATGTTTACTGGTAAGATCAAATATAAAGAGGTGTCATAAAAATTGCGTACCCTCTAGTTTATTATATTCAATGTTGTATTGTGCAGGCCCAGTAATGGCCAATTTGTGGAAATAACATACACAAATGCTCAAAGCACTAAAACCCATATGTCAGAATTCCATGACTTTGTAGATTTATAAACACTATACTACAGCTGGATGCTAGATATGTTTAAATAAGGTAAATTCTTCTGTCGAAGAATAAGAGGATAAATTAGGTTCCGTTCACACCGATGAAAATCAAAATTAAAATGGACCATATTGGTTTTGAAATATACTTGTGGACACAGACAGACAGACAAGACATGCAGAGTACTTAAAAAAATCGAATTGTCCACACCATAGATGATATAACTTTCAAAACAAAGATAAGAAATTTAACACGACAATTTTATATATTCCATTTAGAAAAACATTCATATTAATAATAGATATGTCTATACATAGCCCATTTAATATATTCATATACTGCCTTTTAAAATTACATGTAGTTCTATACATTATTGCTCTTTACGATAGTGTACTGATTTATGTTTGTTTAATGGCCATTATACTTGATGACATGCACATTTCAAATAGTGGGATTGGTTGTAGTAGGAACTATTACTGTTTTTTACTATAGAAGCTGACTGTGGCTGAATACACAGGGGCAATGTGGCATTAGGACCATCGCCCAATTTGAGTAACGTCTAAGCTCTGTATCTACTTTATTGTGCTGTACATCAGTGAGATCCCTGGTGATCAGACGCAACCCCACCACTTGTGAAGGTGGATAACTTCTTCACAACCAGTCTGCAGGCGCCGATTTTTACACTCCTCCCAGCGGCGGATCCTTCCATTTTCCGCCACCACAAACTTCCACTCCACGTGACTATCAGCAGGCAGGGCGATAGAATTGGCCCAGAACCCATCCTTAGCCCTCCTGAGTGGGAGAAACCTCTCCCAGTTTCCCAGCTCCTGCTGGTTCCCTGCTACAGCCAGGAGCTGCAAGGGTGAGTGGGTAATGTAGTGCACGCAGAAGCTCACCGCAACCGTTTGGGGCGTAGGCCGAACGGCTGCCGACCTCTTACTCGCGGAGCCCCCGTCAAACAAGGCGAGGGTTGCACCGGGTTCCTTTGCGACGCTGATTTTCGCCAGGTTAGAGTCAGCTGACTCCTGGCGGCACTGCTCTGCCGTCCCAGCGTCCCCCAAACCAGCTGCGCCATTCGGACCTTTCCCAGAAGAGCTGATCGACTTATTCATCTCCACACTGCCACCATTCATCCACTCGTTGTAGTCCATGGTTGCTTCCATGATGTTTATCTCTGTTCTCTCACAGTTGTCCTCCGGGCGCTGGTTCCTACTGCAGTCCAGGCTCTTCGTCTTGCTTTCAGCTATCTCGCCGATAGCATTCGCCTGTGATGGGTCACTCAAGGGCTGTTGACGGTCACTCTCGCGCTCATGGGGGGGGGCAGCGGAGGAGCCCGCGGTAATGAAAATCGCTCAGAGGTTCACATTGTTTGCGCAGATGTTGATAGTCGGTTCGAATTTCCTGATGGCTTTTCACAGTTGTCTCCATCACATTTGTCTCTGTAATTCTACAGGTCTCCTCCAGCTGGCTGTTCCTGTTGCTGTCCAGACCATGTACTATATTTTTCTGGAACGTTGAACTGTCGCCTACACTGCTTAACAAATCATCCTGGTGGCTGCTGACTCGTTGATGGTTGTCATCAAAAGAATCGTGACCATTTTTTATGGTTTCGTCCATAGCGCTTAACTTCGTCTTCTCCGAGGTCAGGTCCGATTGGCTGTTCAAGTTCGCATACAGGAACTCTACCTTCTCTTCTGTCTCTATGTCTTGATCAAAATGGCTGTTCTGATCAGCAAGAACAGAGGGGGCACAAATATCTTCGGCGCGTTTGCCTACGTGTTCCTGAGGGACGTCCCGGCATACCCTCACGTGGTCATGAGACTCAGGTACATCGTTAGACTGATGTTGTCCAATAATAGGCCAGCTGAGCTCAGCAGGTGCTCCATCACAGAGACCAGGATCGCGTGGCAATGAAACAACTCCACCACATTCCCTAAAACTTTTGTCCTGGGCTTCGGACACTTCTTCCCTTAGGTTCTCTGAAACTGGAAAACAACATATCATAATGTGATATGCAATATATCATCTTATTTACATTTCTACTTTCGATAATGTAATGTCTGCCCACTGGCTGCATCAAACGCTGGTTTATAGCGAGGCCTTTATATCATGCAGAACATTTAATCACATTTTCATAACAGGCAATTGTTTTTTTCCAAAACTAAAAAAAAAACACATTCTTTTCTAATGTTTCAGTATCATTTTGCTTTAATCCCAACTTTTACTGGTGGGGCTTTGAAAATGAAGACATGACAGTGAAACTAGTTTTTATTTGATTACACATCCTTGCATTGTCCTCTATTTAATGTCTAGGTGCAGATACGACTGGCTCCTTGCAATAAGACTGGGGCTAAAAATAAATTATTAATTTAGGACCCCTCTAGTGATTTTCTTTCATGTTTCTGTATGACTTAGCATGCTTGCTTTCTTATGTGGTCATTTTATATTTACTTATAGCTGATTTGTACTTTATTGCAGCCCTGGCCTTTTATATTCAGTCCATTCTCACTGTACAGCCATTTAACCAACGCTGCTTGGTGCTGCCTTAAAGTTGGCAGACTACCTAAACGCACCCATTCGTACGCCATTGGAAAACAACACTAAGTTAATATTTGACTGTGAAAATCATTGGATAATCCTTTACAAATACTTTTACGTTAATGTTCTAATAGCATGTAGTCTACTGTATTCTCAAAAAATAATTGCAATAATTAAAAACATAATAATGTTTTTAATTGCAATAATAATGTTTCTAATTGCAATAATAATTTCTTACTCTATAAATTCTAGTAGGCTACATTGTTTTGCCTAAAAGAACAAGTTTTCTTGAACAAAATTAAACGATAGTCGACAGTCTTTTCTTTTAAAAATTCCCAACTGTAGGCTAAGTGGTCTGTTTGACTTTGACTCGGACGAGAACAATGTAGCGATTATGTATATAAAATTAAACATTTTACACTACGTAGCCTACCTGTTGACTCAATGTGGCAACGCCTTTCTTCTTTGATTGCCATTTTCTCAACTTCACTCGCTTCTGTCGCTACGGCATTTTCGTCCTTTTTTCTTCTTTGACCCCTCTCAGTTCTGTGTAGGATGATGAACAAAGCCCACACAGACAACATAACAATAATCCCCAAAGCCACCGCTGGCTCGTATCTTCCAAACATACAAAAAAACAAATTAACATCCCGCTCATCCAATGCGATTGGTTTACTTTGCTCGCTGGTCATTGTTATTTGTCGGTAACAACAGGCTCGATAAATTCTCTGGGTCGCGAGTCTTGCTTTGATCGCGCTGTGATCCTCTCTCCGGCTCCGGACGAAATGACCCCTTGTTGCAGCACAAGTAATATCACTTTCCGCAATCAGGTGAGCTCACTGCCAATTGGCTAACACAATCGCAGGGGTCCCGCTGCAGCACCTAAACACAAGCCGTAAGAATATTGAGTGCACAGCAAGCGAACAAGCATTACAGTAACGTTGTCACAATCACACGTCACAACTTGAAATCAATTAACCTTCGTAGCAATTTAGAAAATTGTGTTCGTGAAGAGATCAACCGTGTCTTTGGAGGAATTATACGGATTCACACTGTGAAATAGCACGGTTTATCCACGGATAATCGATTCCACCGCAATAATAGGCTACAATACTTAGGCTAATATAATATTTATGGGGAACATTCAACTGGGAAGCTTTTTTTCCTTCAAATAAATGGGTAGGCTACAGTATATTTCAGAAATTGTCCATGTATAATGTCCTTGTAGTATTATACTGTCCTTGCTCTATGTCGCAGTAAATTATTCAAACCTACAAAAGCATACTCAGACTTAAACACACGTTTTCCTACAGAACCTATAAGAGGGATTAGCTCGTTTAAGAATATTACCTACCAAGCTTGTCCTTGGCTGGTAGCTCAGTATAAAAAAGAAAAAAAAGAAACGATGACTCAGAAACATATTAGGAAGAGAGGCTATATTTTATTAAATCATTGACACAATACCACCCCTCATCACCACTCTCTCTCTCTCTCTCTCTCTCTCTCTCTCTCTCTCTCTCTAGATATATATATATATATACGTATAAAACGTGAATGATTTAATCTTGATATCTAAATTTCTATATAAATGTAACAATGTGCCATGTAATTCTGAGAGATTAACTTGAGTAGAGATAAGATTTAACAGCCTTTTGATGTTCTAACAGCAGTTTGTTCATGGTGTTTCTCATAGGTAGCCTAGAAAAAACGTCTCCAAGCAAAGACAATAATATTCCTCTAGAATAAAGACAGGCTAGAATACAGTAGCCTACAAGACAAGCCTATATCTTCTTACTGTAATGGCAGAAAGACACAGAATAAAAAAACTAAACTGTTGTTTTTGTTCATTTTATTCATTTATTTTTTAGCTGGGAAACAAAAAGTGTTTAACCTATATTTATGAATGATGTATTTATAGCAGGTACTGAGAACAAGCCATAGTTAAAGAAATATACAGTATAATAGCATCTGTGAAGCAAGCTAGTCAAACTAGTTAGCTGGTGATGCTAAACAAGCAAGACTGTGATATGCTGTTAAAGGAAAGTGCATTGAAATTGCATTTATTTATGTGACAAAAAGTGAAAGATGTTGTCAGACATGTTTATGATTCAAAAGTATTATTTAAGGGAGGTGCTGGTTGGCTCATTCTGCTGAGATGCTGGGCTTCAGTGTGTGGATGCCCCCCATGGTCTGATTGTAGCCTACCAGTGCCATAATTGGTCACAGCATCACCAAGGGCTCTATCTTGACGATCTTGGCGCATCGTCTGAAATGCTAGGCACAAGTGCATTTAGGGCGTGTCCAAGTCCACTTTTGCTAGTTAGACGGCGCCTTATTTGAGCGCTAAATGAGACGCAAGGTCTTAATGGGCTGAACTTAGCCTCTTCATTAATTATAGGTGTGTCTTGGGCATAGGATGCAATAAACCAATCAAAATGTCATATCCCATTTCCTTTAAAAGCCTGCTTTTCCACCTTGGCAGATTGCTATATGCTATATATTGCTCATGCGTGTGTAGTGCGAGCAAGGAATAGGCTATATAGATCAATTGTAACGTTCTGTTCCCGTTCTGTTCCCATCCTGTCCGTTTTCCATGTTTTACCTTTTCCCTCCGTGTCATGTTGGATTCCCTTTGTCCGTGTTTTCCCCGTTGCTACAGACTGGGCGTGTTCCTTCTGTTTGTTTCACTCTTTTCCCCCACTCCGGTTTCAACCTATCTCCTTTCCCCGTTGCTGCATGCATTCCACACCTGTCAATTAGTCAATCACCCTCGGTTACATTCCGCACGCTTTCTTTATTGTTTTCAATTTCACTTCCCTATTTAACCCTCCGGCTGGCTGCAATTCAGCGCCAGTTTGTTAACGTTCGCCGTTTGTATCCTGGTCCTTTGTTTCCCCGTCCTGTGCCCTAAGAGACCTGCTGTTGTTATTGAACTAGCCCTGTCTGTTTGCGGTTTTCCTGCCTGAACTCTGTCTTAATTACCAGCTTCCACTGTGTCTGCCAGTCTGTAGCTGTGAACCACTCCCTGTGTGTTGCGGTACCTCTGCCTCCATCTGACGTTGCGCCCGCAGTTTGGTGTTCTGCCTTTCCACCCTACAGTGGTTCCTGTCCGGCCGTGGCTACCGCCATTGCTACGGTTACGGTTCCAGCCTCCACTGTGGCCCTGCTGCCCCAACCGGGCCAACCTGAGCTCCGCTACACTGCTCTGCCTTGCCGTATCCAGCCATATCCCTTCCCCTGCTTCCAGTCCAGATCCAGTCCAGTTCCAGTCCAGTTCCAGTCCAGTTCCGGTCTGGAACATTACAGCGTTCCAGTACTCCTGTTCCAGTTGAACCGCTCCAGTCCCCTGTTTCAAGTCCAGTTCCGGTTTGGAACTACTTCATGTTCCCGTGATCCAGTTCCTGTTGGACTTTCCAGTCCAGATCCAGTCCAGTTCCGGTTTGGAACTACTCCATGTTCCGGTGATCCAGCTCCAGTAGTCCGTTCCAGTTTCCTGTCCAGTTCCGGCTTGGAACTTCCGGTGACGATCCAAGTCCAGCTCCGGCTTGGAGCAGATCCAAGCGCCGGAGAAATCCCTAGCCTCTCTATTATTGTTGTGTTTAATCTGTGTACGGCTTGGGACTACCCCAAGCTCCTTAATAAATCACCTTTTCTGTCCCCCTGTCTCCTGGTCGTTGCATTTGGGTTCAGCCCGTGGTAGGTTCGTGACATCAATAGTATGATCAATATTATTCGGAGTAACCATTATGAAGCGTTTTGATATAAACACTAATAATCTTTAACATGAGGGTTTAACACTGGCACTGGTTCCCGGTAATTCCCGATAGTGCTGTTATTTTAGAAAATATATGCGGTTAAATTTAGTTAAAAGCACCCGCAAAGGCTGAGAACCAGAATATAGCTTCCGCCTCACCTTAGAAAACGCTAAATTAGCCTGCTTGTTTAACGAATTTCGTTTGATTATAGGCTACAATGAAGCATTGTCAAACATCAATTCCATAAAGATGTTTTCATGGAGTTCTCGAAGTTGAAGCTTCATCCAAAGTTCATTACGTGCATTCTAATATTGATTAATAACATAAATACCGTTATTTTGCCTTAATGATGACACTAAATACAATAAAGCTCTCAGGTTGGGAACCTATAGGTTCACGCATGTTTTCCCTTGTTTTATAATGTCCTGCTTATGGAAATGTGACCAATGCTTTTATAACAAGTCCACTTTCCCAGGAAGACAGTGAAAAGTGTGATTTACAGCAGGTGAAAAAGACCTGCTCCTGCATGAAGTTAAAGTGCACATGCAGAGAATGGCATTAAAATTAATTGTGAATTAATTGTGTAATGTGCTGCAAATTAGTTTTCGTTTCTAATTAGACTCTTCGTTCTCTTTAAAATCATTCTCTACAGTTGTGGAATAACAGGTGAAATCAGCAGGGTTTTAATAAGCTGAGAGTATGGAAACCTGGTCACTGTAATTAAAAAAATATGAAGGACAAAGAAAAAGGTTAAAATTCAGTTAGAATGATGAAATTTAAATTAATCTCTATTTTTTAACCGTAGGCTATCAAAAAAACCTTATGCACAGCGAATCCCGGGGACTGTAGCCTAGTCTATTTGAAAAACAATAAATGCAATATTCACTGGACAAGTTTTTGAACTTTTTTCAGTCACAACCATTCTATTTACTTACAGGCTGTAGGCTTAGATGAGCTGTATTGTAATGACATCTGAAACGCATTTTCAGAACTCAAATGTCCGTCTATTTCAATGCGTGAGTTTTCCATTGAATTGCAATTCACACATTAGGTGTAAATGACAATTTGCGCATTAAGCTTGATATAGGTGTTATCAGCAAAGTTTTCAATGGATAGCCATTGGCTAAGTCATAGCTTGATCCAGGATAATTATGAATAGTCTACATGTAACCTTACACATACCATCGCGTTGATGGAGTGCGCTGAAAGCAACTTAATGCGGCATTCCCCTTCGCTGAGGGACAGGTAGCCTATGTGGTCTTTGACCTATGGATCCTTTTATTATTATACATTTTTTGATATAGCCTACACAATAATAATATTTCACATAATATTATAATATTATTATAATATAATAATATTGTAATCTTGATATTTTTAGTCATGCTTGTGCGTGCCCCTGTGTGTAACAGACAGAGGGGTGTATGCGCCTATGTGACGCACTTATATGCGCTGTTAAAATAACATGTAAACAACTGTGATATGACTTTAGACCAGGTTTGCGGTGGTTTTAGCACAAGCGCTTTCTGTTGACTCAAGATAGCAATACGCCAAAAATTATCCAGGCCACACCTCATCTTTAGACAAACCCGCCCCCATTCACTTGCTGTGGGCGCAAGATCACTTGGTATTTAAACGACGTGAGCGCTAGGGGCTATAATGAACCCTGCCTCGGGTGTAAGATAGCAAAGACACTTGCGTTACGGTTATCGCTGCTTAGCGCCGGGTGTAAGATAGGGCCCCAATGGTTTCGTAAACCTGATAGTCATCATGGATAGTTGTCAATGAAAAATGTACCCTTTGTATAGATCTTATGAAGGATTTCATCATTTGACTCTCACACGGGCACAAATTCACTATTCAGGTTTACCCTAACCCACAGGCCCTTGTTAAAAATGGGGTCATTCAAAGATTTAAGAGCCTTTTCTGACTCTTTCAGATAGTCTAAAGTACAAGTAGCTTTATTCAATGTCTTAAGATCTGGCTAAGAACAATCCTTCTGGAATCCTGAAAGTAATCCTTGTCCTTGTGTTATCCTTTCTTCTTTTCCATTCTCAGTTCATTCTCTTTCTGCCTTTTTCAACATGACGTTGACAAAAACCCTGATACTCCTCATCCTCCACTCACAGGACTGCTGGCGAAACAGCCGGATCCACACCCAGGAGCTAAGTATCAGCTGCCGGAAATCACGGCAGGTGGAGCCAAAGGCAATGACGTCGCTGGCGGGAAGCATGGACAGAATCTCCACCAACTGAGCAGGCGGGGTCGGAAGGCAGGATTATGTACGGAAACTATCTTTTTGCAGCACTTTCTCAATGAGCATAACACAAGCTTAATACTACATTGTAAATACTACCAGTGTGTCTGGCAGGCCAACATTAAGCACAGTACCAATAATCACTGTCCCAAATTGGACCTTTATATTCCCTTTTTTTTTTTTTTTTGCAATTTGGAAAATCCCATTCCAACCTTTATCACTAATCTCATTGTTAATGGAATTGTCTTTGTCACACTAACTGCCACAAGCTTTGTAGAAATTGTCTCACCATTTCAGGTGGCAGAGACTGAATCGTTGCTTGCAATGTGTCGTCTTCATCGGCCGAGGCAGCGTTTCCCTTGTTGGGCTATAACATGGAAGAACTGTACAAATGGACGCCATCTTATCCACAGTGTATATTGTACGTTTCAAGAATTTAGAAAACAAGTCCTTGAATAGGGTATTACTTGATACCGACAATAGGTCGTCCTGTTGCGTGAGATTCGTCACGATGATTCTTTCTTTTCCACAGTTTTCGACCCATGATTCTTTGATTATCTCCTATTAATATAAATTAAAACTAATCATTTTCGAAATGACCTTTTAAGTGCTTTGAAATCCCAGTGACATAAAATCTTTACGAAATTTATAGATTCTATACACAAAATTCTCCTGTCACTCAGGCAACTATGGTTCTATGACATCATAGCATGACCTTATGATTGCGTTGCTTTAGATATGCAGTGCATTTATGTTTTTTCAGTAATTACAAAGCTGGGAAGAGAGGCTCTTTTGCCCATCAGTGTGATTAGCTTAGTGTGTGCACTTGCAAGGTCACGCACATTGTATCTCCATCGCTCCACCTTTCAGGAAGTATCTTTTCATCTAAATAATCTAACTTCTGATGCTTAAGCCTGTGTTTTCATCTTTTTATTCATAATAGAAACAGCAGAATATGTACATAAGACTGTGGAAATAATTATTCTCGCGCCCTGGTGATTTATGAACTATTGTTTGTTTCCGATTGAAGCCGGGGATCCTCCAACGTACGTCCCAGTTGGATATTCTCGCAGAGAATGAGAGCATGCAGACCCCCAAAGAGAGATTAGGGAGGATTCCCTTTGTACCTCAATGCTGTGGTCCGCTGAATGAAGGACCACTACCCCCTTTTTCCTCATCATGAATGAAAAATGAGCGCTGCACTGGGATTGTCCGCAGGGTGGGAAAGTACAACATCTATGGGTCTCTTAAGACAGCCTCATGTGCAACTTGAAATAAACACATGGATTGGCTTCACAAGCATGAAACAAGGTTTGTTGTCCAACAAAAGCAATTACTATGCCATTAAGCTGGTTTTGTTCAGCTGAGAGTTTAAATTTTGAGTTTTTTTAATCCTTTTTTTAAGTTCTTATACTGCCCCCTACAGGAAGATTTGGTATTGGTCTTTTGGAGTCTGTGTCAGACCTTCAACCCTTGTGTTTAGAAATTACATACTATTCAAAGGATTTAAAAAAGAAATTAAAAAAATATTTTCCTGTTTATAAATTTGGAAAAAGTGAGTATACTTCTACATCTATCTACATCATTGCTTAATAAGCTCTAAAAGTTTAAAAAAAGACAATGATTGCACAAACCTATCAAACTCCTACAGCTTAAAAAACTGTTAGACACGAGAAGTCGTTTGTGACGATATTATTGTGACACCACATTGGGAAATGATACATGAATGAAAGCACACTCCCAGAGGAAAAGAAGAGCCATCTCTGTCTATCCCCTGTGTTGGGTAAGAAAATGAGCAATAAAACTTATGACCACTGTGTCATTACTCCATCTCACAGCTGCAATGTACCTTTATATTGTGCAAGTTACAGACATCATTACTTTCAATGATTAATTTTTACCACAAATATCCTTGCATGACAGAACAATATTAGCAGCCATGCAAGTGATTATTAACTAACTTACATTTTGTCAAATAACTGACATCAGTTGGAGAATTTGTGTTGCTTCATTGATTGGAATAACCAACAACAGTGCCTGTACTTGTTTGCTGCAGGTATCAGTTTCTTTGTTGCCATGCAAATTAAAAAACTTGTACAACCTGACTGTTGTCACACTGTTGTAGATGCAGAGGGATGACAAAGCTTTTTCGGTTGTCCTGTTGTACCTGGGCTTACACCTGACTTCACAGAAAGAAAGGGAAAAAAAGTAAATAAAATTTTACTAACCAGATTAAGGTTAAGATTAAACAGATTAAAACTTTTATTTATCAAGCAATGTGTAAACTGTGAGATCATTACCTATACTTTGTATTAATGGTTCAGTTTGTAAGTGTACAGTTTCAGGGTTGGGGCCCATTTTGAATGGTATTGAGAATTGCTGATAAATTCCTACTAATTCTTTAAAATTTTCATTTGAATTGAAAATAGTGACAGGATATAGAATTTGAATAAAAGGAAATTGAATTGAATTTATTTAATTTATCCATTAAATCAATGCTTATTTGATATTAATAGCATACTGGTACAATAAATATGTCTAAAGCATGACTGAAACATTTAGTTTTTTAAGCAACAAAACATAACATTTTTTTTACCAATCCTAGTATTTTGAAGAAAGACCGTTGAAAATGTATGATGATTTCACAACAGTATTTGACATTGAAGGTAGTATTTTAAATGCTACAAACATTGTTTGTGAAAAGTGATTAGTGGCGGATGTTTTTGGAAGCATATCTGTAGAGACATGTTCTATAAATAAGTAGAATTTCTTTGAATGACATTGAATTACAAATTCAATGTCATTCAAAGACATTCAAATTCAAATTCTGCATGTGGATATTTACTGAATAAAGGTAGCAGGACAAATGATTTATTTGGGCATTCAGAAAAATGAACACTTCAGACCCACTCAGAATTAAATTAAATTAAACTAAATTGTTATCTGTAGCACATATATTTTCATATGTGCAAGCTCACGCATCTCTTTTAGCCATCAGACAAGATAACAGATCAACCTACACAATAGATACTCCTGAAGTCATGTGCTGTGTATATGGAAACACCAAAGTTCCTGTTTTGCCTTTCTAGACAGAACTTACAAATATGCAGCTCGCAAGTTTTACCGTCCGAGCAGCAACTTGGGATAGCACAGCAGCGGGGCTGCGGCACCTGCCTGAATCTAGATGTGTTTTCTGTCCTCGTCAAGTTGCTGTACTAACATGTACCTCTTTCTGATGCCAAGGATTACGCGCATCTCTCCAATGCGGGAAAAAAGGTGTTTTTTTCTGAAGAGCCTCTCCCTCCTTAGCCTGAAACCCTGGTGATTATGGTGCAATGCCAGAGGCCGTCGAGCCAAGTAGCGCCGTCATGGATCACGGCCCAGAAAGCATACCCTTGTAAGGGCAAACGAACGCTCCGAAAGCATCGCTCTGCCGTGGTGACTTTTGACCAATGTGCTGCACAGATCATGAACGCGGTTGCCTCCATAGTGCGGTGGGGTGCCTGCCAAGGTCATCTAAGGTCAGCAGGGGCCCACCCACAAGAAGTGGCACCGAACCTCCATGAGGTATAGATGCAAAATTCCAAACCCATCTGCCTGTAGTGCAGAGGAAGAATGGGGAAGATTCAATACAGGAAGTGCCTGTAGTGCCGGTAGGAAGAATATGCAACTGGGTCGGGTGAGATCCGCCCTTATGAATGCTCATTTTTGCCAGCTTCATCTGTAGGTACACGTTTACATTATCTGTGAGCTATCTGACAATTCCTTTATTAACATAAGCTTTGCTACACCAAACTGGAACAATCTTCGTGGATTCATTCTGTGAATCTACTCCTGAGTATGTCATGTAAAATGTTTCAAAAACATTTACATTTCTGCTGCCACCTTGTGGAAAACGTCAGGTGACAACCCTACATACTGTAGGTTAAACACATTTATGTATCAATCTATGTAGTTTTGTGTGGGCACATACTTACCTTAGAGTATGGGCCGATGACTTTATTAGTGGGCCTCTCTCTTAAGACATTAAAGGCTTGATTTCCTAAGACCATTAGCGTGTATAAAACCTTTTAGCACACACAAAACCAATAACATTGCCAATGATTGGTCATGGTATTTGTTTTGCACCAATCATTGGTTGTGTTATTACTTTCGCGTGTGCCAAAAGGTTTTGCACACGCTACCAGTCTTAGTAAATCAGGCCCTAAATGCACTGTGTAGTGGCCTTCAATATGTTAAGAATATAACTCAAGTTCTCTCTCTTTGTAAGTCACACTGGTTAAGAGTGCCTGCTAAATGAATGTAATTTAATATAACTAAGTAGCCAACTTTAGAAAAGGGGAACATAGAAGAAACTGTGTTTGTCATCAAAAATAAGTGGGAAATGTGAAACCACTAGATGACTAATGTTAAAAAGTTATTCTGAAAATGCACTTGTGACATAGATAGAATTACTAGACCGGCTGATATTGTCACTCAATTTGTGACATAGAGAACACATACTGTATCTTAAATTTTAAAATATTTTATTTATGATAAATACACATCTATATACTAGAGGATTCTAAACCAAAAGCTCTCCATGGCACATGGTGGGGTCAGCTGCAGCAATGTTTTAGCACTTACTAAGCCAAGAAAGACCGATATAATGAAATAGTGACATTTGACACAGCTGACACCACATAAACCTAAATGTTTTTTTTACTTAGCTTGCAACTACTGTGGACTCCCAGACAGTCACAGTTTGCTAATGATGTCGTATTCTAGGCTCAAAGCATTATTGAGCCTAGTCTGCACTGCTGTAGCATACTTTTACTAACTGAGCCACTCAGACGCTTTATTCTTTTCTTTGGCATGGCCTTTATAATATTATCATTACACATTTACCTTACATATAGAAATGTTCAGTGTCTTTGTGACAACCTATTGATAAGACTGCTTTTTGGGCCCAAGGACCTATATTACCATGGGGGCAAATCAGTGAATCATGAAGACAACTGCCAATCTAATTAAGTCTAAATAAATTGCATACTGCTAATTTATGAAATGTTAAAATTAATGTGATATAGTGCACTACTTATAAAGCCCCCACTGTACTGATTGCATTCTCTATACAATTTTTTATTTTTATTTTTATTTTGTGGAAGCACAAAAATCTTGACAAAAATCTGTAAAAAGATATTACTTGGATAATATCGAGCTTTTGGATAATATCGAGATTATGTCGAGCTTTTCTGCCAAAATAGTGTCATCGAGAAGCAGTGTCTTTGGACAAAATATTGAATATATTTTAATATATTTAATATTTAATATCATAGTAACATCTTTTTCCATTGTTTTGTGGTCTATTTGTTTTTATATTTTTGCTAACAACAACGGTTGTGTTAACGCATTTGTATGAGATTGACTTGCTTTTTCCTATCCTCGTTACGTAGCCTTTAAAGTGAATACATATATAGAAGTGATTTACTGAATGTGGGCCATCGCCTCTTTGTGAACACCATCGGTCGATCTGTGGAATATGTGCATCAGTAGAGACTGAACATAAACATCATGTGATATGTAGCAGAGATTTTCATACTCGACGAGATCTTCACTCAGGCCCAAACTGCGCACATTGGGCATAACTCATCACGAAAACGAAAGAGGAATTAGACCTTTTTACGATGAACGATCTTTGTTGGCAGTGACGCCATTCGCTTGACGGGAACTGCAAGGCTGCAGATTCAGTAGGCTATCCTCATTCCAGTTCAGTTTTGATATTTTAGCGTCACTGTACCAAGTTACCACTGTACCGGTTATTTTAGAGCAAAATGTTAAGTAAATCATGTTGTACATACAGCACTGGAGCGCTCTCAATAGTCTTACTAATTATAGGCATCGCGTTGGTGTTGTCGCAGGTGTTTCAAAACGTACTGTACTCGAGGGTAAAGGAGGTGAGTTGTGAAACTGCTTGGACACAGCGTGTTGCTCTGATGTGCCGTTTTACCTATTTGTTTTTGTTCAACAAGATAGTCAGACTTAGATTGCGTGTCTTTCACACAGCAGCTAACGACTTAAAACCAAGACTGAAATGTAGGTAGCTGTGGAGCTAAGTTAGCTAGCAAAATGCTTTGTTCTTATTTGTGCTTATTCCCAGTGTCATTAAGGCGTCTAAGACGCTTCGAATGATTATAATTTAGTATTAGTTACCTAAGTTAGATAATTAACTAACGTTATGTGGATATGTTTTTTTTTTTAAAACTAGCATATAGTTTACTGCCATAGCCAGCTATAATGCTAACTTAGCATAGCTATCTTTAGTTAATACTGGAGAGCTGAAGCAATTCAATAGAAGTTAAGTAACTACCTTGCTCTGTTACAGCGGCACACCCCCTAGCAAGGTAACGTAGTTACTTAACTTCTATTGAATTGCTTCTGCTCTCCAGTATTCTAAAGTTAGCTAGGCTAAGTTAGCATTCTAGCTGGCTATGGCAGTAACATATGCTAGTTTTTTAAAAACATATCCACATAACGTTAGTTAATTATCTAACTTAGGTAACATACTAAATTATATAATTCGAAGCGTCTTAGACGCCTTAAATGACACTGGGAATAAGCTGGACGTCTCCAGTATTAGCTAACTAGCTATCTTTAGTTAATACTGGAGAGCTGAAGCAATTCAATAGAAGTTAAGTAACTAACGTTACCTTGCTCAAAGCAAAGGTACAGCGGCACACCCCCTAGCAAGGAAGCCTCCCTCGCTAGCAAATATTCTGCCGCCCCAACGTGTTAGCTAGCGTGTGGCTAGTTAGCTTGCTGCCTACTGTTGCCGAATAAAGTAGATAACGTATAGCAGTGGTTCTCAAACTCGGTCCTGGGGCCCCCTATCTATGCTGGTTTTTGATCCGAGAATTTTAACAAGCTGTTCATTTTTCTTAATTGCACTTTTCATGTTTTGATGGATTATTTACCATCTTAATGGCTGCATGCCATGTAGAATAAATGTCCCATGTTCACATTTTGCTTATTGTGCTATATTGCAAACAATTTAATTAAAAGACATAATCACATAAAAGAGTTAACAAAATGTTATAACTGATCAAATGAAAGACTAAGGTGAATCAATATGCTCTTAATTAGGTCGTTGAACACATGCGTTTAAGTTCTTTCATAATTTTGTTTCCTTAAATTTAACACAATGCAGGTTCGGCTCATTATCAATTTGCGTTGTCTTTGAATTGTTCATTATCAAATGGTTAGTTTTTGTGGCCATGTGTCCACACTTTCACTTTCACCAGTTAGGAGCCTATTGATTCACCTCACCATTTCATTTGCTCAGTTTTGTTTCCTCTTTTAATGAAATTGTTTGCAATATAGCACTATAAGCAAAATGTGAACATGGGACATTTATTCTACATGGCATGCATAGCTATATTTTCTGACATAATTTGGTTTAAGAGGGCAAATAATCCATCAAAACATGAAAAGTGCAGTTAAGAAAAATAAACAGCTTGTTAAAATTCTCGGATCGCAATTGCGGTTGGAACGAAAACCATCTTAGACAGAGGGGCCCCAGGATCGAGTTTGAGAACCCCTGCCGGATAGTGATCATCTCAAGAAAACAATCTTAATTTTCCTTTCAACTGTATCAGATTATTACAGAGCCCCCCAGGCACCCTCGGTGAAAAACAAAATACCAAAGCAACGATAATCAATGACGTGGAAATCCGTACTGTCGGTTTCGCAATCCGTATGTTTTCCCAGGTTGAGATTTGTTTTTCCACCTAGGCTTCATTGGAGGGATACGTAGATTATGGTCCTTATTTGGATAATTATTTCTGTTACGGATGTTGATGAATTGTAATGTATTTATTCATTTACATGTTAATTACTTAGCAAAAGATACATATATTATATATTAAGATCCAATATATCTTGTGTTCTGTGAAAATGAGAACTATCTAGGTGAATGTATGCTTATTTTAAGTGGCAGACTTAAGTCGGGCACAAAATCACATGTCATTGGCTGGATTGGTACTGCATGTGTGCATTTAGTGATCCAGTGTCTTTGATCTGCAGGAAATTGTGTTGAAGAATGGCACTGATGCATTTGTGGCCTGGGAGAATCCACCTCCCCCAGTATATATGCAGTTCTACTTCTTTAATCTTACCAATCCTACAGAGGTGCTGAAAGGAGAACGTCCAGCAGTGGTTGAGATTGGCCCTTACACCTACAGGTAAAAACAGGTTCTGTGAGTTTTTAAAATATTCTTCCACTACTTGCACTTAAGCAGACTGCAGTTGGCCAATTGGTCAAAGGAGTCAATGGTGCACGCTAAGGCAGTGGAACCCTTTACAAGCCTTTACTATGGCATTTTAATGTACTGAAAATGATGTGCCACTCTGGGAGAAGGTCAGCTTTGCGTGGCCAGGGCTTTAATTCCAGACCTTGAGGCTTATCACTGAACCAGTTGCTTGTGGTTTGGCTGGATGTGTTAAGTTTTTGGAATGCATTCTATTTTATTTTATAGATATAATACCACCCCCGAGGCAAATAATGTGTGATGACTGTTCCAATGACTCAAGTCTGAGGTAGAGTGTCAGTGTGCCAAAAAAAATCATTAGCAGCAGTCACTAGGACAAAGGCCATCTTAGACACCAAAATGTAGATTTATTGTATGAGTTCTGAGGCCCATGAGTCATATTGTCCATTACATGCTCCCTGTACAGCACGCTGTCTCTGTCTCTCTTAACAGATATGTACATACAGTGCATTTATGAGTATTAATAATAATAATAATAATAATAATAATAATAATAATAATAATAATAATAATAATTATTATTATTATTATTATTATTATTATTATTATTATTATTATTATTATTATTACAGAAATAAATTCCAGGAAATGTTCTTAGGGATATTATTCACCCAGATTTCAGAACATTGATGTCAGACATTTATGTAATTCAAAATCATTCTCCCTGCAGAGAATTCCGTCCGATGGAGCATGTGAGCTTTTTGGAGAACGGAACCGGAGTATCTGCTGTCAATCCCAAAACTTATGTGTTTGAGGCCAACATGTCTATAGGACCTGAGAATGACCTCATCAGAACCGTGAACGTTCCTGTAGTGGTGAGATGTGTGCAGTGCTGCTATCAACAGTTTATTGTCAGAGAAGCAAAACTACTCCTCTGGTGAAATTCATAGGGAATATTTTATGTACCTGGGGAAATGAAAACATTTGGTTTACAGTGCCTCACTGACTCTAAATTCTGAGTCTTATCTCCAGTGAATAGTTTCATATACGGTATGAATAACCAGTACTTAATGATTAATGGCAGATGGCTTCAGTACTTAGTTATTTACCATTATGTTAATTATTAGCGTAACATTGCATTCAGTATTTCAGTATTTGCAAGCGCTTGTAAGAGGTTTTTTTCTTTCCCAGACGGTGATGGAAATGGTTACAAACGGCCCTTTCAGGGCCTTGAGCATCATAATCTCGGCGTACATGAAGTCTAAAAACGAAGGCCTATTCACGACACGCACCGTTGGAGAACTTCTCTGGGGCTATGAAGATCCCTTGCTAAAATTTATCTCTATGGTAAATCATACTGTGGATCCTCATTTTGGTCTGTTCTATAAGGTGAGTCAAAATCTCAGAAGTGGTCGGTTTAAAAAAAAACCAAAAAAAAAAAACCATGAACATTTAGCATTTGGTATATTTTGCTCTGGTCTTTTTTTTAGGACTTAACACATTGAGTAACCTGACAGGGTCTCTGGCTTTTTATCAGACTTTCTAGAAAATTGGTTATTGTACAAACTATGAGGAAGTATGAGATTTCAACAGCCAGTTTTTGAAGAGAGACATGTTGTTTAAGACCCATGCAGTGACCTCTAGATAATTTTTAATGGATCACCAGCAGTTCAATAACACGAGAAAGCTCTGTAGACTGCCTATTCTGTCATTGGAAGAGAATCTCTCCCATTTCCTTCAGTAAAACATTTAATGAGAGACCCCAGTGTTTGGGGGAAGCATGTAGCCTACTATAGAAGCAGTTATTCCTGAAAAAAATATATATGCTAATTACTGTACATTACCAGTATTTTTTATTTTGTATGTTTAGAAAGTAGGTACAGAAGGCATTGTGACAGGAAAAAAAAAAGGTTCTTCTGTTTGCATTGCAAGTAGAGCTTAGTTTTGTATAAGGCCAGTGTGATAAGTTTGAGCTATCATTTATGAGCTAAGGATTGTTTTTCCATTGCTTTACAACTTAAGAAGAAAGCTTTTCTTTCATCACAGTTTGAAATTTCAATAATAAGTGCCATCTTCTGAACGACATAATTTGCACGAGTAAAAGCCATATCAAAGATCTGTGAATTATATCTGATATGCTAGTTAAATAAGTTCCCTTAACTCATTCAATGCCAGAGTGTTCTGGAACACTAAGCCCCAGCAGTGCCTAGCCAATATGGCTGCTGACATTCTAAATTTTCGATTGATCCTGCCAATGTGCAACCTTCTAATAAAACACATTATTTTACCCATTGAACAGAATTATTTGTTAATGAGGATAGATGGCACACCTGCTGGTTCAGTTCACTATTAGATCAACGTCAAACAATATTGATGGTAATATAAATAATTTATTTTCATTCTTTTCAGTTTGGTTACCAGGACTCTTACATTTGTGATGTGTAACAGTGAAAACAGTTTTCCACAAAACTCAGCTCTGGCATATCTATAGATATGTAAAAATGAACAATAAACATAATCACTGTTAATTTGTATAGATATTTTAAAATGAGTCCGCTTTTCAACAAAACTGTTCAACAAAAAAAGTTATCCTAAGGCAAAGTAACGTGGCGCAGAAACGTGTTGGTAGCCTGCAAATTAACCGAGACGCCTTATTCCCACGCCTCGATGTTGGTTTACGTGGTCTGTTATTCTAGATTAATTTCAAAACGTGCTAAATATAACCTCAAATATTGCGATCCGATTTTTAAAATCTGGGTAAAAGGCGATAAAAGAACGTCAGTTTTCATTTTTTTCCGACTCAAATCCCGAATTCTTTACCGGTACTGTAAAGACGGCTGCGGTCGACGTTAGTCGCCTTCGGCACTTTAGATCGTTCGTATTTTTGTCGACTTATGTCGCCCGCGGTACTGAATGAGTTAAAGTGAGTTGCTGCCAATGAGCCATTTTCATGCTGTGCTTTATCCCCTCACATTTAGATGAATGCCACCGGTGACGGCGAGTACACGTTCCTCACAGGAGAGCACAACTATAAAGACTTTGCCAGAGTGGTTGAGTGGAGAGGTCAAAGGTAATCTCTAAAACCAATATATAATCCATGTTATTATTATGCTATTTGATACACAGTACACTCACCTTAATTCCATCCTTTCCTTCTGTTGCCTTGTGGCACATTTTTGTGGCCCAGTGAATCCAGTTTCTGTCAGCATGAGCTTTACTGTAAGGGGAAATTCAGCTAGACTTACCGTTCAGTCACTAATGTTTGATTTATTTGTTCTGACAATACCCCCAAAGGCAAGAATTGCCACAGAGTAGCATGAGTCACCACTTCTGCATGACTTGGAGCTTAGTCATAGCTATGACAGTTAATCTGACATTTGCAAAATAGCCTGTCACAGAAACATCCATCTAAAATCTGTGATAACTCGCGCATGCATACAGCTCACACACTTGCTAAGGTATCGTCGCTCGCTTCCCAATGTAAAATCCAGTATAGCTTGTAAATCGTTTGTGGATACAAGTGAAGTACACAAGGCCAGGTATAAAGAAACATGAATTGCATGAAGTGTATGAATATTTGGGAACGTTCGAGTGTTGAATTGACGTCAATTCACAGAAGGGCTGATTAAGTCTTGGCTTTGCTCAGTAATTTCTGACAAAATGTTCGGCAAAAAAGCAAAAAAAAATAAAAGGCTGACTAATCTCGACTAAAGCGAGTAATCCTGTCACTTATTTCCTGTTTTCAGTTCTCTGCATTGGTGGAGCACGGATGAGTGCAACATGATTAACGGAACTAATGGCGCCTTCTTCCACCCAATCATCACCAAGAAGGAGACTGTGTATATGTTTTCCTCAGATCTTTGCAGGTTTGTAAGGGGGCAGTAATCTGACTGGTAATGTCTGTATAGGACTGACAAAGGACTGGCCTAAGTCATTGGGAGTGAATGGGCCTTCATATATTGAGGAATGCACAAAGGTAATTGAAGAGAGGCTGGCTCTGTCAGGTTTAGTTGAAAATAGGCCATTAAAATAATACTCCATGCTTCAAGTTATGACATGCGTTTAATTTCAAAGGGCCATGTCCTCACTGTTCTTCAGAATTGGGAGCAAAATGAAAGTTCGTTAATGGGCTATTTTACGATAGCGCATATGTGCGTTTGCAGGACATAACTCATGCATAGTCCAGTCTGTAGGAGTGTCGTTACTTGTGTTCCGCCAATCTCTGGTGATAGCAACTCTCTCTCTTTATATTTTTATGAAAACGTCCGTCCTCACACGGGAAAGTGGTGCTGAGAGAATGAGTGAGAAAATGGCCTTGACCAAACAAGGGCATATCAAAATTGCCTTGACAAAAAATGTGCATTTGGCCTCATAGTATAATGCAGGAATGCATTTTTCAGCTGAAGTGCTTTCGGCCGGGCATTGCATACCTCGGCTCCAATATATGTATAGAGTTGCCGATTTTATATTATGGCCCAAACGCGAGAACATGAGACAGTTGGTGCCACATCCATGAAAGAAACCGCTTTGCTCAACGACGCTACGTTGCTAGCTGAGGCTGCATTGCCTTGACACAGTAACAGACTAATTCCACGTGAATCACCCCCCGTACAAATGAAATGATTGGTGATAGTTATCGGTGTTTTTAAAAAAAAAAACAATGAAAAAACAAGCCTGATTGGACATCAAATGGCCCAGGTTGGCAACAATTTACTTAAGTCATGTAAGCTGTAATTTTCCACAGTGCTCTAGGGCCGGAGGGCTTTATGTTTGTGTCCAAGGCATTTGGAGAGGTCACTCTCTGAGCATGTTTGGAATTGTTCGCCAACTTTTGCTGGAAAAATTCTGGAAGCGAATCCGATTTCGGCCAGATGTAACTTCACTGGTAGGCTGTGATATCAGATTGATACTGCGCCATCCCATCATTATCATCTGGCCTTATGCTAGTGCCATCTGGCCTCTGGCCTATTTTTTCCACACTGTCCTCCTCTGTACAAAAAAAAATGTTCCACACATGACCATGAATTTTATGGTTGTGGGGGGGGGGGGGGGGCATCGTAAGGCTTCTCTGTGCTGGGGAACTGTGGACTCGCCATGACATTCTCACTCTCAAATGCTTCCCTCAGTGCACACGCGAGCAGGCAGGGCAATGGGCTTTGATTGTTGCGTCCCTTATCCTTGGATAAACCTCTGTTGTGCTGATGTCTGCCCTTCGGATTAAGGCAGTGTTTAGAAGCTTTAGACGTTGCATCTCAGATAAATCTTTTAAGTCTTCATCTTTTACTTTTTCTTTTGGTTAAGAGGGTGAATATCCTATCCTGCGTGTTATCTGTCCTGTAAAATGGTTTGTGTGCGAGATGAGAGAACCCACACAGTCCCACTGATTCACACACTCACGCATTCAGTCACACACATGTATTTATACACTACACAAGGCTGTTTTATGACGTCACAGTGACTTGCACAACACTGCTCAGTTCTGGATCCAAACCCTTAAGAGGTTTAAAATCTGTTGTTCAGACAGACCTTCAGACTGGAATTACCCTCGGAAAGTACAGATCCTTTCCAAAAAATTAGAATATCATGGAAAAGTTTTTTTTTTTCCATAATTCCATTCAAAAAGTGAAACTTTCATAGATTATAGATTCATTACACACAAAGTGAAATATTTCTAGCCTTTATTGGTTTCATTTTTCATAATTTTGGCTTACAGCTCCAGAAAACCCCCAAAACAGTATTTCAAGAAATTAGAATAGTATGTCGAAAATCAGCATTTACTTCAGTTATTTCAGAGAATGAGTGGAGTGGCTTGACTCGAGGAACCCGACAGTTGTAGCCCATGTCCCGGATACGTCTGTACGTGGTGGTTTTTGAAGCACTGACTCCAGCCTCAGTCCACTCCCTCTGCATCTCCGCCAAATTTTGGAATCGTCTTTGCTTGACAATCCGCTGAAGCCTACGGTCATCTCTTTTGCTTGTGCACCTTCTCCTGCCACATTTTTCCCTTCCACTAAACTTTCTATTGATATGCTTGGACACTGCACTCTGTGAACAGCCAGCCTCCTTAGCGATGACCTTTTGTGGCTTACCCATCTTCTGGAGGGTGTCAATGATGGTCTTCTGGCCAATTGTCAAGTCTGCAGTCTTCCCCATACTGAACCAAACTGAGATAAACTTTGCAGGTGTTTTGAGTAAATTAGATGATAGTGTGACACTCAGTCTAAAACATTCATTCTCTGAAATAACTGAAGTAAATGCTGATTTTCGACACACTATTCTAATTTCTTGAAATACTGTTTTGGGGGTTTTCTGGAGCTGTAAGCCAAAATTATGAAAAATGAAACAAATAAAGGCTAGAAATATTTCACTGTGTGTAATGAATCTATAATCTATGAAAGTTTCACTTTTTGAATGGAATTATGGAAAAAAAAAAAACTTTTCCATGATATTCTAATTTTTTGGAAAGGATCTGTATGTCTGTTAGTGCTGGCTATTGCCTGTTTCTAAGTAGAGAGAAAAACGTCCTTTTGAAGGACAGACGAGCATGAAACGACACATGCAATAATGGCGACCACAGAGCCAAAATGGCCACAAACGGGCTACAGTAGCCTATATTTTGTGTTTTTCTTCAATTGTTGTCACATTGTGGACATTCCAGAAACAAACAGCACTTTGGAAATAGTTTTGTCGCGCAGACTCAGTTGCTTTCCTGTGTTTTGGGTGCAGGTCGATCTACGCCCAGTATGAGAAGGACGTCAGCGTGAGGGGTATCCCGGCCTACAGGTTTGTGCCACCCAGCGAGGTGTTTGCCAACTTCACCGTGAACCCCGCTAACGCCGGCTTCTGCGTGCCACCTGGGACCTGTCTGCCGTCAGGTCTGCTTAACGTCAGCGTCTGCAAGCAAGGTGAGAGGCTGTCTGTGAAAACAAAATTAATTCAGTGGCCGGTTTTCACACAGCGCGGCAACCTCAACCTCAACCAGGACCACCAAGCAGTCATATGGCCGTATTTAAGCTGAGTTGAATGGGCAAGGTTGAATTTAAGGGTGGTTAACCCGGAGACAGTTAGTGCCACATCCAGAATAAGAATGTCAGGGATTATAGTTTGGTTAATGAGTCGACCAAAAGATTGAAATGGTGGACTTATGTTTTTGCCAGTGAGGCTGTCAGAGGTTTGGGACAAGAAATGAGTTGCAACTTAGAGCTCGCTCACCACCCAGGTGAAAAAGCTACAGTTGATACAACTTAATGAAGTAAAATAAGCGGGTAAACTGCAAGCCTGTTTAAACCATCCCCTACCCACGCCTCCCATGTAACAACCCATTTTACATTTAAACTGGCCTGTCGAACAGGATCGTGCGCAAGAGACGGTCAGTCCACAAGCTCTCCTGTCTTTAAGCCCGTGACAGAAAAAGATTTTATTAGTTGCACGTTGCTTGAGTGGGGTCACGCCTCTGCCCTCAGTTAAATTTAATAAGCTATTACTGCTTTTCAGTGAGTCCTGTGATCAATATAAACAATTAACATCAGGTCAAATAACGTGATAAAACCATCCGGGGTACAAGATATAACGGTTGTTTACAGATGAGGCTGTGTTCATCTCGCAGGAAGAAGTGCCCACAGAGCTCCTCACTGTAACGTTACACTGCTTCTCATGTATGTAAGGTAGTAAGGTAACACTTTAAAAGGCAGTGTTGTTTCTGGTTCCTGCTCTCCGTTACGTGGCTTAAGACGCAGGGCCCATTTGTGATACACACTTTTTGGTCTGGCACCGTCCTTTTGTTCAAGCAATCGCCTGAACAATTTTGACGAGGAAGAAAATGTGTTTTTCAAATGCGTTTAGCTTCCTGAAGTTTTAGTATTTATTTTTACGTTCTCTTCTGAATAAAATAAAAACATAAATATAGGATATAATTTAAATGTAATATATAATATATTTTTCTTTTTATGCGTACTTTACAGAAGTAAGCATTCTTGTTTCAAGGCTCACACCAGAGCCTGTAATGTACTTTACTCCTAAGTCCTTCACGAGCTAATTCAAGAAAAGGGGCTTAATCAGAAGAGCCATGAAAGTGAAACAAATGGCCAGTAACTGTATAAACATGCTACCTAAGCGAGCGCGTTTTGGACATTCTCAATATGGGACGTACATTTATAGAATCCACTGTAGGTTGGCAAATTAAATTAACTGCACAGTTTATTCACGCACAGGGTGAATGACATCTGATTCTTTTTTTTTCTTTTTGTTAAACAGGTGCACCGATTATAATGTCGTCTCCACATTTCTACCAGGCAGATGAGAAGTTTGTTCATGACGTTTTTGGAATGAAACCAAAGAAAGAGTACCATGAGACTGCCCTTGATATCAACCCAGTAAGTGTCAAGTCCAGTCCAGTTTAATGTATAGCACATATTCATACAACTGAATGCAATTCAAAGTGCTTCACAGAATAATGAGAAAAGATTGAAAAAAGATTGAGAAAAGATTGATTTGACAGTACGTGCTACCTGCTATCTGCTGTGCACAGTACCCCCCTTAGCCTCTCTGTGGGTGGTACTTTTGCCTGCCAGCAACCGCTGCAGGTCTTTTGCCTCTCAGCAGCCGCTAGAGGTCTTTTGCCTGTCCTTGAGGTCTTTTGCCTCTCCTAGAGGTTTTTTTAAGTGCTCAACAGACAACAAGCAACAACTGAACATCAGATAACAGTAATAAAAGAATAATTGTCTTGTGTTTTGAAATGTTCGCCACTAGAGGGCGTACGGTTACAGTTTGTATGGGCTGAGCTTTCAGTTTTCCACTTTAAGGAGTTGCGCTACAGTAGAGCTAGAGCCTATTGCATTTCCAGCTGTGAATATTTACCTGAGTATCTAATAATAAACTGTGTATGTATACAATTAAGCATTGATCAGAAATAGTCAGTGCCAAATACAAAGATAATTTTAAGTATGTTTAACTGTTTTTTGTTAATTTTGATAAACAAACATACATATTTCAGATGTGCTAGAACACAAATAAGAAAAATGACAGCGAATAGCTGGCCACCCAGGTTAGAAAGACCAGTCCTTGGTGCACACGACCTGTCTCATTGTGAAAGAGTATTCTCTCAGGACGGCCAGTGCCCTGTAGTCTGCCTATGCTAACTGCATATGAACTGCAGTCCTCCAGCACAATAACTGAGTGCTACAGCTGGTGGTCTGTGGAGCGAAAAGAATCCAGAGCTGGTAGCTCCTGCTTCGACAGACACACCTTGTAGTCCATGCCCTCTTGAATTAAAGAAGGGTAATAATAATAATAATAATAACTTTATTTGTATAGCACCTTACATACAGACTGCAGCTCAAAGTGCTTAACAGGAAAAATAAAAACAAAGGCAATAAACAGGGAAAAGCACAGTAATCATAATCAGTTATAAAGGTTTAAAACATACAAACAAGGAGAATAAACTAGAAAAATAAAACAATGTATATTGAAATGGAAACTTGAATTTTAAAAAAATTAAAAAAATAAAATATTCAGTATAAAAGAGTTAATGAGTAATGAGTAAAATAAATAAGTAAAATAAAAGATAACAATACAAATTATATAAAGCAAAATAAAAATATGAATAAGTATTAATGGGCAAAATAAGCCAGCCAAATTAAAAAGGAAGGTTTTGAGCTGCTTTTTAAAACTGAGTCTGCTATGTCGTTGTGGTTAGTCATGTGCGTGGGGCGGTGTGAACTGAGTAAAAAAAATGTTCACTGAGAGTTTGCGTGCACCCAGCACACTGGGGTGGATGCCGTCTTTACTAAAAAAGGATGAACGTTCCCAGAAGAGATTAAAATTGTCAATAAAATAGTGACTACAGCATTCAGACTGTAGCCATGTGTGAAGGCTAAGGATACTGAAATGCCCTATCTCTCGCCCGAGAGATAAAGACCTGCTTTCCGCAGACCTTAAGTGAATTAAAATGATCGATAAAATCACTTTGGTAACAATAGCCCTTTATCAATTGGGGGAAAATGTTAAAATTGTATTTTTAAAAAAAAGTAAGGCATATGGCCATTTACTGTGCTACTGTGCGCCCATTTAAGTGAACGTAATATTTAAAAGTACATATTATCTTACGGTTATTGGGATTCCATTTCAGTGTCCTGATAAAGAGTTTTGATGTTTGTACAACATTGCGGAATCTCTCTACCCCCCATATATACTTCAGGTTTAACTATGTTTTACTGGTCAGTGTTACCTTGTCACCTTAGTAATTAAGTAACCTTAGTAGCTAAGCAGATTAAGTAATCAAAGGGAGACTGGGCCTGTTACTGTCCTTGTAAACACAGGAAGTTTCACCTCAAGAAGCAAAGTAGGTCTGTCGGTCTGAAGTCCTGTGTTTGATAAGCTGCCGTTTATAATGGCGCGTCCAGGTGCAGTTAATTGGGGTTGTACCAGGGACAGAAGCACTGAAGATAAGCACTAACGCCTTGTTGTCAGGTCACAGTAATGACCGGCCCTCACAACTACACCAAGGTGACATGCAAGCTCCGGGTTCCTGTTGCTTTATTACGGTGGCACATTCTTGTGAGGTTCAGATGAAACCATTACTGTTTGTCCCTCTTCACATACTGCTAAGCTCAGCTGTGCTGTCACCAGTGTAAACATAATGATAATTATCCCAGTGGCTAATAGCTGAAGCGCTGAAAGGTCGTCTGGAACAGATCCTGCAGTCTATTTAAAATATTGTAATCGGAGTCATTAGTCAGTCATTAACCAGTTAGCCAGTCAAGCAGTTAGCCAGTTATTCAGTTAATCAGTTATTTGAATTAATTCAATTCAGTCGATTGCCCATTTTTTGTCCAGAGGAATTGTTAAAATATTGTTCAGAGTAGTCTTTTTAGTCATTTTTTAAAAGGATAAATTAACTTGGTGCAGTGTTCCGGTTGCATGCAGCACAGTTTAATTGAGATCTGCATTTTTAGAGCTATCAGCTGGTAGCTGTATCAGCAGACAACTTATCTCTGCTATATATTGCTTTAAGTATTCTGTAGCTTAGTGTAATGATTTATGTTTGTTGTATTTTGATAGAATATCTAAATAACCACTTTTTTGGTGCTATATGCTGTAAAGCTTTACTGCCATCAACAGGGGGCAGTAAAGTGCCTCTTTGTAGACATTTTCACTTCAGTTATAATATCTTAACCTTAATTTTCAATAAACAGCATATACAGTGCAGTCTGTAAGTCTTTGTTCAGCGACACAATTTTTGTTGTTTTGGCTCTGTACTCCAGCACATTGGATTTGAAATGGAACAGTGAGGTTAAAGTGCAGACTTTCAGCTTTAATTTGAGGGTTTTTACATCCATCCAATATTTTCCTGTTGAACTCTATGGAAAAATAAATCAGGAGAAACCATGATCCATCCATATCTACTGCATATCTGGCAGCAGAGTGATGGTTTGCGAGCTTGTTTGATACCTCAGACCCTTGATGATTTACAGCCATTTAGCCAACATATGTGTCCCATACTGTTCCAGTGTAATTTACAGCTCAATCTAGTCCCACCCCCAATTTCCATAGAGATGCATTCAAATACAGAGAGGTTATAGTATCACTTGTAAGAGTACCTGAAAATAAGATATCAAGAGTCTTTATGTTGTTGGGTCACAGACATCAGCAAGTCATGGCATGCAAACGATATGCGACCAAATATTAAATATGCTATGTTAATTTGTCCAATTACTTTTGGTCCCCTAAAATGCGGGGGACTATGCGTAAAAAGGGCTATAATTGCTACACGATTCACCCGAAATGGATGTGAAAACCCTCAAATTAAAGCTGAAAGTCTGCACTTTTACCTCATAATAACGGTTCCATTTCAAATCCAATGTGCTAGAGTACAGAGCCAAAACAACAAAAATTGTTTCACTGTCCAAGTACTTACGGACTGCGCTGTATATTCAAATGTTCATTTCTTTTTTATGTTTATTTTTCATTTATTTCTTATGTAACATTAAATAACACCAGACATTTTGTATGCAAGTTTTAGGTTGGTTCATCCTTATCTGTGCCCAGTGATGGTCCCTGTACAATGTACAGCGGATAATCTGTATAATCTGAAAATAATCTCTCCTCAGCTCACAGGAATTCTTGTGAGGGCCGCAAAGCGACTGCAAGTGAACGTCTACGTTGAGAAAATTCCTGCTTTCAGGTAGGCTTTTTATTTTAGAAATGCCACAAAACATAATTTGTTGAATGTCCAAGGTTATGCCTTCCAGCCACATTAAAGTTCTTCAAAAAGAAATTCTGCTTATATTATATAAACATGACACCAGGAGTCTCGAAGTCATTTTCACGACATTAAAGCAGTGTTAAACATATGATACACACCGCTGTGACCATAAATGTTGTTCCAAACACAATTCACAGCATTGCCTCATAAAGGTATCCAGTATTTCTAAAACTTCAACCAAACCTGAAACAAACATCTGATGTCAACTACACTCATCCAACAAGGCTTGGCTCCAGTTGTTTTCCTGGCATGAAATGGATATCTTTTCAGCAAAGGCATGTCATGCAGTTTAACCAGAATATAATTTTTCTACTAAAGCACAATTGGAATGCAAGTCCTAAAAATGTGTGTAACATTTTAGCATCAATCACAAAACATACTGAATTCGGCCAAGTTGCATAATCGTGATAGGAAGAGGTGTAAGCTCTGTAAACGGGACACTAAACTATTCTGAGGGAATATTCCGATGCATTTGTTACATTATAATAAGGTAATGTTTGCATGTGCCATGCCTTTGCAATTCCTTTAAACAATATACAAATTGAAATTGACAATGCTTCTCCCAGGAGATTTGCCAGTTTGCAGGAATTATACCATTAGTTTCAGTCAGGAATGGGAATGTTTTACAGATACTGCTAGTAATGTTCAAAACATAAAAAACTGACTAAGCATTTAAGTGTATAATTTTTAAAAACATTTAAATGGTTAAACTAGAAAAATCAGTAGTACGTTAATTAAATGGCACTAGTTGTACACTGAACTACCACTTAAAGGTAGAAGTAAACAAAGAAATCCACATAAGGACAGTTTAACATTGGGGTTTTACATTGGCCACAGTAAAATAATACAATGAAATGTTTTTTGTTTTTTTTTGGTTTTGAAAGCATTTAGCAAATTCTTATATTATAATTAAGTTGTTTTTAATACAGTTCTGTCTGTGTATCTATGGAACATAGTGCTTTTTTGGCGGTATTTTGTTTTTCTCCTATCAAGAGTATGTCTCAATCATAAAGGTTTGAAAAAATGTGGCTAAATAGTTAAAGATAAAAGTAAAACGCAGTACATACCCTACACACTTTAGCAGGTGTGCTAATTAATGTAGATCAAATTACATGTGACCCCTTAAATACAGTGCTGTAAAGTGACACGTGTGCAAGTTTGGGGGTGATACCCAAGGGTCAGTGACCTTTGAACTGCCCCGACTGCCAAAAGTGGACACAAACGTCCTGTCATGGGTTTTACAACGCTGAGCCGTAAGCAGCAAGTGATTTTTAAGGAAGGAAATGACTTTTTGGCTTAGTCGCGGGGTGCTGCTTTAGTTTATCAGTCCAAGGTTTTTCCCAGAAGAGAAGCTTCTGGCCTCCTTGCCCTCCCCTCTCTTCTCTGTGGCTGTATGAGTCATAATACAGAGCCACGGTGCCCTGCAGCTGCGATGATGTCATGAAGCCGTGGGCCTATCGAATGGGAATCCACCGTGGAGAAAGCCTTTGCCCTCTAAGCCACGTGTTTGTATTGCCGCCAACAAGGTATTTGGAAGGTAGAGTTGAAGTTGGAAGTTTACATGCACTTAGGTTGAAGTCATTAAAACGTATTTTTAACCACTCCACAGATTTCATGTTAGCAAACTATAGTGTTGGCAAGTCAGTTAGGACATCTACTTTGTGCATGACACAAGTAATTTTTCCAACAATTGTTTACAGACAGATTATTTCACTTTTAATTCACTTAATTCAAGTCCAGTGGGTCAGAAGTTTACATACACTAAGTTGACTGTGCCTTTACATTTTTAATATTTGGTCGCATATATTAAAATACAGTATACAACAGAAGTGAGTACACCCCTGTGCAATATCACTTAAATGTCAAATGATTCAAAATTGTATCACCTCTCAATAATTGCATTATTTCTAAGTTGACAAGTAGAGTGTTTCCTCTTATGAACAATCAAAACAAATACTTTAGCAAGACTATAGTGAAAATACAGGCCAATAAGTAGAAACTCAATGCAACAAAAGTGAATACACCTGTGATCACTGACACACAAGTTAGAAAGTTACACAAGTTAGTTGATAATATTTGGTTGCATATCCTTTGCATGCCATGACTTCCTGATGTCTCTGACCCAACAACATCAAAAGACTATTGATATCTTATTTTCTGGTACTCTTACAAGCGATAATATAACGTCTCTGCATTTGAATGGATCTCTATGGGAATTAGGGGGTGGGACTAGATTTAGCTGTAAATTACACTGGAACAGTATGGAACACATGGTTGGCTAAATGGCTCTAAGTCATCAAGGGTCTGACGTATCAAACAAGCCTTAAACCATCACTCTGCTGCCAGAAATACAGTAGATATGGATGGATAACTTGAAGGGTTTCTTCTCCTGACTTATTTTTCCATAGAGTTCAATAGGAACATTTTTCAGGAGAAACAACCCTTAAAGTGATCCATCCATATCAACTGCATATCTGGCAGCAGAGTGATTGTTTGAGGCTCGTTTGATACCTCAGACCCTTGATGACTTACAGACATTTAGCCAACCATGTGTTCCATACTGTTCCAGCATAATTTACAGCTAAATCTAGTCCCACCCCTCAGTTCCCATAGAGATCCATTCAAATGCAGAGACGTTATAGGATCGCTTGTAAGAGTACCAGAAAATAAGATATCAAGAGTCTTTTGATGTTGTTGGGTCACAGACATCAGGAAGTCATGGCATGCAAATATATTTTAATATATGCGACCAAATATAAAAAATTTAAAGGCACAGTCAACTTAGTGTATATAAACGTCTGACCCACTGGAATTGTGATATAATTAATTTAAAGTGAAATAATCTGTCTGTAAACAATTGTTGGAAAAATTACTTGTGTCATGCACAAAGTAGATGTCCTAACTGACTCGCCAACACTATAGTTTGCTAACATGAAATCTGTGGAGTGGTTAAAAATGGGTTTTAATGACTTCAACCTAAGTGTATGTAAACTTCCGACTTCAGCTGTAGCTTCCATTAGCATGACGGAGGCAGCAGGTTAGCAGGTTTTCTGTGTGTTGATTTAACTTTGGATCATATTATTATTAACTATGGATGCAAACGGCTCTTTATAATCAAGTTAAAGGAAGATCAAGTAAGAAGAAGGTTATAAGTGGGCAATACCACTGTAACTCTCATAGTACTTAACATATACAGTCAAGCCGGAAAGTCTGAACACTCCTTTCACCTTCTCCACGTTTTATTACGTTACAGACTTATACTACAATAGATTGAGTTCATTTTTTGCCTCAAACATCTACACACAATAGCCAATAATGACGAAGTGAAAACAGGTTTTTAGAAAATATGCAATTTTATTTTACTGACAAAAATAGGTTATTTAGGGGTTACATATCTGTACACACCCTTAGCCTAATACTTGGTTGCTGCACCTTTGGCAGCGATTACGGCTTCAAGGCATCTTGGGAAAGAAGCTACGAGCTTGGCACACTTGTTTCTGGACATTTTTGCCCATTCCTCTTGGCATATCCTCACAAGCTCCGTCAGGTTGGATGGGGAGCGTCGGTACACAGCCATTTTCAGCTCTTTCCACAGATGTTCAATTGGATTCAGGTCTGGGCTCTGGCTGGGCCACTCAAGGACATGCACAGACTTTCTCCGAAGCCACTCCTTTGTTCTCTTGGCTGTGTGCTTCGGGTCGTTGTCATGTCGGAAGGTAAACCTTCGCCCCAGTCTGAGGTCCAGAGCGCTCTGGAGCAGGTTTTCTTCAAGGATCTCGGTGTACTTAGCTGCATTCATCTTTCCCTCTATCAGGACTAGTCGCCCCGTTCCCTCTGCTGAAAAACATCCCCACATCATGATGCTGCCACCGCCATGCTTCACTGTAGGGATGGTATTAGCCAGGTGATGAGCGGTGCCTGGTTTCCTCCAGATGTGACGCTTGGTATTTAGGCCAAAACGTTCAATTTTGGTTTCATCAGACCAGAGAATCTTGATTCTCATGGTTTGAGAGTCCTCTAGGTGCCTTTTGGCAAACTCCAAGCGGGCTGTGATGTGCCTTTTATTAAGGAGGGGCTTCCGTCTGGCCACTCTACCATAGGCCTGATTGGTGGAGTGCCGCCTGGATGGTTGATCTTCTGAAAGGTTCTCCCATCTCCACAAGGATACGCTGGAGCTCTGTCAGAGTGACCCTCGGGTTCCTGCTCACCTCCCTGGCCAAGGCCCGTCTTCCCCGATTGCTCAGTTTGGCCGGGCGGCCAGGTCTAGGAAGATTCTTGGTGGTTCCAAACTTCTTCCATTTACGAATGATGGTGGCCACTGTGCTCTTTGGGACCTGTAAAGCTGCAGAGATTTTTCCGTACCCTTCTCCAGATCTATGCCTTGACACAATCCTGTTTCTGAGGTCTGCAGATAATTCCTTTGACCCCATGGCTTGGAGTTTGCTCTGAGATGCACTGTCAACTGTGGGACCTTATATAGGCAGGTGTTGGCAATCCCCAATCATGTCCAATCAATTGAATTTATCACAGGTGGACTCCAATTAAGTTGTAGAAACATCTCAAGCAGTATCAGTGGAAACAAAATGCACCTCAGCTCACTTTTGGGTGTCATATTAAAGGGTGTGCACACTTGTGTACATATGATATTAATAAATTAGCACAAATGTCTAAAAACATGTTTTCACTTTGTCATTATGGGCTATTTTGTATAGAATTTTGAGACAAAAAATGAACTCAATCTATTGTAGAATATGTCTGTAACGTAATAAAACGTGGAGAAGGTGAAAGGAGTGTTCAGACTTTCCGGCTTGACTGTAAGTTTTAATGTATGGCCTAATTCTAATCCATAATTTCCACCTCTCCTCAAAGGCCCACACGCATATTTCTTGTGTATTTGAGCTTTTCACATCATCCTGGAGCTTTTCAAATGTGTTCCATACTGGCTCAAGTAAGCAAAATTGCAATTTGGGTCGAAGTATGCATCTTTTAGGGTTTAAATGCGATGTTTCCGAGTTCTTAGTAAAACGTGACATGACGTATGTTTTTGCATAATTTGTCAGAGTGGCAATCCGAATGTGTACAGACAGGGGGCGGGGTTTCGGACTATTCAAAAGCACCTACGTCACTGCCCTTTGCTAACGTTTTGTGGGCGTTTCAGATGCTAAAAGCAGGAAGAGAATGCTGATACACGTGGGCCTTTAACAGAAATTTTGCCCCTTACACACATTTCAATTATAGACAGATTCGGTATGTTCATAATTTGGCTTTTTATATTTATCAAAGCGCACACGTTCTAACAGGGACAGCTCAGCCACTGGATAGCAGAACATTAAGGGAGTCTAAGTTGCTGTAGTTTTTTCCTGGTAGAGGGCAGGGAGAAGACCATAAAAGCCCCACGCTTTACCGCAGCGCTCCAGCTGCAGTGAAAACCTCATAACGAGCTCGAACCCTGTATCCACAGTAGAATCGCCAGGTCACCCAGAGCTGTCCGCGCAGTTATATCCGCAGCTGCGCTTGCACACCTTTGAGAATGTGCAGAAAAAATGCGGTCCATTTGCACGCCATGTAGCTTTTCTAGGTCGCGTTGCGAGCAAACGGTCATAATATGCCAAGCACATAGGTTTAATTTAGTCATTATGGAGTTATCTGGTTCACACAACACTAGGCAGAAATCCAAAGGTTTTTTATTTTCTTGTTTTGTAGGTCTTTTTGTATTTTTCTGACAGGAGATAAAACTTTCCCACTGTGATTAGTGTGCCTTCAACAGATTTCTAGTGCAGCGGAATGTTTTCCCCCATAAGGAATGTTTGCTTTACAATCTTGCCAGCTGATAATACATCCTTAATTATGTCACCGGCTGTTGCCAATATCTCTGTACAAGGGTTTGAGGAAGGGGTGGCTGTCAGTTATTGTGGAATGAAACGGTTTTCAGTTGAAGGAACTGAAACCACACTTCCTCTCTCAGAACGAGCACATTCTTCCCCTAGGCAGGCGCATGTTCTGCAGGTTATTTTTCTTATTTGTACTACGTGAAATTACATTTTGGTTTTTGGCAGATGTCAGTAGTGTAGCTAGCCCCCTCTGGGCCCCGGTGCAGAGAATACCTTCCCAGAAAATCTGACCGATCTGAGGTTTGGGCAAAATCTTCAATGGGCCAACTTATACTTTCTTATCTGAGCAGCGATTGGTTTCCTTACAAGTCAATCAAGTAGTATGACAAATTGGACAGGCCATTTTAAACATGCCGATTTAAATATTCAGCGACACGTTCCGAGTAGTGCAAAGCCGGCAAAAATAGGCTTTTTAAGTTCTAAGGAGAGATGGGGTTAAATCTCCGCTGGTCCTTATGCACCTGTGCTGGGTTAACATTACTTTCCCCCCTGTCCTGAATAGTTTTTTTGACGTAGCTATGTTTGATCGCAATGCAAGTTACCCATCCCACAAGCCCTTGCCGAACAGCTCACTTTATATAATACAGTTGGTAAATTCATCATGCATTGTCAAGTAGAATTTTAATTTCAATAAAATTATGTTAAAGAGTAAGTACACCCACTGTCTCAGCCTGTCTCCGCCTACTACACAATTTAGAAAAATACTTCATGGGGTGAGCGAGGGAGAGGGGTGGGAGCGGAGGAGCTGTGTCCATCGTCATTTGCATAAATTAACGTACATTGTACTACAAATGGTTTCGTATAAGTCGGATCAAACTGTCAAACTAGACGTTGCACATCAAAGATTCAGCAACTGCATGGCCTATTTCTCACCTCAAATATTTTCAGAAAAATATTTTAGTGGACTGTTTAGGTGGAATAAGAGAGTTGAACAGGACGCCATGTTGTTCCGGTTTAAAAACGTGGAGCCGAAACGAAAGTAACGTAGTGGGTTTAACCAATCAGGTGCCGGCTGTTTCCGTTGTGGGCGACAACAATTATCCATATGACATAGAGGTACCTCCAAAGAGGTACTCTGACATCACGATTGGGGCGGGGGCAGTGTGGGGAGCAGAAAGGAAATTTCAACCGTTAGGGGGAGCACAAAGACGCTTTTCTACCAGTTTCTTATGACTATTTCAGAATTGTTGAAATAACGGAATGCATGAATAAGTTTCAGTATAAGGTAGGCATACAAACACGTTTACAGTTAAAATAAAAAGTGATCTAGGGTGTACTTACCCTTTAAACAAAATATTAATGATCAAATCAACAACTCATGGTGATCTATAAGCTTTTGACGCACCACGACTGCCCAAGTCATAAAGGTAGCATACAATCCATCTTGGCAAGTTGTTAGTTGAGGTTGATGATGTTCCCATAGTTCGGTAATGAGAAATAAACAAGGCGGTACAGGGGCCTGTAGAAAGAACGCAGGGGCCCACAGAGAGAATTAAAGGGCCTGACGGTTGGGTCCCCTGGAGCTTTGGCCCCGATGCAGCCACGCCCGTTGCATCACGTTAGCCCTACGCCACTGGCAGAGAGATCATATCCAGAGCGACTTCCACTCATCACATTTTAACACGCAGTCAATTTGTAGCTAGATATTTTGTTTACTCAAGCAATTCAGGTTAAGTATCTTACAGGACAGGAGAGCTTGTACCACTTCAAGGACAAGCATATCCCTTACTGATGGAAATGAGTTAAAAAAGGTAACCCTTTATCCACAGGAATCATTTGCTATGTGGCACATTATACAGATAATGTTAGATAATGTAAGCGTTGATCTGCCTGATTAAAAATCCTGGGATGTGAATATGAAACCCACAAATCCCCATTCTACCACAATGAGCCGATTGGCATCCATTTTAGGATTTCAGGGTTTGTCCGAACATCTGAGAATTGCTTTTTCTTGACAGGCATTCATTTTAGAGAAACCTTAGACTTAATGATTGTTTTTAGGACGTTTCTTCCTTCTGCGTAATACGTCAGCGTGTGGAAACGCCCGCCTCTGATGCAGCGTTAGTATGGTAGCGGAGCAGTGAAGTGTTGAGCTATTTAGAGCGAACACAAAGGCTGTAAATGGTTGATGTTTTATTGATTAGTTTGTGCTGCAGGGGCAAATCTCCGGATTGATTAGAGATGATTGGCAGTAGTTGATAAGTACATTTTTTAATTTTGGCTATGTTATCTCTGGACTTTACTCCTTTGAATTATAAATGGATAGTGCTTATCAGTTTATTGTTTATACGTGAGCATGGATGTACAGTGAAGTGAATGTTGATTTTCTGGAGTGTGAAAAATATACGCAGTTAATGTTTGAATTAAAATAAAGAATATTACTGTTATGGAACAGTTTTCTTTGACGGTTATGCCCTCTCTCAGAGGTATTTAGATTTTTACCCGTACAACACCCTTTTTCACCACAATTTTTGATACCCATTTAAAACTTCAGACCAGTCCTCCTAAATGCATGGGCTAATTAAACTACTTCTTTTTCAACCTGCTCGATTGACCAGAGGAGTCACAAGTGGCAATTTCCCATTTGAATTCTTCATTTTTCATTGAACAAATGTATATCCTCAAACCTGAATTATCCTGGGACTTTCTTGCTTTTAGGTATTCGGGACACACGTTTCCTTTTCCTCACATTACACCCTATTGGTTAAACTCATACAGCACTTCCAAGAGTCACTGTTGTTTTTTTGTTTTTTTTTGAGGATGGGATTAATTTAGTCTCTTAACATGCAACTGCATAGGATATTTTTAGATTAAATGCTTGAGTGACAAATCTTACACCATTTCAAATTCTCCTTTGATGTCAGTTGAACTTGTTATAACACTTTTTTTTGGACGTTTCATCTCAAGATATTATTTCAGAACCTGTGCATAGTTTTAGCGTGTGGTGAGTTACTGAGATCAATAAATTAAGTATAGGTTGTTCTGTAAGATATTTTTGGTTCTTACCCTGCTGTAGTTAAGAATGACAATTATTGGACTTGGTTTGTTAAGAGGAGGTAGAGGATTATGGCTTATAAGAATTAAAGAAATATGTTGCCTCCAACTGTGGACGTAGAAACCAGGTAACAGAGGTCCTTTGACAGTCCACCTGCATGGCATACTGTAGCTATTTGCCAAATGAAAGCAAAATCTATAGTCCAAAAATGTATTATTGTTTTAATTATTATAATGCATCCTCTGGGCCTTTCTGCGTTCCGCCCGTGTCCATGTGGGTTTCCTCCAGGTACTCCGGTTTCCTCCCACAGTCCAAAGACATGCAGGTTAGGCTAATTGGAGGCTAATTGCCCGTAGGTATGAGTGTGTGAGTGAATGGTGTGTGTCACCTGTGATGGATTGGCGGCCAAGGTGTATTCCTGCCTCTCGCCCAATGCATGCTGGGATAGGCTCCAGCCCTCCCGCGACCCTGACCAGGAATAAGCGGGTTAGATAATGGATGGATGGATGGATGGATGGATGGATGGATGGATGGATGGTTGGATGGGTCCTCTGTCAGTTCAAGAGTGGCCCAGATCGGTTGCAGTGGAATGACGTGTCTTTGGCTAAATCAGGACATTAATGGGAGGAAATAGTGAACTAGTTGGCAGAGCATCCATCTTGAGAGAAAGTGAATACTGCATTACATACAGTCAGGAATACCAGCATGGTATCTAAATAATCAGCGTAGCATGTAAGGGCTCCCGTATTATACTGCCAGTTTAAAACCAAGGGCTGAAGTAAGCGGTAATCTGGGGGTGGCAATAAAATGATGGTGGGTGGGTGGGGGGGGGGCATAGGGTGTAAACTTTATTATTTCATGGGACTGCAGTGCTCTATATCTTAAAAACATTGATATGCTGTATTAATCTTACCAGAAGTCTTTGCCAACATATGCGCCTACGTGGCTTCATCAGTCGAATGAACAGCCTTTCACAGCAAATGCACAAGTCTTTCTTTTTAAACTTTGTATGTAACTGGAACCTCTCTTTGGTGAACAGTAGAACCACGAGGTTTTCTCCAAATCTGAATGCCGGGATGTTGTTTCTTTTGATCTGTTACAATCAAAGTTAAGCCATTTATCGCACATGCATAGAATATCTTGTTGACGAGCTTTGGACTTTGCAATGATGGGACAGGCCTCCCGATACAAACAGGCGTTCTAAATTATGCAGGGAAAAAGTCAGATATGGGAAGAAAATAAATTGATATAAATAAACCACATTGTGCTAGAAACAGGGTGTGGGAATTCTTTGAAGTTATTTAATCAATAACTCAGCCGAAGAAAGGTTGAGACTGACGGCCCAAAGAATAGAAAGCAGTTCACAGAGAGGCACGTACTATCCAGGTGAAATGTCAATTCTGGCATGTTCTTTTTTCTTTGCAGCCAAACCGGTAATGTCCAGACACTGGTATTTCCTGTGATGTACCTCAATGAGGTAAGACTTCCATTTTTTCATTGTTGTTTTGTCTGGAATTGCAATTAAGTCATTGTCCCACCTCTGGGTGGAGCCTGGACCGGCCTTGGGAGTAAGCTGATAGGAATCGGTCAACGATCCTTAATGTGAAGGACACGGATGCTGAAATCGTGATTACAAAACATGTCTGCAATGTGGCTATAAAGTAGTCGGCTATACATAGTAACTATTTATCTAAAGCATGACCGTTAACCCCGCTCATGTTGGCCAAATTGAAGAAAGGTTACTTTGTTGGAAGAAGCAAACTTCTGTGTTTGTTTTGGATGCTAGCATCATGTTTCAATGTGGTCTGCCCTCCTGAAAGCCAACTTCTAAGCAGGCACCGTGAAACCTGCACAACTCAACCACTGCCTTGTGCAAAAGTAGTGTAGTAGATGTTACAAAATGACATTTTGAAAGAGGCCACATCAAATTTGTCACATTGATTGGCTGTCAGGACTAAGCAGGTGCTTTCGGGCAAAATGACTGATGGATTGTTTTAGCCATGAATTTTCCCACGAGATAAACTTGTTTATTTTGGAGGTGCAAAGACCACCAGGGTGAGAAAAAGCTTAAGAAATACTGCAGGTACTGTTGTCTTTTGATATAGCAGAGTCAAACATGGCTTCCTGAAAACATGTTCTTATCCGACGGGAACCCTTGGAAAGTTCAGCCCATTTCCCAGGTTGGAATGGCCTCAGTGCGCTGTTATCAGTACAGAGGCTACATGCTTCCCAACAGGAAGCAGCAGGCATTGTTTCCCCCCGATAATTTGGCCCGATGGTGGCGGGCTGTTGTTGACAATCTTGATGCCCCCCCCGCCCCCCCCCCGCCATCCCCACCCTGTCCTCATCTAGAGCGTAACTATTGATGAGGAGTCGGCCAAGAAGGTACAGGCAGTGGTCATGGAGGGCAACGTGGTCATCAACATACCCTTCATCCTGATTGCCCTGGGCATCCTGTTGGGCATGGTCTTCACGGTTATGATGTGCTGGCAGCGTGACCCTGAGGTGAGCAGCTGTCATGTTGTGGACTTATCTGACCATTTGTCACTCCAGATTTCCTCATTGGGACTATATGCCCATCCGGTTTAAGTAACATTCGTCCACCTCCGTCAACTTGGGAAGGCTGCTGATAGGCACTCGTATCAGACATGACTCAGATCCTCACTTTTGAGTGTGGGCCTCTATTCCTCATTTTTGGCTTGAGCACTGATTGAGCAATAGAGTTAAACAGGATGGGCGTGTCGTGATAAAATGGCCGCTCTCCGTTTTTACGGCTGCGAGACAGCATAGAGAGATCTCTACACTCTGGAGGAGCAGGCGAAAACAAGATGTTAGTGCTCTGCTTGTGTCACAAAATTTCCCCTGAGTTCAGATACGAGGGCGTTCGAAAGGCACTTGAGGTTAGCGCAGGTGGCTAAACCACAGGCAGTTCCGCATTTTGTCAAAAACACTTAAACGCACGTACTTTTAGTCACATATGCTCTAGTTCATCTAAAGTTCAGGGCTTTTTCATCTTCTTCCTCTTTTCACTAAGTTACACAATCAGAAAAAAGCGTATACTCACATTAGACTTCCACGGGAGCAATATAGAACGGTGTATATACGTATGTCACACTGAATAAGTACATATTAATATAAAGCTATTATGATAATAATTATTATTAAAATATATATTTGTTGTTGTTGTTCTTAGTACTGCTACTGCCGCTGTCATCATGTAAATATGGTGCTGTTGGTGGTGGCCTTGTTTGGCTGGTTTTTCCAGGGACTGACTGGGTAAGATGGTGGTCCTTTGTCCTCTTTCTTTCAGTCCACTGTAGCCGAGCGGCAGCCCCTGCTAAGCTCCTAACTCCACAAGGGAGGAGAAGCATAGGACGGCTGGAAGACCACGGTCACTGCGGTCTCCCCATCGGAGGTGTCCAGCAGAGAAAGCATTACTCCAAAAACCATCAACTAACTCAACTAATAGTATTCCTTGCATGTTACTGATATTTGATACTTTCCTGAGGATTTGAAGAGCCAATGTAACTGGGCAATGTCCATGGGCTGATGTGCTCCGAAGAATGTTTCTAATACAGTGTGCCGTTTTATTCTTTAACAAGTTGGTTGTGAACTATCACTTGTGTTAAAGTGGTAGTCTTTTAACTGCTCACACGATATGTTTTCTATTTTGTGTGGTCCACATAGAGGGATTTTAATCAGTGTTTCATATCGTTTTAGCCTTTTTTTTTTGCTACCTCATTCCCAGTTATTTACATTTTCTTAATGGCAAGTATTGGAAGATTCTTTCTAAGAATGGAGATGTCGAGTGCTTGGAACATTGCCTGACAACTATCGGTTCACCAGACAATCCAAGTGGATTTATGTCAAAAAAAGTTACGATGCCATCTTGGAGTAGGAATTTGTAAGTGGACAGTGTCAGTGTGGTCCTAAGGAAAGTGCCGTAAAGCTTTTAACATACCACAGTGTAGTGATGATTTTGAACAAAGGTATGTCATAGCCTACATCAGAAGCAACGTTGTTTGTTTTGTATCGTTAATTAGACTTTTTTTTTTAAAAATTAAAAAAAAACTTTTTTGTACTCCGTTTTACTCATTGATCGTAGCCAAGGATTGAATACTTTTCTGCTTCCAGAATTCCTGTTCATGAAAGTAATGCTTGTTGTAAATCATTTGTTTGCACTTTAAGGGTATTTTAACCACTTTGTCAGGGGTTTTAATTACTGTCATTTATTTTTTGAGAATGCATAGGTTTTTTAATTGTGGTGTTTTAATCCCTTAGGAAATAACCTGTTTAGATAAATGCCGGCCTGCTGAACAACTGCTAAATATATTCAGAATTGAGAAAACATTCAGAAAGAAAATGGAATGTAATAGTTTACATGTACAGTAATAAACAGACACCATCATTACAGTGAGGTAAGCAATGTTCCCTGTGAATTAATTTTTAAAAAGTGACCTTTTTCTTCTTTATTTTTGATTCTGGGGGAATATGCAGTAAATGCTGCCAGAAGTGGAATCATTTTGACAAAAAATACATAAATCAAACACTCAGCTCAGTCCTGCAGAGCAAAAAGAAACTCACTTCCATTCTAGTATAAATGTCTTGGAAGGGAGTTTATTTTTGATGGTTGATCCTGTGTATCTGTGTCCTGTACTTGCAAAGGTGGTATCGGCCGATAAAATAAGATCACGGCTGATATACAAATTAAGTAAAAATGTCATGCCTGATCAGAGCAATAAAATAAAGAATGGAAAATGTGGGGAAATGAATGCGTTCTACCCAACATGCAATGTTCAACCTTGACTAAATACCACAAGTGTGTACTACCATATATACTCTAACCCTCATGGTATCTCTTCTTACAATAATCTCTGTATCCATACCATCGAGGGTAAAAATGTCCGCTCCATATCAAATAACTATACTACAGTACTCCAATGTTATCGGCCGCTTTTTACTGTGTTCACGTGCTTGATGATATGGCTTAATATATTGCACAGAAGGCATCTTGTCATACTAATGGTAACTGATGTAAAATATTATTTTTTGTGCACTCTTTTCTGGACCGCAGTTATGATACGATTTATCATTTGATGTTTCTGTCCCGAGTGGTGCCAGTCCCATGTTTTATTGCTTTCAGAATTTTGCTCAGCAGTGGCGCCTTGTTAAATCATCAGGTGGTTTTTTATTTTCTTCAAGCGTTTGCACTACAATTGTAACAATAAGAAAAAAAAACTTTAAAAATGTTTTAACATAAAATATTTACATTTTCTGTATACAAAAATGCCAACACTTTGCATATTTACAAATAAATAAAGGGTGTATTGACACAGTGTACATCCCCCAATTACTTTGTGTTCAAAGCTTTTTGATTAACACGAAACTGCGCTGCTTTTCTCCTTATTTAGAGGACTGTCTCTGAATACACTGAAGGTGGTGTTTGTGTCAGCATTCCTTCACATTGGTACAGACCGGAGCGGCCGCTCCATGTATTTCAACTACGACATACATCACATTTTGACATGTACACGTGTGTAAATAAAGCATTTCCCTTCAAACATATTTTTAGACTAGTGGAATATGCAGATGTTTATAACAATGAATGCATTGCACGACACGTTGCAGGCCGGATGTTGGTACATTAATCAACAGTCGTTCAGTTGGTTGAGTCACACGTTGTTATAATTTTCACCATGTAGAATTTTGAGGTTGTGCACTTGACATTTTTTAACCTATTTGTGCTGAAGATAATACACAAACAAATGCAACTTTGGGTTAGAAGAATGTCCAACTGCGTAATTCCATTTTTTTTTGTTTTGTTTTCCTTTGCTGATTTTAGTCCATTGAAGAGCATTTGGGAAGCATCGGCGATTTGAGTTAATTAGATAATGAAGTTAATGAAGCTGCAGCATCTCTTCTTTTGCGTGATAAAATTCATTAACAGGTCTTTTCTTCTGGAGGGCAGGCTACCAGAAGGGGGTAGAGCTTCTTCCAGTTTTAACTTGTGAACAACCGGAAAGAGCAGGCACGAGCCCTACAGAGACAAAAGAATAAAGCGTGGGAATATTGCAAAGGGCCCAGTAAGTTCAGCTGCATGCCGGCGTCCGGGGATAACTCAACTCACTTGCAGTACTTGGTCCCGCACTCAAAGTGGTCACGGCAGCTGGCTCCCACGGGTCGTAGGGTGTTCCAACGCCACAGCAGGGACCGCTTGGCCCGGTAGATCAGGCCCGTGCCCCACTCGTCTGGCAGCGGGGCCGTCTGTACCTGCAGGAGAACACGCACACACGCACATGGGTCAGTGCTCCGGCTCCGCCCACAGATCAGGCGTTCCTCTACAGGCACTGGCCCGCTCTCCTTGTGTCTACCGCAAAGTACGCTGCGAGGATTCTCAAGCCCCAGACTGAGAAAGTCCACACTGTCTGCACTGGAACCGTGTCGCGATTAGGTTATCTAGTGCGCAGCGCTTTCTTCTAGATAAACTATCTGTTTCAGTCAGCACCGTGCGGAGGAAGTTTGGCGTACACAGTCGTACATTTTATTCTGAGCGCTGCAGCATCAAAGCCTTGGTAAAGGAAAAAAAAAAGGTGAAGAAAAAATACTGACTGAGCTTTTGAGCAAGGCACATATAAGCAATTTAGTCCGGATATATATATATATATATATATATATGCATATAGATATGATTCCCCAGTTGTTTCTGCACCTGTAGGGAGCACTACAGCTGAGTCATGTGCTGTACTCTCCTGCAAAACCTTAACTATTTTTCACCCTACCAGCCCCACAGTGCTGCAGCAGTGCTAGCAATGGCGACAAGTTACATGTAATGTTGCTGATATAACGTTACATCCAACCTCCTCTGGTTTCAGTGCTACAACAGATGGCACACTGACGAGAGGCTTGGCCTGCGAGACTAAGTGGACTGTAAATCCAGGTCACGTTAACCATTAAACGCTAAACACACCAGTCCTTGTCAATGAACAATGGCATTTAAATACAAAAAAAAACAAGCAAATGCCTGAACTCGTAGTCCTGTTCAAAAATGCAATAACACACTGACGTACACAGGATTTTACAGAAGAATGAAGGATTTTGAGCGGCATCAGGTCATCCACCCTGTAAAGGTATTCCCCATTGAAAAGGATGTTATAGAGACCTACCTGGAGGGCGCAGACCAGTGACAGGAGAAGGAATGTGGCACAGAGTTTATGGTGTAGCATGTTTGGCAGCCTGGCAGTTGAACTACAGGAAAGCCAGAGTAGCAGCTGGCTTTATATTAGAAAGCATTATCTTCTGATAACGTTCAGGTCAATGAGCAAAGGGCACATTTTAATCGTGGAGATGATGCCGATTCCACGTCCCCAGTAAGTGGCTGACTGTCAGACATAGTGGCATAGTGCCTCCAAACATCGTTCTAAATCCAGACACATTGCAGTCTGGCATAAGCCATCAGAAAGTTTGGAGCAGTGCACTGGAATACAGACAGCAGCCTCAGATTAATCTGTCCCTTTAGTCACCTTCACAGCTCGGTGACACATGGCCTCAGCTGTGACACAAGATCCCATTATAGCGCAGTAGTACCAGAAAAGGCGGCTTAACTTGTACTGGCCTGACCAGAGAAGCCAAGTATGATCAGACTTCACAACTAACTAATACATGTGACAGGACTCCGTGGCTTTGTGCAATTTCACCTTATACTGTCACAGAAAACAGGTCAAATAAAAAGCCATGTCTATGTGCAGTATGTACGGATACAGTATGTGTGTGTGTGTGTGTGTGTGTGTGTGTGTGTGTGTACGACGTGCATGAGCGTGTTCTGATAGAATGAATAGTTGGCACAGGTGACCAGTAAATACCCAGCTTCTACAAAAATACTCCTGCTCTGCAATACAGAGTCATTTCAGAAGTATCAGTCACAATCATAATTCAGTACATTTCAGTACCGCATCAGAATTAAGTGTATACATGAAGCCATATTTTGTGTTACAAGCCAATGTTCTCCATACATTTCAGAAATTGAATTGATACTTGTCAAAACATCTATAGTTGTAGTTGTACAATCTGTTTTGGAGTTACTTGAAATGTATTTTGTTGCTTTATATGACAAAGCTTCGAGTGGCCTTATACCAGCCATTTTAAAGCTGGAAGGTCATCAGAAACTTCTGTAAATATCTAAAATGTCCTTAATCAGACATAAAAACTACCTGGGTCAATCAAAAACATACGTTAAATCTGAATTAATATTTTTTTAAGCCCAGGAGGTTAACTATCCATTTAACCTTCCAACTGTTACTGACATCACCATGGCAACAGAGGGCAGTGTTAGTATATAAAAGGCTAGTTTTGAATAGTTCCCTTCCCAGTGTAAACTAAAAAAAATTAATAGCCCATTTCACAAAGAAAATGATGCATTTTCAATGTCTGTGCCTTGCATCCTGCTATATTCAGTACAATTCCAAGCTTAATAAACTCTCAGCAAAGCAAAGTCAAGGGGTCTCTCGTGTAATGAAAAAGCCACCAGGAGAAGCTGTTGCTTGCGGCACTGAGAAACATCCATACATCAGTCTGTATCTGAATCACACAGTACCACTCATCTAGTTATGAATTCATTAGATCGGTTCTCTGAAGGAGGGACTCTAACTATGCCCCACATTCCCTGCCTTGTGGTTGTGCGGGTGAATCATCGGCATTGTGTAATTTCTGAGTTGTGTCATGTCAGGTAGCTAGTGGAAAAGCAAAACTTAATTTGACTACTTCATGCCCACTGGTATGAACTGGTGAGCACGAGGATCAGTGCTTCCGAACCAAAGGTCACGGAAAGGTTATCTCTCAGAGAACGGCAGAGCACTCCTGTCAGATAAAGTGGAAAGTAGCTTTCAGTGTAGCCTTCAAAGTAGCCTTCAGTGGAGGAATACTTTAGGGTCCTCACAAGTGGCTACAAACAGAATCACAACGTTAGCTGATGGATCCATGTGGCCTCAGTAAAAATAAAACCACCACCACCAAAAAAAAAAAAAAAAACAGCTTTTTATTTGCTGGGTGATCTCTCTCCTGTCTTCACCCCATAATGATGCCAAAAATAGACACCAAAAGTAATTATCTCATTTTGTGTTTCAAAATAAAAACAAATGAGGTAATTTTCAGTCCATAGTATATACACGTGTAAATGCAAATATAAATTCCTATTGATATAACAAATAAGATGGGGTGTCAAACAAAGAAAAATATACAGTAGCTGCAAGCAGCAATTCCCGGTTCTAAGCACAAGTAGGCAGTCAAATAACATGAGATGCACAAACACACACACACACACACACACGGTTGATGCAAATAACTGTATTCATAAACCATGAGTGGGAGTGTGCATGTGTTAGTAGAAGAAATGTCTGCTTGTTCTAGAATACCAGGGGATTTGCATCATTCACACATTGGATTTATTTCTTGTTTTTTGTTGTTGTTCCTTTCTGAGAATTAACAACATTATTTTCACCTCATTGGCAAAAGCTTATTTAAATGATTAGCTCAGATGCAATCACAAATATGTATCTCAATATAACAAATATTCATTAATATGAGAAACACAGCCAGTCACGAAAATGAAAAACGACTGCAATGTGACCGGGGGGTTGGCCTTTACAGGACTGGAGCAATGCATTTGCATCAGCTTTTGGGATTTGCTTTTAACCCTTGCCAAGATGCCACTTCGCTGCCTGTGTCCTTATTGTGATTCAAAATGTTAAAAAAACCCCGACTCTGAACTCAGTACACTTAACGTCACAGGAGAGAGAAAACAGAAGAGCCAGGTTCTTCATTTGTGGACTTGTCAAGACTGAGCATTTGTTTGTGATGTTGTCGCATGCAGCTTGCAGGCAAGTATGCAGGATTTTTTTTTGATGCTACGAATACAGTCTTAACTGTTCTGTGCAATTCAGTGGGTGGGGTAAGGCAGGGAGAAAGCCGCCAGTGGCAATCGTCCTGAGGGAACCCCTGCAGCTGTAAGAGACAGCATTGTCACTGTGAATGGCTGTGGAGTAGGCCTAAGCGTAAATGCACATGTGCGAGTGAATCCGTGTGAGTGTAAAAGTGAAAGCCTGAAAGCCTGTTCATGAAAACCAAAAGGCTCCCCGGTGACTCACCTTCCAGGAAATGGGTTTATGGATACGGTAACAGTAGTTTTGTTTTGACAGGAAGGATGGGGATTGTCTATCTTTTACTGAGCATTGGTTCAAGGACAGGGTCCATCATTGGTCTGTGTTTTTTTGTTTTTGCTCTCTGCTGAACAGACAGGTATATCAGTGAGGTTCCTTGGAAAAAATCTGTGGGTAACTGGAAAGTGGCAGCCTGTGGATTCCACAACCACGGCCATTTTTCCAGCCTTTTGCGGAACCGAACAAATATGCTGTCGCTACGTAAGTGAAATCATTCAAAGGAAGCCAATTGCCCCTAACACCTTTATGCATCGCCAATGGCAGGGTCTGCATATGTGACACAGTTTTAGTGTAGTATTTCATAACCCATTTAGTCAAAGTATGAATGATGAAATATTCTGTATGTCCATGTACACAACCTTTCTTCCACCATAAAACTATTCCCTATTCTAAGGAATGTGTAGCTGTAAAGAGAGTGGGTCTCCTGATGGGTGGTCTGTCCAGCTAATACACTAGTCTTCGATTAAATTGCAACCATGCTAATGCCAGTGGAAGGATGCAGACTGTGGGAAGGAGGCTGGTGGTGGTGGTGGGGGGCGGGGGGCTATGAATGACTGTAGCACCAGTGACGGAGAGTTTAATTCAATCAATCAGATATGTGTAGTGGTCACTCTACTGGTCAATCAGATATGTGTAGTCTTTGTATCACAATGGCAATTTCATATGTGAATATGGAGACATTAATAATAATAATCAACAGAAATATACAATTTTAAGGACACTGCTGTTTAGATCCAGAGAGGCAGATTACCCCCACACAATAGCAAATGCTGATACTCCCAGAAAACCAAATTGTCATGATGGTTCAAAGTTACTGGTTGGAAAGAAATCGCAACAACTGACGTTTTCATTCATCAAACTTGTGTAATCAGTAATTGCATGCAACAGTTAAAAGCAATTAATTCAGAGGTTGTGCATGTGATGGAGGAATGAGATACATGTTGACATGTACAGTCAAACCGGAAAGTCTCCCCACCCCTTTCACCTTCTCCACCTTTTATTACGTTACAGACATATTCTACAATAGATTGAGTAAATTTTTTGTGTCAAAATTCTACACAAAATAGCCCATAATGACAAAGTGAAAACAGGTTTTTAGACATTTGTGCCATCCAGGCAGCACTCCACCAATCAGGCCTTTATGGTAGTGGCCAGACGGAAGCCCCTCCTTAGTAAAAGGCACATCACAGCCCGCTTGGAGTTTGCCAAAAGGCACCTAGAGGACTCTCAAACCATGAGAATCAAGATTCTCTGGTCTGATGAAACCAAAATGGAACTTTTTGGCCTGAATACCAAGTGTCACGTCTGGAGGAAACCAGGCACCGCTCATCACCTGGCTAATACCATCCCTACAGTGAAGCATGGCGGTGGCAGCATCATGATGTGGGGATGTTTTTCAGCAGCGGGAACGGGGCGACTAGTCCTGATAGAGGGAAAGATGAATGCAGCTAAGTACACGAGATCCTTGAAGAAAACCTGCTCCAGAGCGCTCTGGACCTCAGACTGGGGCGAAGGTTTACCTTCCAACATGACAACGACCCAAAGCACACAGCCAAGAGAACAAAGGAGTGGCTTCGGAGAAAGTCTGTGCATGTCCTTGAGTGGCCCAGCCAGAGCCCAGACCTGAATCCAATTGAACATCTGTGGAAAGACCTGAAAATGGCTGTGTACCGACGCTCCCCATCCAACCTGACGGAGCTTGCAAAGATATGCCAAGAGGAATGGGCAAAAATGTCCAGAAACAAGTGTGCCAAGCTCGTAGCTTCTTTCCCAAGATGCCTTGAAGCTGTAATCGCTGCCAAAGGTGCAGCAACCAAGTATTAGGCTAAGGGTGTGTACAGATATGTAACCCCTAAATAACCTATTTTTGTCAGTAAAATAAAATTGCATATTTTCTAAAAACCTGTTTTCACTTTGTCATTATTGGCTATTGTGTGTAGATGTGTGAGGCAAAAAATGAACTCAATCTATTGTAGTATAAATCTGTAACGTAATAAAACGTGGAGAAGGTGAAAGGGGTGGGGAGACTTTCCGGCTTGACTGTATGTTAGTAGTAGTCAAGGAAGAGAATTCCTTCTTATCTTCAATGTGCACTGAAGCACCTGAAAGTAACCACAAACATGTCCTGAAAACATACTCATGTTCTGTGTTCAAACAAGCTTGACACTCACTATGAGCCTGGGCAACCTCCTCCAAGCCTGCAATTAGCCGCAAACCACAAAATGAATGGAGAAGTTTGGTCAAATGCTGAAACCAAGCTATTTCGCATACACCAATGTAAACATACACAGACACACATAGTAGCCTACATTTTGGCATTTAGCAGACAGTCTTAACCAGAGCAACTTAAGCAGATTAAGCCCTACATACAATCCATTTTACTGAAAGAATTCAGATTACATACCTTGCTCAATAGTACAATGGCAGCACCCCAACATTGAATTGATCCTACAACCTTTACATATCAAGCCCAAGTATTTAACCATTATACTACACTACCACGTGTGCAATTTATATAAACCGTACACATAAATATGAATAATTATCTGCTTGGTTGGTTTTAGTAAAAGATTAAAAGTACAAAAAGGAGTGACTGCACTGTGACCTAACCCAGAAATAAAGCAAAGTATTATTTATCTTTCTCTATCTCTTTCATGATACTGTATCAAAAAGCAAACAGGGTATTAGGTTGCCAGCTCCTGTTTCACTAAAGAGCATTGAGGGCATGATTAGTTTCTGTTTATGAATAAAAAAAATTCTCTAAAAAAAAGGCCAACATTTCATTCACTCCAAAGCTAACAAATGACCTGACTTTAATTATCTTGTCAACTTTGCTCATTTTTAAAAACAATTTCTTCATCTCACATTGTAGTTCGGTAGCTCTTTACATTGGTGGTGAAATACATACTTGTATCAAATTTGAGTAAGTATAGTTCATATTACTTAATGTAACTCAATTATTACTGACAGGAAGCTGACAACTCAATTTCTTGTGTTTATGAAATTTACTTTCCTTAGGTTAAGTCAACATTTAAATGTTAGGAATATTTTATGCTAGGTAATATGTGGAAGGGAAGCTCTTGTCAAAATGAAGTTCAAAACACTTTAAGCAAGTTGCTCTGCAAAAGGGCATCTGGGAAATGATGTAGCCTATATGCATAAAATGAGAACTTATCGCTTAATTTCCAAAATGTCCAAGTACTTTTACAGCAAATTGAAACAGGATGGTGAGATGGCTAAGATAGTTAACAGCCATGTGAACTTCAACAGTCCAGTCTAGAAGCTAATCTCGGATCACCCTCACAGAAGGGGGTCATTCCCTCCCAGCTATAAACCCTATAGCCTACCTTTACCTGTCTGACATCCTGAGAATCCGCAATCATTGCTGCTAGCTCCCGCTGGCACTGCCACTTCAGCAGCCGCACTCTTTACACTTGAAAAAGACCTTGACAAAGAGTAGGGAGAAAAAAGCCACTGTACTTTTGCACAAGGGCATTGAATGACCTCAGGGCTGATAAAAGATAATATCATGAGGCAACGTTAGCTTTCTGGTATTTCGCATTTAGAATTTGCACAGCAAAAAATATGGGCATGGTAAGAGCGTTGATGTGTTTCCTTATTTATCTGGATAAACCGACCTGTGTAATTCAATCGTTTTCCATTTCATTAATTTTGTATTTAAATGTTCTGATTTTATGAAGTCGGTCCCGTGAACAGCTTACATTCCAAAACGGTTTAATATGCACCCTGTCGTTCAACCAGTCACTGATATGTAAACAAAACACCCCTGCGGCTATTTTCTTGGTGTGTAAACAGTTTGAAATTAATACCGATTTTTCTTAAGATAAGAAGCGGTTTCCTGAGCCAGCATAGCGGAAATAAATTGGCTGTGTCCATACAATGTGTATATAGGCCTACATATTTTCCCGTTAGGCAAAGTTTCCAGCAGTAAAAAAGACATAGACAGTGGGGCAGACCCACAAACACAAACAAACATGTTAAATAAGGGAATGTGTGATTATTATTATTAGTATTATGATCAAAATTATATTATATAAAATTCAAACAGTTCAATAATAATAATTACCAAGCAAATATAATAAAAACTGCCAACAATTTCACTAACAACTAATTTGGTCAACCAAGAGGGGCACGGTGGGCGGGGTATTACGGCAAGTGGTTGTCTCTCGTCCAATCGCAGGGGTTTATAGTAACATTAACTGTTAGGCTAAATGTGAAACCTCACTCCAGCACACCCACGGTGCTTGAGACCCCCAAAAAGCAAGTGATCTGATCTCGCTTCATTGAGTACTACTACAGACTAGAGCACGCTGGTGTATAAAGTAACTTGCCTCCTTTATTAGTAGGCTTACTGTGTGTGAAACAGCTTTCACAGCAGGATAGTTGGCAAACAAAATAATTTTCCGTTAATTGCTGGTGCGGATTTCACTGTTGCAAGGTGCGTTCTCAGTGATAGGCTATAATAGGTTAACTGTTATGGAAAAGGTTCTGTGTGATTATAGTAGCTAGCTAACGTTACATACACCAAAGAGAAAGAAAACGTGACCAGGGCAAGCAGCCGTGAAATTTTAAGAGAACAAAACCACTAACCTTAACGTTGCATAGCCTAGAGCAGCACGGATTTATGCTTTTCTCGTAACTTTGGGCTACGTGTTGTCTGAAGAGTTGTGGAAGGGTAACAGGACCTGTTCGAAAAGAGAAACGCCAATTTACATCAGCTTCCTGAACATTTAACTTTATGTATTTATAGGTATCTTTTAAGAAAACGGCTGCACCATGACAAGAAGAGCCTGTGCACTCTACGCGACCGGGATTGTCTGCGCCCACCTGCTAATAGTTGGCATCGCCTTGATTGTGGCTCAGGTCTTCCCAACATTGATTCACAACCGTTTAAAAAAGGTAAGCCGATTTAATAATAATATTTGTAGCCAATGGCCATGTTTGTAATCTAATACCATAATAGAGAATGTGCTGATATCTAGGCTAGTTGGGAGAACTGATATCTAGTTGGTTAACTGCATCGTTTGAACAACGATGTACATCAATTTTGCCAGTTTATGGTGTTGGCTATAAAGTTTGTTAGCAAAGTGGGGGAGGATTGGAGTTCAGAAGCAATTATTCTTAGTTGGTTCCTCGATGTCATCGACTCTACGCTTTCATCCTTCGGGAGAATACGTGCCTGCATTTTGGCTGGTTTGCTAACGACTGCAGAAGTTTTTGATTGATTTCCTTTATTTAACCAGGGATATGCCAGTTGAGAGCAAAGCTCTCTTTTACAATGGCGCCCTGAGAATACAACAATGCAATGATAAAACGCAACAATAAATTAAAATATTACAAGAGTAATGTGAACAATATGAAAATAATTCAAAAATAATAAATGCATTATGAAAAGCAAGTACAAGATTCCTGAAAAACTCATTCAAAATAAACCTGATACCCTCAATACTAGTATATGGTTTCTTTCATTCACTAGTGAAGAGTTTTGTGAGAACTGCGTAACCCGCGGAGTTTACACCAAGGCACCCCCCCCCCCCCAGTTAGCAGTAACTTTAGTGCGACAGCCTTTTCTGGGAGCGATGAGATGCAACGTTAACATGATCACAAGTGTAGACGCTGTCATGATTTCTTTCTGAATAAAATATCGACATGACTGTGCACAGGTCTGTTAACTTTGAGCTCAACCATGGAAACAATTAAGACCAAGCAAGTTGTTAAGCTACAATAAAGTATACCATATTGACGAACTGTTATGCTAATGTTTGATCACTCCTGGCAGGGCAAATGAATGGTTTGCCTGTGCACTCTCCATATTAATTTCTATCATGCCTTCATATAGCACGAATGCTGTAAATCCGCGGTGCTAGACTGTTTTCAGTTCACATGAAGCAGAATCACGACTATATAACGTCTTGAATGCTGCACGTGTACAGTATTTTTGCGGTCAATGTTGAGTTTCTCAAATGTTGTGTAGCAGAAGTAAGAAAAGTCATTGAGCAGTTCTGCATAGCTACTAATCACTTTTCATATTACCACTTTCCTTTTGTGATATAGCATGCAGAATTTTAAATGCTCTTTGAATTTGGAAATGAATTGCATTGCATTGCATTACATTAATGAATTACTGCTTTTTTTTTGTCTTTTATGAGTTCACAAAGGTGAGCTATGAGTCTGGGTAAACTGTTCATTGTAGCCTGGAGCTGCTGAAATGAAAGTGTCCCGTGAGAAGCACAGGCAAACGTTATAACTAGTGTCACATGACACACTTCAAAGAACTTAAATTTTCAGTACAGAATAGTATACTCTCAAATCTGGATGACATGCCCATTTATAACAGTATTGAACAAAGTAGGTTGATTCTAAGTGAGAAATTGAAAGGGTGTTTATCTGCTTGCTCAGCATAGTACGATTCTTACAGAGAAATCTTACAGATAGTACGATTCTTGGAGACATCCTGTTCAAGCAGACTGGTCTTTTGCTGCTATCAGATTCACACATTTATAAACGGTTCACCTTATCTATTAGAACACAGTTCACTACATTTTCTCAGTTTTCTTGCAGTGTTAAAGGCCGTGCAAAACCAAGAGTTGGAGCATGATGGTGGCTACTCTCACATGATTCCTGTTCTCCTGTATTGTGGCCCATCAGCCTTATGATCGTCATAAATGTATCAGTGTTTATTGTTAGTAAAATATTGCATGTTTGTATGAAGGTGGTCATGGCAGCTAATTTTGAGGCTTTCATCGTAGAATTTCAATGAATGAACTTGGTTGAACCTAAATGACAGTATCTCGTTAGTGGCAATGCGGCTGTGAGACCGCAAAGGAAGTTCCGCTGCTATGAATAACGGTGGACACGGGAGTCATTTCCTTCTTCTTGAATTATTTTTTTACATTTTGTCCCAAGTTAAAAGCGGCAATTGTGCTTGGTAATGTTAAATTATTTAAAAGTTGCGATCTTAAATTAAGGAGGTGTCAAGAAATGTGTGAGTATATGGGATTCCAGTCCTGTGATTAATATTTTGGAGGTTTTGTAGCCAGTGATTATGTAGGACATTGGGGCTGGTAGATTCTGTGCTGCTGACACCTGACCCCTTTCTTACCACACCTTCTGACCTCTTTCTAAACTCTGGCCCCTTTGCACCTTTTTTGTGTTTGTAATGGCCAAATTTTCAAAGGTCAAGCTTTATATGCAGTGGATGGTATGTTGTGGACATCTATGGAAGTTTCCACTGAGGTTTGAAACATCTATGGAAGTTTCCACTGAGGTTTGTAACATTGTGAACCGTTCGTTTGTTTTTTTTGCTTTGCTTACTAGAAAGGTTCCTGTAGGGGATTATCTTAACTGTCAGTTTTTTACAGTTACAGTAATTAGTTTCAATTCTAGTGTGCAAGTTCCCACTCTACTCTTCTCACTGATTGGTCTTGTCAAGGCCATCCACACAACAATGAGAAAAGATATTGGCTTCAACTCTGTTTTGCTAATGTCACAGAATGGCACCAGAAAATTTATTTTTATTAAAATTTGAATCGCTCTGCAACCATGCAAACGCAAAACAAATGGTTTAACTGGCCATCAGCTTGTAAGTTGTAATCTCAACAAAAATGTTTTCAACGTGAAATAATGCCAAGTTACTCCCACATAGCCCGCAAAGCACTGTCTGTAAGTCATTAATTCCAACTTGCAAAAACTAGGCCTGCCTTGAAAAGTATTGATATCAAAATGTGGCCAACTTACAACTAACAATATTGCCTATCGTAGCTCACACTAATTAAACTAGCTCTATTCTAAAACAATGCTACCCAATCTTTCCTAAATTATTTAATGTAACTTGGCCCTGTGTTTTTTTTTCATCTTTTTTCGTCTTTTTAATCCGACCTCATTGGCAGATTAGATGCGATTATCCAATGGGGAGAATTATTTTTTGAGGGCATGGATAATTTTTGATGATGAATTTGACAGTAAAAAGAAAAAGAAGAAAACATGTGAAAATATCCCAAGTTTGGGGGTTTATTGTGTGGATGTGTGACGTTGTACATTAATTCTGTGTGGACATGAGGTCAGAACGTACAAAAGTTAATGTTTTTAAGGGCCGAGAGTCTGTGGTAATTGTGGTTATTTCTGTAGGAAACCCTGAAAAGTGGCAAACTCTCGGTGCTGTATAGGTGTGGGGAATGCCCCGCCAAGCCATAACTTGGAGGATGGCATACCAGCCATCAAAATTCATGCAGATCATAGTATGTGTATCCAGCGTTGCATAAGTTTGATGATTCACAATAAGCAAATAGGTTCATTATGTTATAAAAAGACTCATAAAAAGGTAATAAAAGCATCAGCCTTGTTCAGTTTCTTGCCAATGGCCAGTGAGCCAAGGTAAGTTCAATATGTCTACTGACTGTGACTAGACCACTGGCACTAAAGGGTATGGAACACCATTGCCAACTATAAGATAATTGTATGGAAATACTTATCAGATGCTACCCTACCTTTTAATTGTCAATTTATTGGCACCTGCTGATTTTCACATCTGATAGAGCACAGTCTTTTGAAAACATATTATGAATTCATGCCTTGGCTCTAAAGCTATACAAAGCTTCCTGTGTGATTTATTTCATTGATGTTCTGTTGCTCTCAGCTTTACCAGCTAACTTTACCAGCAATCGGCAGAAAAATGGTGACCGTGCTTCATGGTTCTTTTAAAAAGCATGAAGCATTACTTCATCTGGCCCCTTAGCCCCACTGTCTCCGTTTGGCTGACTGCGAAGGCTTAACGCCTTGAGTCTTACTCATGGCCCCAAAAAGGACAGAGGGCTATTACTGAGATTTCCACCAAGTTAGTCCTTACAGAGGAGAAGGCTAATCTGTTTACAAAGATGTTGTGACCTCTGAGACAGGATGAGCTTGCACCGATTCTTGAATCTGGTCATTATCACAGTATTTTAAACACAGTTTATAATGTGTTTGTTCAGTCCGTTAAATAACAGTTATTTGTGTATTGGAGGGAATCCAGAATGAAAAGCCGGATACAGTAATTACTGGAATCACATTGAGGGAGACCAAATGGTAGTCATAGAACAGGGATGGGCAACTCCAGTCCTGGTGGGGGGGTTACAGGTTTTTGCTTCCACCAGTTACCAATTATTTAATTAGCCCAATCATTTACATAATCTGATATTTTAGCTACATTCCTCCGTGATATGAGCAGCAGCTGATGAATGTTCTTGTGCCTGTATGCATGTATTGTTGTGTTTTACTGTGGTCTAATTTACGAGTAAATCGATGTTGGTGTAAACACACTGGCTCCCCAGGACTGGTGTTGCCCACCCCTGCCATAGAATGTAGGCCTATCACTCAAATGGAATGGGGTTGTCAAATGACCTGCTGTCATGAGTGACCCTGATAAGCATAGGGCTTTGCTGAACAGCTGACGGCCCGGGTGACGTGTTCATGCCGTTTTCCAGTTAACCATTTTAGTGTCCCGTGCAGTCCTTGTCGTGGTCGCGTGCTCTGCCAACATCGTCTGGCCGAGTGGTCCCTGCGTATCGATTCAGACTTGCAGCACTGGCAAAGCCAACGGTTCAAGGACAAGTTCAGACTAACCTTGGCTGAAACTGTAAAGAGGATTGCGCAGTGCTGAACTAGCCTACTTTTTTCTGCACCTACCTCCCAGCTTCTATTTAACTTGGAAAAGTATTTCCACCTGCAGGGCTGGGATTCCGGGTTTTCAAACTATCAATTTGACCCAGGACTGGAGGTGTAACGTGCTTATATAATTCAGTATTTTTATGACAAACTATTAAACTCTTTCATTCTAATGTGATTGTGTACTGGCAGAACATTTACTTGTAATCCTACTTAATAATTATGAATTCTCTGGGTGCTAAAAAACCTTGGAACCCATTTACTTGTGTTGCATTGTAGATTGATTCCAGGCACATGCTTTGCTTCCAGAGGAAAATAAGGAATAAGGCTGGCAAACAGGTTTCATGCGGTAGGATATCTGATGCGAGCTGTCAACTGAGCTTTTATACTTTAATGTCCCCAAATGACTAAAGATGATTGTTCAAAATTTCTTTCCTACCCGTGTTTGTGTTTTCTTCCCCACGGATATTAATAAGCAGCAGTATCTCTATGGATTTTATGACTGAATGTTGACGTATTGATGCTTATGTCCAAGCAAGAGTATTTCAATAAGCTGGCTTCCATATTCACAATGGTTAGTTGAACTCAGGAGCAATACTTGGATATCATCAGAATGGTGCAATGAAGTGGCTCCAGGTGTGCTCTAGTCTTAGCCTATTGCGTAAACTGCTTATTTTAGCTCACTGCTGGAAAAGTGTTTTCACTGACCGCAACATTTGGACTCCTTTTTTTCTCAAACAAAAATATATTTCAAGGTACGCTGGTGCCTTGCCAGGTGAACAATATCCATTTAATAGGATGTTGCACATCTTGAATAAATTTGATCTTCGGACATATCTGGAATAGTTGCCCCAATTGAAATTTTGAAATGTTTGCTTAGCCTCTTTTTTTCTATTTGTTTAATTGGGTCGCAGTGCTTGGTGCTTGTTACCCCCAGATGCATGGACAGTGGAGTTGACCTCTGTGAGGCCGAGCCCTCCGTGACCAAAAAAGGTCACGTCCCTGCTTAATGTAAGACTGCTGTAGATGTTGAGGTCTCCTTGGAATATCACTTGTTTAGCAGAACCCACCTGTTATGAATGGGCCATGATCATCAAATACAAGTGAAGAATTTCTTGCCCCAGCCACGTCAGCCTTTCACTTAATGGTAGAACGTTTCTTATAAATATATTAGAATAAATTCAAGTAGGCTATAGGTATGAGAAGGAGAAAAAGCTTCCAATTCTGGTTCGACGTTTGTTAAATGCAAAAAAACAAAAAAACAAACCTTCATCTCTATTTCCTGTTGAAGCTGAAAAGGCAGTGCGTGCGCACGTGAGCATCCAACAGCCATGAATTTTAACTGTTTCTGTGAAGATGATTAAACCTCTGGGTGTGTTAAGCCTGTTTTCACCACGGCATGCTTACTGGCTTAGCATACATGCTTGCAGTACTCGTATGCTAGCTAACGATTGAAGTGTTAGCTGGTGTAAGAGTGCTGATACTTGTCACAGGGGAGGGTTGGTGGGGGTGGGGGTGGGGGGTCACTACATTTGGAGTGCTGGCCACAGTCATGAGTTTTAATCTCCCAAAATATCTCCGCGGTCTGCTACATGTTTGCAATTACACCTTTGGTCTTGCTCTTGTTCTTTCACGGCTCCTGACTGCGTGCCTTTGTGTCTACAATGCCAAAGCTTAATCTCAACCATGTCAAAATTCACGGACCGTTTTGACGCAAGCTTTCGTGCCATTGTGAAGGCAACTTGTATATAGAAAGTTGGCTGATGAATGAAAACCTGTTGCCTTTCAGTGAATTATAATCATGCTGAGCTCTGGGGTGGTGTCAGTGACTTGACTTGTGGGACCAAAGCACATTCTGCCAGGAATATTTGTGTTACTAGTTTTGCTTCTGGAGCCATTTGCCTTAGCCCACCACATATAAAGCATAGAGTTGCTGATAAAATGCCTGCAACGATGAGCACGTCCCCACACTGACTGTCCCTACACCCCCTATTTTTGTTTATATGCCCTCTTAATTACAGGCGCTGATGGTCATTAACGCAGAAGGACTGTAACGTTTAACAAGCACAGTGACCCTACTCTTAGCTCTGGAATGCACTTGGTGGCATTGAGGTCATTTAGAATTGCTAATGTGGTGGGGTGGGGGGGGGGGGGGGGACGAGTGCTCAGAGTTCACATGATTGTTTCAGCTCGGCAAGCGGTTACCATCAATGGCATTCACTCATGCAGTGCAGGGCGGACCATCATGGAGGACACCTGACAGAATCGCAAGTATTTTTGTGAACCGCCATCAGTCCAAGCCGCAAAATATTTTTTGTTTGTGTCGCTAGCAGCACTGATCACTGTTAGCCAGTTATATATAGTCAAGCCGGAAAGTTCACCTCCCTGGCCAAGGCCCGTCTTCCCCGATTGCTCAGTTTGGCCGGGCGGCCAGGTCTAGGAAGATTCTTGGTGGTTCCAAACTTCTTCCATTTACGAATGATGGTGGCCACTGTGCTCTTTGGGACCTGTAAAGCTGCAGAGATTTTTCCGTACCCTTCTCCAGATCTATGCCTTGACACAATCCTGTTTCTGAGGTCTGCAGATAATTCCTTTGACCCCATGGCTTGGAGTTTGCTCTGACATGCACTGTCAACTGTGGGACCTTATATAGGCAGGTGTTGGCAATCCCCAATCATGTCCAATCAATTGAATTTATCACAGGTGGACTCCAGTTAAGTTGTAGAAACATCTCAAGCAGTATCAGTGGAAACAAAATGCACCTCAGCTCACTTTTGGGTGTCATATCAAAGGGTGCACACTTGTGTACATATGATATCTTACATTTTGATTTTTAATAAATTAGCACAAATGTCTAAAAGCCTGTTTTCACTTTGTCATTATGGGCTATTTTGTGTAGAATTTTGAGACAGAAAATGAACTCAATCTATTGTAGAATATATCTGTAACATAATAAAACGTGAAAGGGGTGTGCAGACTTTCCCGCTTGACTGTAGCCTAAATGTGCTGCTGCAGACTTGCTTGCTGGCTACCTAGTACTACTGTGTTTGGTGCTGGCTAGTGTTCGAGCGAGCAAAGCCAATTCCCTACCAGGAATGAAACTTACAACCTTGGAGTTACAATATGCTCATTACCTAAACATCTTGTGCTCACAACCCACAGATAACATTCTGTAACCTACAGAATATATGCTCCTAGCCTTCAGATTACATAAAGTAAAAGTCATATGCTCATATAGTCTTCAATTCTGTAATCTAAAGGTGAATGGGTGAGTGAACGAGTGGTTTAGTGAGAGAGGGAGTAAATGGGTTAGATACAGTGCCGGTGTAGGAGTTGTGAAGCCTATTCGACCGCCAGTTGCCATCGGTGTGGGATCTGAACTTAAAGGCTCCAGTATGTGTCTTGTCCTATCTCCAAAACTCCACTCACAAATAACAAGCAAGCACACTGTTGTGGAGCCGGTTGTTCTATCAGATGGAATGCAAGTGCAAGGATGAGAAAATAAATTAGACTAAATGCGTGGAATTGGATATGAAACGCATTAAACGTCTACATTAAACAACATTATACCACGCACTATTAAAGTATATTGTGAAAAAAAAATGGAGACATTGTATCGGAAGACACACAACCTTTTCATATAATAATTGCATAAAAACAAATGCTACTTTGTATTGCCTAAATGGCATGTCAATTGAATGGCAAGTTTTAAATATGTTGCAAATTTTTATGAACTAATAGTTTAATTTCTATGTTTTATTATTTATGGACAACAGAAATTCCACATCATGTCAACTGCCCTTTTACAAGAAATCTAACAATCAAGGCTGTAACCTTTTAGTTGCACACCCAGGTAATGGGTTATTTTCTTTTAACTGTACAGTGAGATTATACGTCAAAAGTTGCGTCTCCCTTTTGTCCTCAGGAAGTTACTTTGACGGAAGGAAGCCGGGTGTTTGAGTCGTGGCAGAATCCGCCTGCTCCGATATACATGCAGTACTACTTCTTCAACGTCACCAACCCCAAAGTTTTCATCGCTGGGGGCAAGGCTATCGTCTCACAAGTTGGGCCATACACGTACAGGTAGGGCAACTAAAACAGGCACTGGCCCAATGTGGAATCAACTGTGGGCCTGTTGTAATTTTGTAGAAGTCACTTATTTAAGGTAGACAAAGTCAACTGGCGTGGGTTGAGACCAAATTCGGCTTGCCATAAACTTACTGTTTTGCAGTTTTGAATATTTTCTCGCACTGTAACATGTGACTGTATGGCGAAAACGGTAAATGGGAATTTACTTTCTTGAGAAATAACTATGCATATTGTTTCTTGTTTTGTTAAGACTGATTTGATGCACAATGCAGAATATCTTGCATTTGCAAATATTCCTGATGACGTTGCAGAGTTCATGTACTATTTAATGCACTGGTTCTCAAGTTCGGTCCTGGGCCCCCCCCATGTTGCTTTTCGTACCACCCACAGTTGCAATCCCAAAATTTTAACAAACTAAATTTTTGTTAATTGGCTGCTTTTCATGTTTAGATGGATTATTTGCCCTATTAAGCCAAAGTACAAAGTGTTGGCAAGTCAGTTGTGTCATGCACAAAGTAGATGTCCTAAGTAATTTTTCCAACAATTGTTTACAGACAGATTATTTCATTTTATTTCACTCACTTCCAGAAGCGTGCGTTAGTAAACAAACAGAGCAGCAAAGCAAAGCTAGCAAGTTGCTAGTTCTCAGAAAATAGATCTTCAAAATCAAATCAATCAAAAATTGGTTCAAAAGTTTCAAAATGCAGAAGATCTGCTAAAAAGCATCTTCTGATTTATGAGCTATACCTTTCAGTAACTTAGACATTTATAGTTTTCTATCCCAGTGATTCTGATTTTTGTAAATTGCAGTTTGAGTTTTGAAGAAATCTAGGGCCATTGCTCCTTATTAATATGCTGAATAATCTGACCTAATGACCACAGTCAAGTATATTTTAAGTTTTGAATAGACTCATACCACTATTCTGTAGCTTTACTAAGCGTAGCATTCGTGCAAATTTGTCAGGAATTGCATAAGAAGGTCAATGGATGAATACAGGAAGATCCGAAAGCAAATTTCAAAGTCCATGATGAGGACAAGGAACGTTACACTCCCAAAGATTTTCACACAGCAGGAACATTGAGGACATACTGGCCCTATTCTAGCTCTGCATTCAGTGCATGCTGTAGGATTGCTCTTTGCAAAACAAATATTAAAATCCATACAGTGTTGCAATGACCTAAATGTGCGTTAATGTTTTATTAAATGCTGGATTTATGCAAAAGTACAATTTTAATATTTTATTCTATGCCTGTGTAGAGAGTCTGATTGTGCAGGGTCTCAAGGCCTGCCCTCGCTGTTCTCCCAGACGCATTAAGCAAGTTGCATTGCTTCAGCATAAATGTTTTGTGAACATTGTATGTGTTTTATTTTACGCAAGAGGGACAGTGATCGAATATTTTCCTTTCCTGACTGCCTCAGTTTTCTAGACTGTAATGCATGCAAGGACAAAACTGTATTATGGGAGATTGTAGTTTCACTAAGGTTTTGTTGGATTTAGCCTGTATGCCATTAAATTTGTACCACAATATGCATAACAGACAACATGCTACAAAATTGATTGAGGAAAATATTCCTTCCTGAATCATTTTCATGTGAAGTATTGAGAAATTGTTCCAGGGTTGTGGAAAATTAGCAATATGGTTGCCTGTCCAGCCCTGTAGAAACCATTAGATGTGAACCATTGGGCAGGGGTGTATGGGGGGAGGGTGCTTTTTGGATTGCTGAAGCTCTCTTGCCTTTAACAGGGAATACAGGCCGAGGGAGAATGTGACCTTCGTGGACAATGGGACAAAGGTCTCCGCCTTCACTCCCAAGAGTTTTGTGTTTCTGTCGGAGCAGTCGGTGGGCGACCCTGAAGTCGACTTGGTGACGACTATCAACATCCCCGCCCTGGTGAGTAGTGCGGGACCGGGTGTGGGCGTGGGAAAGGGCCTACAAGCAGAGTGGGGTGATCTCCTAGGCACCGGTCCTTTCTACTGATCTGTAGGAAAGAGCAGCTGGTTATCGTCTCATAGAAGCTGGGTTGCTGTTATGAAACATTCTTGGTTCTCATATCGATCGAAGAACCGTACAGCTAACTACCCTTTTCTTGTCCTCTCATGTTACACCCTTCCTTTCTCTCACTCTCTCTTGGTCCGTCTTTCTCGCTTTCCCTTCTTCCTCTCATGGCAGGCTGTGATGAAGAAGGTGGCAGGAAGCTTCTGGATGAGCACCATGGCGTCAGTGTGGATGACATCCCTTGGAACTGAAATGTTCATGACGCGCTCAGTCAATGAGATACTATGGGGTTTCAAAGACCCACTTCTCACTTCTCTGCACAAAATGAAGCCTGAGGTCGATGAGTACTTTGGGTTTATGTACAAGGTAGGCCAACCAAATGACTGTCTGTATTTTGCTTTGTCACCAAGCAGCCTCTGTCAGCGCTGAACGGAGAGAGCGGTCTCCAATTCTGTGTTCATTATTGTCTAATGCTGTTTAAACCAGTGGATTCACTTGTGTCCTTCTTGACAAAATAATCCCATTTTGACAATCCGATCCCATGGAATACAATGTACTTGTTACTCAGGATATTGCCTGACAATGCGCCAGTTTTTTTCACAATCTACAGTACGTAAGGCATAAGGCACATCCCAAAAACCTTCTTTTTTTCCCGTCAGGAAGACCGTTTCTTCCATGCACGTAGTCTAAATACTCCATAGTCAATCAGCTGAGCTGTCCAGTCTCCGCTTTGGAGGAAGCAGTCTTTAAAAAAATAAAAATAAAATAAAAATGTATTTTTTAATAGGTTTAAACGGGGTCATATACATTTTTTTCTGTTGCACCCATCATGCCTGTTAACAATTACTATTGTGTGATTTTGAATTGCTCTGTGAAATAGCCTTGGTCCTTGGGGAAATGAAGTTTTTATGTGTGTGCGTGATGTCTTTTTTATAATTTTTTTCAGAAAAATGGAACCAGTGATGGTGAATTTGTCTTCCACACAGGGGAGCAGAACTACATGGACTATGCCAAAATACACACATGGAAAGGCGAAAGGTAACAAGGGGGCCCTGCTCGCACGAAATGTGGATGATTAAGGCAGAGAACAGGCCAAATGTATTGTGTTGCAATCATTTGAGCACTTCTTATGAAATTTTAGTTTGGTAGTTATCATCAATCCATTTTATGTGTCTACCAATATTCTATTCAGTATTTAAAGACTGTTTCTTCCCAGTTTGGCACTATCTTCTTGCGCACCTCAAATCAGGAATAACACACCAGCTACTGGAATTCTGGTCATGATTTGGCTTTCTTTTCTTCTGGCATGTGCAAGTCGGTAATTGATGTGAATTTAAGGGATCGTCTCGCTCGTTTTTTCATCATTTTCTGCTGCAGGAAAATATCGTGGTGGGCGAGCGAAGAGAGCAACATGATCAACGGCACCGATGGAAGCGGGTTCCACCCTCTCGTGTCCAAAGACGAGCAGCTCTACGTATTCACCGCAGACCTCTGCAGGTCCGCCACCCCTCAAAAACATTTAGTGGAGTTCCTCCTCACTCCCACCTCCTCCCCTTGAGCGGTAAACTCTGATAGGCTTCCACAGGCTTTCTCAAGCCATTCTCGAGACATTGTCTGAGGTCAGGCGCAGGTCTCTACAGAATAACGAGGAGTGAGGTCTGCTGTTGAGAAGTTATAGAGCTGATCTCACAGACTCTACAGGGAGCCCTTTAGAGTTCTCAGCAGGTCTTTACAGAGTTTTTACATTCTTGTGTGAGACTGGCTGCTTTTATTGATGGAATACTAATTTCACCAAATCCACAAAGCAACCATTGGGTAATTTATGAACAAAAGCGAGACAGTTGGAGACCACTGAGAAGTCGTTGATGTCTAGACTGTGTCTACGGAAACGGGTTTTAAAACGTTGTTTTCAAACTTGTGTTGTTTTTCCTTACTGTGAACTCTTACCTGAATAGAGTGAGATGTGGTTTGAAACACAGAATGACCACGTACAGCTCTGAACTTCCTGCACCTTTTGTTCTGCACGGAAGACCAGTCCCGTGCAGTTGTGTTTGTGAGGAGATAAGACTGTTTTAAAAACAAACACTAGCCACCTCCCTGTTTTCTACCTGCTCCTTTTAATGGATGCCTGAGCTATATACTTGTGTTTTAACAAAGAGTCACCTTTGTACATGAATATAATATTTTCCAGATGCCTGGTTTTATAGCGCTTAGGTAATGGACTATAAGGAAGAGGACTATTGGTTAGCCCAAAGTGATCTCTCTACTCCATAAAGAGATGCATTGTGCAGGGTCTAGGAGTGGTGGGCTGCTTTGTGTTGTGTAGCCGATCTCCTCACAGCTGTGGAGCTACCAAGGGAAAGAGACTGATGCAAAGTTCGCAGATTGTCTTTATTGTACCGTCATTTCTGAGAAGTTAGGTGTTGGCTGTGATTACAGCAGTCTTTTTAACGGAGAGGACCACCCCCCAGAGCTGAAGCTTTCAGCACACCGCTCTTCACAACTGCAGGCCTAACTAAAAGTTCTAGGACTATTATTGGAATGAGGTGGCATTTTCGGGGATTAACCAAGTTTGTCCTCCCAGTTTGAATGACATGCTTCAAATAATTGCGGCTTAATCATGCAGCCTTTGAGTTTTTTTTTTTTTGTAATTTTTTTATAATGCCACTGAGGAGAATGAAATTATAATGTTTTAGCATGTGGAGCTAGTAAAGTTAGAGTTAGGACTCTTGATCTCCTCTCTTCATTGTGTATGTCATGTTGACCTAAATTTAAGACGTCACTTCTCATTTCTGAACATGCTTGCGGAAGATGGAGGTTCGGAATGGGTATGTGCATTACAAGTAATCCTCATCTGACTTAATTTCCCTTTTTTTGACGTGCCATTTCACCCACATTATATGTAAATTTGTTTTGATTCCATGAAGTCTATTTATGTTGGGAACCTTGGCCTAAAACTGGAACTGAGATAAACTTTCACCCCCTTTGCAAAATGGAAAGAATGTGCTGGACAGCCACGACGGTCATTTCCACATTGTTTGGAGCACGGACAAGTAGCATGCGGTTGTTTTCAAAACCCTTTCACCCACTTAATCATAACTCTGAGGTCTGCCCTCTGTATTGTTGTGACTAAAGCGGACCTTTATACTAAAATAAATAGGAAAAGGACTCTAGTAAAAAGGCCAAATTCCCCAGTGGCCTTAACGGTACTCTCTGTACTTGAGTCTCAAGCCAATACATATGTGTCCGGGGGGTGGGGGGGGGGGGGGGGGGTAATACTACGAAACAGGATTACTGAGTTGGCTGGATAACTGCACTGAGTAAAACCTGGAACAGCTCTTTTTACCTCAGTCCATGTTCCAGATTTGAGAGGGTTCCGAGCTTTACTGTGCAGTTATCCAGCTAACTGTAATCCTGCTTCGTAGTATACCCCCCAGACCTATTGTGCTAACTAGTAAATAAATGGCATTGGGAGAGAACACCAACAATTGAATATAATCAGGAAAAAAAATGTTACAACAAACTGTACTTTCAGGCTTTTAATATGTGGTAATGTAGATGTTAATGTTAATGTAGAAGTATAGAATATTACATTGTCTTCTATATGCCTGTTGTCTGTAAATCAAGGGGTTATTATGAAGGTAATTCGGGAATCACAGGTAAATTTCACAACTGACCTGCAGAATATTATCCGGTTAATGGAGCTAAATCAATGTCTTCATGATCTCTGTTCTCCCTTACATCCAGTGTGTTGCATGTTAATATCAGATGTATCGTGGGATGAACTAATTGGTTTTCGATAAAGTTGGCACTGTAGAACGAATACCATGCTGGATGTAATGAATTTTCTGTATGGAAAAGCTTATCGCACTCAGTCAAATACGAGTACTGTACGTGCATTGAGCTAAAGATCAACTCTAGATGAAGGGCTGTATACACACTGGCAAAATAAATTTCCAGATGCAAGTGTTTTTATTTAATATCAAAATAATTTTATTTTGTTATGCTTACATAGTGAAAAAATTAATGTACAAAGTGGGGGGGGGGGGGGGGGGGGGGTGTGGGATTAAAGGGGCAGGAAACATTTGGGCAAGGTGTGGCTTCCTCCCGATTAGTGCATGAAAAGGAATGAGGCTAATTGGAGGCAGTGTAATTTCTGTGTTGCGGAGTAAAGTTTATGTACCGGAGGGAGTTTGACGCGTTTCTCTGTGTCGGATTAGGTCCATCTACATGAAGTTTGTGAAGGACGTTGAAATCAAGGGAATTCCTGCCTACCGTTTCGCCCCCCCCGAGAGATGTTCTGGCCAGTCAGGAGGAGAACCCTGCCAACGCCGACTTCTGTGTGCCCGTCGGCGAATGCTTGGGCACGGGCGTGCTCAGTGTCAGCGTGTGCCGGAAAGGTAACCGCCAGCTACTTCCTCTCTAGTCTAACATTGCCTACGTGTTGCATTTTATTCAACTGCAAGTTTACTCGACCCATTAAGAAGCGGTCCACCTGGGGTTCCCAGGTGCCAAATCACTATGACATACTGTCTCTCCCTGTCCGGCCAAGGACACAGGACACTGTGTCCGAATCCGAGCCCTGTTCCTGTCTCCTGTGTACTAGAAGCTGTGTTCTGTTTACTGTATGCTGTTTAGTATGCAATGTGCAGTATGCGAGAAATATCCTCCATATGTTTTCCAACCGTACTGTGGAAGTGTCGCAAGACATCCCACCCTTGCGCGGCCATGTCACGTGTTGTTGTTTTTGCTGTTGTTGAACGAAAACGTCAGCGAAGCTGCACGTCATATTTATGCGACCAAAATGTTTGCGTACTTCTTGGAAAGTGTGCTCCCGAATATACTCGGCAAAACCCCAGAAGTAATGATATAATCCGGGGGGTTTTAAGTATACTACATTTAGAGGAAATTTTGCTTACTTAAATACTTTCTCGTCCAGTGTACTCACCAAGGCCACTCAATAGTGTGGAAGAGTGCTGATTCGGACACGGCCTGTGGCTGTGTCCGAATCAGCACTCTTCCACACTATTGAGTGGCCTTGGTGAGTAGATGGGATGAGAAATTTGCAAAAAGTTTTGCAAAAAGTAAGTATGCAAAAAGTTTTCTAATTGCAGTATACTTGAAACACCCGGATGACACACTTACTTCCGGGGTTTCGCTGAGTATATTCGGGAGCACACTTTTCAAGAAGTGCACAAACATTTTGGTCGCATAAATAGGACGTGAGCATCGTTTAAAAAAAACGAGGCGCAGATTCGCTGACGTTTTCCTCCAAATACAACAAAAACAACACATGATATGGCCAGGCAAAGGTGGGATGTCTTACGACACTTCCACAGTACGGTTGGAAAATAGTATAATGGATATTTTTAGCGTACTGCTAAACAGTGCACATTAAACGGCACACTTCTGCCAGTGCACTGTACGCAGGAGACAGGGCGCAGTAGATGGGGCTCCGATTCGGACGCAGCCACTGTCTCCCTTTCTCCACTCCCTAAGTGCTGTTGTTCAGCAGTGTTTCCTCTCTCCTCAGACCACCTGACAGTGTGGCTCCAGGGGCGGGGGCTGCTGTAATTCCAGTCACCTGACCGCAGCGCTTGACTGCAACATTTCAAATCTCGTGCCATTTATCACCGCTACTCTTTTTAGTGGGTTGATTAATGGTTCATCAGCGTGGCCACAATAATTAACGTACGCGAGCCTACATAAACAACGAAAGCTGGCGATTATCGTAGGGCCGGCTGAAACTGCCACCGGCTGCATCCGGATTAGGGTACTTAAGCGAGGGGAGCGTAGGTGACCCCTGCGTTCTGGAACTCTGTGAACTTTCACAAATGCCCCGGTGGTCACATGACAGGAGAGCATTCACACAGGCCACTGTTGCCAAACACAACAGATGGAAAACGGTTACCTCTGGTCTACTGCCGTTTCTCTCGCCATCACAGTGTGTCCCAATAACACCGTTTGCCCTCCACAATGACTTCGAAATTGGAGCTGCAATACGGTTGTTGCGCGTTCCCCAGTGTTGCACCCGCCTGAGCCACTGTGTAGACGGAGTAAGAAGTCTGTCTCTGAGGCCAATATGTCTGCTAGCCACACATTCCCTTGATCTTATCATTATTACAAATACTGTTGGTGCAAGGGTAGCATAGCGAACGTGAGTGGGAAATCAGAAACGACTCAAATCAACAGACGTGCTAATTCAATCACAGCAAGACGGCCAATACACTACGGCCTAATTGATAGGTGTCACAAAACTGTCTACATCCTTCCTAGTATGTGTATTCAACACTCCGGATCAAAGTTGGGAAACCAGATAAGAAGCAGTCATTTGAAACGTTCGTGGTTCAGTCTGACTCTGCTGAATCCTAAGTGTCATTCGTGCGCTTTGTCACTGTCGGTATCGGAAATAAACTTTGTATCTTTTCATCACGTTCGAGAGACGTTCCTTTTTCCTTACAACGGAGACAAGCTAAGGGCTCCCTTGCCATTGGTCTCACGCTGATTAGACGGACCTTGGGTCTGGCGAGACAGACCAAGCAAAAAAATGTAACGATAATGGGTTTGATATCGTTCTGAATCCACATCTGCTTTCTGGGTTACTGCTGGTCATTTTAGCACCATGACACCCTTTTCTACACAGAAACCCTCCTTAATTGTTATGTCATGTCTTGTTATCAAGGTCAGAAAATGTATCACATTTTTGTAACTATGCTATCTTGCTCTTATACTGATGCTGTCTAACTTCCCATAGATCTCCTGTATTCCATATTTGACTGCATAGAACTGTACTGCTCACATTTTTGCTGCCACAAATGAGCATGTATCAGGTTGCTGAAAAAATATGTTCTGTAATAGGGAGATGGATATAGTAACTGATTATTTAGAAGTAAAATTGTATATCAGCAGTGCCTTAAAATGGTCAGTACAGACATTTTGCATGTCCAAAAGTAATTGATTTTCACAATTAGGTTTCACCTCAGGATGCTCAGTCAGATGGCAGGATTACATCCATCCTGTTGTTCTTTCTGTTTATTATCAAATTATGTTGTGTGGAAATGTGATTCCCTGTGGTTGTGGGGGAGACGAAGCATGAAATTAAACTCTCTGGGTTTGGCGCTTGATGTCAACACTTTTGGCGTCAGTATTGGGTCCTGTGTATTGAAGAGCGGGGACTCAAAATGGGACTGCCCCGCTATTGTAACAACACAGAAAAGTTCTCCCGCCACTGCCATAGCGTGTTCAGGTGGCGTATAGATCTGTGCATGCAGGGGATAGACAATTGGCGGAACCTTGCCGTCAGACAGGGAGCCAGAAGTTGCGACTCGGAAGATGCGACAAAAGCACTTTTAACATGGATCGGAACACCCTGTTCTCATTGTCTAAATATTCAAAGATAACGCAAGTACTGAGGGGGAGCAGTCAGTTTATGTAACCTCTCCCCCTCATAGACATTGCTCAACCCTCATGGACATTGCTCAACCCTCACACAGTTGTGTGGGATGTCTTCCAGAGAATTACTTTCTTAGCTTCCCCTTCTGGCTCCTACTGCTCCGGAGGTCATGTGTTGACTCCTGACTCATGCCAAAAGGTTTCCTTAGGCCAGGGGTGGGGAACCTCATCCGCGAAAGGGCCGGCGTGAGTGCAGGTTTTTGTTTTAGCCCAGCACTAACACACCTGATTCTACTTATCAAGGTCTTGATTGAAGACCATGATTAGTTAATTCGTTGAATCAGGTGTCAGTGCTGGGCTAAAACAAAAACCTGCACTCACGCCGGCCCTTTCGCGGATGAGGTTCCCCACCCCTGGCCTAAGGAAACCTTTTGGCATGAGTCAGGAGTCAACACATGACCTCCGGAGCAGTAGGAGCCAGAAGGGGAAGCTAAGAAAGTTTCCCGGCCCTTTCGCGGATGAGGTTCCCCAACTCTGCCTTAGGCCGAAGCGCTGATCGCGTGTCATGAACTTTCAGTTCCTACAGGCTTTTTGCAGTTAAGCCGTTAGTTACTGAGACCTGTCTCTCTCCACCACAGGCGCTCCAGTCGTGGTCTCATTCCCACATTTCTACCAGGGCGACGAAAAGTACATAAATGCCGTGGAAGGACTGTCGCCGAACCAAGAGGACCACGAAACATTCCTTGACATTAATCCGGTATGGAGTGAGTTGCGTTTACCGGTCACCTGTGAGGAGAGCAGGCATGCAGAATCTGCGGGGGACGTTGTCTTTGGGTTTCCCAGCTTTGCAAAAGACTATATATCTAGATATGAATCACACAAGATGCAAAGGTGTGCATAGAGCAAGCAAATGGCGTTCAAAAAGATTCAGGTCCTCAGTGCATTAGAAATATTTTGGTCACACTGAACAAGGTCTCCATATAAAGGCTTTATATAACATATATAAAGCCTTCATAAATGTAATTTATGACATAATGGCTTCATAAATCATACATAAGCAAATGTCATGCTTCATAAAGGGTGACATTACACCTTGTTATGCCAAATGTGACATAACCAACAATGTCCCCTGGCTAATGGTGTGACATAAAACATGCTTATGTAGGATACTAGGCTAACTGACGCATTTGGCATAACATGCTTCATAAGAAGGTGTTATGTCGCCTTTATGAAGCATGACATTTGCTTATGTATGATTTATTGAAACACGTTTATGAAGGCTTTGTATGGAGACTGTTTAAAGTGACAAAATATTTTTCCATAAAATAGAATGGCATTGTGTGTTATCAGATCAAACGTAAGTTATAAATCTCATGTTTCTAATATTCCATCAGTATTAAAACTTTACTCATTTCATAATTCTTGGAGGTTTACTTTTGTTCACCCGCAGAGTTCACACACACACACACAGTTTGGAAAGCAGTATTCAAGGGTGCTCAGTGGCACCATCTAGCGTGTTTTTCGAGAAATGAACGGCTGTGTCAGGACAGACCTTTTTCTATTTCTCCATTTCAATACTCGTATGTTCAAAAATGTATTTAGCGGGAGAACCTCCTACCCCTTAGATTTTGGAACCGATCCACTTTTTGGAGAAATAAAGGACTACAATGAGGTGATGGTAAACTGTTCTTAATCCATCTGTTGCGATAAGCTTTGTCAACAGACAATTGTTGGTCTAATTTCTAATTCCCTTCAATTAACAGACCCTTGGCATTCCTATCCGAGCCTCCAAGAGGGCCCAGATAAATATTCTAGTGAACAGAGTTCCTGGGTTCCCGTGAGTATATACATACCTTCTCTTCCAGCACCTTTCTCAGTTTTACTAAATATGTTCCGCCTTATGTTTTGGACCTGTTTGAATTCTTATAACAAGTTATTCAACTTTTGCCACTTTCTCACCATTCATTTACATTCCTGAGACCGTTGGATTGATTCTATGTCATGATGTACTTGCTACATTTTGAATGTTTAAATTTTGAGGTCAGATTTCTTTTTCCCTTTCCTTTTTTTTGGTGGAGTGACTTTCACAACTCAATTTGATGAAAGCCTTGATCTTGTGTTTTTATGTTTTTCACTTTTTCAGAATAACCAAGAACTTGAATGAGACTATCTTCCCAGTTATGTTTGTAAATGAGGTAAGAAGCCCACTTCGCTGACCTTACACTTACTTTGGAACTGACGTGTGCACTAACATTGTATAAAAATGCAATATGGGACGAGAAGTTGATTCTTATTTCTGAACGCTTTGGCCCCTGATCCGATCTTATAGTAGAATAGTCTTTGTGTCATGGTTCAGTTACTCAGAGCTGATTGGCTACGGGCGGAGCATGGCATTTACACCTTTCCCCACCCCTCGGCGCAGGCGGTGGTGATTGACGACGCTTCGGCATCGAAGATGAGGAAACTGCTGTTAGTGGTGATGCTGGTGTCCAACTTCCCCCTCTTGATTGTCGGCTTGGCCGCCACCCTCCTGATAGCCTTCATCGTCCTCGTCGTCAAGTCCCGACAGAAGAAGGTAGGAGTCACCGGAACGACTCACCCGGTTTCCACGTGGAAACTGTTCCAAGACTTCACTTCTACGGCTAAGAGAGTGATTCTGTCTGCTCCTTACTGCAACCCTCACACCCACACTGCAGATGTGCTCATGACCTATGCACATGACATCACTGTGATACACCAATCACTGTGCATGTCTACGGTTTCTGATGGAAGGTTGTCCAAATTAGAGGAGCTTTTGTCTGGGTGATTCAATTCCGGTTGTGACATTTTAGTGCGAGGTTGTGTAATCGATTACATATGAGAATATCGCCCTCAACCGTCTAATGTTGTCTTTTTCAGAGAAAAGCCTTTATTTCTCTTTCGATTATTCCGAAGGTTCCCAAATGATTTTTGCAACGCATATTGTCAATGAATTTTATTATTTCCCTTTAGCTTTTATTCTTGTTCTCATCAAACATTATTTTTGTAAACAAAATAAGCTGATAACCGTGCAATTAATGGTCCCCTCTGTCCAACAGTCATTCATCATATTCCTTTGGCCTTGCCATTTGTAGCAGCGCTGTTCATTTTATTAGTGCAAAATAATGCAATGACACTTGGATTTGTTTGATTGAGCATAGTTGTAACACACAAATTTTAAAAATCCAAGTTTTATAAGGTTTACAAAAGTTAGCAAAATTTGCTGCCTTTATGCTCCCAAAGAGACTGGGAATTTAGTCTTTTTTAATTCTTATTAGCTGTCTTGGTATTTAAAGGTACATATTTCTGTTACTTCCTCTGTTTATAGACAAGTGCAAAGGAAGACACCGACTACTCCCACATCAATGACAAGCCAGATGAGTGCAACTCTGACCTGTACAAGAACGGCTCGTCCATCGCCATGACCCCAGTGGAGGTGGAGAAATGTTGAGTGGGTTGTGGGGTTGGGGTGGAATTGTGGAAGTGTTGCAGCAGGCAGGGCGTACCTCTAATAAATGAATTGTGGATCAAGGTGCTGCCTGTTCTGCTCTTCTTGGGATCATCCTTTCTCCCAGAGCTGGGTTCTTTGCATGGCCTCGCTTCCTGTCTCTTTGTTAAACACACAGGGGGGGCTTTACCAGAGCGCCACCTCCTGCGCCGGGGGTTGGACCACACACACTACACACCCAAGCACCGCGTAACCAGGAGAAACTCCTACTTGACACCCGACTATGAATGTCAAGAATGAACATTGTATCCGGACAATGTGTTACCAAATTAGCAATGTTAGCGTGTGAAAAGGATTGCAAGCAGTGTACGTGTACCCTGTATGTTGCCTAGTTGCTTTTTCGTTTAAATTATGGCGGTGACTTTCACATTCACTCAGGTATATCCTGAGCTCCTTTTGCTATTCTCATCCGGCATGAAAGAGTTTGAGCTGGGAACCCCCCCCCCCCCCTGCCAAAGTTAGGGGTAACTTTGAATCTTTGTATTAATATGCCAATGCCCTAAACACACATTCTGTTATATCAATAGTTCCAGTTATTTTGCATCATTTCCAGGTGTGCTCTCTCTCTCTCCGCCTACCTCTACCTTCTCCTTGCAATTATTTTTTCCATGCTACATTGAATGATTTATGTATCTTTGGGGTGTATTTACAAAGTATTTACCTCTCACCTTGGTATAGGGTGATTAAAATTGTCGTTTTTGCAGTTACTACTCCAATAAATCGGCCAGTGTTGTGGGAGAACATTTCCTTGCAATGAAGAAAATGGGGGGGTTTATGCTATGTGACCACATCCCCTAATATGAAGTTGAAGTTTGCATATGAAAAGTGGCATATGAATGTCGAAGCTCTTGCAATACGTGATGTTTATGCAATGTAGAAATGAGTGAAATTCTTGAACTAGATGGTGAGATGTTGAATTCCATAGTGAAGAAGTCCAATTGTATAGGTTCCTTTTCTGCCTGGGTTATAACCCACTGTGGGCTGTATGTTTGAAGATAACATAGTCGGCGAGCAGGACTTCTTTATAAACATGCATTGTGATTCATTTGGCCATCTGTATTCCTTAGTTTTTAATCCCATGTGTACATGCTTTATAACTTTATGCACAATGAGATGGAAGCAACTGCGTAATGGTATTGTTTGTGTTGTATGGAAATAGAGCTGTCTTTACTTTAAAACGAAGGTAACTTGTTTTAGTGCCGTTTAATGGAGCTTTGTCAAAACAACCACGCAAGGCAAAGGCTTTCAAGCTACTTTACAGCAGCCTATAACATGTTTGAAGCCGCCTGTCTGGGACCGCCTGCAGCGCAGTACAGGTGAACTATGCGCGTGCTAGTCCCTAGTAAGAAGTTGCTTCTTTTTTGGTGCCATGTTAGTAGGTAAATAAGTCCCCTTTGTTTAAACAAAGAGCTGTTCTCTTTTTAGTCCTAGTTTATAACTAGCCTCTGTTGAGCAGCTTATTCACATTTCACAATGTGCATTTTAATGGTCGTCTGGGGACAATGATTGATCCTACTTGTTACATTGTTAAATTATATAGTGGGTCACTAACTGGCAGTTGTGCACTCCAGATTTGATAGTGTGCTACATGAATTGTGTGGGTTCAGGAGAGGAATAAGGCAATGTAAATTTGAAATGGGGTATGGATGGTGTGGCACACGGTGGTGTGCTTTGATATTCTGTTTCATAGTCGATGTGCCTTAGGACTGTCAAGTCTAATTTGACATTTCAAAAACGAATTAGACTTGACTTAAACTTTTCAAGTGAAGTCCAAAAGTGGTTTGAGATTGTATTTGCAGTATTCTAAGTTTGTATTTGCAGTATTCTAAGTTTTTTGTACTTGTATCCCAAAATTTAGTTTCCTGCTGTACATTTTTTTTTTTGGGGGGGGGGGGGGGGTTCTTGTGTGCATTTCAGTATTGTGTGACTTTATGGGGTCATCAGGATTTCATTTCAGGATGGTTTGCAATGTGTCTCCTTGTATAGATGCTTAAGGAGAAGAGTTGGCAGATTTAGTTATCACTAGTAAAAAGCATTGCATAGTATGTGTATTGACTGAATACAGTATTGCTCTGCTGAGCAGAATGCCTTTATTGTAATTGTCATGGAAGGAATATGTTGGAAGTAACAACTTGACACGTGTTGAGTTTCTGGATGGTTCTATATTGTACATATCTTCTTAATACCTTGTGTTGTAATGGCAGTTGACAAAAGATTTTGTGTTCAGAAAGATTGTTTTTCCTCCGGTGAACCACTGTAGGTGTTTGTTTTGTCAGCATTAGGCTGGGTTCTGCAATCCAAAATGCCATGCAGAACTGTCATGTTGACTGAAATCGGAAATGTATTATAATAATTTTTTTTTTTCCGGCCTTGAGTATTGACAAGTTCTTTGCATGGAAAATTGGGGAAAAACCTAAAGACTTAAATTCAGCTGGATAAACATTGGCCTGTCAACACTGAGAGCACTCATCGTTACCAGAATGTGGGAGATGTGAAGGGCTGCTACACTGTTCTACTGATCTTAAATAGCCCATTGAGTTTTGTACAACCAAAGAGCCCGGATCACTTTCAGATTATTTTCACGCTGCATTAAGACTCCCGAGAACTATGCTACCGCCTAACTCGTGGTTGCTTGAGCTGCTTAAATGTACAGGACAGTATTTAGAACAGACCTTTTTTTTCCCCCAAACAATGAAGGATTTGTGCATTTTTTTGCTTCTTTTAAACTTGTATAAAGTTATCACATACTGCTTTCACAGGACATAATTGCACATTCTATTACCACAAAGTTGGCATGACACAAAAACACTTAAGTTAATCTTATCAGGTATCCTTCAATAACAGAAACGGCGATTCAAGGTTTTTTGTTTATACAAGAATTTGCAGTGGTAAACAAGACTCTTGGTCGTTGGTTTACATTCTAAATGCACAACTCCCTCATCCCTTATTGACAACCAGTGCCTTTTTAACGAGGGACTGCAACCCGGTTTGTCTGCAAGGGAGGTTGTCATTTTTAGAATAGACTCAAATGGCTTCATGAAAATTAACATTTAAAAATTGGATATGGATTTTGCGGTAAAAATCACTAAATTATTTTCAAATAAATGATTTGTACAATTGTTTGGAAGGGTAACACAATTGCCATAGTTGCAATTGCTGCAATCAGACCGATGCACAAATGGAAGCTCTTCTGCTAGTCTGAACCAGAGTGCCATAACTTGTATAAGTAAACTAGTTTACTTATTTTGTTTTTGTTGTAAAGCACGTGAGGGCTGACAGCTGCGCATATCCATATGTTATTACAAACTTCACAAAGGTCTGTACAGAATTTTTTTTGTTTGTTTTTTCCGGAGAATTTTTTATTGCTGTTGTAAATGCCGATCTTTGCATATTATATTGGGTTCAAAATCATTTCAAAGAAACCTCTGTTTGGCATTGAGAGTGCACAAATGTTTCTACAATGGGTTTTGTAAAAAAAAACAAAAAAACAAATCCAATGTATTTGCATCAAAATAAAAGCAATTGTTTGGTTGAGTCCTGCTGTCTTTCTTTTTTTTTTTTTTTTTTTTTTGCCACATTCATAAACACCTCCATCAGACAATTTACACACACACCGTAGCCCTACTGCTGATACCATCCAGGTGTGATTTGGACTAACTCAAACAGTGGTAATGGTATACTGCAGTACTCCATACTGTTCCTGGGGTTAAAAACCATCGCCAACTCCTCAGAGAACTCTTTCTATCCAAACATAGCTTTTTGTAGATAATTAAATTGATTGAGCTGTTTTCCAGAGGGAAATTTAAACTCATTTCCTGCATATGTTTAGTTTTTGGAACACTTGAATGATAAACACATGAATAATGTGATAAACTACATGTCTTTGGTACAATCTGGTCATTTCAAGAAAATATGGTTTAGGTTGCAGCTATTACACATGTTGCCAAAACAAATGCTGCCATTATCTTGGAAAAACCACAAGTGAAAATACTCACTCTGAGATGGTGACAAAATATTAAAAACTGACAGGCCTAATTGTCAATAAATGCTATAAAATGCATGAGTTAAAAAAAACATAGGCTACCTGCCATACAACTTGACTGTAAACAAGTGATATCACACCAATTTGAATGGTTTATGTGGTGCCCAACAGGTAAAAAATAAAAATTACAAGTACAATATTGTTGAAACAATTGAGACCAGCTGTGATAGGCCTATTGTGAAACTGGGAAGTACTTGGTAAAATGAGTTTCCCATCTTAATCATTTTCTACAAAATGGCATGACTCAAACGTGTTTGGCTGCAGTGCTATTTTGACAAAAAAAAAAGACCCGCACTTGATCTAGCTCTTTACCTTAAATATACACTCAAATATAGTTATTAGCTTATAAGTCTAAGGTTTTTTCACTCAAACAGCCGTAAAGACTTATGGCTGACTTATTTTATATGAAACCCTTATGTCAGTCACAAGGATAACAAATCAGGGGGGTCAAGTAAAATTTGTGTGGGTTCCAGCGCATGTAGGGGTAAAGGGGAATGAGAGGGCCTTAAAGAAAGGAAATATAGAGATGCAAGTCAGCATTAGTAAAGCAGAGGTTAAATGTGTAATCTGGGAAAAAACGAATCAAATATGGCAGGAAAGGTGGGACAGAGAGAGGAAAGGGAGGCATTTTTATCATATACAAAAGAATGTCAAAATTTACTAGGGTAGGTAGTGGAAACAGGAGAGAGGATACTGTGGTGACAAGGTTAAGGTTGGGGCACTGTGGGTTAAACAAAACATAAAAAATGGTAGGGAAACACCAGACAGGCTTGTGTGAGGAGTGTCAGGAAGAGGAGTCAGTGGAGCATGTAGCTATGAGTTGTAGGAGGTAAGGGATACAGAGAGAGACAATGATGAATAAGCTGAGGGGAATTATGGGTGCAGGAAATCACACTAAGAGGCCTACTGAACATGAGTGAGAGAGCACAGGTTAGTGTACTGTTAGCCTTCTTAAGGGATACAGGATTATTTTATAGGATGTGAGGGATAAACAGGAATATGGTGTTAGGGTGGCTGTCAAAAGTATAGAGATTTTATAAGTAGGACTAGGAGTAAAGAATGGAGGGGGAAAAAAAAAAAAATATATATATATATATATACAGTGCATCCGGAAAGTATTCACAGCGCTTCACTTTTTCCACATTTTGTTCTGTTACAGCCTTATTCCAAAATTGATTCAATTCATTTTTTCCCCTCAAAATTCTACACACACACACCCCATAATGACAATGTGAAAAAAGTATTTTTGAGATTTTTGCAAATTTATTAAAAATAAAAAACTAAAATTTCTCATTTACATAAGTAATTCATACCCTTTGCTTTAACGTATTTTTAAAGTATCATATTTCATATTTGGTCGCATATCCTTTACATGCTGTTACTCTCCTGAAGTCTGTGACCATCAACATCAAAAAACTGTCGATATCTTATTTTCAGGTACTGTTACAAGCGATACTATAACCTCTCTGCATTTGAATGGATCTCTATGGAAATTGGGGGGTGAGACTAGATTCAGCTGTAAATTACACTGGTACAGTATGGAACACATGGCTGGCTAAACTGGCTGTAGGTTATCAAGGGTCTGAGCTATCAAACGAGCCCCAAACCATCACTCTGTTGCCAGATATGGAGTAGATGTGGATGGATCACTTTAAGGTTGTTTCTCCTGACTTTTTTCCCCATAGAGTTCTATAGGAAAATGAGTCCGGAGAAATAACCCTTGCAGTGATCCATCCACATCTACTCCATATCTGGCAACAGGAGTGATGGTTTGGGGCTCGTTTGATAGCTCAGACCCTTGATAACTTACAGCCATTTAGCCAGCCATGTGTTCCATACTGTACCAGTGTAATTTACAGCTGAATCTAGTCTCACCCCCCAATTTCCATAGAGATCCATTCAAATGCAGAGAGGTTATAGTATCGCTTGTAACAGTACCTGAAAATAAGATATCGACAGTTTTTTGATGTTGATGGTCACAGACTTCAGGAAGTAACAACATGTAAAGGATATGCGACCAAATATGAAATATGATACTTTAAAAATACGTTAAAGCAAAGGGTATGAATGCTTATGTAAATGAGAAATTTTAGTTTTTTATTTTTAATAAATTTGCAAAAATCTCAAAAAAACTTTTTTCACATTGTCATTATGGGGTGTTGTGTGTAGAATTTTGAGGGAAAAAATGAATTTAATCAATTTTGGAATAAGGCTGTAACAGAACAAAATGTGGAAAAAGTGAAGCGCTGTGAATACTTTCCGGATGCACTGTATATATACTGTATATAGTTTAGGGTGATGGGTTAGAATGTAAGTCTATTGTCTGATCCACACTCCGGAGCAGAAGGTGGCTGTAATGCACCAATGAGCTATATGCAAACCGCCGTAAAACAAGAAGAAGAAGAAGAAGAAGGAGAAGTTATTAGCTTATTCTAGGCACTCGATTTATTTGCATGTGACTCGTCTGGAACTAAGTAGCCAACACCCCGTGTTTCACACGGAGGGAAACCGCCAAAGCCAACGAAAAAACAAAAAACAAAAAAACAAAAAAAACATGGCGTTCAACTTCGGCGGTGGTGCTACCAATCCTGCAAGTAAGTACCATTACCTTAGTTTTATTCTGTATGTGTTATATACTGTAGATTTTACACAATATACATTTATCAAAGGTTTTCCCTACTTTTTTTTCAAACAACTACATAGCTACAGTACATAGATTCACGCAACACCAAGCAGGCCCAAGACCGGGTGCTACGTTAATTAGCTTCCCATTCCATTGCTGGGGTGTAGCTAACTAACGTTAAAAGATCCAAATCAAGAAGCTGCTGTCTTGATATTCTGTTTGTTGGCGATATCAGTTAGCGTTCAGTAGATATCACTAGCGTTAGCTGTGCTTGTCAGAAGACGAAGTTGAATGATCAGTTATTAACTATTAGCAGTTCTCACTCGACTTAATATCTAGCTAGCTTATTAGCTTGTCACCTTATTAGCTTGCACTAGAATACTGTGGCCAGGATGATCGTGTATTGAAGAACAGCGCATCCCTGTGTGGTGAAGTGAACCATAAGATTAACATCAAAGTGGGTAAGACTGGGCAGCTAATAATTTCAGCCACAATTACACAGTACTAGCTACCTATAGCTAACGTTAAGGTTCTTATTTTTAAGTTAGAAAGACGATGCGCATTAGGCACATGAAAGTCTCTTCCATTTAGTCCAATGCTATCTTAAAGCACAACTGAACTTTGGTAGAACTTTGGGTTGTGTAGTTACCTGGCCATGATATGAGTCCAAATGGTGGCAAAATATGTTCGTTAGTTGCTCTGTGCTCCCCTGGGGGTGATAATCCAGAACAGGGTTATTTGTCGCTCTCCATTCACTTCTATAGGGCAGCTAAAACGGTGCTTTAAAGCGTGACGTTGTTCTGCATCGGGGTGCTTTGTAACAGACAAGGTGTCCATTTTGTACTATTCCAATGCTTTCATAAACCAACGTTACTGGAGACACACATGACAGTCATGGACTAGTAGTGGAACCATGTCTGTAGTAACCGAAGTATTTTTAGAATTTAGAAATCTGTGGAATAAAGGCTCGTTTCAGCTCTTAGAGCACCCCAATGCTGTCTCAGTATATGCACGGACATACTGCTTGGTTTTGTGCTAAGATAGCTGTCATCGGTCACTTACAGTTACAGTTTACTCCGTTACAGTTAGCCAGCTCAGAGACAAAAATGGCCAACCGGCTAGCAAGCCGGGCTATCTATTCTGCTGTTTTACAGATGTTTTGTCCCACACCATATTCATTTCTCTTATGTGAATGATATGATCTGGGACAAGCTGACAACCATGACCCCCCTCGCCGTATGTACTGGTTTGGTTTAAAAGTGTGTCTGAATGCACATTCAAGCTGCGCCCACTTTGAAACGGGCTGACTAAGTAGAGACGGTGGTGGATAGGATCCAGTCTTTCACGCCACTCCACCTTTGAGAGTTCTTCCAGGAGGAATAAAGAATCCGCCGGCATGTGTACAAAGTATTTGGAAGACGGTGAATACAGCAGGGTGATATATTAACTTGTGCACAAACTAGACAAAACACATAGAAGAAGAGTTCTCCCTCAGCAGTCTACTCGTGGGGGGGTTTGTCTTTCTCCTCCTGAATATCTTAGTTGGACGTCTCAGCTGCTGCATTTGGAAATGGCAGAGCTAAACTCTGAAAGGCATTGGCAGTTTGGCACAGAGATATGCAGCATTGGTTCAAACATTTCTTTGTTCGCCCATAGAAAAGAATGCCCCCTGCTTCCAGCTCTGTGTCTGACTGTTTCTGTGGGGAACTGGGGATCTCGCATTCACAAAGGAGAGTGATGTACTGTCAGGGATTGAAAACTTTGTCAGCGTCAGTCTCATGTTTCCATGTGACTCCCTTCACAGAAAAGCAGGATATTTATGCATGGAGAAAGTGCAGTTTTTTAATTTATCATGAATTTAAGATGCTAATTGATGATTTTACTGTATTTTCATTTTAGGAAATAGTGTCTTCTACACGAGCAGCCAGCAATCTGCTTGTAACAGTTATTATGTGACCATCTCCCTTCTGTTCGGTCTCTGAGCTTGATTTGTTTCCTACAAAATGACTTTATGATTTATGTGCTATAAGGATAGGGAAGCCTTCTCTAACCGTGCAGACCTACCCGTGAACTTGCATGTAAGTGGTGTGTGCCCAACAATCCTGCAACAGACGCACAATGTCACAGTCATTGGGAACTTCCCTTCAGAGAATAATGTCAGTAAAAATAAACTTAAATAGGTGCCCAGTCCACATTGGTTTACAACTCTTACTTTTTTGGATTGGAAGCAGTTGAGTTAACTTGGCCTTTCTAAAATAGAGATTCAGAGCGGTTCTTGTGTGACTAATTTATTTGTACGCCTGTGGTGAGGGTTTGGAGTTAGGGCGTATAACATTGCCATCAGAATAGAACAATTTAAGTGATGAAATATTTCAATCTTAAATTTACCATGTACCATGACTTTACTTTGTACAATTCACTTTTTTTAAAATATAAGAGTTGAAATAACAGTGCACTCCAGCTCTGTGACATCACATTCCCTGCAACGGATATAACCCTCCCGTTAAAGTGTTTCAACAAAACCGTCGAAAGCCATTTTCATGTGATTGTTGATGACGGCAGAAGGTATCAGTGCCACGGTAGAAAAGAAGGCCATTCCTCACCCCCCCCCCCCCCTGCTCCATTTCTACCTTGTCTGATTGACTGCTTTTGTTGTTGCTCAAGGCTCTTCTGGATTTTCATTTGGTTCATTTCCCGCCAAAACAACAGCCTCTACTGGTTTTGGCTTTGGCGCCACCACCCACCGCTGCCTCATCCGGATTTGGTAGTAAGTTCATTCTCTGCTTGTTTTCATCCTGTTTGTTTGTCCTCGACGGGTCAAATGCATCTTTTGTCATTATTGCGCCTCACACTGAAGTAACCAGTTTTACTTTTGTAGCAGCTGTTTCCCGCACCATCATTGTCATGTGCTCGACACAAAGCTGTATCTCAGCAATGTTGTTTTATGATTTAACGGGGCGCTGCATCCTTCCCATGGTGAGTTCCCTTTTCACTTGACTTAACAAATAAAGGCCTCCACGCAACACTGCGTTACAAAAATAAAGCTTTTCATTGATTTACGTTTCAACCCAAGGGGCCTTCATCAGAACAAACGCAACAAGGAGGAAACACCAGCACCATATAGGATTCAAATGGGTATATCAGGTGGTGACAATAGATATTTACCTGATATACCCGTTTGAATCCTGACGTATATCTCTACCCTTCCTCATTTTTGAAGAACTACAGTGGGCGGGGCGGGTCATGGTGAAGGAGGCGTGACCAAACTCACAGAGAGGGAGAGCGACGCTCTGTCTGTGTCAGAGCCTTATCTAGCTGCCTCCTGTGTACTAGCATGCTGTATAGCTACTGCTCACTGTTTTGTCACACACATAACAGCTTTTTTTAAAAAGTATACTGGCATAAGTTACTGTAGGCAAGTGCGCTGATTCAGACATGGCCATAGCAGAGGCGGTGAACCTGTTCTTACGACTGTAAACAGTATTAGCTTGCCAGCTAGCTCACGACTTCTCAGCTAAGTTGCCAATTATTCCCTGTACAATCGCTTCCAACGATTTTGTGGACCATGCACTGGATGACAACGCCTTCCTGGAAAATTTTGTTTAAATCGGAGGTGGAAGGCTACCATTTTGAGCCCAAATACCTGGCTGAGGAAATTAGTCGAAGGTGTGAGGCGGCAGCCGAACCGGGAGGGCTTCGGGTAAACCATGGCTGGTGGTGGACCGGGAGGAGAAATGAGTAATGAGTCAGTGTTGCAGACTTCTGGCTTGGGTAGCTATTATGTTTTCACAATACCAAAGGTAGATAAATGACAGGCTGTTTTCCTAAATAAAACTTAATGAATGGCTGTATTTCCCCCGTTTTTCTCCGGAGACTCCAGCTAATGGTGGTGAAATTTTTTCAGTAGACCTGTAATGTTAGTGGCTAGCTTCCCAGCGAGTGACGTTAGCCTCTCTCGAAGAACGGCTTCCAGGCACGATTAGTAGTAACTCCCAGCACCTCAGTTTGTATTACTTAGGAGTGGGGCAACCTGTGTCTGGTGTTGTCGGACACCCCGCCCATAAACTGTAAGCCCCTGGTCGTTGTAGTCCACAGTAAAATTGGTACCCTCGGACATGCACAGTAGTTCAGTAGTTGGGTCAGAGATCATTGTAATCAGGAGGAGAGCTACTCTTCTACAAATCAAACATAATTTTTCAGTGGAATTCCACTTTAATACATGGGCTATTCCATGAACTGTACCATCTCCATACAATCTCAGATCAATGAAACTACCTGTGCAGCCGGTTGTTTAGCTAAACCTAAACAAGCTAATATTCTATCCTAATCCAATAAAAAACATAGAAAGGATAATTACAACTGCTACATCAGCTTTATCACTATAAGCATTTATCACTGCATCACAGATTTAGACCACGGTCCTGTGTGAAATCATCCAGTGCCAACTGTTGCTGGGAAACCCAGCGTGTTATTGGCTCTGCTGTTGCCCAGGGTTTCCTTCAGCAGGGGTTCCATCATTCAATAGTGATTCCCTCAGAGGCATACAGTTATGATTGGTGTTGTGTCTCTGCCTTATATGGTCTGGTCTCCGTTGACTTCCAGGTGTTCCGCATTGCGCTTATTACCTTCGTCACACACACGAAAACAAGGGAACGAGTTGGGGCAGTAGCGCGTAACGATCGGGCATTGGGAAAGTGCACTCGTTTTGAGATTTAGTATTGTTTTCTTGTTGCTCTTGTGACATTCATACTTTTACTTGAACAGAACTCTCAACAAAGCTTGTCATGATGTGGGTCCATAATTCATGAGTAATCTGGGTGCATGAGGAGGTGGTTCTGGTGGGTAGAATGGGAAAAATAATAACTTGCTTTCCATTCCTTTCTCTGGCCATGCCAATTATGAGTAACTGCCCAGGTTACAGAGAACCCTCCGGAGGCGCAAGACAACTTCTCGCTGGTCTCCCGCTGATTCGTGGTTAAAGTCGTGGCAGATGGGGACAATAGGCAGAAGTCATGGTTGAAAATGGCGGAAGGGGACAAAGGTTCATGGGTGACGGAGTCACTGAGTAGTTCTTGGTAGTCCTGTGGAAGGTTCTTAGACCTGGGCTGCGTTCGGATCCGAAATGTATTCTTTCTTCCAGTCGTTCCCTTCCCTTGCTTCAAGGGGGGAAATCCCCAAAATGCCAGGATGAAATATGGCCGCCACATCCAGTGTGGCTCCCTCGTTAATCCTCCCTTCCACCAAGGGTATAAAATGCAAGCTTCCAGCAAGAAGGGAATCCCACAATGCAATGCTCCACATTGAAAAAGTGGGCGGTCACCACAGAACTGTGTGGCGGTCACAATTCAACTCTATGGTGTTGCACTTCCGAAATGTTGCGAGGGCGGTTCGGTTCCGTTTTTGTTTGTTTCTCGTCAATCCTCCCCTGCAGAGCACCTTTTAAGTTTGCTTGCTGCACGTAGCAAATTGCGTCACAAGATGGCTGCCTCGAGGGAAGTGAGCAAGGGAAGGGAGCGTGTTAAATTGGATTCGAATGCAGCCCCGGTTGAAAATGGCAGAAGGGGACAAAGGTTCATGGATGATGGAGCCGCTGAGTAGGTCCTGGTAGTCCTGTGGAAGGTTCTTAGACCCAGTTCCCAGAGACCTTGCGACAGTCTATAGAGAAATTAATGGGCCGGCTTGGGACACACAAAGCACACAAAGGAGGACATTCTGCAGCATGCAGATGACCAGGATCTCACGGTCAGCATCCGCATTGCCCGTGGCCTTCGCCGAGCCTAGCTAAAGGTCAGATCTCGTTGCTTTTCCTCCATTCTTTGATGAATAATCTCCGTGCCAGACGTGGGGAAATGCCTCTGGTTCCCACGCGTTTTTCAGGCGATGTTGGCACTGCCACACCGTCGTAACTTTTAGCTTGCAATTCGGCTTCAGGGCTGTGCGGTTCAGAAACTGTCGCAGTTGAATTTTGAATACAAAATGAGCCATAAAATGCTTCTTTTTTTTTTTTTTTTTTAGAAGTCTCGGTTTTTATCCCACACATGTGTAGAGGCACACATTCACAAGAGCTCCGCCTTTCACATGCTTATTGGTTGTGGGACTAATGAAATTGTCATGGTTACAGGTCTTGCCGCCCCAGGGTTTGGGGCCGCCACCACAACAGCGCCCTCTACTGGCTTTGGCTTCGGTTCCGCAACGACAGGTATGACCGCTCTTCATCTGTGACCTCCATGCTGAAGTCCTCCCTAACAAAATGTGTTCCACACTAATTCGGGACATTTTGTTTGCCAACGTCACTTCTTCTCAACCTTTTATGAGCAAGCTCTGAGACCATTTCACATTTGCAGCAAGAGCACACAGGCTAAAGGCTATGAGGATTAAAATATTGTGGGTATGGATGAATGCACATTTGTGAAATAGCCCCTTCTGCCCCATCCCACCCTACCTTGTTTGTTAGCATGAAGTGACCTGAGTATTGCTATATATATATAATATATATATGTAATAAACGTGTAACAATCAAACATAATAATAATTGTCTAGCAAGTTTTTATAAACAAACTCTTTCCATTTGGGGGGGGGGGGGGGTTCACCACCAATGATTTAGTTTTGATGTTTAGTTATATTTAGTTATATGGATGAATATGACCAGTACCTGTGTATTTGTGCATGGGAGAATGTACTGAGAACAGAAGATAAAGCTTGTTTCCTCTGTCAGCGTGCAAGGCTTTTTCAAGCACACTGTAGCTGGACCAAACCTGTGCTCAGTCCGTCTCCTTATCTCAACCGCTATCCGTGTGCTTTGCTAACCTGCGCACTAACCCCCCCTTATGTCTGTCTCTCGCTGCCTCTCTCTGCAGGATTTGGGGGGCTGGGAGCCGCCAGCACCACCACTGGTGGGTTTAGTTTTGGGGGTTTCGGATTAAATTCGAACGCGGCAGCTGTCAGCTTTAATGTGGGGAATTTTGGTGCATCCACCACCACTGCAGCTACAGTTTTCAGTTTTGGCAATAGCCTGGGTAGTGCAGGTAGACATTCTTTAAATCAATCCGTCCCGTCTGCGTTTCAAACACACATCATTCACCCCATTTCGGTTTGTTTCGAGGTCTGTCATTTTTTCTTTTTTTTCTTTTCTTTTTTCATTGGTCGGTTGCTTGTTTTGAATAATTGTCAAGAGGGGCTTTTGGCTGGCACTTGATTTCAGTGGAGTGATGCTTTTCACTGTAAGGGGTCGACTCCTGGCTCCGCCTGTGCCAACTGCCGCCAGCTGCCCTTCAGGTTGAGCATAATTAGCTTTAGTGTCACCAGGGTGGGAGTTTCCATAACCATCCCTTCATCGCTCTAGTGCGACCCCTCTGGTGGATTGGGGACTTGCGGTCTGCCTGCGGCCTGCCCCTGCTGGCTATGGAAGTATCGCAGTCCTCCAGTGCGGTGACTGCAGCTCGCAGCGAAAGGAAGGGAAATGCACGCATCGTTGCTTTGGCATGCTGTATCCGACAGAGGATGTTGCAGTGATAGGGTGCGCTAACTGGCACTTTAAATTGGGAGACAAAAATATGGGAATAAAAATACAGAAAAATAGGAGTCATCTTGTCTTGTATTTCCCCATGTCATTAGCAGTACGTAGGCCATAGGTGGGCAACCGTATCCTAAAAGGGCCGGTGTGGGTGCAGGTTTTTGATTTGGCCCAGCACTAAGACTCCTGATTCAACTAATAATGTCTTGGTAGATTCAGGTGTCTTGGTGCTGAGCTAAATCAAAAACCTGCTCCCACACCAGCCCTTTTCGGATAAGACTGTCCATCCCTGATGTAGGCCCTACCTGTTTTTATAAAAATGGCTATGCATTCATCTTGCCGTTCTCATTTCACTTCACGCATGTGTCACGTATGTCCTGGAAAGTCTATATAAAACAGCGTAGGTCTCCAACTAGTGTTTGAATATTTCATGAAGCAAAAGGAGAAATTGAACATCTTTGTGTGTGTATATGTGTGCATGTCTATACGTATACTTACATATTTGGGCTATAACAATTAACATATTAATCTGTCCCAATTGATCAACAAATCTGTTGATAGCCTGCTAATTTTAGATCAAACTTGATTTTTAATGTGAAGGTGTAATATTGCTGTAATATGTAATGTTGCTGTTGTCTAAGAAAATGGGAAGTAGTTGTCAAAATGCTCGACATCCTGGGTCATTAACTGTGCTAGCGTGTTAGTTATAAGTTAGAATGTGAAGAAAATGTGACCGCCATGAAAAATGCACACCATCTGAATTATAAAAAACATTTATTAGCTTTTCATATTAGGGCAATGTAGTTTAGGGAGTAACCTACGACCTAGCCATGTCAAGACTGTCACATGAATAGGCATGAATATTTTCTCGTATTCATGTACGCTCATCCCCATCAGTGGACACCACCCTTTCCACCTCACTTCCTCTTCCTGCACTCTGCCCCTCCCCCCCCCAGCCCTACACCCTTGCCTTGCCTTGACGGTGTGGTTTGTGTTACACAGGTGCATTTGGAGGCTTTGGGACAGCCACTACCTCTGCTGCACCGGGGTCTACTTTCAGTTTCGCTGCTCCCTCAAACACAGGTCAGGACTGTGGCCGTCTCCTGGCTGTGCAAGCGCAGCCAGCGCTGAACCCGCCTGAGCTTTTCTGGCTCTGCCGACTCTCCTGCACTTGCGCTTGTTAACCACTAGATGGCTCTGTCTACTTCAGCACCCCATCTTGCCTTTCGCATCTTTTCACGCTCTCAGCCGTCTCCTCTGTGGTTCTGTAGTGTAATGAGTGTCAGGGTCAGAGGTTAGGCAGACTGCTCTGCGCTCATGTTGCGCTCTGTTAAAGACAAATCACGAGTGCGCACACTGTTTGTAGTGTCATGTTTTTACGTCTCTTCTTTTTTTCAGGGGGTCTCTTTGGAAACGCCCAGAATAAGGGCTTTGGCTTCTCGGGACTGGGGGCCGGTACCGCTGCCGGTACTGGTTTTGGCACCAGCCTCGGAACTGGTCTCGGTTTCGGCTGCTTCAACATCCAGCCCCAGCAGCAGGGTTAGTTCATGCATGCGGGCATGTGTTTTCAATACTTAAAATCCAAAGAAAGGGGGAAAGTTACTGAAATTAGACCACAAATAATCACAAAAAGTACTGGAAAATGAACAGAATTTCTAACGATTAGCTAGTAGTCAGTCCAAACTACTAGCTTAGGCTAAAGTATTTAGTGGGTGCGTTAACTGCAGCAATTAAGTTTGTAGCAATTAGTCGGCAGGTTAATGCTTATGGTCACACAATCTGGAAGGAGTTAAGTCACTGGAGATGATGCATAAAATTTTTTTTATTTTTATTTTATAGTTTATAAAAAGTGGAAATTGTATCGCTTTACAAAATGGAAGCAACCTAATAGATGCTTTGTTGAACAGTTTGGCATGTGTAGCCTCATGTAGGTATTTGTGTTGCAACTCTTAATGTTGCTGTGCGTTGATGAAGATCACTCGTAATGCTTCCACCACCCAATACATATCTCCCGCCCTGAGCCCGCAACCCATGGTGTTGGCTCTTGTTTTGCTGCAGTTGCTGGCTTATCGATTTTTTGTGGTCGATGATAATGCACTGCCATGCTGCTGTTTTTCTGTTGTTAAGTGAAAGCTCGATAAATATATTGTTAAAGGCCAGTAACGTATCGATATTAAACAGAATTTCCATTTCCGTTGTTGACTAGAAGTGCTGTGCGGAAGGTTAGAGAGAACTCGGAGAGTACGGTGAGCCGATGGCCGTCCGTGACCTCTTCTATGTTCCGTCACAGGGGGGTTGTTTGGCCTGCAGGCCCAGGTTCCTGCCCAGTCCAACCAGCTGATCAACACGGCCAGCGCCCTGTCCGCGCCCACCCTGCTGGGGGACGAGCGCGATGCCATCCTGGCCAAGTGGAACCAGCTCCAGGCCTTCTGGGGAACTGGCAAGGGCTACTTCAACAACAACATAGCACCTGTCGACTTCAATCAGGAGAACCCCTTCTGCCGCTTCAAGGTGAAAAGGACACTTTTTTGAGGCAGTATTTGGGGGGGAAAAAGACGTTTTTTTTATCTCCTCAATTTGCGGGACCGCATTACGGCTTTTTACTAAACGATTTGTGACTTTTTCCAAAAAGCCGCATTCTTTTTTGAAAGTTGAAAAGAATCTGTTATTATTTGAGACTATTATTTAACGTATTTACGTCTACTTTCCCTCCTTTAGAAGCACATGTTAACAATTTTGAGTCCAAAAGCTGGCTTGCCTTTTATTTCCACAGCCGAGTGTGGGTAACCATGTTCTGGCCCCTTTCGTTGTGTATTCATGGGTGATATACAGTTGAAGACGGAAGTTTATATACACTTAGGTTGAAGTCATTAAACCTAATTTTTAACCACTCCACAGATTTCATGTTAGCAAACTATAGTGTTGGCAAGTCAGTTAGGACATCTACTTTGTGCATGACACAAGTCATTTTTCCAACAATTGTTTACAGACAGATTATTTCACTTTTAGTTCACTATATCACAATTCCAGTGGGTCAGAAGTTTACATACACTAAGTTGACTGTGCCTTCAAATTTTTTATATTTGGTTGCATATCCTTTACATGCCATGACTTCCTGATGTCTGTGACCCAACAACATCAAAAGACTCTTGATATCTTATTTTCTGGTACTCTTACAAGCGATACTATAACGTCTCTGCATTTGATTGGATCTCTATGGGAATTGGGGGGTGGGACTAGATTTAGTTGTAAGTTACACTGGAACAGTATGGAACACATGGTTGGCTAAATGGCTTTAAATCATCAAGGGTCCTGACCGTATCAAATGAGCCTTAAACCATCACTCTGCTGCCAGATATGCAGTAGGTATGGATGGATCACTTTAAGGGTTGTTTCTCCTGACAAATTTTCCTATTGAACTCTATGGAATAAATAAGTCCGGAGAAGAAACCCTTCAAGTTATCCATCCATATCTACAGTGTTGTTGGGTCACAGACAGGAAGTCATGGGCATGCAAAGGATATGCAACCAAATATAAAAAATTTAAAGGCACAGTCAACTTTGTGTATGTAATCTTCTGACCCGCTGGAATTGTGATCTAGTGAATCTGTAATCTGTCTGTAATCTGTTGTGTGTCCTTCCAGGCGGTGGGCTACAGCTGCGTGCCAGGCAGCAAGGACGAGGACGGCCTGGTGGTCCTGGCTCTGAACAGGAAGGAGGCGGACGTGCGCGGTCAGCAGCAGCTGCTGGTGGAGTCGCTGCACAAGGTGCTGGGAGCAAACCAGACCCTCACCGTCAACGTGGAGGGTGTCAAAGCACTCCCCGACGACCAGTGAGTACACGGCGCAGATACGGCAAAATCGGCACGCTTGCCTACTGTTGTGTGTGCCAGTTCAGTCAGCTTTTTTAAAAAGCCGTGAAGTGTGTGACGATTCTGAAAATTGAGGGTTCTTAATATCCCCGGATGATATACTTATTTCTGGGTTTTCGCTGATAGTAGTATGGTGGATATTTTTAGCATACTGTCACTAAACGGTATGCAGTGAGCAGTAAACCCTATGCTAGTACCCAGACCGGACGCAGTAGATGGGGCTCCGATTCAGACACCAGGTGGAACCAGGACTGTGCAGGGGGTCGGAATTTCAGTTAGAACTCCTGTACAGAGTTAGCCCTGAGCTCGTTGGCAGTGGCTCATCGTGACCAGGAGAATGTGCGCGTGAACGTTTCTTACGAGCCTCTGTGACTGACTGTCCGCAGGACGGAGGTGATCATATACGTGGTGGAGCGCTCGCTCAACGGAACCTCCAAGAGGATTCCCGCCACCACCCTCTTCAGCTACGTGGAGCAGATCAACGTCAAGACCCAGCTGCAGCAGCTGGGCGTGGTCATGTCCGTCACGCGCACGGAGCTGTCGCCTGCGCAGCTGAAGCAGCTGCTGCAGAACCCGCCGGCCGGTCAGTCTGGCCGACCTCGTCCCTCTCCTCCCTAACCCTCACGGCTTTACAGTAAAGCAGAACTGTACAAAACTCCGTTTTACTACCGCCCAGTCTCCAGCTCAAATGTCAGCAATGTGCTAAAGGGTAACATTACCAGTGTTTTGGCAATACAAATGTAAATGAAGGAAAAACTTTATGGGCATTTGCAACACAAGTGAGCTTTTCATAAACAAAACGCCATTTTCTTGCTGTTCAGAAGTGGCATTTTTGTCGAAATAACAAGTGCCCATGACAGAAACGCCCTCATTTGTATCACATTCCGGCATATTCCGTGCCCTGGAATCTGACAATATGAATTCTCTCTTTCCTTTTAGGTGTGGATCCTATTATATGGGAGCAGGCAAAGGTTGACAACCCTGATCCTGAAAAGTATGTGTAATTAAAAATAAAAATAAATGATTTACTGTATTTTACGCTTAATATTCAAAGCGGTGTGGATTTCCATTGAGATGTAAGCATTTGTCTTTTCACTTTTCATTTTAAATGGGGTAGATTTTCAAGCCACATTGTCTGCATTTTAACATGACTAAGTGGATGCTAATCTAATAATATTGTGGTAGGTTGATTCCTGTTCCCATGGTCGGTTTCAAAGAACTACTTCGCAGACTCAAGATCCAGGACCAGATGACAAAACAGCACCAGACTCGAGTTGACGTGAGCATCACCTTGGTTTATAAAAAATGAGATGCTTTTCATAGGCTACACAAGCAATACCGGCTCCGTGCAATGATATCTAAGCTCATTTCTACGTGACCTCACGATTCAGAGAAACGTTGGTGCGGTTACCACATTTTCTCCTTTAACACAACCGTGGTTTAGATTTGGCGTCTACTGCTTATTCAACAGATAATCTCCAATGATGTAAGTGATTTACAGAAGAATCAGGCTACAACAGTGGCCAAGATTGCACAGTACAAGAGGAAGCTGATGGACCTCTCTCACAGAGTTCTACAGGTGTGCCATTTTTAAGTGAAAAGTTTTCATCGTAACATTTGGTAGCGGTTATCAATATGAACGTAATAAAAAGGCGCTTTAGAGCATGTATGAGTTCACAGTGGGTAGAAAAATGTAAGTGGCTGTCTGTGTGCATTACAGGTGTTGATTAAGCAGGAGATTCAGAGGAAGAGCGGATATGCCATCCAGGTGGACGAAGAACACCTGCGGGTGCAGCTAGACACCATTCAGTCCGAGCTCAATGCACCCACTCAATTTAAGGTTACCATCCTGTCCGAGTTTAACGCACCCACTCAATTTGAGGTTACCATTCAGTCCGAGCTCAATGCACCCACTCAATTTAAGGTTACCATCCTGTCCGAGTTTAACGCACCCACTCAATTTGAGGTTACCATTCAGTTTGAGCTCAACGCACCAGCTCAGTTTAAGGATACCACTGGCACAGAGCTGCCGCATTGCTTAAATGGGATCATTGTTGCTTCACGTAATAAAATGCTATCCACTGTTCATAGGACTTAAATAGAAATCTTAGAAAATATCAGCTTGTTTTAAGTTAGTTTTATCTTGACTTGAAGTGAAATTATGTTACCCCATTGGCAAATCTTGAAACTATTTCACCTCATTGGCTATATTTTTGTTTTATTTAGCAAAAAAAGTGATACAAATAAGATTTTAAGACTAAAATGCTTGTTAAGATTGACTTATGTTTGGGTTTTTGCAGTTTTGTGTTATTGTTTTTGATTATGTTCATTGTTTTGTTTTTTTGTCGTACATAAGTCTTGCCTCCCTGCCATTTTCTGTGTCATATGTTCTGGGAAGTGCATCGGGCTCGCTACTTGAAGAGCGATGGCGAGAGCGTGACCGCGACCGGTTCTTTTGTTTCCCCCAGGGCCGGCTGAATGAGCTCATGTCTCAGATCCGGATGCAGAACCACTTCGGCGCGGTCCGCTCCGAGGAGCGCTACAGCGTGGACGCCGAGCTGCTGCGCGAGATCAAGCAGGTACGGCCCGGGTGCTTCCGTATCGTCGCCTTCGAACGTACAGAATCCCGAGACCCGTCACATGTGCTGCCCCGTATTCTGCCTCCCTCTCACTGAAAGAATTCACTTTCATACATCTTATGAACCTGAATGAATGGCCATGGCCATGTGCAATACTGTGGTGACGGATGTTCTTTCAGATAATGTAGCGCCTAACAAGCCTGCGCTTCTCGGGAGGTTGTTACAAAGCATAGACGCCGAAAAGAATGCAGCGGCTTACCGTCTGGTTAGTTTACAGAATCTGTGCCGAGAGCTCCAGTAGCTCTTGCCTCATTTCCTGTTTTGCCTGATATGTCTGTGTTATCGTTTACGATCCCCTCCATCTACACTACACTTGCATGGTTAATGGTGTGTAAAAAAGAATTATGCAGTTGATAGTCTGTCTTATACTGAAAGAACCCAGGCAACAGCTACCAGATATTCTAGAAACCTAATCGCTCCAATTGTAGAGGATTGTATACAAGCTGGAGGTGAAGTCAATACCGGAGAGCGCCTGTGTATGCTAGCAAATATAACTTTCTACTTCCTCACTGAGGTTGGAACACACGGTACAGAACTCCTTGCAGTGTCCAAACCTTTGAACATTGTTGGTTGTCTGCTTTTATTTTACATGTTGTAATTTTTCGTAGACATTTTTATTCTCAATTCTCAGTGAGACTAACCTGGTAAAGGTTAACATTTTGTCAGCTGTCTGTCATTAAGCAGCCGAAGTGCTGTCTGTGCTCAGTTTTTCCGTGCGCTCTCTCCGCAGCACCTGAAGCAGCAGCAGGAGGGGCTCAGTCACCTGATCGGCGTCGTCAAGGACGACGTGGAGGACATAAAGCTGATTGAACACGGCCTTCACGACGGCGTGCACATGAGGGGCGGCATCCTCAGCTGACCTCCCAAATGACCCCCCCCCCCCGTCCCACTGCTGTTTGTCCCCGACCACAGAGCCAGGGACTACATGACCCAAAATGCCTCTGCGTTGCTCTTCCCGCTCCAGCGCAACAAGCATCCTTCAGAAGCGCGGCAAGGCCGAACTCGGAATGCATCGGTCACCATGGTGATTGGAGGCTTCTCAACTGCACTCCTTTCAAATCAGTCACAGGTGTAGGCAACTACTGGAGCGCTGTATAGACAGGGTTAGGTTTTAAAGTGCAAGCGTCAACATCTGTAAATACGCATTTTTATGATTATTTTTGGTAATGTTTTGTATTCTGGGTTTAGTATATGAACAAACCCCAAGTTATTAAATAAAGTTTCATTTACGAGCTGCCCCATTTATCTCCTACCCTGTGCAGTTTGTGTGTTTGTCCTTAAGGCCTGTGGATAAGTCTGCTCTCACGCATACAGGCAAAGATATTTACACACTCACACACACACACACACACACACACACACACACACACACACACACACAGCAGCGGTAGGGTAGATTTCAGTCCGCTAGGATGCCACTATATAGGTGAGCACTAGCTACTTGCCAGACTGTTGGTGTTAGCTCTGTTAGCAGGATGTGTGGCTTGTAGTGTGGCTGTGGCGGCGGCACGCAAGGAATACGCGATGCATACGTGGCATGCATACGAGTGCACGCTGAGCTGCGGTGACCCTCCCACAGGTACAGGTGGCATAGCCGATGGTGCAAAAGCATAAGAACACGAAAAACGCCATGGAAAGTGAGGAGAAACAAAGATAAACTCGTGCTTTAAATAAGTCCCGTGGTTTCCGCACGTGTGCTTTTTATGCAGCTGAAGACCCAAGTTGCATGTGCAGTTTGATATGCGTGACATGTCGCAACTTGGGGTGTTCAATTGCATCTTGGGGGTCAGATTACTGCTGAAGGAAAGTTAGTCTTATTTGTTATATTCAAAGTCAGTTTTTGCAAGTTGATACTAAAATACCACGTGTGAAAACATTCTTTGACTGCATCTTTAAAATCATGAAACATTAAGAGTTGGATTCAAAACTGCCTGAAGTATTTTATTTTATTTTAATTAGCGCAAATAATGGCAAACCAAGGCTTTACAGGTTGTTCTCGGTGTGCATTAAATGTGCCACTGTCTTCACTCTTCCGGATGCCACTGATATCCCTGTGCTTACGTGAGTGAATCTCTTACTACTGCCGCATACAATCCTAGTGCAGAATCTACGAATAGCAGAAAAAGCATCTCAGGAATACATTAAATCCACATCTCTCAGGAGATGCGTGCTACTGGAGTCTCTTCAGAATTATTATTTTTTTGCATAATGTATTGTACGCTTCTTATTCCATGGTCAAGTATACGTAATTGATATCCTTTTTCATTAATTATATCGATCTGCTTTGGCGGTAATTTTTATTTATGTTGATTTTAGCAGGGCGCAAACTGAGTTTGGATGAGAAAAGAAAATGGCTTATGGCCAACTTCAAAGTGAGTTCTGGGTACTGGGTCTTTCACATTTCAGAGGGCATTTTGGATTCTCGTAGCTCTTTGGGGTCACCGACAAGTTTCCCCCATCTCTGCCTTGGACCTGTCCACCAATCGGAAGGCCTCCATGAATTCGTTGATGTCGATGCTCCCATCCTTGTTGAAGTCTATGCTGGCGACTAAGTCAGAGATGGCCTCGTTGCTTATCTCCATGTTCAAGTGAGTGCTGAGAAGTTTCCACGTCTGACGGAACTCCTCCAGGGAGATGAGGCCTAAAAGCAACAAAGGGACTGTCACCCGCATGGATACAACCATCTCAAAGAATTGGAAACGACTGCTTTTGCCTTCGAAGTACAAGATCTTGAGAAAGGTACCGTGTACAGCCGCTTGAGCGCTCAAGTTTGAAAACTTGCATGATGCCTTAAGGACACGGGTATGCTTAACCTAGATGATTTATAATGCTATTTCACGCATTCTATGTCCCATTTACATACAGCCTGAGTAAGCCTTTGGATATTTGAAAGGTTGCTGAAGGTTATGGTCTGTCCCACATGCTTACTAAAATATGTATTTTAATGAGAACGTTAACTATTGAGATGAGAAACACTTTATAAGGAGGCTTGACGGCAGCATATTGGGGCTCATTACTTACCTGAGTGGTCCGTGTCGATGATCCTGAAGATTGTTTCAAGGTTGGAGTGGTGCCTGTACATAGTCTCCAGCAAACTCTGGTGTGGGATCTGTGCAAGACAACAAATTGACAACACTGTTTGAAACTTAAAGCTGTTGAAATGATCTTAAAGTACTGTAAATGCATCCTCCTGAGTATGATCTGTATGTAATAGAATACTCTGTAATTACAATGTGTAACTACAATTATGCAAGTAGCATTTTTTTAACACAGCTTTATGCAGAATGCAGATATGCCTAAACATACTAAAAGTTGTATTCCGTTTATTCAGATTTTTTATTTCTAGAAGGCAGACCACCACACTACCCAACATGTCTACAAAGTCTCTACTGAAAACACTTTTTCTAAAAACCAGCCATGTTTTTGTGGGAATGATTTCCCCTTTAACGTAAACCTTTGTCATTTTTGTGATAGTTTTGACCTGGGTGTTTTCGGTGGATATAATCAGGGCGTAACCTAGTGCCTGTTGTGCTCACCTCAGTGTTGGGCTCCTTGATGGCCAGCTCACTGAACCAGCTGTGGTAGTCTAGCAGGCCGTCCTCAGCGCTGGTCACCAGCTGGGAGCGCAGGACCCTCCAGGGCAGGCCCAGACGCAGCACGCTCTCCACCGCGCTAGCCCAGCTGTTCAGGGAAATCCACCCTGTGGCAAGCGGGGAAGTGAAGAGAACCAGGATGCTCATTACCAATCACAAGTAGGACTGCTTGGGCTGCAAAGGCTGGAACAGTGCAGTGCTGGTCTAAGCAGTACGTGAAGCAAAGTGAAGGCGGACTATGCTTAAATTAAAATAAAGATCTTCACAAAGATATTGATGCCAATTCCACCTTTTGATCCTTGATCCACAATGAGCCTGCAGTCGATTACCCCCTTGAATGAGATGCGATTCACAAGTCAGTCTAATCAATGGCTCTGATTAAATATATACAGTGCCCTCCACTATTATTGGCACCCCTGGTAAAGATGAGTAAAAAGGGTTATAAAAAATTCTCCATTTGGTGAATTGGCTTAATCTCACACTGAAAAAATGAGAAAAATCCTTTAATTGAAGTAAATTTATTATGAGAAAAAAAAATCCCTCAAGAAAGTTATTTTTAACAAAATCCTATGTGCCACAATTATTGGCACCCCTCCATTTATATATCGAATAAAGTAATAATTTTTAATATTTGGTCACATATCCTTTGCATGCCATGACTTCCTGATGTCTGTGACCCAACAATATCAAAAGACTCTTGATATCTTATTTTCTGGTACTCAAGAAAATACAAGCGATACTATAACGTCTCTGCATTTGAATGGATCTCTATGGGAATAGGGGGTGGGACTAGATTTAGCTGTAAATTATGCTGGAACAGTATGGAATACATGGTTGGCTAAATGGCTGTAAGTCATCAAGGGTCTGACGTATCAAACAAGCCTTAAACCATCACTGCTGCCAGAAATACAGTAGATATGGATGGATCACTTTAAGGGTTTCTTCTGACTTATTTTTCCATAGAGTTCAATAGGAAAATTTGTCAGGAGAAATAACCCTTAAATTGATTACCAGGGGTGCCAATAATAGTGGAGGGCACTGTATGTCCTGAATTCAGGGTTCAAGAAAAGAAATCCAAGGAGCCTCAGTGAACAGCTCTTTAGTGTGGGGTTGACATTGCAGGTATATTTAACATTGTATCCGCTAGATGGTATCAAAACACTTTTTTGGAATTAGGAGTTAGGACATGTTCCAAGATCATGTTAGACTCATGAATCAAGGTCCAAGGCTGCCTTTTTTATATTACATTACATTAATTTAGCAGATACTCTTATCCAGAGCAACATATAATGTAGGAAGCATTTACCTAATTTAGATTAGTAATAGTGCCAGACCTGGCTTACAACATTTCCAGACCATCGAATATATAAGTAACTTCACTAAAGCACTCATGTAAATGAACTATACCAAGCAAGAACCAAAATAAATACATGTTACGTCTATAACAAGGCTGACAAAGAAAAGCCTAAAATCAGGGGGGGCTGGAGCCTATCCCAGCATGCATTGGGCAAGAGTCAGTAATACACCCAGGACAGGTCGCCAATCTATCGCAGGGCACACACACCATTCACTCACACACTCATACCTATGGGCAATTTAGTGTGACAGCCAGACCGAATCGCATTAATATCGTATTAATCGTATTGAAATTAATACGTGGGGACAGATAAAAGCACAGAAGCAGTGGATCAGAACCTGTTTTCTCCTCGTCGTATTCCTGGAAGGCACTGATGAGGTCTGACTTGTGTGCAAAGAGTTGCTCCCTCAGGGCCCTGAGCGCAGATCGTTCAGTCTGACCCACGCTGGAGAGAAAGGCAGCAGGCCCACATCGGAGGTGTTAATTAATAAAGGTGTTAATTAAGTTTGCCCGGGAACAGCCTCCGCAATTCGTACGTGTGAAAAAAACACTACTTAAACCACCATACGGCATCTCCAGATATCGAAAAGCTCAAGATTAAACGAAGAAAATCAACGAGAGAACAAGGCTAGAGGCCGGTGAAAGCCTGTCTAAGAGCCATGGAAATGAGCGGGCCTTTTTCTTTTATGTTTCTCCTTCCCTACAGCGGAATCTGACAGTGAAAGTGCAACGTGAGGTCTCACGGCACGTGCGTCCGTTGCCGTAGATGCATTTAGTCCTTTGCATCGCGATGATGATATCAATATTTTGTTCAGTTTTATACGAGATCGAGAGTCTATTATATTCTTTCCCTCACTGCCTCATTATCCCAGACTGCACAGCATGGTGTTTTGTATGCTTGAGGGAAAGATAAATCAATGAATTGTGGGAGATAGTTTGAGTAAGCTGAAAAGGAAGTTGCAGAAAAAATATATTTTTTGTTCACTTTAAAAATTATTAATAGCAGCAAAAACAAATGTACATGCCATTAAATTCATATTACAATAAGTGGCCTACGAGGGGCAACATATTATACATTTATTATGGGAAGAAAATGCCCAAAATTTTCATATTAAAACATGAAGGAACATGACAGGGGAGCTGCAGTATATATAAGTAAACTAGTGTTCAAATGTATTATTGTGCCCTGCACTATATGAGGCCAATACATTGGTAGGTTCCTATCGCCTACTGGCAATACATAAACTGTCTGCTATATCATAGAAATAACTGTAAACAGAGAATTTCTAACCCCTTTCAAAGATAGTCTTGTCCATAACTTAAGCACTGTCCATTTGAAATAGTAAGATGTGAACATGTAAATGAACATGTACAAGTCCATGCCTAATTTTAGATACAGTACAGTGAATTTGGCGGGAACTTTGGGTTTGCAAAAGGTTAGGTTAATGTATCTGTTGTTTCACTGGTAAAAGACAAGCAGATTTCTATGGTACGGAGCATATCTTTACCTTTGCCTCAGGGTAAGTTTGCGGGTTGTACGGTTGGCCTGGTACTGAATGAAATGTGGAACCAAATCTGGGCCTAGCCTAATGTAGGCTCCTCGGTTGCTTCCCACTTCATAGTAATTGGAAGCAGAAAAAATGGTCAGGACCTGTGCACATCAGGAACACAAATAAATACTTAATATAAGTGTTCATTTGTGAATCATATTATATTCACCATTTTCCCCCCTCGATTAGGGATGGCTAATTGTAATTGTAGGTCTGCCTGATTGCTACAATATTAGGTGCACGCTAACACTCTCATCGTCTGCAGCCAGTATTCACGTGTAGCCAGTCGCTGATTCTTTTCACCCTACAATCCACCAGCTGCGCAGTGACTGCAGCAGAGGGCACAGCTGGCACTGATTACAGCGCCCAGTCGATTGCTATTGAATGAGGTGGCGATACCGTGGAGGTGTGTGTTTCAAAATATTCCCCACAGGACTACTAGACATAGTTGGCATGGGTGCAGACCAGAATCAGTCCATTCTGTAGGGTGCATCACTGCGCTGGGCACAAATGCCACAGCTAGCGGTCCTAGCAATAGCCTCTTTAAAAAGCAGAGCAGGATTATGTGATAAACCCCTGATGATAGGACCCGGTGAAAGGAATTCCGCCATCTTGTTTCACCGAGGGCCCCTCTGTGCTCTGCTCACCCTGCGGTTGTGGCAGAACTCGTAGCCGTCCTGCTTGCATTCGTGGGAGCGAATGAGCAGCTGGATGTTGTGTTTTCCCAGGATCCCCTCCGTCACGTCGGGGCCCCAGTAGCAACCGCCGCCTCGCGCCTCGTTGGAAATGCAGCCGTTCTGGGGCATGGGGTCGCTCCACAGCAGGTCCACGATCTGCAGCCAAATGACGTGTCCTGTTTAAGCACTGTCTATTCAGTCGTGATACTTACACATAAATATGCTGGGGAAGGGCAGATGTTGAAACATCCGTATCTGGTCTGGTAGGGACTGCTATTAAGTAGCTAGATTAATGACAATTTAGCTGTGTACATTCAGTTACAAAGTTCCAGGGGTTTATGCCCAAAGAAACCTGCTCTCACCCTTCCCACACTAATATGGTTTCCACCATAGATATAGAACCATAGATGTGACATATGTCATAGTTAGTGGCACAATTTTTGAGACCATACCCAGGTAAGATGGTGGCCAGTAACCCTGGTTTTATATCTATGGCTGTGTTCGGAATCGCTCCCTATTCACTCCCTCCCTATACACTACTTAGGGAATCTACATAGGGCACTAGATAGGGATTCACTGGTGGAAAAGAAGGAGGTGATTTCGGACACTACATAGTCTGAATAGGTTACTTAGCAACGCGCAACGCTTGCGTGACAGCGGTCACCGGCTTGGTGAGAAAGCATGCAAGAAACGGTAAAAAAAAGTTTTCTTTTTTAATTTTGAACAAGGGTTTTGTTGTCTCGTTGTAGGTAGATAGGTGAGTTAGGTAACTAGGTAGCTAGCTAGCTAATTAAGTTGCATTTTCCATTAAACAGTAATAATTGTTAAATTAAAAAAATAGCGAACACTTTGTAATATATTTAATCTACCGCGTTTATTTATATTTCGGTTATAAAGCCGATTAAACTGATTTAATATAGGCTACAACATGAAACTTTTATATTTACATTTGTAGACGAGCGCAGGCTCAGCCATCGCCATCTTGACAAAAAAAAAAAACTCCGGTCATGTAGTGTACATCGTTTGTACCCTACATTTTGTGGTGCATTGTGGGGGATATTGAGTGGACTATTTAGGGTGTCAAATTGACATTTTGAATATGGACACCCTACAAATTGGCCGATACCCTAAATAGTGCACTATATAGTGAATAGGGAGCGATTCCGAACACAGCCCAGATCTATTTGGCTTCTGAGACCCGATTATGACATCACAGTGGGTTAGAAAGTACATGACACTTTGCCATAGGTTCTTATTATAGCTGTACCCAGGTAAGATGGCTGCCAAATTGTTCCATTTCAGAATTCCAAATTACTATTACATTACATGATATGTCATATCTATGGTTCTATATCTATGGTGGAAACCATATTAGTGTGGGAAGGGTGAGAGCAGGTTTCTTTGGGTATAAACCCCTGGAACTTTGCAACTGAATGTGATTCTAGTACATTTAGCCACTGTCTCACAGCCACGTCACACAGAAGTGGAGGGAGAGGGTAACCATGGGTGATGGAGAAACAACAGCCATATTCTCCCAGTTTCAACGAAATCATTGGGGTAACAGTCTGAAGCCCTGACTGACCCCGCCCTTGCCCGCCGACCGGCCGACACCTGAGCACACTTGTAGCCCCCCCGCCCGTGTAAACGTTTTGTCTTTTTTTACCTGTTTCCACTCATCACCATTAGTCTCGTGTCCCTTGCAGGAGTCAGAGTCAGGGGTGAGTAGGTGGCCCTGGAGGTCCCCGTGGGAGAGGCTGAACCCGGCCCGACGACGCTGCTCCCTCAGCTCCTCCTCCACAGAGCGGTGCACACGACTGGACAGGTTCTGCAGCGAGCGGTGGGGGCTCCCGTGGGTCAGTCTCTGCCCGCTGCCAACACCCTTGGGACCGAAAGAGGCGTCCTTGCTGTCCAAGCCTGTGGACTCCTGCTTCTTCTTCTGCTCGGGGGGTCTGAGTGTTGAAACATACTGAGAGACCATAACATACAGTTGAAGTCGGAAGTTTACATACACTTAGGTTGAAGTCATTAAAACTCATTTTTAACCACTCCACAGATTTCATGTTAGCAAACTATAGTGTTGGCAAGTCAGTTAGGACATCTACTTTGTGCATGATACAAGTAGTTTTTCCAACAATTGTTTACAGACAGATTATTTCACTTTTAATTCACTATATCACAATTCCAGTGGGTCAGAAGTACATACACTAGGTTGACTGTGCCTTTAAACAGCTTGGAAAGTTCCAGAAAATGATGTCATGGCTTTAGAAACTTCTGATTGACATTATTTGAGTCAATTGGAGGTGTACCTGTAGATAGATTGGGAGACGCGAACCCCACTGTATTGCCCAATACATGGCCGGTAAGGCACGTCAAAGTTTCTTTTGAAATAAAATCTTTTTCCCACTGATTTTACTTGTCTCAAACTTATTTATTTATAGGGCTATTTAAGGAATGGCTTTTATGGGTAATTTCCTATGTAAAAATAAGTCAATTAAAAATAAATAAACTATTATAAATAAAAAAAATTTTGTTGTATCTAACATTACAATAAAAATACAAAACAATCAGTGGTTATGGTAACCGTAAAATGAAATGAACACTAACACGAAAAATCAAATAAAGTATGTGATTTATGGGCTTCTAAAACGCACTTAACAGTCTAAGACTGGTCTGGAGTAATTGTTAATCTACGAGCGTTTCAAAGAGCGTCTTAAATTCTAAAGATGCTTTTAGGAAACGCACCCAAAGTTCAAGAAGCTTCATACGAAGGGTTTTACGACGTCTTAGTCTGACGATGCTTTTGGGAAACGCACCCCAGACTGTGAGGAGTGCTGGCTGGGCACTCCTCAAAGACACAATTATTCTGATTAAACCTTCATGTAAAGCCTATTTAGACCAATAATCAATTGCTCATACAGTACAGACTGATTTTTTTGACTGGCTGAATGTACTGAAAGGTGACAGGCATGCTTTTTTCGTCTGACACATAAAAATCTGTGAAGGTTTTAAAACGCTTTTAAGCAAATGCAAAATCATTGTAGCTACAGTAAAGCAATTCTCTTGCATCAGTCTTAAAAGGATGATCATTTCAATCCATAACATGCAATGATGCTGCGTCTGAACCTCAGCTCAATTCGAAAGTGTACACTGAGTCTGGGGGCTGTTCAGAGTCTCAGCTACATTCCCTCGTTTTAAGGCTGTTCTGTTACTATGCAAGCGGGCAATGCTTTTTGTCAAAAGAAATAACTTTTCTTTTTAATGGCAAGCTAAAGAAATCAGACACTTGTGTCACATTATCCTGTTTACCTCCACATCATATATGTATGAGGCATTCATCATGCATACCTCTTTTGAGGCACACCAGTGTACACAAAAAACCTTTTTCGCTGTAATTATAGACCTGCCCAGTTAGACAGGCGCTCATAACCATATATAATATAAAACAGAGGGCAGGGGAAAGTGTAATCCTTTCTGCTCCTGTGTTTGCTTACTTTGTGCCTCTCCAGTTTGGCAATGACACTGAGGTCAGTGGTGTCAGAGATTCCACCGTGGACAATCAACACCTTTTTGTCAATCACTGTTGCCAGGGGTAACCAGCTGAAGATCTTGTGGAGCAGCTTCAGAATTCTTTTGCCATGTAGCTGGGGAAAGAGCAACTGGCGGTATGTCAGCACCGCAAAAAAACATCATGACAAGCATTTTAATCTTATATTTTGACTTTAGAATCTTATTTCTGTTACTTTTTTTGCTAAATAAGACAAAAAGATTGGCAGTGGGGTGAGAGTTTTACTTATTTCAAGATCTGCCGGTGGGGTAAGATAATCTTACTTGTCAAGCAAAAAGTAACTTAAAACAAGCTCATATTTTCCACTTTAGAGCGAAAAAAAAAGATTTTAAGTCTCAATAAGTCTCATTACAAGACTAAAACACTTAAGACAGACATTTTGTGCAGTGAGCCTTTACAAACAGTTCATACCGATCTTCTCACAGTTCTCTTTCTGTATGAGTAAGAAGAAGTAATTGGCTTTATTTGTACTCCACCTGTTTGCCTAGGCATATGATATTATCCACAGGACCACATTTACAATGACGAAAATGCTACCAGCCAACCACATTGTAAAACTATTTGGTACTAATCGCCTTATCCGAAATACTTGTGATGGAATGGATGGATTGTCATAAACAATCAGAATATTTTAATATTTCAAATTTAGGATATTTGAATTAGATGTGACATATTTTAGGCTAAAACGTCCATTGATGATCTCGTACAATTAATCCAATGCAGGTGCTGAGCCTTAACACACAATAGTCTGTCTCAGCAGAGGATTCTGACTTTAGTAGGTCACTATGATGGCTATTTAGTGTCAACATAAACAACAGTGAGACTTAATAAATCTTCTTAGCCGCGTCGAAGAGAGGCTCCGATCGTGTACAGAAATAGCCACCGCAGCTGTGATGGTGGCCGAGTGCCCAGAGTTTGTCCTTCAAACCTGTTGTAATAAGGTTGCTAATTGCTGTTTACGGCCAGAGTCGAAGAGGAGCATTAAAGTGGGGGCAAAAAGGAAACATGCCGTGCTGTGTTTTGAGACCGTAGAGATGGAACCTCAGACCTACCCTGTATTTCACCAACACTTCCTTGTTAAAACCATACCTATGAAAAAAAAACAGAATGCGTTAAACACGTTTTTTTTTTCTTTTTCTTCTGCTGGTGCTAAGAATGCTATGGGTGCATTCGAAGCCTGTATTTGACCATACCTCAGATTCATAATGTGGTCCTCGTGGTTACCTCGGTTGAGGTGAATGTCGTTGGGATAGACCAGCAGGAACGCAAACAGTATGAGGAGAATCTCGATGGAGTCCTTGCCTCGATCCACAAAGTCCCCGTTGAAGACAAATGGCGTCTCCAAAGATGGCAAACCATTCTATTTACCGTTAAACAAAGGAATACGTATTATACAGAAGAACATGTAAATAAGCAAAATAATATTATTCCTTTGCAAATGTTTACAATCAGAACATGTTTTAAACAATGCTGGGGTCTAACACAAATGCTACAAAATTAGCGTTTGCTAGTTTTCTCACCTGAAATAGTGTGTTTTACAGTGGGACCAGATGTGTTTATTGTTTTATTTACTCACCTTATAAAATACTAACAGCAAATCCTCCAGTTGCCCATGTAAGTCTCCTAGCAAGATAAAATAAATAATTATTAAGATTTAATTTTACATATATAATATACTACATTAATAATGATTCTATGGAATCAGCCTTATAAATTTATTTCCAAAAAATCAGTGTCCCAAATATTCACGCCCCCTTTTTTCAGGATAACAGTGCTAAATATATGTGGGTATAAAGCCAACTATTGTACACTTTGTACCTTGCTGTAACAAGCACCTCACAAAGAACATGTGCACAAGGTTGTGTCTTTATTTTTTCTTAGATACTGTGTATGTGCGTGGTTGTGTGTGTGTGTGTGTGCGCGTGCATGTGTGCGTGTGAAATAATAAACCATTGAGTCCAATGAGTAAAGCATGTTCATATTCTCACCACAGATGATGATCTCCTTGCACTGGCAGGTGGAGACGTGGTTGATATTTGGAAGAATTCTCAGCAGTTTCCAGGTCTCCAGGAGAAGCTGGAGGACGTAGCGTGAATGAAGCTGCTACTAGGGAGAGCAGACAAGAAAAGTGAGATACTAACAGATTTACATATATTTAAAAAACAAAAACAGGATGGATCCATTTTGTACAGGTAACAAACTGCGCAAGCCCTGTTGAGTGCATGGTCTCCCAGGGATACCTACTTGCTTATTTCTGAAGGCCTCCACCAGCTCAGCCGCGTGAGTGGCGGTGAGTGGGAACGTGAGGCGTGGTCCGGAGTAGAATTCCGGCAGCTCTATGTTGACGTAGTTGAAGTACCTCTCCCATTCCGTGTCGCGGCAGACCTCGTTTTCCCTGAAGATGTGGGAGATCAAGTTTCCTGAGTGAGAGAGATGGCACATGCTCTATACCATGGACCGGCATACAAAAAACAATATTACAACACTGCGTTGCAGTAGGGCTGTATGAAGTTTGTACCCAATTAAACATTATACCATGTGGGAGGAGTGTGAAATACCCAATGACTGTTATAGGAAGAAAGACTTACTCTCACTGTTGGCTGGTGTAAAGTGCTCCATCAGGTAACCAAAGAAATTATTCAGCTGTTTCAGAAAAAGTCAAGTCAAGTCAATTTTATTTCTAAAGCACATTTAAAAAGACTACCGTCAACCAAAGTGCTGTACAATTAATAAAATACATGGATAACAATGACGAAGGATAAAACTTTTAAAACAGACACAAAAACAAGGCAATAATGCACAGAATACACGACAACTATGACAGATCTCAAGTGGGATTGAAAGCAAGTGAGAAAAGATGGGATGTGAGTTGAGATTTAAACGTGTTTATGGAGGGCGCAGATCTAATGAGAAGAGGCAAACTGTTCCGGGGAACAGAAAGCAACAGTTGGGTGGAGGACGTGGAATAGGGAAGCTGTAATTAGACTATTGCAAAGAATGCAGTTCATGGGCTCTTGGGTTAGGTATCCCGCTAAAGCAATAGCCGTTGATGCAGTAATGTGCCGTACAGTCTGTATTTGAACCCTGAACATACCAGCGATGACTGGAGTCCAGCAGGGTGGTACATAATTAACAAGGTATCCCCCTCGTCATCCAGCAATAACTGCTCTTCTGGTCAACCACTCTGCCTACGTCAACTGCGTTGGTTGTTGCATTACCATCATCAGACCAGGGGCCATATGTATAAAACTCTGAGTAAACTAATGCGTAAAAGAACGCTCAGGGTGAAAGTCGGAAATCTGCAAAAAAAAAAAAAAAAGGTTTCGCATTTTCTACCTCTGCCTTTCTGTCACGGTGTCGCCATATCACACGGACTCCAAACATTGCGTACGTACGGTGTCCACTGTGTGCAGAGGTACGCAGATTCTCACAGCAAGTGTTATATTATACGCCTGGATTTCTGCGTGGGAACTCGCTTACGCGGCTTTCTGAGGGCATTTTTCTGCTCGGCACTGTTTATACACGTGGCCCCTGGGGTGTTGACGCCAGTATGCGCTGCCCCCAGAGGACAGTACGACTGATGCATTCTGGGGAAGGCAGATTGCGGGCGCCTCGTCGACCAGAGGAGTCGTTGTTGAGCGATGAGGCAGCCAACACCCTTCCTGGGCGACACTATGGCCAATTGTGCATCATCACTCCGTATGACTCTCCTCCACTATGAGCACTGGAAGAGGCCAGACTTTATCATTATCTGCAGACGGCAGCCTCAGCTGACCCACCTTAATCTGGTCCTGCTCCCCCGCATATTCGATAGACTGAAAGATGTTCCAGGTGCATCTTCGCCTCAGCTCCATGCGAGCGACGTACTGGCGGTACCAGCGCTGGATCAGCAGAGCTGCTCTCATCGCTAAAGGGGAAGGGAACAGGTGTCACGGGTCGGTCTGGCCCTCCTTCGTTGCCTGACAGTTCCCATGTTCTCCAGTTAACACTGGCCCTTTCATTGCCCTGTTCCTTGAGAAAAAAAAAGGCATTTGTTCCTAGAGTGTATTAATCTGGATAGGAATGAACAAGGCATGCTGCTTGCTCTCTCACTGGAAGGAGTGGGGCGAGATGGTTTTACTCATTTCAAGATTTGAGAGTGGAGTAAGATAATTTACTTGGTACTTTTAGAAAGCAATGGTACTTTTGGAAAGCGTGCATTACAGAATTTGCTAATGGCTTATTTTTATGTATTGTTCATTGGGAAAAGAGAGCGGAACTTTTATTTAACTCACCTGTAGCAGCTGCATCCAGGCACAGACAGACAAAATAAAGAGTAATTCATTGGATGCAGTTATTAGTTTTCATAACAAGAGATAAATCATCTTTTTCATTATGTCTTTGAAGTGAAAAGTAATGACATAAACAATCATTTTGTATGTAAAAGAAATCTCCAAAATGACCTCCAGTTTCTTACTGACATTATTTTAGGTGAATATATTAACTTGAATGGATCACTTAAATAAAGACTGAGCTCATCAAGATTGTAGAAAACAGAAAGGCATGTAGACCGGGTCTCTCAAATTACCTCTTTCGCATTTTTTCAACTGTAGGTCATTTGATGTCGAGATCCCACATCCCATGGCCTTCTGTTTAACCGTTTGCCGTTAAAAACGAAAGGCACAGATAAAGATTTTGACACAAACATGGGCGTTGAGGCCAAAACTAGGAACCGCTGGGTTTTCTTGCAGACATAAAATTCAGAAATACGGTAATCTATGGTTATTCTGATCCCCTATGTCTTTCGTCTCTGGCTGTCTCCAGTCCTCCTCGTCTGTGACAATGTGTGGGTATCTATTTTCTGAGCACTAATATCATGTGCAATGGAGAAGTGGGATTAGCTCAGCAAATACATTAGAATGTACATGATATGTTTTATCTTAAGCAAAAGCATTTTTCTCTTTGTTTCATTTCTTTTTGACATTTTGTTTTGGAGCATTTGTAAAGTAGCTTTCCATTTCAAAATATCTACGACATGTAAATGCTGTAACTGAAAGAAAAGTTAAAATAATTAGTTACAAAAGCCTTTATAAAGTTTCAGTGAGGAGTAATATGTGAGCCAAATTCACCCAAATGATGAAATTTTATCCCTCCCAAACTTCAGACAGGTTTAAGGTAACAAAAGCCTTTTGCATGTGATCAACTATCCCTCATCGCTGGGCGATTAAGAACTGGTAGCCAAAGGACTTCAAGTTTCTAAATATATTCAAACTGATATTGCAAATGATTTCATTCTGAGGATGTAATACCTTCCACAGGGTACAAGCGAGTGTGTGGCTTCATTAACTGTGAAATGGGTGGACCTATCATGTGTCAGGTACTCACTGATTGAGCCAAATCTTAACTGATTTATCCCATTTTTCCAAGGAGGTCTGGTTCATGAATGTGTGATTGACATGTGGTGCTTCCTCCCATTGTTGGGGTCTGCATGAAGCCCCAATGTCCCATCACTCATATCTGTATAAATGGGTTTGACATTAAGTTCATTCTATTTGCTTCAATATATTTGTTTTCCACACCTTTGTCCAATATTCTGTGACTGAAATCACCTAACCTTACTACTCTATGAAGTGCCAGTGTTAAAGCCTAGAATGCTGAAACCATCCACATGGTACACAAGTCTACTGACTGAATATTATCGCAGCTAAAAGACTATCACTTTTAAATAGCTGAAGTTGGCAAATGACCAAAAGTTATAAATATACAGCAATATGAAAATATATTTAGTTCTGGCATCTTTAAATCAGTACTAAAAAAAACAAACTAGACATTTTTTATAATCCATAGTATGTAGTTTTTCTTGTTCTTCGTTAAACAAAACATTAATCTCTCTTCAGGATTTCTTGTGTATCATGAAAACACAATTATCATCAAAGTGAGACCATCCTGCACTGCTGTGTTCCCATATGCCTCTGCTAAGTGAAAAATCCACTGTGTTTAACAAACCCGAGCGCAGCTCCACACATTCGCTGCAAAATCAGAATAGGAAACCCGATCTTACCTTGTCACTGTGATTTCCTCTGTGACTGTGGAGGTGTGTTTACCCTCGAATAATTTTGGCAATAAGCACCTCTATGTCCCTCATTGTCTTTCCCTCGATGAGTGAGCGTGCACAAAGGAGCACAAAGTTTAATTGGTCAGACGTAATGCTCCCTCTGAGATCAACCGTACCGAATAATGCAGTGCGCTTGAGTCCCTGAGGACAAGTTTTGAACGGACGACCTTTTAAAAGAAGCGGGGTCCCAGTCATATGCTGCCTGTACTGCTGTGTGCCGTCATTGTGAGATACATAAAGTGTCCCTCTCAGACATTATGAGCACTTAATCAAAACAACAAGCCACAAGTGGCTTAAGATAAGACCTTGCTACAGCCAGGCCATTCCCTAAATAGAGAGGTAAAGCCTTTCATAAAGGACACATAACAGGTAGCCAGGTAGATGGGGGGGGGGGGGGGGGGGGTTGTCTAACGCTGTACAGTTTCATTAAATGTGTCACTGGATTTATTGCAACATTTTTCCCCATTTGGCTCTTTTCACCAATTCCACGGAAAATTTGATGCACAAAATAGATATATATATGGACAATTCAATAAATCAGTAAACATAATAATAACTCTGGACTCAAAAGTGTGATTTGTGATGTGAGATATAACTGAAATTTAAAACAGATGCATACAGGTAGCTGGCATTTTAGCAGATTCAGAAGACAATTTCCAGAAGATAACAATTCATATTTGTCGTTCAAATGAAGTACGATGGGTTGGCAAATGCATTACGTGAAATCCACCCCTTGAGATAATTCTAGGTAACAAAGTAGCCTACCCTTTGAAAAGGCATACAGATGTCATGCCAGGATATAGGCTACCTTATAAAGTTCTCGAAACTTCTGCCCATACATTTTTTTATCGTAACTCCACAAAAAAAGAGCCTTACCTGAAGGTTATGTAAACATGTGCGCATTAGTTTCATGAAGGGATGAGTGTAGTTCTGACATAGTTAAAATTTGAGAGCAGACAGCACATTATTATATTACAAGGACCCAGAGGTACTTTAATAAACATTGTCTCCTAAAATGGGCATCTACAGTAGCCATATTTTCTTGGAATGTTATGCTAGATATCACAAAAAGTTACTTATATGTAACGATGAAAACTAATCTTGAATGTTCAAAACAAGTAAATGCAAAACAATCTGCAGCAAATTTTCCACCCCATGTTTTTTTCTCCAGTCTCACATTCCCTGCTCCTGTCTATATTTAGACAAATATCTCCAGTTAGGTATTTAATTTAGACTACTCGCCCCACACCTGCACATGCACCCTCCCAAATACTTTCGACTGAAACAGAGTGGTTTTTGTGAAACATTTGGCATCACCCTTTAACACCAGACCACAAACAACTGTCTGTTGCTGCCTGTTCTTTGTGTTGAAGTTCTACTGGCAAGGTTATTTAGTGTTACATGTTTATAAGTGCACAGAGTGAAAGGTTCTCCATATTCTTTACCGCACATGCATGTCTGTAAAGAGGATGTGGCATATACTATGAAATATAAGCAATCCTACACAATATTGGTGTGAGGATAATGCTGAGGTTTTTTCAAAGCAGTTCAGCAGTAAATTGATGTAATCTTAGTGACAGATAAACCTGTGTTGTGTGTCACATTTGTATAAAACATAATAATTTAGAACCTTGATATCCCTCAGGGGAAAAGACGTCCACAATAAACTATTGATTTTAAAAATAATTAAGAACATGGAAAACTGAGGGAAAAAACAAGGTGATTACAACAGTGTCCATCCATTCATCCATCCATCCATTCATCCATCCATTACCCGCATATTCCTGGTCTGGGTCGCGGATTACAACGGCAGCAGCACCGGAATATTCTAAAAGAGTAACATATAAACTCTGATTACACTGTGTGTGACAATGCACTTTAATCAGCCTCTTTTTTCTAATGCATCTCCCAGATGTACATCTTCAATCATCTGTAGGCAACAATATATTTTGAAAATATATTCTTTACTTTAAGGTGGTTTTGCCTCAAATCTCAGGATGGCATCTTTCAGAAGCAATTGTATGTCACAAACATGGGCATTCAAATAAAATTAAATCAATAGCATTCAACATTTTAAATTTTACTGCAAGAATATTAATGAAAAGAAATTAGGGCGGACTTCACACTTCAACCGGACTTCGGACTTCAATTAGGGTTGAACCACACTTCAACCTTTTAAATTACAAGGATTATTCATTTTAATACTACTTCAGTAATGATAATACAGCATTATTATTATTATTATTATTATTAAAGCCTATACCTTCAGTTTTGAATCCAATCCTAATACTGGAAAATAAATAAAATCACAAACTAAAATCGGGGAAAAAGTAGAAATTGATAAAAGTATCATATTTATTTTTGTTTTTGAAGAGGACTGAGAAATATGACTTTTCCATTAACTGTAAGCTCATGTTTCACAAGCATGGCAATGGAGACACCAATCAATCCCATTGTTTGTAACTGGGCTTGCATGATGCAGGTACATTTAGATAAAGTCTAAATATGCACAAAGCTATTGAATAAAACAAATAGGGAATAGTTCTTCCATTTTCCCTGGATAATCTAAAATAAAGATGTAACAATACACATTTCATATCGTGGAAAAAGTCTGAAGGCCTGTGGGAATAAATAATCTGACATGAACGTAATATTTATTTCCCGTTCAGCCTTTCATAGTAAACGGCCCAATTTCAAAATGTATTTTCTGAACAGTCCAGTCAGATTGAGTGTAGTGGATAAAACAGAAAGAGGGGAATACTGTCACCACACAAATGCGAGGCAGTAATGTGGCACCAGGGTATGATGAAATGTTCTGCAATAGAGCAGAGAGTACCTGAGAGCACTATTACATTTGGGTCAAAGATCAGTTCTGCTCTTTTCAGATTGCATTGTTCATTAACGCGTACTTTGGGAGATTCATCATCTCAGATTCTTTTTTATTCTATAAATATACGTACTTCTAGAGAGGCAAAATGACTATCCTTCCCTGACTCATCACTGCCAGCCTGGAGATAAAGATCTGATGCAGCTGTCGTGCCCAAGATGTCAAGGGGACCTGGATGTCTATTAATTTCTAAATGTACCAGACACATTGAGCAATATAAAACTTTGTTTTTGTTACACATCCTAACAAAGTTTTTGCTAAGACTTGTTGAGGCATTCCTCTTACATCCAAAGAACTTTAGCCAGACTGTTTTGGACAATTTTCTGATTTGTTTGATTTGTTTGGCTTTCTGTTATTTTCAGCTCCATGGCTACAGTTTGGCTTCTGGTTTCTGATCTAAAGAAAAAATATCAGTATAGTACTCTGTTCATCATAGAGAGGAAGATAGCGATAACTCTGTGGTGACCAGCTTATAGAGTCCTATGACGCTATGTCATTAGTACAGAAAGGCCTGACATTAAATGCATTTGGTTTTTGTTTTTTTGGAATAGTGCTGAGCAGCACGCTTTTATTCAATTTGGGATGTAAAAAACCATCTAAAACAAATAATCAGTTTCCCTACTTGAGGGTAATGTTTTCTATTTTTATCAGAATTAGAAAAGGTAGATAATAATTTGGTCAACAGTAACCAAAGCAAAACAAATGAATGCTGATCGACCGTAGCGCACTTGGATGAAATACATATCTGCGTGTCTGCCTTTGAATGCATCATGCTGTAAAGCTGTGTCCATGGTTACAGTCGGCGTACATCTAGAGTGAAGTTGCACTTAGTCTGCAGCATACTTACATGTCCATAAATCATGTGAAAATGGCATTGCTATCAATTTCTTTCGACAACCTATATTATATGCATCACTAGTCTCATACTACAACAATTCTATCAAAGAAAAACACCAGGATGAACCATTGTACCCTGGTTTTAGTCATTTTAGCAGAGAACAGAATATAGTTCTGAATATATGCCTATCCAATATCACCTTGTATGAGTCACTTGATCTCGAGGGCCTGAAGTACACTGGAGTTTTTGGGCAGTAAATCTGTCTGACTCGCATCGATCAATAATTCAGCAACTGATTGCTGCTAATGCTGTGCTGTGCTGTGAATTTGTCCCTAGCCATGTGAATGTCTTGCTTCATAGAATGTTCATAATGTTTTAGCAATGGTCATCTCATGTGGTGCCTAGCATCCACAGGGAGTTTTGACTGCAATTTCTGGTTCTTACAGCAATTTCTGGTTCTAACTACTACGTATATTAAACTGCCACAGCAAAATACAGCAACCGTTGCAAATTGGGCCTTGTGAGGGATGAGTTGTTAAAAAAAAGAAACACTCTTTTTTAGTTTGTGTCCTTAGGGCCTCAGTGGACATAAAAGTGCCATAGTACATGTGATTCAATATGCTTTGCCATGGAACTGACAGATACTTGGCAAACCCAGAGTACCATTGGCAGGTCTGCTAGATCCACCAGCGGGCCGGGGTAATTTTAGGTCATTCATTTACATTAGTCTGCAGAAATAGTTGGCAATATATCAAATGACAGATAATTATTGTGAGAAGAACAAAAAGCCTTGCAGGCAATGTCCCTGCATATCCATCAAATTCTAGAAAGTTCTAGAAAGTCGGTTGGTTTGTGGTTCCTTGGTTCAGTCTAAACTGGTCTGATAAATCTTTGGAATGTTGTCCTTGCCAATTCAAAGTTAACTTGATGTGAATTGAAACCACATTGAAAGAACAATAAAATAACCTGCTGTAATTTTTTGCAATAAAGATTTTTTTGGATACACCTCAGGGACACATTTCAGGAATCTGTGTGGATTTCATACTAAATCTGAGAATACCATCAGTTTATAAATGGTGTGTACACGTGATTTAATTCCCCCAAAAGGCTTTACAATATATTTATTGATCCAAACATGTTCTGTCAGTGACAAATAGTTCCAGGCATATCACATACAATGTAGTCATGAAAGCATATAAGGCTCATCCAATTAAAAGCAATGAAACAAGCAATGTTAACATTCCTCATTAAGTGAATATATACCATCCACAATTAAAATGATTTTTTAAACTTGAATAGCAAAAGTAAATAACATCACAAGGCCATTCCAACAATGTTCTGTGTGACTTGATAAGGTTCTAGGGACATGCAGAAAGCGTTTTGGTAATATTCTGAGAACCATGAAGTGTTAGCTGATTAGAATGCTGGAAGAAAAGACACAATAAAATTATATTTTAATGTAATTACAGTGAGCTTACTAAGGAAAATGTATTTTCAAGATCAATTTTACAATTAAAACTGTGCCTGTAGACATTTTATTAATGAAGCCCTTGTCCTTTTAATCTGAAAAAGTATGTCCTGAAGGGTTATAAATGAAGTGATATAGACCCTCTTCATAGCCCATACATCCAACCACACCGTGATACATCCAACCACTTTTCTGGGAATACTCATTTTTCCTGAATTGAACATAAAACTGCTATTAATATAAATGTGCTATTGATATACATGTATGAATGTAAAACAATGATATTGATATAAAAGTAAAGCAATGATTCTTACAGCTGCACTGTAAGGCTTAGGGAGCTGAATGATTTTATGTACAGTTGATCATTTGACCCAATGCATTGAGGCTCATGACCCTAAGTACATTGCTACAGTGTAGTCCGTAAGTATTTGGACAGTGACACATTTTTTTTTGTTCTGCTCTCCAACACATTGGGATGGAATTTGAAACGGAACAGTGACTATGAGGTTAAAGTTCAGACTTTAATATTTGAGGGCTTTGGTCGAACTGTGTAACATTTTCCTATTGAACTCAGGAAAAATAAATCAGGAGAAACAACAAGTGATCCATCCATATCTACTGCATATCTGGCAGCAGAGTGATGATTTGAGGCTTTGTTTGATAGCCCAGACCCTTGATGGCTTACAGCCATTTAGCCAACTATGTGTTCCATACGATTCCTATGTTCTGGAGTACAGAGCCAAAACAACAAAAATGGTGCCACTGTTCAAATACTAACGGACTGCACTGTACATGAGTTTAAGGGCTAGGTAGTTCATCTGTGCACTTGGGTAGTTTTCTGCTGTCTGGAATCTTGACCTTGAATGGCCGGTGCAAAGGAAAAATATAATGTTTCTTTGAAAGAGTCCCGTCTTTCATGTAAAGCCAAAACACAGGATTATTGGGTTGCGTCTGTTTTTCTTTCAGCACGCTCTATCTGGCTGTCTCCTCCCTATGCTCATTGGAACTGCAATCACAGGCCAGGTGCAATATCAAAATAACAACTACTGTATACTGTATTGTGTTAATGTACAGTATGGTATTTGATATTTCAGATGAAAACTTCTGTTTCCACGAGGGCAATTAAAAAATAAATTTTCATTGATTATTGCACACTACATGATTATTGCACACTATAAATGCAACTACTGAAAGGAGTTAAACTAGAATAACATAGTGAGCATTGTGCAGAAACCTGATGTCTCCATCTTTTGTCATTTTGAAAGTTCTCATCTGCCTCTATGTGCTGTCAGTTTCATAGATCAATAATTAATTCAGTTATGCTAATTTGTTAAATGGAAAATATATGCGTTTTTTTTTTTTTTCTGTTCCTCATAGTTCAATTATTTTCCGATAAAATGTGCGTGACACTGACAATATGTGTAGAGCACCGAAGCTGCTAAATAGATACATTTTGTATTCACATTTTTTATTGTTTTTATTGTTGTATTCTGTAGCTGATGCACACACTCTCTCTCTCTCTCTCTCTCTCTCTCTCTCTCTCTCTCTCTCTCTCTCTCTCTCTCTCTCTCTCTCTCTCTCTCTCTCTCTCTCTCTCTCTCTCTGTCACCATCCCTTTCACAAACACACAAAAAGGTTTTTCACACACTAAAGGCCTTAGTAAATCAGGCCCTTGGTGTTTATGATTTCGTTATAAAATTTTTCTTCAAAATTCTTTGTTGCTCATATTGCTATATCTTGAACAAATCTTGCAAATAATATGAGTAACCCCCAGATACATAAAACGTTTTGGTGGTTGTCAAAAAATAACCTTTTCATACCGCAGTACCGTTTCATAACTTCATAATTTCTGTTTAAGTAAATCTGACAAAATGCTAATGTACTAGCATGATTACTACCATGAATAGTTTATGTTCCTTATTATATATATATATATATATTCTGATATGTTACTTCTGATACATTCAACATACTTACCCTCATTTTTTAGGAACAAGCATACATTTATTGTAAAAGGATGTCTGGCTAGTTACTGTCAAGTTACTACCAAGAAGTGAAAAAAATAACTCAGTTCGGCTGAAAATAGGATACACGGGGACAGAACTGGTGGACACTACCCCAGCAAATGTCCTCTGATGTGATGAGTCATCTTGACTTTTGTGATATTGTGATAAATGGGGGCAGTGTAGTATAATGGTTAAGGAACTGGACTTGTAACCAAAAGGTTGCAGGTTCGATTCCCAGGTAGGACACTGCCCGTTGTACCCTTGAGCAAGGTACTTAACCTGAATTGCTTCACTATATATCCAGCTGTATGAATGGATAAGTTGTGTAAGTCGCTCTGGATAAGAGCATCCACTAAATGCCTGTAATGTAATGTAATAAATGAATGACTGTTAATATCCACTGACCTTTGGCAGGAGCTGTGTATATATCTGCCCATTATAAATATTTATTTATACATTTTTGTTCATCCTATCTTTCAGAGAGAAAATTAGCTTAAGTATGCCCACAGCCCTATAGTGGTTCCAATTATTAATAAGTGACAAAAGCAAGGTTATGTCAAACACCAATAACCACACCTCGGATAATACAATTTTTTGAAATCTCATTGGAGTTTGTTTATGCTTTTCCTCCCAACTTTTTTTTATTTAATAGGAAACAAAAGTTGTATGGAATTATATGGCTTTTGGTTTTCATACATACAGTATATTGCATTTATGAAGACATTACCCAAACACTGATGTGTGATATTATTATTATTATTATTATTATTTATTCTTTCACAGGCGATGTTTTTTTTCATGTTTGCCCACAGAACACCTGCAGCAGCTTATCACTCTGGTGGTAGGAGCTACTATGGACAGAGTATACTACTCTCCTCCACATTGTCAAACAATCAAGGCAAAGAAAATGTGTTCTCCCTTTATCCCCCTCCTGTCTCTCCCTCGTACTGTCTCACGCTTGAGGGACAGGAAGCCATTGTGAAATATTCCAAGGCCAACCTGGTGCACGAACAGATAAAACCCCAGGTTCCCAGACTATAACAAAAAACACTTCAGCCACCATTGGACATACGGGCCCCCGATTGTCAGTAGCACACCAATCCGGCTTCCTCTCCGTTGAATTGGTCCGAACCGGCAAAACCTGCAAACCAAGTCGAACCAGGGGCGCAGATTGTATTCGGTTTGAATTGTCACTCCCAGCCCACCTGCTGAGCCGCGATGCTGTATTTGCTGTGCGTGACGGCCGCGATCTTCGCCTTCCCTCTGAGAGAGGCGTTCGTTCTCCATCCCTCCCGGGGGGAGCCGGCGGGGGCGAGCGGCTCCGTCTCAGACATGCCGGTTGGCAAGGTGAACAGGTGAGATTCGCACCTTCCTTCTGTGAGCTCGTCATCTCAGTCCTCTCACAGGTGGCGCAGGGGCGCAGGCGAAAATTGACAGCGAAATTCAAATGGTTTGCTAGGGAATATGCCTTTCGCCAGCTCGTCAGGACAAGAACAATTTAGAGTGAAAAAATTAATCTTGTATATTTTGCGGTTTAATGTGGTAGTGAAGAGATGCCTTTTCACTAAAAATTTGTATTTGCACTTGCAGAATGGTAAAAAAAAAAAATTGGGATATTCAGGCATTGTATATAGTAAAATGACAAAGGCAGATTAATAAAAATAAATAAAGGCATTGCGGAGCACTACAGCATTCTTAGTGCATACAAGCCATTGTTTAGAACATTGTGTGATCTGTGATCTTCACCTCAGGGTGGCTTATCGATTAGGGCCTTTCACCACATTTATTTCTGGGGTTACATGATTTAAAGTCTCCCATTAATGATATTTTTCATGAGTAATACACTGTATGCCTGATCTAGGGGCAATTATAAAGTGTGACAAGGATGTGCGGTTTAAATTCTTCCAAGTAAACTGGTTAATACTATGTAACGTGTACAATGTAACATTATTTAACTTGTACAATGTAACATTATTTATTCGTTTTTGGTTGGAAGATATATGCCATAATCTGCAGATCAAAATACAAAATGTGGTGCAATTTCAAAAAAAAAAATTAAAATAAAAAAATGAAGAAAGTTCAATTTCAATCTTAAAGCAGGGGGAAGATCTCAGGTCTGAGAGTTGGGTAGATGTTTTGGGGTTTTACCCATATGAAAAATTAACTATGAAACTGAATGAATTATTAAGAACACTTAACACAACCATATGCTCGGGTAACTCTATATTTCACTATAATCAGTAAATCTGTAAGTTGTTGGTCTTACCCAGTTTAAAACGATCTTTTAAGGGGATAAGAACATTAGTTGTATAATAGATTTCAGTAGTGGCAGTGGGTCTGCTGCCATCTGAGTCCCTGAGAGCATGTTGTTGACAATGGCTGCCAAGATCTAATAAGTTACAATGAGAACAAACAGAACCATGGTTTCTTCCAGTAGCTTCTCTGACTATGACTATAACATTCTGTTCTTCCATGGCATGACAATCAATCTTTCACAGGCACTGATGTTTTTTGGCTTCTTAAAAAGCCCTAAACTTTATGCAGCAAAGACAGAGTACCCTTGCTTTAATTTACGAGACACGTTAGAGGTGATAGCCAGAACTTTTTTTGTTCTGTACCCAGCCCTCATTCTTACAGGTCATGAAACGCAACCTTTGTAGCATGCAACCAAATGAGGGATTCTGCAGCGTACATTTGAAGTAATTGCCAGAAGGCACAAATTGTGGATGTTTGGATTTTTAAACAAATCTCTAACAATTGTGATTTACCGTATCTTCACCAAAGAGTGTTGGTATAGTATTATTATGTCAAGTCATGTTATACATTAAACACTCCTCTTTCACTACAATATTGCATACTTATGAAGTGGCAGCCAAGAAGCCGCTTCCAATATCACTAGCGCAGAGGTTTGAGGTGGGAAATCTGAGGTTTGAAATGGACTGTACGGTGACTGGTTGTATTTATTACCGTGAGAAACAGGCCTTTGCTCCTCACCAGCTGGTAATGTGGAGCTCTTTAATGATATAAAGAAATTCCAGATGATATAAAATGAATGCAGCACCACAGTGAAACAAAATAATGTTTGCTGAACAATGAAGAACGGTCTGTCTCCGATTGCGTAAACACAAAGTTCTGTTATGTGTCAAATATATATCCTCAAAGTACAGATGGCTTTTTCCACTAAAAGTGTTCCAAGAGTCATTCTTATCTTGTTCAGTCATGTGAACTTATTGCAGTTCCCACAGTTAATTGTTTGGCTTTTAGTATCAATATTTTACCAGGGAGTGCTCCGCACCAAGAATAACTGGAATAGAAATTATGTTTGTTGGACAAATACCAAACCTGCCAGATGTTCACTGCAAAGATAATATATTTCTCCAACACAATTAGTGCCCCTTATTGGATAATCCCCTGCCATTTCCCTCTATGCATTCAACGTACTTTATGTATAAACGGTTAAATACAGGAGAACTTTTGTAAATGTATTACAATTTCTTACCAATACTAAACATTACTCTGCGTACAGGCAAAGACAGAAAAACTGAACAGAAAACCAAACAGGACTGAAGCAATCAGTTTTACCGTGGGAATTCATTAGCTCTGAGCTGAGATAAAGACTGCTACCAACAGCTGCAGCCTTGTGGCATGTGAATGAATTTTCTCACTTTAGGTGCTGTTACACAGAAATATTATCCTTGAAAATGCAAAATATCTGTCTGGTATTGCTTTTTTAAACATAACATTTTTGGAAAGTTTTGTACTTTTTAAAACAAAATGTTCTCCCTTATTTAACATTTTCTCCCAATTTGAAACTGCTGGTTATATCTGTCGGCCTATCTTTGCAATGCCATAGCTAATTATGTGTCACCCTGTGGTCCTATCCATAACATGCACTGGAACAGACATGTGGCTGCATTAAGAACAAGATCTTTAGCTGGGCATGCCCGCTGTTTTCTACATTTTGTATGCATATACTGTATGTATGTATGTATGTAGGTATGTACGTACGTATGTATGTAATAAGTATTATGCACACATATACTGTATGTACAGTACCAGTCAAAAGTTTGGACACACCTACTCATAGGTTATTTAAAGTTTTTTTTACTGTTTTCCACATTTTAGAATAGTAAAGACATCAAAACAATGAGATAACACAAATTAAATTATGCAAACAAATAAAAAAAAGGGTTATATTTTAGATTCTTCAAAGTAGCCACCCTTTGCCTTGATAACGGCTTTGCACATTCTTGCCATTCTCTCAACCAACTTCTGTGGTAAACAGGTATTCCACAGGTAAACAGGTGATGCTATCATGACTCTGTATAAAAGGATATCAAAAGACTCTTGACACCTTATTTCCAGGTAGAATGTGCAAAGCTGTTATCAAGGCAACGGGTGGCTACTTTGAAGAATCTAAAATATAAGACCTTTTTTATTTGTTTTACACTTTTTTTTGGGTCTTTGCATAATTTGTGTTATCTGATAGTTTTGATGTCTTTACTATTCTAAAATGTGGAAAACAGTAAAAATAACGAAAAAAAAACTTTCTATGAGTAGGTGTGTCCAAACATTTGACTGGTACTGTATGTATGTATGTATGTATGTATGTAATTAGTATGATGCACACATATACTGTATGTATGTATGTATGTATGTATGTGCAATTACAAAGACAATTTAACTTTACTTACATGTTCCCAGATGCCAGGGGGAGTCACTTCAGGTCATAAAGCAGAAGTTGCTGGAGGCCCTGAACCTGAATAAGGAGCCTCGGATCTCCAGAACTGGACTAAGCGGGTTTAGGGAGCAGTGGAAAGCTGCCTTAGGAGACACTGCCCAGAGCTCACTGAAGTCTCAGGGATTCACTGGTAAGGGCCAATACAGACATCGAGGAAATGATGAACCAATCATAGTATCACAAATTAAAAGTGTGGTCTTAGTGAAAGAAGAATCTTGAAAAATCTGGGTGTGCAAACTTTTATTTTTTTCTACCAGTGTTGAACTCAACTTCCACACTGGAGTCCCCCGGGACACAAGATGACACCAACAGCCTGCACTGCTGTCAGCTGGTTTCACAGATCTTCATAAAAGGTTTCGTCTTTTTTTATTCCCACATTTTAAAGCAGCCCACTCGCCAAAAATGTTTTATAAATAAACAAAAATGTGGCTTGTCATAACATGGCAAGACATAACAAGAGCACTTTAGCCCTTTACTTTATGCTTATGAGGACTATTCCCTCTGTAGAAAACTGCTTGTTTGTTACTTAGTAAAAATGTTATAATGCATGTTTGTAATGCATCTCAAACAAACATTATCTGTTTCTTAGGGCTATTGGTTCTGAATATAGCAAGCGGGGAACTGCCCACAAAAACGCACTCCATTGTATTAGCAGATTAAATTTGTAACTCCTGCATCACATTTAGATAGGAATGTGGAATATAGCCCTAAAGGTGAGCGTTCAACATTACATTTCTACCGTTATGTATCTATAGGTGTGAAATGCCATCAAAATATTTTTTTTTCATATGGGTTGTCAGCCATACATTTAATTGAAAAATGTATAATTAACATAACCGAGCAGGCTTTGTACATGATCTGTGCCGTGCATCTGGAATAAGCTAACTGATGCTGTTTCTATCTTGGTAACAATAATTTTTAATTGGAGATACAGTGCACTCCAAAATTGTTAGGACAGTGACACATTTTTTGTTGTTTTAGCTCTGTACTCCAGCACATTGGATTTGAAATAGAACAGTGACTATGAGGTTAAAGTGCAGACTGTCAGCTTTAATTTGAGGGTTTTTATATCCATATTGGGCGACCCGTCTAGCAATTGTAGCCATTTTTACATAGTCCCCCCATTTTAGGGCGCCAAAAGTAATTGGGCATATTAACATAAACTTAAATAAAGTCATCATATTTAATATTGGTTGCATATCCGTTGCATGCCATGACTTCCTGATGTCTGTGACCCACAAACATCAAGAGAGCCTTGATATTTCTTTTCAGGTACTCTTACAAGCGATACTATAACCTCTCTGCATTTGAATGGATCTCTATGGGAATTGTTGGGTGGGACAAGCTTAAGCTGTAAATTACATGGGAATAGTATGTAACACATGGTTGCTAAGTCATCAAGGCTCTAAGGTATCAAACGAGCCTCAAACCATCACTCTGCGGCCAGATATGCAGTAGATATGGATGGATCACTTTAAGGGTGGTTTCTCCTGACTTATTTTTCCATAGAGTTCAAAAGGAAAATGAGTCAGGGGAAACAATATTGGCTTCCTTTGCCCCAGTCAAGCCTCTTAGGCGCATAGCAACACTAATTATGTGTATATGCCAGAACAAATTCTCACTTCTTTCATGTAAATATTGCATAAATATTGATACATTTGCAGTGAGGGTTCTTTAGTCACACCAGTTCCCTATCTCCTAGATCTTGGTTGGGAGAACTGGATTATCTACCCAGAAACCTTCACCTACACCCAGTGCGCTGTCTGCCACCCCCACCTGGATCCAAAAGCCACACTGTGCCGAGCCCACAGCTCCCCCGAACCAAACACCCCAACAAAGGTACAGAACTACATTTCTTAAAGTCCACACATACCAAAAAGTCTGTGTCAAAACTGGACTATATTATTGTTGAGAGCAAAAGTGTAAACAGTTCACACCCTTTTGTGCCCTCACACCACAAGGCAAAAGATGACACTGGAGACAGTAAAGGCCAATGTATAGTTAACATGTGATCAACGCAAAGACATGGTTTCATCACCACACAATTGGGTCTTGTAGGCTGAACATGTATAGAGAAATGCTTTTCCATTGCGTTACTATTACAGGTGGATTTTGCGGTATCAAACACACTCAGTGCAAAGATAGTCATTTCATTTGCAGTGTAAACAGCAGTTCCAGCAAGAGCTTCCAGGTTTTTCCTGAGTTATCAGTGCTTTGTCTATGTGGGTCATAACACAGGATGCACCAGAGCTGGGTCTATTTGAAATTTCATTTGAGAATAACAGCTTGTCCAATTAGCTGAAGTATTCAAATAAATATGTTCAAAATGTTTTTAGCGCACATTTAGAGGGCTGTGGTGTTTGTTACTCCTCAATGCAACCAGAGCCCTAGGAATTCAACTTTCAATTACAGTAGCTAAAATCATATACACCTATCCTGCACTGACTTTGTGTCTTATTTGAAACCTTTCCTAAATATTGATTGTAATGTTGTTACCTTTTTGGACTGGTGTAGTGCCTCTAATATCTTTCCCACACTGCAATCCCTGTGTTCAGTGCTGCCAGCCAACCTCCCAGGAGATGGTGCTCTTCTTCTACATGGACGAACTGAACACACTGGTCATCTCCCCAGTGGCCCTGACCAACCAATGTGGCTGCAAGCCAGAACCAGGCCTCCAGGGTGCAAAGAAGTGAATGACTGCCTTCCACTAAAACTGGTTGTGTTAAATATCAAGTCACACATTGCATACAGCACATGTAAACAGGCACAAAAGGCACATACTTTAAATACACTGAAATTATGAGCTGCAGACGCCATCATTTAAACTAGCAATCCCTTCGGCGTAGAAATACACCTATAGACTACACTTATAAGGTTATAAGGTGTTCGGTTTCCCTGCTTCTTGTGATGGTTTTATATTTTGTTTGTCATAGTTATGACGGGGAGATCAGTGGCCTGTTCCATGAAGCAGGATTACTGAGTTAGCTGGATAACTGCACTGAGTAAAACCCCAAAACAGCTTGTTTTACTTCAGTCCATGTTCCAGATTTGGGAGGATTCTGGGTTTTACTCCGTGCAGTTATCCAGCTAACTCTGTAATCCTACTTTACGAAATAGCCTCCTGATGTGGCCAGAAGCGAGGCCAGAGAGGTATTTCAGATTTGATTAGTTCAATGGAAATACATAACTTTTACCATTTATTGTATAAAGGTTTCTTGCGACCTGCTTTCAAGTGTAGACTGCCCCATGTTTCATGAATACTTTATTAGCGTAAGCCATGCATGTTGCGTTGTGTTGTGTTATGTTATGTTTCCTCGAGCTTATGTTAGCAAAGCGCATCATATACCTGTTGTATCTGGATATAAACACCATGTTTGTTCCAGTTCTGCATGTTATTTTTGTGCTAACTAACATAATGTTTATGTCCCATATGTTTCACTAAGTTTGCCATTATGAGATTTAAAAAAAATTTGATTATGAGAAAAAAAACATTTAAGCACCATTGTTTTACATTAAATATACTAGTATTTTCTTATATATATTTATCTGGATATTACTATTTGAAATATGGTGATGTATGCACTAACAATCATCTGCTTAATTATATTATTTACACATCTTTATGTAAATCGAATGTTATCTTAAAAAAATAAACATACAGCATGTTGATTTACTTTCTTTATTCATATTCTCTGATTGCAGTTTGATTACAAAAATCTTAAAACCAACATAATTTAAGCCAAGGCTAATATTGGACACACAAGTCACTCACACTGTGCCTTAGCGTGTGCTACATGCAATTCACTGACTTTTAAGATAATAAAAGATGTGAAAATATTTTTTATTCATTTTCAAAATTTTTCACACAACAACACAAATCAAAACCACCACTCACCACCCAGCAACCTCCCAAGCTTCACTTTGCCCACCTGAAGAGGCCCACTCTACCTCAACCTAGGGAAAGAAAACCTGAACGCAGACAAATTGAAATGAAATGAAACAAACCCAAGAAAAAAAAGGTTCTGCCCATAATCCCAGGGCCTCTACATGTTACAAGGCATGACACCATTCAGAACTATCTAAGTAAGGACACAAAAACTGTCCAGAGTCGAGGGAGTGTAACATCTTCTCCACATTATGCTGTTGCGTTTTTTTTCTTCTTCAGTGGACATGAAAGGGTGAGGTTTAAGAATCACGGCTGGCTGCCAGACTGCATAAAAAATTGTGCCTGCCTCTGGGACTGAAGACTCAGACCCAGCCTGTTGCGCACTTCAGAATACAACACTAGTAAACTGAAGGACAGATAAAACACGTCGACCTGCAAAAACAGACAAACTCCGGCAGTCCACTGTTACGACCTAAATTAAACTAAACTACTCAAAATTGTCTTGACATCGCACTGGGTCGGAATGACAGTCTCTGGACCAGCGGGGCTGTACTTTACAGTGCTTATTGTGATTGCGTTGACTTTGGACAACGGGAGGGAATATGGAGAAGAGGATCTTCCCCTGACACGGAAGCGCAGGGAGACAGACCCAGTGTCGGGGTGTGTGCTGAGCTGCACTGCACAGACTTACAGACAGCTGTTGGACCGGAGAGACATACAGACAGTGCGGTTCCATCATGCAGCCACAGGTGGGTACCTAACAGCATGACCCGATGAACCCTTAAAAAATAAAAGATTTGATCATCTGGAGGGTTAATGTTTAAAGCCAGTGTTGTCAACACAGCAAAAATATTTACAGCGTGCCATATGTTGTGTATATAAACAATTCCTTTAATAACATAATATGCATTGTCTACAGAAGGCATATTTGATTGAGCCCTTTATATTGTACTGTAAATGTAATGAAACGAGGTGTGGTGTACAACTATTCAGTTTAGGTCATCCATCATGTTACACAAGATTTTAATTGTGGTAAGCCTCCACTGGTAACATGTACAACAGCCGCTGTGGTTAAATAATTACGACTGAATCGTAAACCCACAGTGTTTTGCGTAGCTGTTGTTAAATTACGACGGTGGACGAATCAAAGTTGAGCAAATTTAACCTATTGCAAAGAAACGTCATCGGCTTTTTTACGGCAGTCTCCTTTAACAATTGTCAGCTGACAATTATTATTTAGTAAAAAAAATTGAAAAAAAGTTTCTGAAAAATGTATGTGAGAGGAAAAGCCTCGCTGTAACTCGCACTGTTCTACAGGTCATCTTGGAAACCATTGCTGGTCCACGCAAATCAAGAGTGGTTCGGGTGAGCGCTTGCAGAATACCTACGTTGTTCTACCTGTCGATATGGCAAGTGTTTTGGAGCCATCACTGGGATTGAAGCCCACCTTCCCGCACCAACACGACGAACTGAAGGCACACCGCGGTCTGACAGTAGTCAGTGAAAACTGCGGCCTCCGCTTTGATGTTACCGGACCCTTCGCCTCCAGCATGGCCCGGCCCAAGTTTTGCGTAAAGATTATGCCGCAAGGAAACATCTTTGTGAATGCTCTGAAGTGCCCACCTTTCCTGGTCACCGTTTGGCTAAGGGAGCACGAGTCGCCCACTTAACCGCACTGTAAAGCACATTTATACTGCTGACGTGACTGGAGCGTTCAAAACGTTGATGGGGAAAACGTAGGCTACAACTGAAGCTATTGCTGAATGTCATGAAGTGAAAGAGAGAGAGAGAGAGGGAGACGGATAGCAGCAACAGTTTTGCCCACATCACCATCAGAAAATGTCACATGGATGAGAATCAAAATGTTGACAGGGTCAAGGAACATTGATTTAGAGAGCGTATCGTCTTGATAACAGTTTGTCTTAGCAATTAGTACACCACACGGACAGACCAAAAAAAAAAAAAAAAAAACCTTGGAGGAAGATTAATTCTATTTCTGATAAAATACCAATGTTTTTTGCAATGTTGAATTATTGAACGATGCTAAAATCTTTATTTCTTACAATTTACGCTGCAAGGCTTTGACTAAGCTTTATGTTTAAGCGAGGTACAGTATGTTCTTTAACATAGCTTACAAATGTGCATTACTGATTTATGAAAAAAAACTTTTATATTGAAATTGTTACGGTGCAAAATAATGGTTAAACGTTTTATAGATTGTTTTCTTTAATGTTCATGTAGATATATAGTGTGACCCCACTATCTAAGCCAAACACCAAATAACATTAAAAGTGTAACATGTACTGCGGAAAATTATTTCAGATTTAATTTAAGATATTGCAATGTAATTTATAGTACAGCACAGTAAAAGCTGTGTTGGAAATGCATAATTACAAAACTATGGTGGATAAAAATACAAAAGTGGGGAGGCCATAATAAATATACAGTGAGCACCATAATTCATTGGACAGTGACACATTTTTTGTTATTTTGGTTCTGTACTCTAGCACTTTGAGTTTGAAAGGATACAATGACAATGAGGTTGAAGTGCAGACTGTCGGCTTTAATTTAATTTCAGCTTCAATCCATATCGGATGAACCGTTTAGAAATTATAGAACCTTTTGTACATAGTCCCCCCCCCCCATTTTCGGGCATCAAAAAATATTGGACGGTTTAACATAATGTAGAATAAAGTAATTTTTAATATTTGGTCGCATATCCTTTGCATGCCATGAATTATTGATGTCTGTGACCCAACAACATCAAAATACTCTTCTACTCTTCGATATCTTTTTTTTTGGTACTCCTACAAGCAATACTATAACTTCTCTGAATTTGAATGGATCTCTATGGGAATTGGGGGGTGGGACTTGAGCTGTAAATTATGCTGGAACGGTATGGAACACGTGGTTGGCAAAATGGTTTTCTAAATGGTTTTTCTAAATGGTTTTCTAAAATAGTTTCTAAATGGTTCATCCGATATGGATGAAAATACCCTCAAATTAATGCTGACAGTCTACACTTCAACCTCATTATCATTGCATCCTTTCTAACTCAAAGTGCTAGAGTACAGAACCAAAATAACAAAATATGTGTGACTGAGCAATGAATTATGGTGCCCACTGTACATCTGTGTCAGTGTGATATGCCAGGGCTGCTGTCATAGATATATACAAGGGAGTAGCCAGGAATTATTTGGCCCCCTGAGAGAATAATGCACTGGGCCCCTTAGTGAGTGCAAAGCATATTGCAAATCATTTGGACCCCTAGAATTATTTGCACCTGTCTCCCCACTTACCACAGAGCTGTATATATGGAAGAACCCAAGGAACTACTGGAGATGTCAATGGATGCCAAATATTGTTTAAAAAATGTACTATATATTTAATGTTTTCACATTTGGAAAAATGCAATATATGGATGGATATAACTACTATGAGTGATGAAGTCCCATCAAACCTTCCTTGAGGGGGGAATGACAAATGCTAATGACACATGACACAGATTGCATGTGCAATATAATGAGGATGGCTATAGGGCATACACGCACTAACAAAACGTATTCTAACCAGAGTCAATGGTAATGCATCTTGTATATAATGTTAAGCAGTTGGTATCAGTATAATGAATGCATATATAATGCGTTAAATATATATGTAGTTTGTTTTGTTAATTGGTGTGTTTTATACTTTGATACTTTTTTCATTTTGGCTGTTCAGCATGACATATCACATGACATAAAACACTGACGTCTGTTGCAATAGCTTAATTCAGGCGCCACAAAAAAAGTTCAAATTGACAAAAACAGTGGTTCACATGATTTCATAAAAGTAAAGGAAATTAAATGTCTTTGTAAGCCAGGTAATGAATTTCAACCAAAGAATCAGCCCTGAAGACCAAGAAGCTTCCAAAACAACTCAAGGAGTACGTTGTTGCAAGATACACATCAGGACAAAGGTATGAATTTCATAGTCACTGAATATTCCTTTCAGCTTGCTCATATGAATCCTTAGGAAGTGACCAGGCTGTGCATGAAAACTCAATCAATTGCATAAGTGGAAGGCACACGCACACACACACACACACATTGTGTCTGGCTAATAAAACCAGATAACCGTCATCTGCGTGTATGTGCGTGTGTTCTTGAGTTGTTGGTTTTGTGACTATGGAACAAGTGTAAGGCAAACAGACCTGTTTAACTAACCCGTTTTAAAACATAACCCATCACAGGACAAAATTTTAAACAGATCACACCTTATTATATTGTACTCTGTGTACTCTGTAAAGTGTAAATGCAGTTTTACTAAAGTAATTGAATATTGAGTTGCTGAAACCAAGTCATTATTAAGTTCTTATTAAAAGGATTTGAGTTACTCTAACTTGAGTAATAAAAAGAACATTCAAGAACAACATATTGTAAAATTTCAATTAAATTATTTAAAATATAAAATGGAGCAGAGTCCCATGAATCAGAGGAGAGAGATGTTTCCACCAATTTTTTTTTAATCTGGCAAAGCAAATCAATGTGTGCACATTTGTTTCTCACCCTTGCAACAGACGAGAAGAAGCTGACAACTATAGTAGAGATAAACGTTTCATAGTTTACTCTTTCAGATTTCCAAATACAGTTTAAAAAAAATCATCTTCCACTCCAAAATATATGGCAGTCATATTGTGACCCCCTCTTGATCCCACAAATCTGTGTGTGGTGTTTCTCAGCTATGCAGGTTGTTTTACTCTACAGACTCAACTACCAGCCAGAATGATATGAAGGGCCAAGTTACATGAATAAATGTAGGAAAACAAGGGGAAAACCATAGATATAGAACCATAGATGTGACATATGTGGCACAATTTGTGAGACCATACCCAGGTAAGATGGTGGCCAGTAACCATGGTTTTATATCTATGAGCCAATCATCAGCTAGCTGGCTTCTGAGACCTGATTATGACATCACACTGGGTTAGAAAATACATTACAGTTTTGCCATAGGCTGTACCCAGGTAAGATGGCTGCCAAATTGTTCCATTTCAGAATTCCAAATTACTTCTATATCTATGGGTATAGCATTGATTCAGAATAATGCTTTTTTAGTTTGTATTAAACATACTGAAATTTTAGTTGCAACTTTTTCCATATCAATAATTTGGTATGCAGACATTTTTAGAAAGTGTATTTTTAGAGATGTATGGAGCATATCATTTAAAATTGCATTGTTTACTCTAATCAAAGGTTCAATTTAGTGTCCAGGGAGATATGTCTCTAAAATGTTGTTCCGTCCATCCATGACTTGTTCTCTCTTTTCCACTCCATCTCATACATTTGCAACAACAAGGGTTGTTTTATTACTAGACACAAGATGGCGATATATGGCCATGTCTCCTTTTTTGTGCTGTGTCTTTTCCTTGGTATTCATTATATATGAGACATAGAAGAAAAAACATGTCACAAAAAGTACAAATTTGAATAACATTTGAATGCTTAACGCAACAGCAATTGAAATTAAGTGAAATTAAATGACAACAGGGCCAAATTTCAGCCGTTCTGTTTGGAAGCACTAAATTCTCATGTTTTTTTATTTAGTAAGAAATGCTTTTTTTTTTGTATGGGATTATTTTCTCAGCAAGCATTTTCAAAGTGATAAAATATTGCACAAGGAATAAGCATTTGATTTGCCCAAATGCAATATTTACTGTTTGAGTGTGACCATTACATATCTGCACAGGCTCTCAGATGTAAATTTGTGTGGACAAATTCAAGTGGATTAATTAATTTTTGATTTGCACATGTTGTTAACAGATACATTCACTGACATAAGCGGTCAAAGGAATGCAAACAGTTATGTAATTAATGACCGGAGCTTGTTGGTGTAAGGTGCAATCCTCTGAACTAACACTGTTTCTGGGGAGTGTCAGCAGCAAGAAACGTGGAGGCTCCAGTTATGTTCTTTCGAATGTTTTTATTTTATGCTCATACCAAGAAAAAAATCCTTTCATTTTATTTACACCGTTTTTATAAGATCATGCAGGTTGAACAGGTAAGCCGGTCAACCTCTGAGGTGATCAGCATGGACTCCCTGCAATAAGCCTTATACTAAAAACAATAATAATAAACCATGGCAAAGGCTCCAGGGGGTATTTCACAAAGCAGGATTAGTGAGTTAGTTGGATAAACTGCACTGAGTAAAAGTCGGAACCCTCCCAAATCTGGAACATGGACTGAAGTAAAAAAAAAAAGATGTTCCGGATTTTACTAAATGCAGTTATCCAGCTAACTCAGTAATCCTGCTTTGTGAAATACCCCCTGGTTCTTCTGATCATATAAACAATAGTGTAGCCAAGCCAAGTCTCTCCATTTTGAAACAAATATGCCACAGTGAGATGGGACTATAAAGCAGGGAGTATATTGAGTTAGATGGAGGCTGAACTCTGAATGGCACAACCCTCCCGGGTCCGCTGGTTAAGTTAGGATCCAGAACTTCTATTTGGGACACAGCTCGAGCAAAAAGGCCACGAAGGACCCCTGTTTTTTAGTGGCAAAATTAAATAGTTTCTGCAGACCTCTCTTTTCACTTGGACAGCTACCAGAACTTCAGAGAGTGTCCAGTGTCTGACCTTTCTCCTTAGCTGAGTCACTGGCGTATTAATGATGGCACGTTTCTGCACCCAAGCCTGCTCTAATAAGCCTGTTTGACATATCCGTCCTACACATGTCACGAGACACAGAAACCAATTGCACATGAAGAAGAAAAACCAATAACAAACAGTGCCATTTTTGCCCAACACTATTTTTACTGTACATTCTCAATGCAAACTCAACACTATTTTTACTGTACATTCTCAATGCAAACTCAACGTTATTTTTACTGTACATTCTCAATGCAAACTCAACGTTATTTTTACTGTACATTCTCAATGCAAACTCAACGTTATTTTTACTGTGCATTCTCAATGCAAACTCAACGTTATTTTTACTGTGCATTCTCAATGCAAACTCAACACTATTTTTACTGTACATTCTCAATGCAAACTCAACACTATTTTTACTGTACATTCTCAATGCAAACTCAACGTTATTTTTACTGTACATTCTCAATGCAAACTCAACACTATTTTTACTGTACATTCTCAATGCAAACTCAACGTTATTTTTACTGTACATTCTCAATGCAAACTCAACGTTATTTTTACTGTACATTCTCAATGCAAACTCAACGTTATTTTTTACTGTACATTCTCAATGCAAACTCAACGTTATTTTTACTGTACATTCTCAATGCAAACTCAACGTTATTTTTTAAAACGATTCAGCCCACAAACAAATGTTGCACTTTGTAATTTGGGCTTACACATTTAATAGACAATTACTAAATGATAGATAATTCTAGCATAATTCTATCATATAAATAATTATATATGACAGACAATTTAAAAGACAATTAGTAAAATGAGAGCAACCATTACAGGGTGGAAATAAAATCCTAAGTTTAAATTTGGCTAAAATTCCCTTCCTCTCTTCAGTTACCATGCATTACAATCAAAGAATCTCAATAACCATAATGTGACATACACTTTGAAATAAAGGGACATATTCGCTTGTTAAACCAACACTGGCTAATTGATATCGCAATAATGTGATGATAACATAGGTGTCATTTACGCTGGGGACATGTCCCCACCACTTTTTGAAATGGCCAATTTTGTCCCCACCACTTTTTCAAAGTATAATTTGTTAAAAATGTTCTGAAAAATAGCGTGCACAAAGAAATGTAATAAATAAGAACGCTTTGAGAAAGGTTTATTTGCACAATAAGATAACATACTGTACAATGCAATGTAAATATAGAAGAAACAAATGTGTGTGTCCTAGGCTGTAGCCTGTCAGTGTAAATCCTGTATCTACAGGTGTTGCTAACAGTACGGTAGTAGTGTATTGCGCGTGGGGGGGGGGGGGGGGGGGGGTGTTGAATGTTGTTTTTTTTAATCTGAAAAAAGTGTCCCCACCACTTTTCAAAACAAAGTGACGCCCTTGGATGATAAGCTTGCTCGGGATGGTGTCCTACCGGAGCAGGTGTTGTGAGAAAGGATCTAGGCCAGGATGGGGGGGGGGGGGGGGGGGGGTTGTAAGGACCAGGACAATATGACAAATAGGCTGGTTTGCACTAAGGTCCCACCTCCCTGTCAGATACTCACATCCTACAAAAATGTGCTGCTATCCTGCACAGGATAAAGACCATACGCACTCTGTTATAGTTGAAAGAACTCTATCCCAGTTGATTTTACACTGAAAATGTTGCTGTGTTGGATTTAAAGCATAAACTAATTATTTTGTAGAACCAAAGTGACTCTGCCTTCTCAGATCTTGGAGTGAAACTGGCAGGATCAGCTAAATTACAAGAACTAATGTTTTTATGCCTTTTGCCTTTTACACACACTATACAAGACCTACATGAGATAAACAGTAATCACAAACAGAATGCATATATGTTTTTGCCAGATTTGTACATTCAATGTTTCGGTTTTGATTTTCACATTATACGATTCTAGGGTATTTTTGTTTGATAAATACTGCTTATCTTACATATTTCTCATCCACAGAAATAGTCAAATTCCTGAGGACATTTCCCTTTGCCATGGAAGAAATCAGTTTAAAGATCATTGGAAGCAAATTACATGCAGGAGCAAACAGTAAAATCTATTACCTCTATCCTCCTAACGATTAATTCGATATTAAGAATTCAAAATTCAGACGTTTAAAAAAGCAAAGAAAGAAAAAGAATGTGCACTTAAGTCTGTGCTTTATAATCGGATGTTTCCAGTTAATGATCAAGGTCAGAGGTTGCATGAAATAAAATGCCCATCCATGGCTATTTTGTCTGCCCAAGATGTGTGTTTGTGTGTGTGTGCGTGTGTGTTACCTGCTCCTACTGCTGTGATGTGGTGCCTCGTCTCTGCTCGGCACCTGCAGCTGGCAACGGCCCCAGAGACACTGCCATTTTCATTGTTGATGCAGCAGCATGCAAGGAAAAGCAGGGCTCAGCTGCTTTTGACAGGATGCCTGGATCAGAGAGCAGGAAACAAACGGAAATCCTGGCTCGCCCACACTCTAGCAGGATCTGTGATGTATTGGGTTGCTTGCATCGATAAGGCCTAATTGCTATATAACATACTATCATGCGTATTTACAGATGTCCTGTAGGGGATTCGAGTTTCATTGAATGCGTCCCTCCTTCTCTTCAAACTAACAGCGCTGCTGACAATAGCTGATATTAGCCAGGTGATGGTTGTTGGCGGGTGAAATGCTTGTAGTCAATCCTTTCTTGTTTCCGTGCCAAGGGCCTGTGGACTTAGTTCTCAGTTCCGCTTAGCTCTCCTATTGCCTATCCGACATACTAACTGGATTGTATGTGTGTGTGTGTGTGTGTGTGTGTGTGTGTGTGTGTGTGTGTGTGTGTGTGTGTGTCTGTGTGTGTGTGTGTGTGTGTGCAGATGCAATGAGTACTACAATTACTCCCATGCAGTATCACAAATGTCTTATTGGGAAACAGCTCAATGTTACTGACTGATTACACAAAGTGACCAACAGATTACAGGGCCTTAGTGGGTGACTATTGTGGATACAACCCATCTGTGCACTGGTCTCTGTCCATTCAATTGAGATGAGATAAAATCAAAAAGGGAATTTGGCATGGGGAAAATGTTATTGACCTCACAATTACTGAGTTAAAAACAATATAGTTTTGTATTATAAAATAAAAACAACAGAAAATAGCAGGATAGAATATCATTTAAAATAAATAATAATCTAGTTCAGTCGCAGAGAACTTACGCGACATAAAAATGGGAAACAAGCTGTCCTGTCCACTGTGCAGATATATACACTTAATCTACACAAACATAATGCTTATAAGAATTTGTCAACTCAGAAGCCATTGATATTTAGACAAGCTTGTTGCAATATTTTATCATAACATTTAATAAGTTAACATAACAAAAGTACAATACACAGGCTGTGTATTGTACCTAACCATGAAAATATCCCCACTGTTGATCCAATATAAATATTATAATAAATAAATCATATTAAAAATGACATGTATAAGAAACATTTAGCCTTTGTCTCACTTGGAATAAAATGTTAATCTCTTTTATAATTGTTTATATACAAAAATGATGTGAAAATGTCTAAGATGCTGTGGCTGGGAAAACAAAGCTTACATCATTATTAAAACGCTTATTGCAGCATATTGCCAGACACTTGGCATTCCTCCCATATGTTATACTGTTTGGAAGCAATACAGTATGATAAAAATACATCTGTAAGTGTTTTTTTTAACCCAAGGATCGTCAAGTATTTATATAGTGTACAGTACTACCAATATTCCTGTTGTTGTTGTGACGCACCACTACATGCAGCAAGGGTGTATAAGGTAAGTGTATTAAACAAGAGGTTCAGTCTGTATTGAATGCTGAAGCAATTTCTCTTCATTTTTGGTTGATACTTACAAGTTCTTTCAGCACTTAGCTAAGTGGAAGATGATATCACTATTCAAAGATGAGTGTGAGGTCCTGCTTTTTGCTGGCCATTGTATCGAGTAGAACACAATAGATGGCTCTCACCCCTCTATCAAATACTATAGGCCAATAGACCCCTCCCCCAAAAGGTCAGTGGCAGTGGTGCCACAATGTCCTATATTCAGTACTTATGTTGGAACAGGGATCAACCACTTGCTTTCTCCGCAAGAGTGAAAGTGGTGAGTTATGACTTGACTTCCATATTATTCCCAGTTAGGGCCTTTTAAACTGGCCTTTAAAAGTTTAGTCTTTAAACTTTTAAAGGCCAGTTGCTCAAGGCTGACAAAGCCACTAGTACGCTAACCTATGTACGCGTGATTGTATGTGTTAACTGTCATTGTTAAATGTCGACATACATTTTTATTTCCTCTTTCATGGAATTATGTTGCAACCATAAAAGGTAATAGTTTAAATAGGACAGACAGTTTTGCTTATGCAAATTATTGATTACTGAATAACATTTACTTGCAGACTGATACAATATCTATAGATGTATGAATCATTTACCATGTACAATGTATTCCAACTGCTGTAGGACAGGATGGATGATTTAATTATTTACAGTATGCATTTGGTGGCAAGCTGACAACAGTTTGCAAAAAATAAAATAAAAAATAAAAATATGTCACATGAATGCTGTAGGAAAGTTTCCAACTTTTTAGGTGGCTGGCTAGCTAAATTATGAAAATGACCTGCACTTACACAAGTGGTGGAAATATCTGGTCGTAAAGACCCTGCTGTGCAGATTCACAACTTAATTTTAAAAAATTAATAAATCATATATTTTATTCTAGCTTTAACCTAAAACAGCCCAGTAGTGCAGCATAGATTTGCTGAATGCCTAGATAAACATATTTAAAGCAGTAGTATCACTCTATGCAAATACAGTAGAAAGGATGACAATAACAGCTAAACAAATGTTATGGTTATGAAAGATAAATGCTATACAAAGTAGGCTACAATTGTCAGTGTTCATTTAACTGACAATTTCACTCCGTATAGGGAGTAAAATCTATTCTGTGAATAGTCTATATATAGCTAGGCCACACACACACACACACACACACACACACACACACACACACACACAGGCACGCACGTGCTTAGAAATAAGAGTCGTTCATTTTACAAACGGTACCGGCAACCAATCTAACAAATATTATTCAGAAATAAATGGTACACAATTAAAAACCAATGTCGTCAGTTGTGTTGTTGTAGGTTAGGCCTGTGATGTGCCCCATCTGGGTGTCAGATGCTTCTCGGGTCCATAGTCCGAACCAATTGTCGACACATATTTTATAGCCATATAGCCAACGATGTAATCTAATGCGACAGATGTGTGAAAATCCTCTGCATCTGACCAGGCTATTAGGACTGCACATTTTTACTGATGTTGTAGGCTAGCCTATATGTCGCCGTTGACTGTCATACAAGCTCCAAATACAGACTAATTATGCATTACAGGGTCAATTGGCCTCGTCCGCATCATTTTGTCAGAAAGGGTAAAAGACTTTTAAAAGCTCCTTATTTCTATGGATTTGCACGGCACTCGGATTTGTACGGTTTCGACAACCCCCCGTCCTCGGCAATAGTTTTGCTTGCTTAGACAGAATAACATGTCCATAATAGGAACAGAGAGAGCGTACCATTTCTACTTGCAGGGGTGTTATAGGACAAAACTTTGTTTTCAAACTAATTATAGGCCTATTAATTTGACGACCCCGGACACTTATATGAGGAAATACATCGACAAAATTCGTTTTGTGCTGGCGGAACACGATTTCTGTTTAGTCTTTTCTATTTGTTTATTGCTGGCCAGCAATCTGTTTTCATAGCTGATATAGGCAGCAGATTAGAATCAGCCGGAACCCCGGATGGCTGTCTGAATAGAACACCCCTCTCTGTCCTAGGATCGAGATCAAGAACCTACAGAAAGTAGCGAGATATGTGAGATCAAAAATAGTTTGAAATGAGGAGGCACTTATTTCATTTTATATTCGTCTCGGAAACAATGTGATAACAGAACAGGCCATCGAAATACGGACTGTCAGAAGCCGATGGCAAGCAGCTTTAAATTTGGCTTATGAAGCGTACCATGGCTGCTCGATCAAGGTAAGTAGCTAGCTAGCTAATAAATCAATTCAGCCAGCAACTAGCTAATTGATCGCATGTACGAAGTTTTGTTTGTGCAAGCAAACACGCGTTCCAATATTATTTTCGATCAAAGCGGTCAAATATATTCATTCGGTGACAACGCTAATCTTTCGTGGATATAAAAACGTTGCTAAAACGAATCGTTTGAGTGGCTTCTTGGCTAGCGAGCTAGTTAGCTTGGACATAGAAGCACCTGGAAGCCTGCTAGGCAGTTAGCTAGCTTGCTAGCTACGCTTCTAGCTCTGTGTGACGCTGTTTGATTTAGTTAGGAACAGTAACGTTAAGTTAACGTTACACTAACGTTAGATATCTGGATTGGTTTGTTGCACTTGATTAGCTAATTTTATCAAAAGCGGTTTGCAGCCTGTTTTAAAGTTAAATTAAATCGATGCAAAAATGACGTTGCGTGCAAGCTTGTATTATGTATTTGCAAAAAAAAATGTTCAATTGCAATGACATTTATATTGAACCGATTTAACTTCAAATAAAGATTGCTATGCTAAGTTTACGCTACAGGAGAAACAACAGTTTGGCTAGCTTGTTGTTTTTGTACGCCTATCCTAGGGATATGACCAGTTTGCTAACGTTTAAATAGTTTCGTCCTGAAAATTATAGCATAAGGGCGAGCACCAGGAAAATAACACGTAGCCTAGGCTAACGTATGCGTATGTAGGAAAGTTTTCTCCCAGTAATGTTCGCTATAACCTGGTTAGCGTTATCTACTCCATATCCAGTGTGAAACTGCTGTAATTATGCTTGTTATCAGTGGAATTATTATAATTGGGGTGTATACGGCATAGGCTACTTATTATACAGTGTATAATATTTATACAGTGGGTGTATAATTATTATACAGTCAGTGGGTGTATACGACAGCTGCCTTTTTCTAGGAGTGGTAGTTAACTAGCTGGATCAAAACTAAGACGGTGTCCATAACTGAATATCTAGATTAGCGATTAGTTCAACTGACAAGTGCGTTTGGACCGTCCACTTATAGCCTAAGTCTCCTGCATACATAGCCAAGGCCTACTGATCACATCAACGGTTTGTTAATTATCAGATAATTCTGGTGCTGAAAGTTTTGATCGGAAAATAGATTGATATTCTTCACAGTTAGAGCAGTCTGCATGCAAAAAAAGGTCATTTTTGGGTGTAGATCAGACCAATCAGCTGAATTTGGAGGTGAAACCTAACGTTACTCCGCTATGGGAGACTTCAGGTCAAAGATGCATCTTCACAAGTGTAGCCTATCCTGCGTGGCATAATATAGCGTAATGTCGGTTGGTTTAATACACAGTAGGCTATGCATATTGGTTGGGAACTGCGTCAAAACATTTTTGGTTATTCAGAATCTTGACTTTTATGTAGCCTATACTAGTCATTGTACTTGTAGCCTATCTTGAATATCACTTTGAATAATGCATGCCCAAAAAGGATGTCCGGTTTATTTATTTATTTTTTTTGTATTTTATGATTAGGCCTGCCTAAGGGTGGCACTTCTTCCCAATGCTACTGTAACTACAAAATAATATGTTGGTTTGTCAGCAGGTGATGATACGAACACCCAGAGCAGGATACACTTAATGTATACTCTGTTCCTGTTTAATGTGAATCGGCATTGATGCTCAGAGCAATTCGTTATCTGTGATTTTAAAATCAACCATGCACGTGCATGTGACGTCATGGGTGTGTCATTGCGATGTTCCAATCTTTAAACTTTATCGGGAAGACGGTCTACGCAGAAATGTTTCCATTGCCTCATGCTCCCATAGTTGAATGCAAAGTCTCGCTGTGCTGTCTGAGATATTGGTAGAACGAATTTGGTTATATATTATTACCACTATATGCATTTGAGTCGCATTATACGTGTTTAACGAAATGGGATACATTTTTCCTATACTGTTTTCAAATTCCTTTACTGGTTTTAATGGCTATGCTACTGCTTCATCTAGTAACAAACAAAGAAAAAACAAACTGGCACGAAAACAAACTCAATATAGTGGTGTAATTTGATAATAGATTTCGTGTATTAGTTTATTTTTTTTTAGTCTAAATAATATGGAAAAACAACCACTGGAATTGGAATGATTGAAACAACAGGAAACTGAAAAAATCAATTCAATTATGGGTCTTACATTCATGCAACTATTAATTAGCCTATTTGACGTAACATCAGAAATGCTTGCATTTGACCGTGTGCCCTAACATATTTTATTGAAGACTTTAGGCATGGCTAAACTGTGCACATCCTTCATCGCGACAGTGAAACACAGCCAAAATACTCATATTAAAATGTAAGTGGATGAAGCAATACCTTCTGTAGCAAAAGAAAACTGCATTGTCGTTTTACACTTCTGGTCTCTTTTTTGCTTGCTGTGCAGTACAATAAAGTGTTTCTGCACATTAATTTCATATGCAGATTATATATGATCAGATGTACAGTGTGCACCATAATTCATTGGACAGTGACACATTTTTAGTTATTTTGGTTCTGTTCTCTAGCACTTTGAAAGGATACTATGACAGTGAGGTTGAACTGCAGACTCTCAGCTTTAATTTAAGGGTATTTTCATCCATATCGGATGAACTGTTTAGAAATTATCGAACCTTTTGTACATAGTCCCCCCCCATTTTCGGGCATCAAAAAATATTGGACAGTTTAACATAATGTAGAATAAAGTAATAATTTTTAATATTTGGTCGCATATCCTTTGCATGGCATGACTTCCTGATGTCTGTGACCCAACAATATCAAAAGACTCTTGATATCTTATTTTCTGGTACTCTTACAAGCAATACTATAACTTCTCTGCATTTGAATGGATCTCTATGGGAATTGGGGGGTGGGACTAGATTTAGCTGTGAATTATGCTGGAACAGTATGGAATACATGGTTGGCGAAATGGCTGTAAGTCATCAGGGGTCTGAGGTATCAAACAAGCCACAAACCATCACTCTGCTGCCAGATATGTGCAGTAGATATGGATGGATCACTTTAAGGGTTGTTTCTCCTGACAAATTATCCTATTGAACTCTATGGAAAAATAAGTCCGGAGAAGAAACCCTTCAAGTTATGCATTCATATCTACTGCATATCTGGCACAGCAGAGTGATGGTTTAAGGCTTGTTTGATACGTCAGACCCTTGATGACTTGGAGCCATTTAGCCAACCATGTGTTCCATACTGTTCCAGTGTAATTTACAGCTAAATCAAGTCATTGCCATTGTATCCTTTCAAACTCAAGGTGCTAGAGTACAGAACCAAAATAAGGAAAAATGTGTCACTGTCCAATGAATTATGGTGCTCACTGTATATTGTATTAATTATATTATTCTGTATCTACCCCTCCCCCCCCCCCCCCCCTCTCTCTCTGTCTCCGTCCATCTCCCTAGTGTCCTCTTGCTCTAATGGAAGACTGACTACAAGATACATTTTAATAAGTAGCCATAGCTAAATACTGATGGACAAATCTTTTCATTTTTGTTTTGCCGTGCAGAAAATCAACATAAAACTGAAGGCTCATAAAACATATCCCCATCTGATTTTGTGAATGAGGTGAAGTGATTTTGAAAATCTACAACAGAAACGCTTGATAAAAATGAGGTAGAAGTGAATGCACTGCGCCGTAGGCACCTTTAAAGAAGCCCATTGTATACACCCAAACCACGTCAGTATTTCGGGGCTTATGTCAACACAGTATGCGGTATGCCCTAGAATACTGGCGTGCTTTGGTTGATACTTGATGTGTGGATATACACAGTTGGCGTACTTTGGTAGAAAGTAGTTTAAAAAAAATAAAAACATGCACTACAAGGTCTGTGGATGTTCGTGAGTAACTGTGTCATTATATTTGGAAAGAGACGTTGCTGTTGATTTATTTGAATGTACATTTTTGGCGCTTTGAGTGCCACAAACTTTGGATCCCTTGAGGTCCGTTCTATAAGGGTGATATCACGGTGAGCTGCAGCGGATTTCTACAAAACTAGTCAGTTCTCAGCAAAATTACCTGGATGGATAGGTAGCACTCCGGGTATGTAGAAACATACCAAAATTGAATTTTTGGGTGAGCTGCCCCAAAAATGACCCACCCAAGCAGCCATTTGCTTGCTAAAACTGATGTGTTAGATGAGGGGCTTTTTTAAATCATGTACAAATACACTACATAGACAGTTATAGACAGCTGAGTTGTGGAGAAGATTGAACTCTATCAACTCTCTATGTAGTGCAGGGGACTTCAACCGTATCCCACAAGGGCCGGTGTGGGCGTGGGCTTTTGTTCCAACCAAGCAGTTACACACCTGATTCTACTAATCAAGGTCCTTAGCAAAGACTCTAGTGATTGATTAGTAGAATCAGGTGTGTAACTGCTTGGTTGGAACAAAAGCCTGCACCCACACCGGCCCTTGCGGGATAAGGTTGAAGACCTCCTGATGTAGTGTATTTGTACGTGATTAAAAAGCCCCTCATGACAGAGCATGACTGATGGAAAGGAAGTGTGGACTGCCTCTGCGGGAAGGCTTACCAATGAGATTGATGGATGGGCCCAAGTGCATCAGAGGTAGAAAAAGTTTAAGTTGCTGGTCCATCCACAGAACAGTTTGGTAAAGATAATAAAAAAAGATTTGTGACGAAATGTGTCATGATCAAAATAATTATTTGCGAATTTGTGCAAAATTGTCCCACTCAAGGTTGAATCAAAATACAACTGTGAAACAAACATAGCCTTTTGAAAGTGCACAGGAAAAATCTGAAAGGAATAGAACAACCGACTGGTGGAAATGTACACATTTTACATGGTCCTCTGTGCTGCCTCTGTGGCGCGTTCACTATATTTCAGTCAGTTTTTGTTGTGGAAAAAAGTTGGAGGCTATTTTAACTGAAGAGAAGGACACAAACAGTGCTATGGCAGAATCACTGAGCCATGCAGAAATGTTTTTTTTTCCCTATTCAAGTTTACCGACCTGGCCTCCTTCCACCAACCAGAGAATGGAGGAAGGCCTCTTTAGTTGGGCCTTCTCCAGGAAGAAAAATGCCTGTACCAGCTGGTGGAACTCCCTATATTTGTGGGTCAGAATATTATGCACCCACCCGATACATTTTTGGTCTTGTTTGCCTACAATAAAGCATAACAGTTGCCAGCTTTTTCTGTTCAAGTAGCATACATTTTCTTCAAATGGTAAAGTAAGAGGAATGTTTCTTGAGTAAATTTAATATTGTTCGGGTTCTGACTCCTTATTAACTATGTTGATTTTACAAAGCCTAGGAAGTGTTTTCCCTATAATTGCACAGGCCTGGTAGGCCGCCATGCCAATGAGAACCCCCTGTGCCAACAAAATAATTTTTATTTATATTGCCAAATATAACGCAAAATACCTATTTGTTTGGAAATCGATAATAGTTGCGCTGTTCCTAAACGTGCGTCAACCTCTGTGTCGTTGCCTGGGAAACTAAACGCGACAGCTGTTACCGCAGAGTGAGAGCGCAAGCACATCGGATACGGGTAGCGGAGTGGACCTCAACATTTTAACGAAAAATATAAACTGTAGAGTGCCTACTGCGCCATCCGACCGAAGCCAGCCATGCCGATAGGCCGCCCTGCATGCCGTGTTTGTTTAGGGGTTTTCGTTGTTTGTTTAGGGGTTTTCGTTGTTTGTTTAGGGGTTTTCGTTGTTTGTTTAGGGGTTTTCGTTGTGTACCACCAGGCCTGAAAAAATTTAGGTGAACACTGCTAGGTTTTGAATTTGCCTTCATTTGTATTTATGGTATGAATTTCATTCGATGATATTTGTTTTAAGAATAATCTTTCAGCCATCGATTAAACAAAATAAGTAACTTGGTGCATGTATTACTACCAACCGTACCAGCTTGCTAAATTCACCAATATAACCTGATAGTGGCATGCAAACCGACCTTTCTTGCAATGCAGTTGGAGTAGTTTTCCATGTAGGAAAATGAACCATTTCCAAGATCCACAATTGAGCGAATGCACAGGCTAAGGAAATCTGGTAGTCTAATGCTTAGTCTTAGTTTACCAGCTGTATCAGTCCTCTGTTGCTATTTAGGCCTTGCACACATATGATGACAAGGTGTTTAATTGAGGTAAATGTGCACAGACCGCAACGAGGAGAGCTTGTTGTTATCCGCTTGTTCCTTATGTAACAGGGAAGGGCTCCTTTGAACTCATTTAGCAGTCAAAACACCCTGTGCTTCATGCATACGTCATCACAGTTGCGTTAGCAGGTTGGACACTAGCCTAGTAACCCCGTGTGACATAAGTGACAGAGATCTTAGGAAGTACCCGGTCTTCACAGCTGCAAAATGTCATACCTGATAGACATTGTATTGCTTGTTTGATTCAAATACTATAGTTTACTCCTTGTATTCTGTAACACGATTTGTTTCATGATTAGAATTCTTACTGTCCATGATGTAGACTATGTATTTTCTTTTTGGGTATTTTGAGCGTTAGCTAGAATGGTCCAGTTAATTAGCCCTCATTGTTGTGCAATCATTCAGAACGTTCAGTTATGGATATTCCAATCACACCCGTGCGGGTCTTGCTACAATGACAGCCGTCATCTTATCGGTTATGCGTCTTTTAAAACCTGCTTTCCATTTGTACTAAAATGCGCCCCACAGCTACCCTTCCCAAACTTACTTTTGCGCTTAGTAAATCACATTACACGTGCTAAAGCAATCTATTTGCATGACCTCCTCCCACTATTTTGTGAAATAACCCAATTCTGCATATTCATTCTGGCTAACCCGCAAAAACGAATAAAATATTAAAACGTCCATACGATACAAGAACTTAACACATCGGCTCATGGAGAGACATTAGACGAAGAAAAAGCAACCATTGCGACTACATGTTCTCGCTTTGACCACATTTGGTATCATTGACTTGCATTTAAAAAAAACGGGCCTGAAAGACCTATACTGGAGCCAACTGCACTGGCACCAGAGAGCAACACTCTAAGCAAGACCAGGAAATGAGCTTCAGCAGCGAAGCCCGGTTCTGGCCCCTTTTAAAGACTCCCGGACCTGGACAGACTGAAACGGAACTGAAGCCATTCAGACTTCACCTCAGTTGTGACAGGCGCATACACAAGCTACTCCCATCGAATGAGTGAGCGTGGGCAGCAGCAGCATAGAGCGTTTGGGGAATTTCACCAAACCCATGCGGATCTAGTTTTGGTATTCAGGGTTCTGACCAAGGGGGCCAAGACTGGGCTTTCGTTTTGAAGCTCACTTCCTGGTTGGGCTGGGAGCAGCAATTGTGCCATTGCTCACGTAGCGCCACTGCGATTGGCTCCAGTATAGGTCTTTCACCATGTAAGTCAATGGCAGCAATGTGGTCAAAATACTCGGTCAATAAATTTTTCCCACAAAAAAATGTAATTGCAATAGGTGCCCTTTCCTTCATCTAATGCCTCTGCATGTGCTGATTTTTTAAAATATTGTGTCGTTTGGACAGGGGTATTAACATTTGTTCAGGACCAATCAGAGGGGACAGGTTGAGTCCTCTTCGGCTCCACGGAGCAGGCGCATATCAAAATATGTTATTGAGTTCAGAGATCAGACAGTTGTCTAACAATCAGAAATTAAATACATCCAAGTGCCTGAAAGTCAGTGCTACTTAAAAAGTTATGATCTTATGAGGGCGCACTGTGCTCCCTGCCTCCGTGCATGCTACTGCATTTTTAAAATTATTTTTTTCCATGCTGCTTCTCAAATGTCTTTCCCTTCCATAGTGATTTACTGAACATGACTGTGACCGCAAGGAGGTAAAGGAGGAGAAGGCTGGCTTATGATTGGTTCATTTTGTAGGAGCAGCAGTCTATAAGTAATTCTTTAGGTGACCTGCACGGTGACCTTTGACTGCTGGTTTTAGCTCCCCCTCTCTGATATCAACAGTGGACAGTCGGCTGCTTTTCTAGCTTCAGTGGGTTAATTAAAGGCAAGTTCTCTACCTAGTTTGCCTGATGGGACAACTGTATATGAATTAAAGAATAACGATGGCCCATTAGTGTAGAGATGCACACTGTCTTGGTGATGAGATGAGTTTTCATTTGAAACAAACCAGGGACTATGTGTGAATGCAGGAGACTAACCACAATGTCAGACACCCATACAAAAAAAGCTGTTAATCAGGTGTGGATCTACATGGTTTTTTCATGGCACTATAACTAAATGAGTTTGAGGAAAATTAAGCTGTTCGTCTTCCAAATATTCAAACCCGAAAATGGCAATTGATTGCCTCGTCAATTTTCAAAGTCTGGTTCATTAGCTCACAGAAAGGTCAGAGTTCCATAGGATCCATGAATTAGAATGGTACACTAAAAAAAATATAATTACTTGGAAAACATTTTCCTAAATGTGTGTGAACATTGTTCTCTGTGCAGTGGGTCATCATTATGCATTCTGAAATAAGTCAAATGTTTCACATTAGCTTTGGGGGCATGAGTTGTTCGGATTTTGGCTCAAGTGCTGCTAACCCTTGGACACTTTAGTGTTTAATGTTTTTGGTTGCGCCTGCATGTGCATGTATTGCATTTGGTCTGTGACTTCACCTGTCATTTAGCATGCTATCTGTTTTCTTACTGGCTTATGAGGAATGAAGAGGTCCTAATGCTTCTTGTCTTTCTTGTTTTAACAAGACTGCAAAAATAAGATTTTGTTTTGTGGCTTGTACAGATATAGGGCCTAGTCTTTGACCAGCATCGACAGGGTATTAACATTTGTTGTTTATTAGCGCGCTAAACTCGCGTGATGATTACAGAAGCTAATAGGCTAATGCATGTGCTACATAACATGTTGGAAAGAGTTGTGTTTTACTTGGGGAACAGCTTGGTGATATTTAAACAAAGCCATGCTACCCTTGCTATGAGTTAGCACTATTAAAGACACTTCTGGTTAATGCTATTTAATATCGTTGCCTTTATTAGAGTGAAGTAGGCATAATTACTGGATTTCTGAGTACTCATCGGTTAACTTGGTGTACCTGTTGGATCATGGCAGTTGATGAACAAAGCAGCTCGTCTTATACAAGACTCTCCACTGCTTGCAGCGAAAACCATTAACTTAACATGGTACAAATCAACACTAACCTGTTTTTTACCTGGGATTGGCTGACGTAGTCAGGCGAGGGTCGGGTTTCTGTAGAAATTCTGTGGACATTTTTCTCCGTCCAGCTGACTTTCAGCTTGGGTGGGTCATTTTGTTTGAAAGGGGCAGTTCACCAAAAAATGAAATTTTGATACGTTTCTAGACTTTCTACATACCCGGAGTGCTATCTATCCATCCAGGTAGTTTCGCTGAGAAGTGAGAACTCTCTAGTTATGTAGAATCTCTGCTGCAGCTCACCATGATATCACGCTGATGGAACGGACCTCAACGGGTTTTGTGGCGGTCAAAGCACTGTGTTGACATAAGCCCCAGAATACTGGCGTGCTCTGGTTAAGACTGCGCGTATATACACAGTTGACGTACTTTGGTAGAAAGTGTGTTTTTGAAAAAAAAACTGAACAAGGTCTGTGGATGTTTTCGAGTAACCTTGTCGTTATATTTGTAAAGATATGTTGCTGTTTATTTTTTCTAATGTGCATTTCTGGACCACAAACTTTGGACCTGTTGAGGTCCGTGATGTCAAGGGGAGTTGCAGCTGATATCTACAAAACTAGCGAGTTCTCAGCGAAACTACCTGGATGGATAGACAGCACTCCAGAGTATGTAGAAACATATAAAAATTAAATTTTTGGGTGAACTGCCCCTTCAAATAAAGTGTGATGCGTCAGTGTGATGCACATGCTATGTCAACTGCAGATAACGCAACCAAAAAAATCTAACTGCCTAGAATGCAACAAACACAGGCAGGTAATCAAAAGAAACCTTGCATTTTACCATTTAGCACTTGTTCTTAGCCTGTTCAATTTACACAAATTCCATTTCTTACATACAATCCATTCATACAGCTGGATATTTTACTGAAGCAACTCGGGTTAAGCGCATTCCTCAAGGGTACAGCAGTAGCTCCCCTGTGGAATTGAACTCCGACTCACGAGTCCGGTTCCTTAACAGTTTTACAACACTGCCGCTCCAAAGTGACGTGAACACATTTGTAACATACTCACTATGCTATCTCTGTTTGTGTTTGCACACGGTATTACAGTTTGAGTTTTGTTCCCTCGTTTGCAATGCCTTGTGGGCCAAAGACTATCTAATGACAATAACGGAGTCTGCCTTCTTTCTTCTCTCTTGACACTGGCAGGTATGAAAGTAGGGCAAGGTGAATGGAAGGTAACCTTTTCACTCCTGTGGAGCGTTGATTCTCCTCTTCATAGTGTGAGCGAGGCCTGAGCAATGGTCACAGTTTAGCTGAGCAACAGGTCTGGAATGGTAAGGATGAGGCGCGTACACTGTGACCAGACAGCATCAGACAACTGAGACGAGGCATAGTGCAGGAGGATGTAAGCAAGGTTAATCAAATGCTCCTCTACAAAGGAATACAAATCTTTTGCAGGGTTTTCACAGGTCCTTAAAGCTTTACGGTTCTTAATTTTTAATAAAACAAAGTGCAGGATTTGCACAGGTACGTGGGTACAATGTCCTTGATTTATTTATTTTATGAAAAGCTTCTGTTTCTGTACTCATAGCCTGCATATCCTGTGATACAATGAGACAGATGGTCATGAATTTAATGACGTCAGCATTGTTTTCCAAAACATACCATCTTCCTGATTAAGTGGCCCTATAGTTCGAAGGCAAAGATTTGCAATGAGAAAATGGCTACCATTTATAAATGCATCATTTGCAAGTTGTCCTCGAAGCTCCTTGAAAGTTCTTCTAATTTTGCATGAGAAATTAAATTGTGGTCATAATGCTATGAAAGCGAGTAATTTGCAGGCATTTTTTATTTTTTTTTTCACCTCAAGCATTCTTCTAGTTCTATGCAAATATCTCCAGTGCTAATTGGAACTGATTGAATGCTCTAGCCTGTATTTTTTCCCCCCCTAAAATAAAGGCTTGCATCCCATTTTATCGAGCAAACACCAATCTCTATCTAAATGTATGCACATTGCAGAAATGTCAACATTGCACATCTTGGCCTTGTAGTTGCGTTTTTAGGTTTGAAGTTCTGTCTAGTGCCCAGTGTTGAGTATTTTGAAACGGTTCATTTGAAGGAGAGAGATCTCACAATCGGATACGTCTTCTGTTTAACTCCTGAGCTTGTACAGATTACCTAACATCCTGAATGCACCACCATAGTTTAGTGTCATTTCAAACCGTAGAGGATTTTGTAACTTTCCGTGCGTGCATGCGTGCGGTCTTTTCATTGTCTACCATTTCGAGCTCAGTCCTGCAGATTACCTGGAGTCATTTTCCAGCACTCTTCGTGCCGCTTTTTGAGTGCTAATATAAAGTCGCGGTGCCGATGCAAATGGGATTCAAAAGCCAGTCTTGGTGGGAACAGTCAGACGAGGTGGCAGTTGCAGTCAGTCACAGTCAGCAGTTTCTGCATAACCCAGAGAGCCCGACAATCAATGGAAATGTCCGTGCGGTAAATTATAATCTTTCCATCTCCGTGATATGGTCTGTGCGGGAGTCGCGTTCGTTTGTTAACCCTGGAGTCGCGTTCGTTTGTTAACCCTGGAGTCGCGTTCGTTTGTTAACCCTGGAGTCGCGTTCGTTTGTTAACCCTGGAGTCGCGTTCGTTTGTTAACCCTGGAGTCGCGTTCGTTTGTTAACCCTGGAGTCGCGTTCGTTTGTTAACCCTGGAGTCGCGTTCGTTTGTTAACCCTGGAGTCGCGTTCGTTTGTTAACCCTGGAGTCGCGTTCGTTTGTTAACCCTGGAGTCGCGTTCGTTTGTTAACCCTGGAGTCGCGTTCGTTTGTTAACCCTGGAGTCGCGTTCGTTCGACCAGGCCCGTGTTTTATGTTCTGAAGCATGTTGGATGCGCGTCACTGAATGGTCACAGTCGTGTGGAGTAAATCGCGTTTGAGCAGAGCCTCGTTCTGCGTGTGGCGTGACATGTCGGAGCGCTAGCCCAGTGGCGCGTCGGCCACCTGGTTAAGCACAGTCCCCCGCCCTGTTGTTTATTAGCACGCTAAACTCGCGTGATGATTACAGAAGCTAATAGGCTAATGCATGTACTACATAACATGTTGGAAAGAGTCGTGTTTTACTTGGGGAACAGCTTTTTAAATATAATTTGTTTGTATTAATGCAATTTATGCTAACTAAGCGAAGACGAATGATGCATTTCCTGAGGTTTTAAGAGGGTCGGGCTGGATAGCGAGACGGCCAGTCCAGAACTTTGATCTGTTCACCGATTTAGCCCAATTCAGTGTGTGCTTGGAATCATTATGCTGGGGTCATTTTTATGGCAGAGTAGGCCGTGTTTATTTTTGCCCTGCTGTGACTGAGTCATGGTTTTCCTTCAATCTTCGCCACTGGATAAGGGGCTGACTGCCCCAGGGGAGATACGGCTTTTGTTCTTATCCATAGTTCATAGTAGAGAGATTTTTCACAACGCGGGCCTTTGCCTAGTCAGTGCAAAACGCATCACTGACGCAGCGTTTCCCGCTTGGGTTCAGGGCCTCTTTCCCCCGCCTCAGGGGCTGCGCTAAGGGCCCCCGGCCTTGAAGGAAGCTGACCCGACGTTTACCTAGTTCTGGCAAGGTCGGATTCCCCTGTACGTCTGATCCAACGGTTTGCGACGCATTTTAATGGTACTGCAAAATGTGACTGGTGGGGGCCGACCCTGAAAATAGTTTTTCGGGACCACGCCTAACTGAAAGTCACAGGAGAGAATGCATAGAAATATAAGCACCACAATGGCGGATTAGGCTGCGTTTTGAGGTGAATGTGTATTAAATAAGTAAATATTCAGTGAACCAAATAATAACTTAAGAAAAATACAAATCGCATGTTCTCGTATTGTACGTAAACTTTTGGAGGTAAATTCGAAATAATTTCTGACTACGCACAAAAAAAGGTTCTATTTTTTTATACACAAATACTACCGTCGGAGTGCTTAAAAGAAGAAATACCTGTGCATTACTTTAAGTGAGTCCTTGGATTGAAATAAAGGTTACTAGACCGAAATGCAGCGTAATGCTGTTGAACCCAGTGTTGCATAAGCCTGTTGCAGTCCAGATCTGGCTCTGGTTCTGTAAATTGAGGAGAAAATGTCCACTGTGGTTAAAAAAAAAAACAGAACCTTCAAAATAGGGCTGGGCGATATATCGCAACGATAATTATCGATTGCAATAACGGCCGTTGCCAGCATGTGGGGTATTGCCTTTCTTTTCGTCTTTTTTTCTTTAATTATACCTGATGCGGTAGTGATCTAAACTTCAAAACTCGTGTGAAATTCTTCCGGGGGGGAAAAAAACGTCATCACTGTCTACTGCGTGTTGATAAGACGGACAATCACAGAAAGGTGTTGCACCTTTCATGCGATTGGAAAAAACACATCACATGATCACGTGAAAGCTGTACGACCTTGCTGCTGGTTGGCTGTTATCAACACTCAATAGATATCAGCTGTGATGTTTTTTTCCAGAAGCATTTCACGCGGCCTCTGAAGTTTGGATGTTTACTGCCGTATATTGGGTTTACTTAAAGGTATAGTATGTAGTTTCAGAACACTAGATGGCAATATTGAGCACGTAGGAGAAAAGGGCTCCCCGAAAATTGCTTCACGCGTTCTTCTCAGACGCGCACGACGACGCACGAGCATTGTGGTGACGTTTCACACATTTTCTCTGACCGTGGACTCAATTCAATTCGCTTTATTGGCATGACAAGACATTGAATCTGTACTGCATTATACTGCATTAAAACAGTCAAAGACATACATCTAACTCTGAACAATACAAAACAGCAAAGACTAGAAACGAATGAACAGTAACCACACATGAAAACAAGAACTTTTCTTTGATTATGGATTTAGAAATAACAATAATGTAAAATAATAAAGTACAATTACAAATAATAATAATTAGGGGCGCTGCGGTGGTACAACGGTAAGAGCGCCGACTTTCAGTCGGTGCAGTTGTGCTCCGAGGATCGGGGTTCGCGCCCCAGTCCTGCCAGATCCGAGCATGGCCGGCGCCCTGTGGGAGCAGCAATTGGCGGCTGCTTCCGGGTGGGGGGAGGGGCTCGGAGAGAATCGCTGCACAGATAGCGGCTCTGGGCGGGCTGGAATCACGGTCAGGAGATAGGAGTCCCGCCCTGAAGAGGACGTGGCGCCCTCCCGTCCTACCGCCGGCTGACGGGGTTGTGTAGCGGTGATTCTCTAGCGGTTGCTACACGGGGGCAATTGAATTAGAATAGGGGTTCAATTGGCTACTAAATTGGGAGAAAATGGGGAAAAATCAGAAACAAATTTTTAAAAAATAATAATAATTATCAATAGAAATGATAATAATGATGATGAGAATGACACATATGATCTTATAAAGTGAATATAATAAATATAAAAAATTTAAATTGGTTTATAATGATCTCTGTCACTCACTGTCCCTAAGACGATGACAGGCAGGTATACATTGTGCTGCCAGGTCACAGCATGTCCTGTCCTAAGAGCATGGGGAGTTTTTGGATGTCTGTAAAATGTTTTAATTGAGGGTATCTCTGATTTATTTTGGGAAAATATTTATATATAAATATTAGGGGTGTAACGGTACACAAAAGTCACGGTTCGGTACGTACTTCGGTTTGGAAGTCACGCTTCGGTAACAGAGTGTATAATTGCTGCGTCGTGGATCGTCTAGGCTACACTCAGACTCAGATAAGCGTATCTTTTTTCATTGCTTTCAGCTGTTGTTAGTTAATTGAACAGATTGGAGTCACTTGGTAGCTTTGTTTATTTTGAATTGCTTGCAGTTAGTTCATAGCTTGCTCGCTGTAGTTGGGCCAGCTACCCGTCTTTTGTGTTGCTAATTTAGTTGGAACCAGTTTCACCTGTGTGTATATTAAGCGTGTTTGCAGCTCATCACCTCAGAGTGAGTTCTAATTCAGCTAGTTCTAATTAGCAACACAAAAGACAGGTAGCTGGCCCAATTACAGCGAGCAAGCTACGGACTAACTGCAAACAATTCAAAATAAACTAAGCTACAGAAACAGCTCAGAAATGCCCATTTTAAATGATTGCACAAGCTTCAGAGCTTGCGGTAAAAGGGCCGTCTTGGGCTCCATGATATAAATAGCAGTGTTGATTTCTTTAGTGCGGGTCCCAGGGAGACTTTGTCATTTAATGAGTTTGGCAGTATTTTGATATGACATGAATTGGCTGCACTGTACTGGAAATGGCGCTGTATTTATATGTGGGATACGGTGCGGCCGCGAGTGTTGTTTTGTAGATGATCATTATCCATTTTCGTGCTAGCAGACATTTTTGGAACCAGCGGTTGTGCGTGGTGCTCAGTTGTAGCCTCTGAGGATGGCGGCTATAATTACCCGGCCTCCGCCACTTTGGGTAGCCATACCCTGGGATATAAATGAATAAGCCTCGGGAGATATGTTGCCATAGAGTCGGATCAGGACGGCCCTCCATTCAGCCATGGAGCAGATCATTCAATGTCGTGACTTTAAGCTTGAAGAAGGGGTGGGAAGCGGATGTTTGTTAGCGTTCTCAGACACACTGCATTCGTGATGGTGACTCATTTTAGCGCCCCCCCCGTTTGTAAACTACTGAAAAAAGACTGAACCAAGCTCATTTTGTTTGTTTTGCCCCAGACCAAAATGGATATAAATAAATTGCCCGCTTCGTGTCAGAGTTGAGTTTGTCATAAATGGCCTGATTTTGGCCTGGGTCTTTAGTGGAAAATGTGAGGTTTTAAAGAGGAATTGTGAAATGCCTTCAGTGCGGTGTGTGTCACGGAGCCAGGTCCAGAGTAACCGAACTCGGGCGATGACTGGTTTGATACCAACTTTGTCAAGCATTTAAGCACGGTTTTGACGTAGGCTGAAAATGGAAGTGTTTAACTTAAGTCAAGAAATTTATTTTGCGAAACCGAATTAATCGCATGCTTTTTTATTATCCATGTGCGCTACTGTTAGGCTAAACGACTTATCTTTCCTGTGTGTGTTTGGGCTTTTCCCGGTTGCAGATGCTCAGTACAGATTATATTTATGCAATAATGTTTTAAAATATGTAAGAATTCCAAAACTGTGAATTACCAGATAGGAGTCTGAATGAGCTGCGCTTTGTGAACTCTGAAACTCAGTGCCAACCGCTTCAGTCGCCATTCATCACGTACAATAGAAGTATTCATCTACTTTCAGAATGACTTGTTGAAATAAAACTCACTTAACTGAGTGTAATTCTATTACATTTAATTAGGGGCACATTCATTAATGGGATGTTGAAGTTGAACATTTCTTGCCCCCGTATCAAATCGTACAGTTGGCCTACATTTTGTAACCTGAAACTATGAATATGTCTGCTACTCTCCGGTTGTGCCCCTATCAAGGGTAAAAACAATTCTACTGCTGTTACAGGGGTGGACAGACGTGTTTGTGGATTGATAGAAGCTTAAGATTTGTTTGTTTTAGGTGAAGTAAGTGGGTGTAGAAGGTGCAGTTTTGTCCCTTAAGGAGACCTAAGGTGATTCTGATGTTTTTTTCCACTATCCTCAATTTTATACAGATTAAGCAGGTTTATGTAACGTGTAACCCACACACAACGCCTCATTGTGTCCAAAAGACTTATCTCCATCAGGAAATGTCAAGCTTAGGCCTGGATATGATAGGCCTGGAGATCACAGTTTGTGTGCAGCTGCTTGAAGGCTCTGTCTGTATCTGCTCTACAGCTACTATGAAGACCGAAATCTGCTGCGTATCAGGGAGCGTGAGAGAAGGAACCAGGAGGCGCACCAGGAGAAGGAGTTCTACTTGAAGATCACACCCCTCTTTGGGGAGCCCTACAAGGTGAGTCTGGGCCATTTTCATTGGGCTGGGGGTGGGGGCAGAAGTGTAAAATCCAGGTTCAGAAAGAAAAAGTCCTCCCCAGGAATTCCCTGCAGATCATTTTAAAACTAGACTCACTGGTACCTCTGGCCCATTTTAAACCACTGCTTTTTAGTCACTTAAATTCTGTCTGCACCTGTTTTAATTGGTTCGTTTTATATTTGTATCTTGATTTTTATACGTCTTAATTTGAAATTGATTTGTCTTAATTGTTTTATACCTTGTATGTTTATCTTATTTTATCTCATCATTGTATACTCGACATCATTGTAAATGAGGGGTGGCCCTCAATGATCTTCGAGTTTAAATAAGAAATAAATAAAAATAAAATAAAAAGTATTTTGTTCCAATCACCAGGATTTGCTAATTGGCACAATTCCTCAGCCAGGAGGTAGAACTAATTGGTGAAATCAGCTGGCTGAGTTAATGGGTGGAAGGGTTATGGGTTACTTTCTGATCCCTGGATTGTGCACTTCTGGGTAGGCGTTCCTCAACTCCTAACCCCAGAGCTTACAACCTGACACTGAAATTGAACTGAAAGCTCATACCTAATAAAATTTCTGCATGTTTACTGTGGATTGTCCAGAGGTCATCATATCAACCCCGATGGCGAGAGCGGTCATTTAACATTTGCAGGTACTGAAGTTTTGGTCAGCCGATCGGCGATCGAACACCGGATCACTTCCACGTTCCCCGCGGTGGAAAGTTACACTTCTCGTATTTCCTTAACCACGGATGTCTGGAAGGGATTGTGTGGCACTCTAGCTGTGGTTTGGGTGTGGCTGGGAAAGTCTCGAAATGAATTCATAAATGATATAGCCTAAATGGCTGAAATTATGTCCGGTCTGCTGTGTGACTGTTGATACTCGACTGATATTCAATCTCCATTGCGTTATGTTTTTCTTTTATGCCAGCCTTTTAAGTGTCATAAAATCACATACCGAATATATTATTTAGCATGCCGTAGAACTATAGTAAATCGATGCCTCTGGTGCATAAGAGCACATCCATAGTCCTCATTATTATATCAATTTTGTATGTTTTTGGGACTTTTTATTTTTTATTTGTTACATTTAAAAAAATCGGAATTTTTTATTTATTTTTTAAATTCATTAAACTGTATTCTCTATGTGTTACAACATACTGTTGTCATAAGGTTTTGAGCCTAGAAGTAATTGCTTTGCCCATTTGAAGATTCTTATTTTTTCGATCCTGTTGTGATGAACTGATTGTGTGAAAGCAGGAACAAACGCGGACGACAGTAAGAGTCGGTCGGGCGGCGGCTTTCCGAGCCGGCGCTGGATTCCTTTGCTGTTGCTCAGATGAAGACGCTCCGCGGCCCAGCGCTCAGGGAGCTGTCTGGGTTTTAATGAGGCCTCGTGGAGCCACTGTCGCTGGGGATCCCCACAGGAACCCCCAAAAAACCCGTCGCTGGAGAGGCCCGTCCTCTTGTGCTCCCATCAGAACCCCCTAATTTCCTGCAGCTTGTTATTTGTGATCAGCAGATAATTAGGCTCGCTGGAAGCTTAAATGTGTGGCGAGACCGTTTGATGCCTGAAGGGCAGGAATAAGGTGCCCGGTGTGTCACAGGAAGAACCGCGTCATCTTCTGGGCCTCTAGAGGCAGTGAAGTCAGAGGTGAGCGGTCTTGGAGAGAGCTTTCACTGCAGTATAGATTCTGTATTGTGCATATAACTCTAGAGGCAGTGAAGTCAGAGGTGAGCGGTCTTGGACAGAGCTTGCACTGCAGTATAGATTCTGTGTTGTGCATATAACTCTAGAGGAGGTGAAGTCAGAGGTGAGCGGTCTTCGACAGAGCTTGCACTGCAGTATAGATTCTGTATTGTGCATATAACTAGAGGCGGTGAAGTCAGAGGCGAGCGGTCTTGGACAGAGCTTTCACTGCATTTCTGTATTGTGCATATAACAGCTGACTACCTCCGTCTCTCCTGAGGTAACTACTCTGCCAGAGCTCTCTGCCAGAGCTGCCCTGGCCGGGGTCCTCCATGTCTTTCGAAAGATAATAAACGGCAAACAATGGCAGCACTGTGGGAACGCTGGCTCAGTTGTTTATTATGTTTATATATATATTTTTTATAAATCGTATGAAGAAATGCCATTACATTTGGACAGTTAACAGCGTAGTTGCTTTAACTGTGTGGATGAAAGACATACGGCCCATCCATTAGTGTCACTTGTGTGCTTCTTATCAGAGTAAGATGTTTGGTGTTTCTAGTGTTGCCATCCAAGCACCATCTGAACGAAGGCACTTGAAAGCCATCTTTGTGCAGTCCAGCTCTAGTCAGCTGGAGGTTTTAACCATAGATATAGAACCATAGATATGACATCATGTAATGTAATAGTAATTTGGAATTCTGAATTGGAACAACTTGGCAGCCATCTTACCTGGGTACAGCTATAATAGGAACCTATGGCAAAAGTGTCATGTACTTTCTAACCCACTGTGATGTCGTAATCGGGTCTCAGAAGCCAGATACAGGTGAAGTCGGAAGTTTACATACACTTAGGTTGAAGTCAGTAAAACTCATTTTTAATCACTCCACAGATTTCATGTTAGCAAACTATAGTGTTGGCAAGTCAGTTAGGACATCTACTTTGTGCATGACACATGTAATTTTTCCAACAATTGTTCACAGACAGATTATTTCACTTTTAATTCGCTATATCACAATTCCAGTGGGTCAGAAGTTTACATACACTAAGTTGACTGTGCCTTTCAATTTTTAATATTTGGTCGCATATCCTTTGCATGCCATGACTTCCTGATGTCTGTGACCCAACAACCTCAAAAGACTCTTGATATCTTATTTTCTGGTACTCTTATAAGCGATACTATAACGTCTCTGCATTTGAGTGGATCTCTATGGGAATTGGGGGGTGGGACTAGATTTAGCTGTAAATTACACTGGAACAGTATGGAAACACATGGTTGGCTAAATAGCTCTAAGTCATCAAGGGTCTGACATATCAAACAAGCCTTAAATCATCACTCAGCTGCCGGACATACAGTAGATATGGATGAATAACTTCAAGGGTTTCTTCTCCTGACTTATTTTTCCATAGAGTTCAATATGAAAATTTGTTGGGAGAAACAACCCTTGAAGTGATCCATCCATATCTATTGCATATCTGGCAGCAGAGTGATGGTTTGAGGCTCGTTTGATACCTCAGACCCTTGATGACCATTTTACCAATCATGTATTCCATACTGTTCCAGCATAATTTACAGCTAAATCTAGTCCCACCCACCAATTCCCACAGAGATCCATTCAAATGCAGAGACGCAGTTGACAGTGATGACATTTTTTTTCCCCGGAAGAATTTCACACGAGTTTTGAAGTTTAGATCACTACCGTATCAGGTATAATTAAAGAAAAAAAGACGAAAAGAAAGGCAATACCCCACATGCTGGCAACGGCCGGTATTGCAATCGATAATTATCGTTTGGGTATATCGCCCAGCCCTACTGGCCACCATCTTACCTGGGTATGGTCTCAAAAATTGTGCCACTAACTATGACATATGTCACATCTATGGTTCTATATCTATGGTTTTAACAGTGCACACTTTGAATCTCCTGAGTAAGTAAATAAGCTGTCCATAAAGCAGGGTAGAATAAACGTAAATAAACCTGAATTTTCACAGGTGCGTAATCATATTTCCAGTAATTTGTCAGTCTAGTATATAAAGTTGAACTGCTGCCATCACCGAGGAGCTGTAGAGCTTCTTGTCCTCAGGTACTCCTAACTGTCTGTATTTATAGCCATGTCTCCGTCGTTATGAACGCTGCTGACAGCCCCCTCCCCATAGGGTGCGTTTTATTTTTTATTTTTTTTGTTACTGTTATATGTATAATGCGTGACCTCAGATCCCCAACGGCCAATTCCTCAAACTGAATTATTAGTCTAGACTCTTCTCTCTTCTCCACTACTTAAAGGTCATGTTTGTGCGTTGTCATATTTGATTGTTGTCATAAAAATACTGAACCACAGCATGACCTTTGGAGAAACTTCTCTTTAGTAAAGCATGAAGTCCCTGATGTGTAACGTGGATGAGTATATCCCGCAATTACATCCACGTCTCAGTTCCTTTTTTTGCCCGTTTAAATACAATGGGCTGCTGACTGGCTCATGCTTGACAGATACTGGGTGCCTGTGTGTGTGGATACGTCCATCAGTTTGATACAGGGTGTCTTCAGAATGGAGCCCTTGCTCGTCTGCTTTGCTTTGAAATGGTAGGAGGCGTAGTAACGTTGCAATGGGTCTACGGATGCAGTTGGGCTTTCCCTGTAGGACTCGTATGTCAATCTCTAAACGTTGGAGTAAATCGCGTTGGGAGTAAAACTGGCTAAAAATAAGTTGTATATAAAATTGATGACTGAACGGCTTCTCTTACCTCAATGCAATTGCTTCTAAATCCTTTTAACAAAGTTCAGATGCTTAGGGTTCTGTTGATTGCGATTACGATGGTTAGTCTTGAAGGTTTGATTTCAATTTTACAAAAGGTATTTTTTGAAAACATTGAGCAAGTATTGAGCATCGACTAAGGCTTGAGCTGCTTAGCGTGAGCGTTCTGCCAAGGTTTCTTAGCCAGGTCATTAACCAAACGTTTCGGCATAGCGTACGTTTTACCCACCTTTGTTTGATTGAGAGATTGACTGAACCGTGTCTTTGTCAGTTGATTGGGGGTTGTGATATTCTGCAAGCTTTTTTTGTTACTTCATCAAATGTTTTAACACGCTGACAGTTTACTGCTTTGTCTGCTGTGAACCTGTTTTGCCAGAGTGTGAGATATGCGTTCATTAGCCGCTTGAGTTTATTGTAGGTGTCATGAATTCTACTTTACCTACTGAAACTGGATGATGCCTAAACACTCTTACCGTGCCATACGAGAGAGAGCCGTTTCTCCACTTCGTCTTCCAGTGTCTTCCTACGCTGTCCTAAGCTCCTTTAATGCACATACGGTCCTCCTCTATCTCCTCAGACCTTGAATGAAACCTGATTTTTCATTTGAATGGTGCCCTCCGGCAGAATACCAAGTTCCCCAGCTTGTTGAGCCTGGCCCATGAGGTGGTCTTATCAGTGGAGTACAACCGTGTGATTGTGTCTCTCGGGTGTTCTGTGTACCTTATTTTCCTGCTCAAACAATGTTTAACCACAGTTGCCACACGCTGCTTAAAAAAAATGCACGATTTTGGATGATCCATATTTTCAGTGAGAATATTTGCGCAGATCAATGCCGCCATTGAATCATATGAACGTGCTGCTTTTCACTGCACTACCCTCTTCTCTTTTGTTTTTCACAGCTGCTCCGCGCTCACCTATGTCCCTTACCAAGACTCTTGTGTTTTTCAACCACCAGCCAAATGCTATAACATTTTGATTGTGGCTGGTAAGATTTCTACTCTAGCAGCCAGGTTGGCAGGTAACCAACCAGGTCGTGTTATATTGTCAAAGGTAATGTGGCAGTTAAATGTTGAAAATGGCTGGTGATTTTTAGAATCCACAGGCCACTATGGCAAGCTGGTGAAAAAGTAAATTTCATGCCCTGGAACTTAGTGTTTTTGCATCTAACTGGTTTAGTGTAATCTCTGTCCTGTCACCTAAAGATAAGTATCAACAGGTGCTAAATAAATCTGTGACTATGCAGTGCACCGGCAGGATATCGTTTACTCTGTTATCGTATCGTCGGATCAAATTGGTTTTCCCTTTTGCTGGCTATGGATATTTATGCTCTCTTTGTTCAAATGTGTGCGCTCGGGTTTGATGGGGCATGTAAATCTGGGCATATGAGGTACACATTCCGTTTAATACATAAGCCTGCAACCCTAAAGCACGGCTATTAACAACTTCACACGGTCATTTTATCTCTATGAAATATTAAACAAAGTGTCTCAAATATCATCAGAAATTGGCATTGTTAGTTTTTACTGATTGATGAATTTAAAATAACTACAGCGTTATTGGACGCCCCTCACCCCTGAAAGGCAGTTGGCTAGAGAAGTAAATGCTAACTGCTCCCAGGCGGTTCCTTAAATACCAGCTTAAAAGTTGCTAACGTGTGTAATTTAACTGATGGCTCTAGCCTACGGCAGAGATGTAAGGATGGTGGTGAAAAAAGGATACTAGTGTAACAGGAAAGTAAAATTAAAAGTGAGATTGTTCTGGCCAATTTTGGCAGAATGTGAATAACTTTCTGAAACTACTTTGGGCCTTGTCTGAGGGACCTTCTTGTTTTTTTTAGATGGGCCTAGTTGATTAATAGCCAGCAATGGACAATGATGTGACAAGGTTATCTCCTTCAAATGATTAACATGATTGGTTTTGTAGGATTTTTACTTTCAAATTTAAAGGTGTACTAAGACTGTATGTAAGACAAAGAACAATCTTAATCTAATCTTAACTTGTTTTAAGAGTGCTGAAAAAAGAATAGGCTTAATGTTCTCACCACAAAACGCATTCAAACTTTAACTGGATGCAAAGCAGAATACATTGACCAATATAATGTGTTTACAGGAGAAATGTTTCTTATCTGAAGGGATTTGTAATTCACATTGTCTTTTTTTATATGTTTTCAGACAAATAAGGGTGATGAGCTGTCCAGTCGCATCCAGAGGATGCTGGGTAATTTTGAGGAGGTGAAGGAGCTGATTGGCGACAATCCGCACCAGACTCTGTTCAGCAGGCTGAAGAACCTCCCTCCTCCGGGGTCGTACTCCAGGCCCGGTCAACCCTCTCACACTGACAATACGCAAGACCCATTCCAGAACCCCCCTCAGTTTGGGCCGCCCCTACCCGGCCCGCCCAGCGGCAGCTCCGCTCAGGCCTCGAAGAAGCCGTCGGGCCTGGAGTATGGCCACACTTCCCCCGGCGACCGGCGGCCGGGGAGCCCCGACCCGCACCAGCAGCAGAGCGGCCGTCCCTGGCCGGACCTGGAGGAGGACGGCAGTCCTCCGCCGGTCCTGCCCGTCCTCTCTCCCCCGACCGAACCCCTGTCCCCCCTACATTCCAGCAACGCCAGCGATTCTGAGCCCCAGGAACCCGACGACAAGGACAGTCCGCGCGGCCGCCGAGGCTCGTCCCCCCCGGCGGCTCAGGACATTCCCCCTCAGGCCAATGAGGGGGCTCCGCTCCCCTCTCAGACCTTCCCGCCCCCACTGCCCTCCAAGCCCAACCTCGTCATGCCCCAGAAGCCCACAGCCTACGTCAGACCCATGGACGGTCAGGACCAAGTGCCCAGCCAGTCCCCAGACCTCAAGCCCTCTCCCGAGGACTTCCACGGACAGTCTTACGACAACCTCCCTGACCTGAAGGGCAACAGCAAGCCCGGTCTGTCCAAGCTGAAGATGCCAGCTCAGCCCGTTGAGGTAAGCGTACTGACATGTCCCCTCTCGTCGTTCAGCATCTCACTTTTCTCTTTTAAAGGCCTGGAAAAAGGAGACGCTGAATGGACTTGATCGTACGGCCATGAACTCGGTTTCAGGAGAAAGTGGACTTTGAGTTCAGAGTGAGGAGACGGGGCCAGAAAATAAGATTATATAAGAGATGATCCGTATGTACTGCCATCAGGGACTGTGTTCACCATAAGTATTGTGCACAGTACACATTTCTATACAGTTAGGCAGTGGAATGTTGCATTTTAAATATTTTGATGGCATTACAATTGCAATTATTACAGTTAAAAATTTGCCTCATGAAGTGCGGAATTCACCTTGATTTGAAATGCAGGAGGAGGACTGAATGTTTGGGAATTCCTACCGTGGGCATATGTGTTGTTGTTGTGAAACCTTTGAACCCTAGCCTCGTTCTGTTTCCCCGCAAGGTGTGTTCTTCCCACCTTATCTAGTTATAGTCTGATATTTTAGTTCTGATTGACACATGGGGGGTTCAAGCCCATCTTGCTTAATTATTAACAAAATAATAACTGGGGTAAAACACAGAATGGATCGAATCGGGGGGGGGGGGGGTCGCAAATCTGTCCTCGGTGGGCCCTACCTGTTTCTGTTGTGTTCTGGGTTCAGCCAATATGGCCTTGTGGCCTTGTTCTGTTCAGTATTTATGAGCAGTGTCGATGGTGGAATACGAATCGGAACTGCAACGTGTGCACTTGAGACAGCTGCTGCAGTGCATGCTATTGGGCACACAGAGAGATTCTGTGCCAGTCGGATATGGGAGCCTGACGCTGAATAAACGAAAGCTGAACAGTCTGTTCATGTTGACGGCAGCCACTTTTAATCACGATTACTTCTACACTATTCAACTTTAAATATAGGCTAGTTTATACACTACGCTAGCCTGCTACGTATCTTACCAGCAGTGATTGGTCATGGTATTTATTTTGCGCCAATCATTGGTTGTGTTATTAGCATTGCATGCGCTAAAAGGTTTTGCACACCCTAAAGATCTTAGTAAATTAGGCCCTAGATCTCTTAAAGGACATTTCTTATTTTAAGAAATTTTATTTTTATTTGACCTTCTCCCAAGTCATATAGCCTAATGTACAACGTGCTCGATTGGCTAGGCAGTTATTTGGGATTTGCAGAACGCGACTGCAATGTCTAATTGTGTATCCATGCCACTACTAATGTAACTTTCATATCTAGCAACGTTTTGGCCACATAAGCTAAAGCTATCATTTTTCTGTTTGAGTTGCATTAGTCTGCAGAACTCTGCACTATTAGCCAAGTTGCAATATTGTATTCGGTTCAAGTGAAATTTAAATGTTAGATCAAGAAACTTTTGCGTTTGTTCACAGATCTGGAGGATTCTTTACTTGTGAGGTTATGTTTTAATTTTAAGAAGCAAAAATATTTATCAGACAAATGTTTTTATATCAGCAGCAATACGTTTCTTAGTCTGCAGAAGTGCAGACAGAGCGCAGCTCGGCGCAGACACAGAGCGCAGCTCGGCGCAGGAGCGCAGACACAGAGCGCAGGGGTGCAGACACAGAGCGCAGACACAGAGCGCAGGGGTGCAGACACAGAGCACAGGAGCGCAGACACAGAGCACAGACACAGCGCAGCTCAGCGCGCAGGAGTGCAGACACAGAGCGCAGGAGTGCAGGACACAGAGCGCAGACACAGAGCGCAGGAGCGCAGACACAGAGCGCAGGAGCGCAGACACAGAGCGCAGGAGCGCAGACACAGAGCGCAGGAGCGCAGACACAGAGCGCAGACACAGAGCGCAGACACAGAGCGCAGACACAGAGCGCAGACACAGAGCGCAGACACAGAGCGCAGACACAGAGCGCAGACACAGAGCGCAGACACAGAGCGCAGACACAGAGCGCAGACGTGCAGACACAGAGCGCAGGGGTGCAGACACAGAGCGCAGGGGTGCAGACACAGAGCGCAGGGGTGCAGACACAGAGCGCAGGGGTGCAGACACAGAGCGCAGGGGTGCAGACACAGAGCGCAGGGGTGCAGACACAGAGCGCAGGGGTGCAGACACAGAGCGCCAGGGGCGCAGACACAGAGCACAGACACAGAGCGCAGGGGCGCAGACACAGCGCAGCTCAGCGCAGGAGTGCAGACACAGAGCGCAGGGGTGCAGACACAGAGCGGCCTGATTTGCAGTACATGGTCCGTAAAGTGGTCGCAGTCTCCCTGCACCTGCAGAATGTCGGGCTCATTGTTGACAGCCCTGAAGGCCGGCTCTGCGGTGCTGAATAGGCAGGCGTTTTCACTGCGGGCCGGCCTAATCCGGGAGCGGATAGCTGGGCGGTGACTCACCCATCTCCATCGGCACGTTTGCGTTACAGCGACGGAGGCCCGCGCCTCACAGAAGGCACTTTAATTATATTTGCGTCGTCTCCGCGGCAACGGCAAATGAGGAAGCTGGCAGGACTCTGCGGCCTTCTGGGGGACAGGGTTCAGTATGCTTGCCCTAAAATGTTTTGGTATTTTGGTGAAATGCATTGGACAGCCATTGTAGATCTGGGCCTTTAGCCTTTTTCTTGTCCACCCGACCTGGGAACCTGATGCAGTGTGTGGAAGTGTGGCAAAGTCAACAGCATGTATGAATGATACACCCATTTGGCATTTGTGTCTGGAAGCCTCTCGGAAGGTATGTGGGCCTCGTTGTGACCGCCCACGGCAACACGGCCCCACCTCGAGTCGGCAGCGTTCGGTCACGCAGCGTCCGAAACGGGTGTGCGTGCGTGCGTGTGGCTTTACAGCTCAGGGAAAACACCCACATTATGTAGAGCAGTGGTTCCCAACCCTGGTCCTGGGGACCCCCTGTGTGTGCTGGTTTTCGTTCCAACCACAATTGCAATACCAGAATTTTAACAAGCTGTTAATTTTTCTTAATTAGGTGTTTTTAATGTTTAGAGGGATTATTTACGTTCTTAAGCCACATTATGTTAGTAATAGCTATGCATGCCATGAAGACTGAAAAGTCCAAGATTCACATTGTGTTGTATTGTAAACAATTAAAAGGAGGTAAAAAATGTTTTAACTGATCAAATTAAAGACTGAGGTGAATCAATAGGCTCATAATTAGTGAAATTGTGGGACACATGGCAATAAAACTAACCGTTTGGTAAATAATGAAGAATTCAAAGACAAAGCAAATGATAACGAGCCAAACCTGCATTGTGTTAAGGAAAAAATTATGAAGGTACTTAAACTTGCGTTCAATACCTAATTAGGAGCCTAATCACCTGAGTTGTTACTTCTTCTTTGTAATTGTTTGCAATATAACACAATGAGCATAATGAACATGGGTTTTTTTTTCTTCATGGCATGCATAGCTATTGCTAACATAATGTGGCTTAAGAGAGTAAAGAGTTTAAAGTGTTCTCTCTATACAATAAAAACACCTAATTAAGAAAAAATAACAGCTTGTTAAAATTCTGGGATTGCAATTGTGGTTGGAACGAAAACCAGCACACACAGGGGGTCCCCAGGACCAGGGTTGGGAACCACTGATGTAGAGCATGGTGTCTGTCAACACGCCGTGTGCAAGGGAGTGGCAGTCGTACGGATTCTCACGTAGGCGTGCCACAGAGAAGGTAAAGTGCTCATTTCCCTGCCTCTGCTCTGTATTGCAGTCATGTCTGCTAGCGTGCGTAGCTCATAAAGAGGGCGCTTAAGGGGTCTAAAGTTTTACGGTGAAGTTGCGTGAAGGAGAAGGAGCTGCCCGCGCAGGCCCGCTGGTTTTGAGTGCCTCGTGCCCTTTTTTAAAAATCGCAGTGCCTGTTAAAACGGCTTACTCCGTTGTTTACACTGGAGCCTGAGGGATAGGTTACTTCATGTGGAATGTTACCTTGAAGCTCTCGAACAGTGTTCTTGTTTTCCCCACTATCAGTTTTCACCAAAGGGTGTGTCACGAAAGCTTTAAGCCGATTCGCTACTGAGGGGCCGTATAATGCTAATCGGGGGATCTAAGCCTGGTGTGTCTGAACATGTGCAGAGCACAGAGTGAGAGCTATTTAAACAAGTCCCGTGTCTCCGGGCTTCTCAGACTGGGGCCTGGACCTCTTGTGAGTGGGTTTTTCTTTCTCCCCCATCCTGTCTCTTAATCAATTAAGCTAATGGATAAGCGCTTCCATTTGTTTTCTTGTAACATGTGAACAGTGTGCACGATGACCTCCGTCTTCCAGAAGCAGCGACCACAGTGTCGCGCTTTCAAAAGTGCCGCCCACCTGTCGATAAATTAACCAGATTGTGCCGCGTCATTTTCTCTATCCTCTTTTCGAAAGCATTTCGGCACGACGCGTTACCAAAACGATTGCGGTGGTTGTCTGAGAACCGATCCATTTGATTAGTAAATCCTCTTAAATATATATAAATCGATGTTATTGCCCACCGGCACCTGTATCTCATTCTGTGAGAGTCTGAGAGGATGGATCATTCTAATTGGCTAATTCAGAGCACAGATCAATTGCCAGCTCATCACACTTGGAAACTCAGTTTTGGTCCAAGTAAAAGGTAGCGCACATCTGAAGGCCAGCTGTAAAGGACCGCGTAGGCTATAATGATGCTGTTGCTGTCCGCTGAGACTGGTAGCCTGGGTTTCATTACAATGCTAGTTTCTTCATACTGTTATGCAGAGAAAGGCCTTTTACTGCTCTCAGCACCAGGCTTGATGTGACTTTTCTCTTGGGTTCTCTTTCGCTGCGCTGTCTGCCCGTAGTTAAAAAGCTTAGTTTAACATCCTGTAATAGAGTTGACGTGTAATGTTTTTTAGTTTTTTCCCCCCTCCCCCTTTATTCGGTGTAGGGAGCCAGCATATCCCCCACATAAGACCGTCTACTCTGCTGCACAGGCTAGCTACTCAGTGTGTGCCAGGCCCGAGCTCACATAAGCTGGACGTCTTTTACGGCCCGACCCGGAGCAGCCCGACAAGCTCTCGCCAAAGTTTTAAGCCCAAACGCGATGGAGCCCGAACGTTGAAACAACAAGCCAATAACGCCATACGGCACAATAGAAAATAATACAGCACAATAGAAAATAATAGTGTTTCCCGCAGGAAAGCTGCCCGTGAGGGTGTTTGCGATGGCGGAATGGGGGGGGGGGGAGAACACTTCCGCCATCTCTTAACAATTCTATTCCTGTCTATTCCTCGGCGTCCCTGCCCGCGGCCTGCAGCCAAGCCGTTTGTACATTGGGCTGCCTGCGCCTTTCAGTCCTGCAGCCAAGCCGTTTGTACATTGGGCTGCCTGCGCCTTTCAGTCCTGCAGCCAAGCCGTTTGTACATTGGGCTGCCTGCGCCTTTCAGTCCTGCAGCCAAGCCGTTTGTACATAGGGCTGACTGCGCCTTTCAGTCCTGCAGCCAAGCCGTTTGTACATTGGGCTGCCTGCGCCTTTCAGTCCTGCAGCCAAGCCGTTTGTACATTGGGCTGCCTGCGCCTTTCAGTCCTGCAGCCAAGCCGTTTGTACATTGGGCTGCCTGCGCCTTTCAGTCCTGCAGCCAAGCCGTTTGTACATTGGGCTGCCTGCGCCTTTCAGTCCTGCAGCCAAGCCGTTTGTACATTGGGCTGCCTGCGCCTTTCAGTCCTGCAGCCAAGCCGTTTGTACATTGGGCTGCCTGCGCCTTTCAGTCCTGCAGCCAAGCCGTTTGTACATTGGGCTGACTGCGCCTTTCAGTCCTGCAGCCAAGCCGTTTGTACATCGGGCTGCCTGCGCCTTTCAGTCCCGCAGCCAAGCCGTTTGTACATTGGGCTGCCTGCGCCTTTCAGTCCTGCAGCCAAGCCGTTTGTACATAGGGCTGACTGCGCCTTTCAGTCCTGCAGCCAAGCCGTTTGTACATTGGGCTGCCTGCGCCTTTCAGTCCTGCAGCCAAGCCGTTTGTACATTGGGCTGACTGCGCCTTTCAGTCCTGCAGCCAAGCCGTTTGTACATTGGGCTGCCTGCGCCTTTCAGTCCTAGTTGTACAGAGAGGAAATGAGTGAGACTCCCCTGATTCTCCCATACGGTGGCATTTAACGGCGCCATGGGGTCAGGGAGCCCACGCGGGCACAGGAAACGATGTACCCTGCCCCCCCTCTCTCCCCCCCACACCGCGCCGTACCCCGTGACCATATGTTGCTGGGTCGGGACGGGTGAACGTTCAAAGGGGACGAAGGGGGAATATTTTGAGCGCGCGGGTTCTGACGAGAGGTCCCCCGAGGCCTCTAACAGGAACGGCCCAGGCTCCGCGCGACGGCCGCTTCGTGTTTCTGTCCGATGTGCTTCTTACGTCCCGTTCGTCCTCCGCAGCAGTGTGGCGCAGTCCCGCAGCAGTGTGGCGCAGTCCCGCAGCAGTGTGGCGCAGTCCCGCAGCAGTGTGGCGCAGTCCCGCAGCAGTGTGGCGCAGTCCCGCAGCAGTGTGGCGCAGTCCCGCAGCAGTGTGGCGCAGTCCCACAGCAGTGTGGCGCAGTCCCGCAGCAGTGTGGCGCAGTCCCGCAGCAGCGCAACGCCGGGCGGCCGGTGGAGTGCGGCCTCAGCCAACAGCCAGGACACTGAGCCGCATCGTCACTATGCATGCGTTCAAGGAATTGTGCAGTCTGCTTGGATCTTTTCACCATGGCTTTTCACCACCAAATATTACAACATGTCAGCCAGGTGCATGTCAGTTTTTCTCATCTGTCACCCTTTTGCATTTGCAAGGCTAACTTACCATGGCTTATATTGGCAGAGTCGTACAGATTAATAAGCAAATAATTGGTTTGAATAGTATAATTTAAACTGTGGCTGCACTCCAGAACCTTTCTTCTTTAGTATTCCTCACAGTAGCATCTGGTAACTTTTAGAGGTGTAACTCACACGTCTGAAGGGGACCAAATAAAAACTAATTTAAAATGATAGCAGCAGTTAGCTTGCTGTTGTCGAAGCCATGAGGGCAGTTGCCGGGCAGAACACGTATTTCTTTGTGGCAGGAAAAGCCCGACGGGAGGACCCACTTGTGTTGAGCTTGGTGTCATGGAGAGCTATGCTCCAAGAGTGATTGACTGGTGGTGGTGCATGTATAGCTGTCACAACTTGAACTGTCACTGTTTTAGAACACTTTAAACCTGCGATTAAAATAACCACCACCGTATGTGCGCTATCTCACCAAACATTGAGCATTTCATACTTCCAATATTGTTTTATCTACAATTTAGGCATATGCAGGTTCAGCAGCCAGTATTTGGCAGATCTAATTTGAACTTCAACTACTCGGCTAACAGCTGATAACCCCACAGGCATCTTGTTGGGGCAGAAAACATTTTGAATATTTGAAGATATATTTTCAGGTGTGGTAAGCCCAACACCTGGAAAAGATATGGTTCCTGAACAGCCTGTGCTTGATTTTTCAGTGTGGGAGGCATTTGTGTGCAATGAGGTGATCGTTTCCTGTGCTAAGAACTAGCTGTATTTAAAAGGCAAATGAGATATTGTGCAAATATACTCTGGGAATGGTGGTTCACCTGTCGTCAGATTATATAGTTTTACTGCTTGCAGCAGGAGGTAATTAAACTGCAGTTCATATTGAACTAGCGATCCTGAATCTATAGATCAGTTAATTTAGGTGACTCAACATTTTGTATTTTAAAACAACCCGAGATTGTGGTGGGCAGTATTTTTCGGGAGGATTGATGTACGACTAGCAAAGTAGCACGTCAATTATCCGTGTGAACGCAGGATTATTGTATAGAATGTTTAAAATCTTGGCAGCCGAAACATGCTTTAGTACTTGAGCTTATCTGGCAAAGGCGATCTCCGCACTTTCAACAATGCGTGGTTTGTCCAAGCAAATGCATTCTGCCTTTATATTCTTTTTATTTATTTTTCTCTCCCAGAGAAAAACTTGAGGTGACTTTAAAAACTTCAGATCCATTCCTATGGGTATTATTGAAAGTGAAGTTTAAGGAGGTCTCATTTCAGTAAGGCATCTTTTTCTGCCTTCATGGTTGGTCCACACTCAACCCCCCCCCCCCCACACTGATGTAGAAGCCAAAGGTGTCCACTCCATAGCTGATTTAGCTGTCTGTGTCCAGTGTGTGGTCGCTACGCCTGAACTTGTTAGTTTTGTCTGCGGCTCTTGCCGTAGCTTCAGGTATGCTTGCGGGCGTCTCGTGGGGATCTATTTTGCAATGCTAACATCCACCGAGTACGTACCTATCTGGCGGTTCAGTTCACATTGCCTGTGCTATCTGTACGCTGCTGGCTGGCTATCCATAAACTTACACTGCATTTCAATTATCTCCTTTCCAGGCCTTATCAAATGAAACCCACTGTGTCGAAGAAATTCTGAGGGTAAGTAGGCTGTTGGATTTTGACCTGAGTTTCAGACCCGTGGAATAATCTCCAGAAACAAATGAGTTATGAAAGCAGACTGAGACCTCGCTATGGAACCATTTTTCATCACTACTTTGGAAAGTAACGAGATGATCATCATATTCCCGATACAATACTGAATATCTGTTTGGGGGTTTTACGGATGATTATTGACTTAAGAGGCACAGTTTAGCAGAAGGACATTTTTTTTTATGGTCTCTCTCTGCCTGTGTCCTCATGACACTGCTTGGAGAACAGCCTCTTTATGAGGCTATGAAGTTCCAGTCCCTCGACGCTGCGGGAAAAGGTCACTAATGAAGCCTCATTGCGCAACAAGAAGAAATGATGGAGAGGAACAGTATTGATGTTTTAATGTCGAGTGCTGCGGTGCTAATGTCAACTTTCCTTCTGGTCGCTTCTTTTCCAGGAAATGACCCACTCTTGGCCGCCTCCGTTGACAGCCATTCACACGCCTAGTACCACTGAGCCCTCCAAATTCTCCTTCCCCACTAAGGTGAACATCCCCCCGAACCTTCTACCTTTTGGTTAAGCCTCTTTTGTAATAATAAAAAGTGAACACAAATGCTATGAAGCAATATTGCACCAAGGGTGGCCTAATTTACCGGCATCAGGCCAGTAGGGAGGTGGGCTGTTTCTCTTCAGTACATGTCAGTGGCTCCAAACACAGAACACAGCACAGAGCTCCTTGTGGACTTGTGTAACCCATAGTTTGATGAACACATGTTCAATTTCTTCTGCTTTGATAACATCTGTCTTTTATACAAAGTTTTTTTTTTTTGTCCCCCCCCCCCCCCCCCACATTAACATGCCATGCGTAAATACATTCAGTATCAAGTTCTAGCTTTGGGTTTGCCATGGCAACTTCAGGTTTCGTACACATTGGTGGCCAGGCCTATATTACCCTTCTTAATGCGTCGGATTAAAGATAGATGTGGATAGCAGGGTTTCCTCCCGGGAACAAGTATTGACACCACAACTTGTCCATGTAAGAAGAAATGGCAAACCAACAGATTGATTAAATTAAAAGAACTGAAAAATCTTATTGCTTCTCAATACAACCTATGTACCATTAAAAATATATTTTTGTCTCTTTCTTATTCTGATTTACCAACAAAAAAAAATTAATAAAAAAATTAATTTACACTACTTTTATATGTTAGTGCAGTTAGTTATTTCTGCTCCAGACTAAGTATGACATAGCCAACATTAGTGTCAACAGATATCTGAATACAGACCTAAGAAATCAATCCACGCGCTTCGTGTGGGCGTGAGCAGCGCCCCACGCTGCTGCCTGGCGTATTGCACTGTGACACACTCATCGTTTGTGCTAATTGAATGATCGAGGTGCCACAATGCGCTTCTCGCATAACAAGTGGCTACAGACGGTCCTGTATGGAGGATTGAATTGAACAGGCTTAAGAAAAGCAGTCCCTAATAAGTGATCCCAATGAAATTAAGTTCAGTAAAGTGTGCATAGGCTGGGAGGAGCCCCTGATCTGCTAGCACATGCTACACTAGTGGGAACTGATCCTCAGTGTACAAGCTGGCTGTACACAAGGCAAGGAGAGCTTTAAAATGCATCAGATTGCTGAACAAATGCAGGCAGGATGTGCTATTGGATCCCTTTTTTTAAAATCCAGTCACCAAAATGGTCCTTATTAAGCACTTTGGTGGAATATTCCAGAATGGCCCAAAGTAGTTAAAGGAGTAACGCACTGGGAACCTGTTCAGAAGCTGTAGGCTGGTTCTTTGCTCAAAGTATCTCCTGGAAGAACTATCTGAACTAAGTCAGCAGAAACAGGCTGTTCTCATTCCCAAGGCGTCATAAAGTGACGCTTGGGCAGCATGTTGACGCACTCGGGCGCAAATTTACGAATCCTACTATGGCGAAGGCTTTGCTCATGATAACCGACCGCGAGCATGCCCGCTCAGTCTTCGCCGTTTGCGCGTTGATTTTTGTGAGTTTGTGATTCCCGTACCTCACCCCCAACCCCTAAACGTAACCTCACAGGAGTTCACGTAACTCGGGTTCATGCCCAAACTGTTACGATGGTGGGTGAGCCCGACCACAGGAGTTCACATAACTCTCTACCGGATGAAGAAAAAAAAAGAAGCATAATATTGAAGTGCCACAACCAAAGAAAAGTTATGTGGCCACAACCGTTAATCTACCACGCAAAAGGCTACCTTTGGCGTCAGAGGAGCGACGCTTGGGCAGAAGCGTCGCTATGTGACGAGTACGGGTGATACCACGTTGGCAGAAAGGCGTTTCACACTTTATATGGCATTTAGACCTGTTTATGGTGATGTTGTTGACTTGTCGTTCTCTCGTCTCTTCTCCTTCCTTCTTCTTTTAAGGATAGATGTAAAATATTAATATATTTTTTTTGCCTTTTGATTTTCTCCAAGGATCTGCAAACATAATGTCTTCCTAATTGTGCCGCCCATGTCTTTGAATCATAATCTAGTATCACTATCCTATCCTATTGCTAAAGCTTGAGGAAAGTGGATTTAAAGTAAAATCAAAAGAGCATGTTGCTCCTTTTGATTAAATATTTAATAAATATTGTACACACGTTTAATCAAAAGATGTAACGATACTATGTTGAGTTTACTTCATCTACTTTCCTGATGCTGCCTCAATGAAACCGAGGACCCTAGACGCTAATACTTTGTGCATGCACACGTTACATGTATACAAAGTCTTGAATTGAATCATAAAAATCATAAATGTATGCAAGTGCGATGCCTCATGTTTCGTTTCTTTTCCATTCAGGAGACCCAGCATGTTCATTCTGCTTTGTCAGGACAAAGTAAGTGAAATCCAAGGCTTTGGCGTGTACAATGGATGTGTTATACTTTAGGTTTTACATAAGTTCAGCCCCAGCAACATTCTACTGAACACAAACATACCCTTCTGAAAGCTAACTTTATCATCACACTTGGCAGTTGGTGGAAGCTTCTATCTCTGGCAGTTTTTTTGGGCTACACACGCCAGCTGATGCCTCTCTCTCTCTTTCTCTCTCTGCCTAATTTGCTGCAGAGCTCACTATAAAGAGCCCGCTGGTGTCATTTCATATCATACTCAGCGGTGAGGCGTAGACTTAAAAACACTCCCGCCGGCTTTTAACATCAAAGTAACCACAGAGCTTTGACAGTTACATGTTAGCTATTACTCTGTCTCCCGGACTCTGTTGAAAACACGGCAAAGTTTTAGCTCCCATGGTTAAAGCTGCATTGATCACTACCATATTGTGCGTCCCCTACGTATTGAACAGCTTGCCTGTAATGATAAACCAACCTCGTTTCCATTCCTCACAAACGACAACGTTGCTTTAGTATGTTTTTAAAGATTTTACTGATGCGTTCGATTTGCTCCACACTTCAAAGGTGTAAGGAGGTTGTTTCCAGTTTATCAATGCTGGCATCCAGTCTCATGCTTCAGTTGCTTGACTTGGCTTCTCTCTTTCCTCTCCTCAAGGAGGCTATGGATTGTCCCCAAAGGCACCATCAGCGAACTGTCAACAGGGATCATCGTGAGTATAGTCCCTCGCCGTTTCCTTAAATGGCGACGCCATCGCTGCTGAAAAGGTCGGGGGGGGTCGGGGTCGTGTGGCTCTGTCGGGAGGGGTGAGGAAGTGGCTCCTCATTAAGCACCAAACCTGGAGCCAATCCCCAGTGCTAGAGTGATTAGGTTACCTCTCGGAGGCTCCTTGTAGAGATCACAAACTGACAGGAAACCCTAACACATCTCTCATAATGAGGTCCCGTGCTCCTCATGAATGGTGCCCGGCTGTGGCAGATGTACTGTGGGCCCAGTGCTTCACGGTCGTATCTTAATGCAGTGTGGGCCCAGAGCTTCACGGTCATATCTTAATGTAGTGTGGGCCCAGAGCTTCACGGTCGTATCTTAATGTAGTGTGGACCCAGAGCTTCACGGTCATATCTTAATGTAGTGTGGACCCAGAGCTTCACGGTCATATCTTAATGTAGTGTGGACCCAGAGCTTCACGGTCATATCTTAATGTAGTGTGAGCCCAGAGCTTCACGGTCATATCTTAATGTAGTGTGGACCCAGAGCTTCACGGTCATATCTTAATGTAGTGTGGGCCCAGAGCTTCACGGTCATATCTTAATGTAGTGTGAGCCCAGAGCTTCACGGTCATATCTTAATGTAGTGTGGACCCAGAGCTTCACGGTCATATCTTAATGTAGTGTGAGCCCAGAGCTTCACGGTCATATCTTAATGTAGTGTGGGCCCAGAGCTTCACGTCGTATCTTAATGTTAAGTTGTCAGCTCAGACTGAAGAACAGTAATGGCATTTCTGTGGCAGCAGATGTGTTCTCTTCCACACAGACCTCAACAAAGGCTACAATATGGCTCTTATCAAGACGTGCCGCCGTTCATCTGTGATCACTGTGCGTCTCCCCTGAATACATGCCGTTATTGACCGACTCCTTATTTTGTGGCGGCCGTGTAGATATCGGTGCGCCACAGATGAGTCGATGTCGAGGAAACACTGCGGTTTGAAGGGATGAAAAGAAGGGTATGAGAGGAGTCGGGTTTCAGTCCTTAGAGCTTCACTGAGACCATATTCAAGAAGTAAAACTCATCTGCATAATCGCCCAAGTTCCTAGAAAGGGCCTTCTAGGTTTTGAGTATAGGGGCACTGGGAGTGCCTGGTCTATTTATAGCAGGGCCAGACAGGTGAAGCTGTGAGCCTCTCCCAGAAGGCTCACCCCTCCAGAGACCCTGTCTCTTTACAGCAGTCTTCCTCACATTGTAAGGGAGGCAAGCACCATTTTATTGTTCTGCTCTAAATAATAATAATAATGATTATTATTTGTTTAAAAAAATGTGCATAATATGATAATAATAAAAAAATTTAAAAAACCCAGTCCCTTTGGTTTTGGCGAAGAACTTGTGCTCACAGTCTATTTGGTAACCATAGGTTACAGTGGATTTCCCTATTGGATTTTTTTTTGACAATGGTTTTTCATCTTTTCAAACGGTGTTCATTCGACAGTGCTCATTTGTTTCAAATTGGTGTTTAGGTGTGGAAAAACCGGTCTAGTGTTTCATTTAAAAATGCTGAAATTCTCAGATTCTACCTTTCCAGGGCCCTTCAACTAGTACCGACTGATTTAGAAGTTCCATTTCCTGTAATGTGGTTGGTCTGTTTTACAGAAAATGCCCTTCTTGCCACATTTAAATGGACAGTAGCTCTGTTACCATCAAAGTCTTAATCCTGTTTTAAGCTAAGTCAGTAGAACCAGTTACAGCCTTTGACTGATGTGTGGGCAAAACAGTACTTTAACACCTGTACCACTGAAATGCAAATTTGAGGAATCATGTTCCATTATGTCAACCTACTTTACCAATATAGCAAGGGACAACTCGCTAATCGTTTACTTACATGTTGAAAACTTATTGATGCTTTATTGCATAATTTATATGTTAATTTTGGTTTGTAAGTGTAAGTAGTTCTTCCTGGTTCGATTTGTTTCCTTGAATATACCATAGTGGAAGACAGACTGGCTTGCAAAAAAGCACCTGCATAGAGTAGGTACACACACCAGTATAGCAATTTGTCTCAGAAGTGGAAGAGTCAACAGTCTTAAGGCACGTGAAAATATACTAGAACAGGGGTAGGGAACCCTGGTCCTGGAGAGCCGCAGGGTCTGCTGGTTTTTGTTTTCACCTTAAATACAGCAACTACTTAAACCAAAGAAACCAGGTGAAGTGAGTTAACTGTGTAATCAACTGCTTTAATTGATCAGTTAAGTGGGGAGTAACAACTAAAACCAGCAGACCCTGCGGCTCTCCAGGACCAGGGTTCCCTACCCCTGTACTAGAACCTTAAATATGAATGTTATGGTTCTCAGCAGTATCTGTTCATTTAATCAATTTGTGGCAAAAAATAACATTTTGTTGACTATGCCCATGAATCCACACGATAGTGCTTTTTGTTGTACTAAACTGGTTGTCCGGCTTTTTGTTGGCACGGTTTTTATCGTTCATATTTTAGGACTGCTAGGAGAGAGGTAGAAAAGACAGGAGTGCACGTCAGGATAAATGTTTCAGTAAACAACGCCTAGATCAGGCCTTTTTTTTTTTCTTTTTTTTGTTTGAGTTGAAAGATGGCCCTGCGGGACTGCAGATATACTAAGACTAGTATATTTATTTAGGTTTACTTTGCAAGTTGAAGAGACTTAAAGGTTGTATCAGCGATTTTGGGTTGAAACATAAATGATCACATTCATCTGATTTTTCCTCACGATCCGCTAGCTGCCCGCCCCATAAGCAGGCCGTCAAAAAACCGCGTCTCTGTAGGCAGCCTATGCTCCGAGATCGTACACAAAAACAAATGGTACTACCAACCACTCAAAACCAAAATAAACAGTATTCCAACCAATCACCGACAAGGGGTGGGTGATACTAATACGCTAATACTCTTATCTCGCTGAAATCTTGACGGATTTACAAACGGTTTGGTTTCTTACAAACGTTATTAACGTGGTTATAATTCTGGATGCTTGAACACTATTTTTTAAAACATAACATAATTGGCTCTGAGCTGGAGCTGGCTGTTTGTTTGGGATTTCGCTTCAGAAGTGACGTCACCCAAAATCGCTGATACAACCTTTAAGTGAAGATGTGTAGAAATAGTTGCCTGGATACATTCTACAAGCCCCTTTCACTAATGATTTCTGCAAGAGCTGCTTTTCTTGGGAAGTGTTCTTTTGACACCAGGTAGGAGTGCGTTAAGAGGTTCGCTCCTCTTTGGCTAGTCCTGAAAACAGGCCTATTAAACCTCTGTCATGCATGGGCCATTGTCCAAGTGCAATCATCTCCTGTAGCTCCCAGTTACAGCACTAAAGGAGTTAGTGGTGTAGTACAGTGGTCTCACGAGTGCTCTGGGGGTGTGCTCCTGAATTTGCTTGTGCTGGATGAATCCATGCTCGGCAAGGTTTTAAGTCTGTGGGGAAACTAGGGAATCATATTTTTCATATCTACACCCCTGTCATAAGCACACCGAGTCAAAATAACCGTGCTGATTTTACTTGCATTATGTAAAAATAGCACAATTTCAAAAATACACTGATCGCATATGACCGCAACGATGATTGCAACAATGTGCGCATTGTTGACGTTGGCAAAGCCGTTTTATTGGCAATAACTGTGCTCTAGGTGTTGCACACAGGAAATGACTGATAGGACTGACTGTAGATGAGCAATCCGTCATGGAACAGAAGCATCTTTTAAACGCTGCATAAATCATGTGGAAAAATATGATTTTTGTACTTGTTTTTTTTTTTTACTTGTATTTCACATTTTACAAGCTAATGTACTAAATAGACAACAAAAAGTTATGTAGTTTGGCCAGTCTAATCCATGTAGAACTATGAATAATCCATAATTTTTTTTATTGCTCTTTCAAAGCAGTTAGATGCCTGTAGGAATATATCATTATTAGTTATTTCTTGTATTCAGTAAAAGAAATGAACTTTTTTTTTGTCTGTGACTGATAACTGGCAGCATGGCTCTCCTGTCGTGTTTTGTTTATTGGCCTCGGTAGCGGGTATTGCTGCCGGTGGCGTTTTTCTCAGCCGTGTACCATCCGTGCCACCCGATGCCTGAATTCACTCTCAGATAAAGTGGCTCATGTGAAGGCCAGTGAGTGCAGCCTTGTTTACACTGGCATGTACCACAGGGTTCAGACCTTGGACTTCAGAATTTCTGAGTTTCACGATTCCGCCTCCTCCACTCAAGTTTAAAGGAGGAAAATGTGATTAATCCCAGGCTCTGTGGCATCAGAGCCTGAATGTGCCTTAAGCAAGATTCTTTTGTACCCTTGAGGTTTCCAGGTATTTTACCTACATGCTGGGGGCGTAGGAGGCCGTATTCTAAGCAAAAGGCTGTATCCTTCACTAAAGGCACTAAAGAGCCAAGTACACGTAGTGTTTACCCACCTGGATTATTCTGTTCTTACCTGCTGGCCCACCCCCCTGTTTTATCTCCCCCCCTCTGTGACGTCCGTTCCCCCGCCGCCCCCTCCTTCAGGACGGTCCAGAGCACCAGCGCAGTGTCGGCACATTCCAGCGGGGGCGAGTCCGCCAGCTCCAGCGACTCGGAGAGCACCTCTGGGTCGGAGTCCGACAGCGAGAGCGGCGAGGGCGCCAGTGAGGGAGTTCGCCCTCCTCGCAGGAGCAACCCACCGGTGCCTAAGGTACGGCCGCCCCCTTCCCATCTCACCCCCACAAACCCTCACCAGCCACCCCCTTCCCTATCTCACCCTCACTAGCCACCCCCTTCCCCATCTCACCCCCACACACCCTCACTAGCCACCCCCTTCCCCATCTCACCCCCACAAACCCTCACCAGCCACCCCCTTCCCTATCTCACCCTCACTAGCCACCCCCTTCCCATCTCACCCCCACAAACCCTCACCAGCCACCCCCTTCCCTATCTCACCCTCACTAGCCACCCCCTTCCCCATCTCACCCCCACACACCCTCACCAGCCACCCCCTTCCCATCTCATCCCCACACACCCTCACCAGCCACCCCCTTCCCATCTCACCCCACACCCTCACCAGCCACCCCCTTCCCCATCTCACCCTCACCAGCCACCCCCTTCCCATCTCACCCCCACACACCCTCACCAGCCACCCCCTTCCCCATCTCATCCCCACACACCCTCACCAGCCACCCCCTTCCCATCTCACCCCCACACACCCTCATCAGCCACCCCCTTCCCCATCTCACCCCCACACATCCTCACCAGCCACCCCCTTCCCCATCTCACCCCCACACACCCTCACCAGCCACCCCCTTCCCATCTCACCCCCACACACCCTCACCAGCCACCCCCTTCCCATCTCACCCCCACACACCCTCACCAGCCACCCCCTTCCCATCTCACCCCCACACACCCTCATCAGCCACCCCCTTCCCCATCTCATCCCCACACATCCTCACCAGCCACCCCTTCCCCATCTCATCCCCACACATCCTCACCAGCCACCCCCTTCCCCATCTCACCCCCCACACACCCTCATCAGCCACCCCCTTCCCCATCTCACCCCCACACATCCTCACCAGCCACCCCCTTCCCCATCTCACCCTCACACATCCTCACCAGCCACCCCCTTCCCCATCTCATCCCCACACACCCTCACCAGCCACCCCCTTCCCCATCTCACCCCCACACACCCTCATCAGCCACCCCCTTCCCTCATCTCATCCCCACACACTCTCATCAGCCACCCCCCACACACCCTCACCGGTCACCCCCTTCCCCATCCCATCCCCACACACTCTCATCAGCCACCCCCCACACACCCTCACCAGCCACCCCCTTCCCCATCTCATCCCCACACACCCTCACCAGCCACCCCCTTCCCTCATCTGACCCCCACACACCCTCATCAGCCACCCCCTTCCCCATCTCACCCCCACACACCCTCACCAGCCACCCCCTTCCCCATCTCACCCCCACACACCCTCATCAGCCACCCCCTTCCCCATCTCACCCCCACACACCCTCACCAGCCACCCCTTCCCCATCTCATCCCCACACCCCCTCACCAGCCACCCCCTTCCCCATCTCATCCCCACACACCCTCATCAGCCACCCCCTTCCCCATCTGACCCCCACACACCCTCATCAGCCACCCCTTTCCCCATCTCACCCTCATCAGCCACCCCCTTCCCCATCTCACCCTCACCAGCCACCCCCTTCCCATCTCACCCCCACACACCCTCATCGGCCACCCCCTTCCCCATCTCACCCCCACACACCCTCACCAGCCACCCCCTTCCCCATCTCACCCCCACACACCCTCATCAGCCACCCCCTTCCCTCATCTCACCCCCTTCCTCATCTCACCCCCACACCCTCACCAGCCACCCCCTTCCCTTATCTCACTCCCACACACCCTCACCAGCCACCCCCTTCCCCATCTCACCCCCACACACCCTCACGAGCCACCCCCTTCCCTCATCTCACCCCCACACACCCTCACCAGCCACCCCCTTCCCTCATCTCACCCCCACACACCCTCACCAGCCACCCCCTTCCCTCATCTGACGCCCACACACCCTCACCAGCCACCCCTTCCCCATCTCACCCCCACATACCCTCACCAGCCACCCCCTTCCCCATCTCACCCCCACACACCCCCTTCCCTCATCTGACCCCCACACACCCTCACCAGCAATCCCCTTCCCCGTCTCACCCCCACACACCCTTATCAGCCACCCCCTTCCCTCATCTGACCCTCACACACCCTCACCAGCAATCCCCTTCCCATCTCACCCCCACACACCCTCACCAGCCACCCCCTTCCCCATCTCACCCCCACACACCCTCACCAGCCACCCCCTTCCCTCATCTGACCCCCACACACTCATCTGCCACCCCTTCAATCTGATCCCCAAAAGGGAGAAAAAAAACAAAAAAAAACTAGAAATTTATCTTAAAAAACCGTTCTAGCATGTGGATTGGCCACATAGTCTAGTATGAAATCTAGACCATGTTAGTGCTGACTGCAGTTCTGCAGGGCAGCGCATAATTTGCTATAGTGTCGCTCAGGGAGGGATGGATGTCCGTTGACTGGATGCCCACCTGGGACACCCTCTCTTTTTTGGTCAGTTGGGCGCCCATAGTTTGCTTCATCACGGTGTCTTCCTTGCCTGTTCCTCTGTAGTCCTTTAATTCCTTTACTATGAATGTTCCTTTTGACTGTCCTTTTTTCTCCTCATTCAAAGCAAAACATTTATTATTTATAGAGTGAATGCAAACAGTAAAAAAAAAAAAAATTTTGGCGAATGACAATAGGTGGAAAGTGGTATACTTGTTTTCGTTCTAAGGCAATTTGATTGTCTGTTTCTTTATCCAGACTGATGATGTACCTCCAGAAAATAAATGGCACCTGCATAATTGGATAAAAATCAACCAGCAGAACTCAAGTGCAGATAGCCAGGGTGACAGGACACAGGCGGTAAGCCTGGCTCCCAAGCAGCCTCATGAGGAGGTAGGGGAAGCCAGTCCCATAAAGGACTACAAATCCCAGACCCCCACACCCCTTCCACCAAAATTCAGTGACAATGAGGTCAAGCCACTGCAGGAAGGTTCGCACAGCCAGCTGGTTTGCCACAAGTCCCCTGCACACACTGGAAACCAGGGCCAAAGAAATACGGTGGGCAGCAAGCACCCCTCCAAGGTAGTCAAGGCTCCTCGGGCCGAGGACACCAAGCCGGGCTTGAGGGTGGAGAGCGTGGAGGTGACTGCCCACAACACAGAACATGCGTTCACAGAGAGGCCAAAGGTCAAAACGAAACCCGGGCGAGAGAAGACCGACAGCAGGAAGTCGGCCAAACGCGGCTCCTCGGGAGGGAAAAAGCCGAAACAGTTGGCGCCCAAGGATGAGTCGGCATCTAACGGCAGGAGTGTGCTGGAACCCGGAGCGTCGCTCAGCCCGGCGCACGTCCGGCAGCCGTCGCCCCTGCCGAGCGCCGCCACCGTCCCGTCTGTCCCGTCGGAGAAGTCCGCTGAGAAGAGCCGGAAAAAAGCCAGGGGGCTGTCACCCGCGCACGAGAAGAAGCGCAGAGAGTCGAAGAAGGTGGTGCATGACCGGCCCAGCGCCCTGGTGGTGAAGATCAAACTCAGCAAGCTATCCAGAGCCCCACAGCCCCAGGCCAAAGGAGCACACCCAGCCAGCAGGCCTCAGGAGGCAGCAAACGGGAAGAGGCCGGACACGGAAAAGGAGGATTGCAGCAAGGCTCCCTCCCAAGGTGGCAGAAAGAGAGAAGTGAGTCCCCGCTTCTTCTACACTGACAAGTGATGTCCTTTGTTTTTGTGAAGCCAAATTTTGTCCTTTTGCCATCCCTAACATTCTTTATTAATGACTGCTGTTTTTTTGGGGGAGATGGCAAGGGGTTAAACACATTTCTCCTATATTTTTGCCTGCCCAATTTGATTCACTGGGCCTACATCTTGCTGTCTTCATTGATGGAAATTTTGTTGGCCACCTTATGGGAAATGCACAACTACTCCGGGGTGTAGGTCCCCTGCTGTCCCTATCGCTTCTTGGTGGTGACAATTGACAACTTAGTGATTCAGTGACTATTACTACCCACAATATATTAATCGGCTTGTAAAATGAAAGGAGCCTGCTGTTCATTTAAGGTTTGGTTATATTAAAGGGGACATGAAGCACTCGGTAAAGTGGCTCTGGTTCGTTAGCTTTTTACCTTAAATTAGATATGACCGTGTGTTCAAATCTCAAACCTAAAAAGTTACAATTCGGTTTTTTTCCCCACTAGGGCACAGCCATCTTGAATCAACTGCGGTCATGACATCACTAGGTTGGTTGGTCTCGGCTGTTAAATGTATTACTATGGGAGAATAGCTGACTTTCAGTGAGCTCAACGATGTATCGTGAGGAAAAAATAAAACAAAAAACGCACAGACGGTTTTTTTGTATTCTCCCGAGATGCTCAAATGAGTATTACCAAACAAAACTTACTTTAAAACTTAATTTCCACGAACTTCTTCATACTAATGCTGTGGCCTGACGAGCCGGCAACTGCAGCGCCGCTGCATTGTCTTGATATATTAGTTAACAGTCTGCAAATATATATCTACCACCACCTAGCATCACAAGCTCACGCAAATTTTCTATAGGCTAATTATCTTCTAGACACGACTTTAGCTCCCAAACCGTTTATCTAGGCAATGCAGCGGCGCTGCAGTTGCCGGCTCGTCAGGCCACAGCATTTGTATGGTCAGAAGCAGTTCGTGGAAATTAAGTTTTAAATTAAGTTTTATTCAGTAATACTCATTTAACAATCTCGGGGCAATAAAAAAAGAATATCTGTGCATTTTTCGTTTTATTTTTTCCTCACGATACATCATTGAGCTCACTGAAAGTCAGCTGTTCTCCCATAATAATACATTGAACAGCTGAGACCAACCAACCTAGTGACGTCATGACTGCAGTTGGTCCAAGATGGCTGCACCCTAGTGGAAAAAAAGCAAATTGTAACTTCTTTTTCCAGCAAATACGGGTCGGTTTGAGATTTGAACACACGGTCATATCTAATTTAAGGTAAAAAGCTAACGAACCAGAGCCACTTTACCGAGTGCTTCATGTCCCTTCTAAAGGTTTGAAATGCAGTGCGGCTTTGCATTACTCTCAGGGCACAGAGATGAAAGCGGTCTCTGCACCCATGTGCCACTGACAGATTCTGCTCTTGAGAGCTCTAACACTTATTGGCCAGGGCTGTTTTTGTGCTGTGAGCGAATGCTTCTCGACAAGGTGTTAACCCAGAAGCTAATGTTTGCGTGCGTCTGCTGCCTAAATCCATCGTAAGTGCTGTTTTCTGTCTAAGAGCAGCTTCGCAAAGGCTCTAAAAGGGCTTCAGGCGATGTTCGTCAAACATTAATGGGGGGTGTCACGTTTGTGCTTCAACAGGCTGAGAAGGAGGGACAAAGTCTGCCTAGAAAACGGCCAAAACTGGACAAAGAGGCCAAGCCTTCCAGCTCCAATCAGAGTTCCAGAAAAGACAAGTGAGTAGACAAATTGTTGCAAAGAGCCAGGTCTCCGTGTGGAACTGCAGCCTCAATCTGCTGGTCCTGGGCTGTCCGGATGAGCCCGACGTCTTGTGGTTAAGTTAAGAGTAGTTAAGCCCTAGAGTTGCAGTCTGCACCACTTTAAGTGTGGAAACGAGGTAGGCCTGAGGTTACATTTCGGTTTATTTGGGCTACTGCCCCTGTTATTATTAACCCTTTTGCACATAAGTTCCAGACTCCAGGCATTGGCCCTCCAGCGTGTTTGTTCTTTTTTTTTTTTTGCGTGTGTGTTCTTAGAATATGTAATGTTCTAAAACTTCATTATGACAGATCTTCCTCTAAAATTGTCTGTTTATATCCTTATTATACCTCAGCCTGTTTAATAATAACTTAATGATAATCTTTATTTGTAGGACACTGCGAAACCTTTTAACACGCGAAACTAATGACACAACCAATGTTTGTTGCAAAGAAAATGCCATGACCAATCATTGGTCATGTTACTGGTTTTGCGTACGCTACAAGGTTTTACACGTGATGTTGTTCACATTACCTCAGTGTGCTCCATAGCTGCTGTAGCTGATAGCTTCAAAATAGTGATTACTGTGACTGTAGCAGTTGTCATATTGTCATTTATTGAATTTATATCCAAGTAAAAACGCAGAGCATGTCTAAGATTCCTATGAGCTGTAATATGTTTTTGATTTGTATTGTCCAAATTATATTTATCTCAATTGCTAAATGAGAATGATAATAGGTCAGCTCTGGTTAGACTAACGTTGCTTAGCATCATTTGTGCTGTGGTAATGCCATATCCTCTTTATAGCCCGAGGTTGAAAAATACAAAAGCCATGTTTGTTTATTTTAAATTGTCAGTAGTGTTTATACAACTACGTAACCCAGCTATGCATTCAGTGCAAATAAAACTAAACAACTACTCTAACAACTATATACTGTACAACAATAAGCGACCGTGTTAAGAAAGGCAGTAGCCCATTGTGACCACATTCTCAACTGAACATTCTCATGATGCGTTATAATCACTTATTTGTGATTGTACACGCAAAAGGGTTAATTATTATGATGTAGTGCAGGGGTTTTCAACCTTTTCTAATCCAGGGACCCCCGCACTAGCTCAAAGGCATCCAGGGGACCCCTATCATAAGTGAAAAAGGGTTATATTTTTCTGCAAAACCTATATAATATAAATCTAAATCTATATATAGTCATTGCTTATCAAGTCTGGCCAGGAACCCCCTACAGTACTGTCAAGGACCCCCAGGGGTCCACAGAAAACCCAGGATGTAATGTGATATGCTGAGCCTGCCCAGTATGATGGTAGATTCCATGTAGCTTATGTTTGGGCAAGAGCTCTTGAGAGCCGACTGCGCGTGACTCGTCATGGTAACTCGTCATGGTAACTCGTCCCGGTGCCCGTCCTGTCTGCTGCAGGGCGCCCAGCGGCACGGGGAAGGAGCGGGACAAGAGGAAGGAGAAGAAGAGCCAGCCTGCCTCTCGGGACGTCCCCAAGGCGTCGGGACACAAGCGGCGGACCGCCGAAACCGGAGAGACCAGCAAGTCCCGGGAGGGTGGGCAGACGGCCAAGCACAAAAAGAGCACAGCCAAACGCACCGAGCACCCCAAAACTGGCAAGGTGCGTCCTCTGAGCCACGGGACCGCTCTCGCTGGGGGAGGGCTTGGGGTTTAGGCCAACTTTGGCTCACCTCTCTGTAATCCAGAGGTACAGGCATTTAGTTTTAGGCAGAAATTAGTTTGATTGTTTGACCTTTTCCCTTCAGAGGCCTGTTACTGAGGTGGACTCATTTGAGCGTGTTAAAGCAGGTAAACCCTTTTGATATGTCCCAGTTACGTGCTGTCAGCATCCCTGTCCCATGTCGTCCCCAGCAGAAGGCTCCGAAGGGCAGCTTCGCATTTCCTGTTCCTGCCCAGCCTGGGGGAGCCCCCGCTCCATCCCGTCCCCTCCTGAAATTTGAAGACAGGTAGGGTCTAAATGTATCTGTAATGGGAGCGTGCAAGAAGACGGAGAAATACAGAAGGATTACTTGTGAAGCGTTTCGGCGCAATGGCGCAAGCGCGCGGGGTAGTAAGGGTGTCTGATCTCCCATGCAGGCAGTATCCTGTTGAGTATCACATGAAGGAAGCCAAAAAGCTGAAGCACAAAGCGGATGCCACCGTAAGTGTCCCCGCTTTAAGACTCGTCTCCCCTCCGCGGACCGGAGCTAAGACTCGCAAAATGACCGGCCGCCCTGTTTGCCTTCTCTCCCCCTCTCTTTAGTCCGATAAGGCCGGCAAAGCTTTCGACTACCTGGACGCCGCCATGTCCTTCGTTGAGAGCGGGATCGCCATGGAAACTGACCCTCAGACTCCAAAGTCGGCGTACACCATGTTCTCCGAGACGATGGATCTGATCAGGTCAGAGGTCAAAAAGCAGAGGAGCCATCGCGCCTCACATACCGACGGTTTTTGAAGTCATTACGGCCTTCCCTTCCCGTGGTGGTGTGTGTCCCACGGTGGCCCACCGCCACTGCCTGAACTCTACTCAGTTAAAATAGTCTTTCTGATTGTCAGTTTCTACCTGATCTGGGTGGGAATCCATGCAGTGACTTTTCAGGCCAAACTGTACACCTGCCCTTTAAAACGGTCCGAGTCCTATGATTTTGGTGTTGACGTGCATTATGCAGGTGGCAAACGTCGAAAATAACGGGTCCCAGACTAAGTTTGAGAGACGTACAAGGGCTGCAGACTAGCGCAACGTGAGAAGTTCTCTCACAATATTTATGCATTTCCTCACCAAGCTTCGGGAGGGCAAGTGTGCTTGTATTTCTGACAGACCATTACGCACTTATGCCACCAGCCTCTCTTGTGGAGCCTTTCATTTGAAATACCTTGAGCAATGGTACAATAACATCGTACCAGTTAGGATATGCTTTGTCCTCTTCCAAGTAATGGAAGATATTTAATATTAAATATGCCCCCTGCTTCCTTTCTGTATTTATATTTCTCTAGTTTCTAAATACGATGGAGCAGTGGAAGTTCGGCATTTAAAAAAAAAAAAAAAAAAAAAAAAAGCTTTCATTTTAACAGAATGGTGATTACTTCTCCGATTCATTGCAATTAATTGGCAATTATTTTGAGCCGAAATGGCTGCGACCGTTTGTAAAGACGGCCACAGAAATATATATTTTTATCTCTCACGCAGATTCATTCTGAAGCTGAAGAACTCTCTAGATCCGTCGGCCCCGGCTACCGAAAAAGACTTTGCGGTGTTGTGGTACGTGAGAAACTTCTTTGCTTCATAAGGTCAATTTTCAAAGAAACGCCCGCCAATGCATGTGACTTTGAATACATTGTGGATACTGTACATCCGTGTCACTGCTCACTGTCCCATAATCGCGGCACAGTGAAGTATAGCGTAAACCGTTTACGCCCTCTCTCTCTCCCCTGCTTTGGTCCTCAGTATGCGATGCCAGTCCCTGTTGCAGATGGCAATGTTCCGCTACAAGCGGGAAGCAGCACTTAAATACTCTAGAACGCTAACGGAACATTTCAAGGTACGTTTCATGGAAGTTGACTCAAGTTTTCTTGCTTTGAAATATTAGTAATCGGAAGACAGGTGTTCAGTATCCAGACTGGTAAGTCCTGTGTTATGTCTGAAGTACACACAATACAGTTGTAAAAAAAAATAAAAGAAAGAAATGAAGCCAGAATAAATCTTTACCAAATTGTGTTTAATGCATTACAAAATCAAATAAGGAATGAAAGCTTTTAGAAAGCACATTAAGTTCAATTCGGGTTCCAAAATTCGGAGTTTTGATTTACTTTTTGATTTGATATATACATTTTTTAAAAATAAATAAAAAGGATTCTAAGTAGTCTCAAAATATGGTCTTGTTGCTTTTTTACTCAACATTTAGTACAAGCTATGCATGTCTACATCAACATGGATATAAATTAAGGGCAATTTGTTATTTTCCCAGAATTCCTCAAGGTCAGCGCGAGCTCCTTCACCCTGTGTATCAAAGTAAGTGTTGCTCCTTGTGTCTACAGAGCAAGCTGTGCTATTAGCTACCGTGGCATATAAACCGCATGCCCCCCCACCCCACTGCATGATTACAACCTGCAGCAGTTCTGCAGTGTTCAGCACTTCTGCCGCTAGCTCGTGTTTAAAAAAGGATAACGGGAAATGCTGGAATCTGATATCAGTGCAGATAAGAGAACCCATACGTGACTTAAGGTGCACCAGCTTTCTCTCACGTGTACTTACCGCCTCCCTCGTTCCCTCCGTCCCTCCCTCTCTCCTGCCGTCCCCTCCTTCTCTCTCGTACTCCGCCTGTACCCTTCCCCTCCGCTGTCTCCCTCTCCCTCTCTCTCAGAAGTACGGGCGCACCATCCCCCATGTCCCCGATGCCATCCCCTGCCAGCTCGGCCAGCTCCAGTAGCGGCGGCACCACCGTGGTTATACCCCAGGTGATCCAGCAGGTGGCGTCGTCCTACGTCAATATCACCGCCCTCTTTCTCTGCGCCCACGACACCTGGGAGCAGGCCGAAGCCCTCGCCCAGAGAGGCAGCGGTAAGGACGCGTGCCAGAGAGTGTCGGGGCTCCCTACCTTGCAGTAATAAAACGCGTTTCTCAACCTGAGGTTATCCAGCTGTTATTCATTTTATTACCACTAGAGGGCTGTACTTTACATGTAACTCATAAACGTACGAAGTGAACTGCAGTTCCAGTATTGTTTTCATACTTTTATGTTTTGGAGGGAAAAACATTTAAGTGGATATACTTATTTAATTTACATTTGCCCTCACCCAGTTTACAGTTGTAAGTTTTGAATTTTTTTGTTTTGTATGTCAATTTTGCAATGTATTTTTTTGTTAAGAATGGTAATGTTTTGTCATACAACATAGTATTAGTAGAGTTCGACACCACCGCTTCACTGACTGTTAATCACTGACTGACTGACTGTAAATTTGTAATTTACCACGCATATCAATCGCTTGAGGCAAAGCAACTGAAACGGTGTGCCGATTCATCTACTGGGGGTAAGAAAAAAAACGAATGCTGAGGCGATTGAACAACGTGACCGTTTGTGTTTGTGTGTGTCCTTAGGCTTGCTGCCGGAGCTGGACTTTGCACTGGGCCCTTTGACCCTGACCTCCAGCATGCGCTTGCTGGTCCGTCACACCCGTCAGGGCCTGGCCTGGCTGCGACTGGACTCCAATGTGGCGTAGCGACTGCCCTATGCAGCCCCTCGGTAACCCTTCCTCCTTTGTGTTTAATTATTAGCCACCTGGCCGCTACGAGATCCCGACATGCAGACTGACCCCTTTGCACTTTGTCCATATAGAAAACAAGCCCACCCTCCACCCTTTTTTTTTGTTTTCACCTACCTACAGAGTGAAAGGGATTACAGGTGTCTGCCAAAAACAAACCCAAAAAAAAAAAAACCACAGGGTCCACTATAATGAAATGGTCCTTGCACAGTTTGGTTCCATTCCCCATGTTCTCACTTCGATGCAGCCGATCCTTCCTTCGCGCCCTCCCTTCAGTGGGAACAGGATTCTGATTGGCCCACGAAGGGATTGCCCCTCAGAGCGGGGGACAGGCCTGGCCTTTCGGACTCACGCTGTCTCCCAGAAGCAGGATGTGTCCAGCTGCCCTCCCTATGGGCAGAGCAAGACCCCTGCCCTCATCCCGAAAGTACAGAATCATTCTCCAACAGGCGTTCGCGGAGGACTTGGCTGGCGGTCAGCGGCGTGAACACGTCTCCGGGTTGAATGAATGAATCTGGGATCCGGCGTGTGAACTGGTGGTGGGGTCATATTGGAATGCGCTGGGTAATGTTTTTTTTTCTTTCTTTTTTTTTCCTCCAAACTTATTTTGGGTGCCAATGTTTTCTCCTGTGGTTATTTATTATATCATTTTTATTATTATTACTATTGTTATACTGTGATTATTATTTAATGAAATCCTTAGATTGGTAAACTGTAGGTTTTGCATTAAAATGTTTGGTCAGTTGAGTAATTCTGCCCTGCATCGGATCCCATACAAAGACAAAGTAATAAACCGACCTGTATATGCACTGGTGAGTCAATAAGTTTGTATTTTTTTAAGGAATAGTAGACATGTCACTGTTAAAGCGGATCCCTAGACGATAAGTATATTTGAAGGGGAAAATTCATATTTACTACAGTATTTTTAATTGACTTATTTCATTTATGGCCTTATGGATTTAGGCAGTAATAAGTGATTTTGGACTGCATTTTGGTTTCTTTTATTTAGAAACCATTTCTAACCATGACACAGTAAGGTCCACTGTGTCGTTTTCAGTCATAATTGGGTTAATTTAATGAATTTTTATACTTTGCTTATTTGAAACCCCAGTTCATTGGAGTAGGCTAACTTTTCATCCCACCGTGGGTAGAAAGTTTAAAATTTTGTAAAATAACGTACACATCAGGTACCGTAAAACAGGCCTTGGCCCGGACCCACTGTTCGGACAGGAGTTACTCTACCTCATCTGTTCTGCACACCAAGACCGATCTGAATGTTGGTTTTTTTTTGTAGTTTTGATGACTTGGATGGTGCTTCTGTGATTATAAACGCACTTAAATCTGTGCCTGGTACGTTCAGTCTACAGCATCAACATATACGTAACGCTGACCATTAGCCGTAACCTTAACCCTTAATTGAAAATTCAAAAAAAATGCTGTAACTGACCTTTTGGAGTACAATCAGTTTAGGCCCATTACTACGTGTGCAATTAACTGTAGATTTCCCAATGTTTTTTAATATATAGCCAGACATTTTACACTCTCCTGTAAATGAAATGTGTGCCTTAGATTATTAAACTGTTAAAGCCTCTTCCCCCTCCCACATTGAACATACTTTGTACATATTTGGCAGTCACTAATTCAGGTAGAAAATAATTCCTCACACAATCAGCTGACTGGAAGGGGTGGGTGTTAAATGTAGAAACCTGTGCGATTGTCTGAAGGAAAATGTCAAGGCAACAATCCAGGATTTCTTTTGCTTGTCATTATACTGTAAATAGAATTGCAAAAACAATATTTTTTTTTCCCCAAAGCATTATCATTTTGACATATGTATTAAAGCACAGACACAAAGCTGGAAATGTGTATATATCTATTTTATTTTTTATCAAATTCACTTATCTTCCTTTTTGTTGTGAATAGACTTACTGGCCCCAGTCATTGTGGTTGGTTAGAGGCTGGATGAGCCTCTTTCCGAGTACTGACAAGAAATCATGGGCTTATTGTGTACAACACTACTTATGTCTCGTCCTGTACAGTGTAGAGTAACCAAGTTGTGGAGATGGTCCACTCTTGCCATGCTGGTAGCTTTTTTTTTTTTTTTTTTAACGGAGAACATTTCAAGTCAAAAGTTTTCTCTTTTTTTCCCAACATGAAGTGTAATGAGTCTTAACCTTTAATTTTCACACTATTTGCATTAAAATACTTTTTCAGCGGGGCTAAAAACTACAATAATTAAAGCGGGATCAGATGGTGGTTTCGGTGAATTTGCAAAGCCAGATTGCCGACTCCTGCATCTCATTATTGTATCCGATTTCTTAAGAGCGCCTACTTACCAAGTGGACAACTAAACGGCTTTGCTTAATAACCTAGTGTATGTCAGGAAAATTTACAACAAATATGACATAACGGTTCATATCAGTTATCAAAGTGACTGGTTGCAAAGCAGAGGATCAAGAAGGGGGAAATTGGCATCAATGCTAGGCGACTTTGTTATGGTGGGGTTCTGAAGGTATCGTATAGACGTGTAAACGATTGCATTGTAATGGCTTGAACCATATTGTAATGCAGTTTATTTTTTATGACCAAATGGAAATGTTCATTATTTATATATATATATATATATATATATCATCAATATTAAGTTGTATTTCCATGTGCTCCTTGGTTTGTTACTATTCAGCCTGTGTATATATCTGGATCGAAATGTTAGTCTACACTGGAGCTGGCCAACATCAGTTGCTGCAATTGCACCTTTGGGTTGAGTACATTAGAATTGTCAATTTCTTAGAGAAAATTGCACATACCCTAATGCCACAACAAATTAAGTATGACTGATACCTGTTTCTTGTAGCTGTGGAGTAAACTTGGGTATACAGCAATAATTGAGCAAAAGAAATAAATCTGTTTAATTTCTTATAAATTTTTGCGAGCTAAGGAAGATTTGTGCAGTGACTGCTCACTGAAAACAGAAGAATGTTTTTTTTGGCAGTGGTGTTGAGCTGGTTTACAGACGGTTAAAGTGAGAGGCTAAGTTATCATTTATTGGGGTCTACTGGAAAGGACTTTTGATATAAAATGTGAAGATGCAGAGGCTGCATTGAAGCACAAAATATATATTTTTTTGTATTTGTCATTTTACTGTACAACTTTGGAAGGTATGAAATAAGAGTACATTGGTACTATGGATTTTAGGTTCACCATTTTTATTGAGTTCCCCCAAGAAAGATGTATGGATTATTAGTTTTTTTTTTTTTTTTTTTTTTTTTTTCTCAGCTCAATCAAAAATGTCAGTACTGCGCATCAAATTTTAATAGAAACCTGTGTCAGAGCATTCTGTATTTGCAACATCATTGCTTTTTCTTGTATGCGTTTGCTTTTTAATGTTTTAGAGGTGAAATTACAGTGCAAAACGTGGGTATACCCCTGTATGCAAAGGTAGTATATTCATGTGTACAAAAATTGAATACAGGTATAGACACACAAAAAGGACAAAAGTCACATATACCTATTCAATTACGGGGAAAGCGTGCTGAATTATTTTGTAATTTTCCGATTTTTTTGCCTTTAAGATATGTAAATAGTTTGCGCTGCATTATACAGGGATGTGTAAAGACTGGTTGATAGAAAATAGAGATTTTGGTTGAGACGATACCCCGCCATTTTCTTTTCTTCCCAAAGAAGGCGTTTTGCAAAGGTTTAGTAGCTGGTTTTCCACAGATCATGAACTGGTATAAGAGAAAACTGTTAAATGGCTCAACAGTAAATTTCCACCCACTTGACCAGTAATCTGTAATATAAAATATTTCAAAGGAAGCAATAAAGTTGGGAAACTATGCTGTGTCTGTGTTTATTTTGTTCACAAAACTATGTAGCAGGGAACCAAAATACTTATCAACCTTTAACTCTAAACAAGCTTTTCTAAAATTGCTGCATATTAGGAAATGTAGTCTGTAAATGCATCTACATTTTGTTCCATTTTATCTCTTGCCATTGCGAACAAAATGTTGACGTTTTTTTCCATGAACACTGAATTCTGCCATTCAGATAAAGTATTATATTTTTATTACTACAAACAATTTGTTGGTACTTACATTAGAATTTTTCTGAATAGATGACAATACTAATACATGCATGTATGATATATTCAGTTCAGAAATTTGGTTCACGTATATTCATGACATTCTCTGAGACACCAAGACCTTTAAAAGATACTGATGTTCTTAGTTATAAAAAATTTGCTAGATACATTTTCCACCAGCGTTGCTTTTAATAGTTAAATTAACAGAAGCAATGGTCCCGGAATCCCAGGTTTTATGACTTTCCTCCGAAAGTGGGGTTGTCGAAATTAGCCTGCAAATTAAAAACAAATCAAAGTAGCTAGTAAGTTAATAATAGTCACCAATAATAAATTGAAGCTTCATTTGCATGGTATATATAATTAAAATAAATTCTACTCACCACATCATTCTTTGGATACCTTGTTGGCATCCAAATTTTAATTATGTAGTAACTCAGTCCAAAAAGCAAGGCACAAATGACCACAGCTCCAATGATGGCTCCAGCAATTACTCCGCCATCTTAAGAAAAATATGGCAAAATTCAGAGTCAATACCCAGAATCCATTTTTCAACAATTTCTTGTAATGAATTTAGGCAAAAAAAAAAATTCAGATGAGAAAGTGAGATTTTTTGTGAAAAGCTAGTTTACCTATGTTATTCAAACTTATAAACAAAGCATATTTCAGTTGGATTTCATTTGAATCTGGGCCATCCAATAATTCAACTGGACTAACCTAATGAATCTTTATTGCTTTTATAGTTTACGGTGTGGATATTGCAAACAAAAATTAAATTATCATGAGGGCAAGGTTTTGTGAAGTTTATGCTGTACAAACTATAGCCATAAATGAAATTATCATAATTTACTTTTCAGTATCTAGTACTATAATGATTGTAATCTGTATTCTAGCTTTTGGGAAATTGTAGTACAATTAGCCGTGTTCCATCCTTTTCGTAAGTGTTGCGTCAGTTACATTTCTATTAAAATGTTTAAATTGTAAGGAATAACAAGCTGTTTCTGCAAATTAGAGTGTGTGTAAAATGGACAACATACTAAGTCCTGAAGGTCCATCTGTAGGGTTAACTGTACCATCTTCATTTGTGGTATAGGCTGTTGGAGAGAAGTATAATCATAATGCACGTGTTATTTTCCACACACAGTAATGATCGGTCATGGCCTTGTCAGTTTTGAAGCTATCGATTTGCTGGAGATTATCCTGCTCTTTTGCGAGTGAACGGGTCTCACATTGGCGGTGACGGCAGGCAAAGCCTCTCTTCTGCATACAGTTGTTGTCGTTCCATCTCCCGTCGGGATACATCTCCACACAGCTCTCGCTGCCTATGTCGCCCGGGTGGAAGGCCTCGTTTGGCTCCCCCGGAGCCCAGTTCACAAAACCCAGGCTCGTCATGTCCGTCCACGCCCAGCCAACTGGAAGGAAATTATAGAAGTGAATGACTTTTTTAATTTTTTTATTATCGATTGAAGTCTTAGTTTAAATTCTTATTCTGTAAATTTTGATTTAGCTGATTTCATGCCGTTTTTCAATTGTATTGCTGTTTACAGTACAGGCAAGAATACTGCACTGTCTATTGGCCATTTCAGGCCCTAGAGAATAGGACCTTCAATATCTTAATGTCACTCAACTTCCAGAAAAAGCAGCTCAGGCCCACATCATAAAGGACAAAGCTGGTTTATGTTATACCATGTGTGCTGGGTCTGTAACGGACTCATTACTCCAGTGCACCTGTTAAACATTTTACAGTGAAACTGAGCATCCTGGGAAGACCATCTATGTCAGTGAGAATGAATGGCAGCGCTATAATATCCCGCGGAAGGGCATTCCTGCACGATAGGCTACGCCACTACTAGACGCCGAAGAGAAAACGTACAGGATCGGTCCCTGGTGAGTCCGAGCCAGACGTTGTGGTACTTGGTGTAGTCGAGGTTCCTGAGGAAATCCACCTCAGCTCGACTATGGACGGACACCAGGTCGCCCCAGAACTCTTGACAGTAGTGTCTCGACTCCGGCCAGGAGTAGCCTTTATTTTTCCCGTTTTCGACGAAGTAGCAGTAGCGGCCAAAAGGCCACCAACCATCTCGGCAGTTCCCATCTCCGGGTGCCGGAGTCGGAGGAGGTTTCTCTGCGGGACGAGGAACCGGCGTTAGTCTCAAATTATTTTCTACAAATGTGAGCCTTTGAAACACAGTACTAAAAACACAAACTATAACACCACTTTTAAAGATGTGTTGCATGAGTGTTTGAAATAAGTCCTTCAACAGAGATTGTGATAGTTAATAAACGTGTATGTACCGTAAACTACGCCATACAGTGTACTAGAGCTACCGCTCTCGTACTTCAAGCGGCTTCATGTTATTAATCTGCTTGCTTCGCTCTTACACACCGTGTAATCCCTGCCAAGATCCGTAACGTTCATTGAATAGGGTGCAGATCTGTCTCTGTATGTGACGTGTTGTGTGTGGTCGGCAGAGTACCTGAGGAGATTTTGCAGATGTAACGCTTGGGGGAGCTGCAGTCCGTGTCGTTCCACAGGCCATGGAGGTGGACCGAGCCGTGCATGCTCACGCAGCCTTCGCCCTTGTGATTGGTGGGCTCACCAGGGCCCCAGTGTGTAAAGTACACAGGCCAGCCGTCTGTCCACGTGTACGAGCTGCCGTTCTCCTAAAAACGGCAAAGACACATGAAGAGAGCTGCACCCGCTGTGCCATCTGTGTCCTGGGGGGTATTTCACAAAGCAGGATTACTGAGTTAGCTGGATAACTGCACTGAGTAAAACCCAAAGCAGGATTACTGAGTTAGCTGGATAACTGCACTGAGTAAAACCCAAAGCAGGATTACTGAGTTAGCTGGATAACTGCACTGAGTAAAACCCAACGCAGGATTACTGAGTTAGCTGGATAACTGCACTGAGTAAAACCCAAAGCAGGATTACTGAGTTAGCTGGATAACTGCACTGAGTAAAACCCAAAGCAGGATTACTGAGTTAGCTGGATAACTGCACTGAGTAAAACCCAACGCAGGATTACTGAGTTAGCTGGATAACTGCACTGAGTAAAACCCAAAGCAGGATTACTGAGTTAGCTGGATAACTGCACTGAGTAAAACCCAACGCAGGATTACTGAGTTAGCTGGATAACTGCACTGAGTAAAACCCAAAGCAGGATTACTGAGTTAGCTGGATAACTGCACTGAGTAAAACCCAACGCAGGATTACTGAGTTAGCTGGATAACTGCACTGAGTAAAACCCAAAGCAGGATTACTGAGTTAGCTGGATAACTGCACTGAGTAAAACCCGGAACCCTTCCAAATTTTTTTTTTGCTCCAGATTTTACTCAGTGCAGTTATCCACCTAACTGGATAATCCTGCTTTGGATACAGGGCCATACTGTCTAACCCAATTCTGGATTCTCCAGGTGTGTCGTTTTCACATCTTTCTCTATTAATTATTATTAGTATTCTTTCTTTTTTTTGGTTAGAGTAGCTTCCTCATTCAGCTGCATGTAAGTGAACAGCGTACATTACTCCCCAGACCCCCTTGTCCAACACCAAGGCTGTGAAAAATAGGAAAAAAAAGAGGAGGAGAAAAAAAAGGGTGGGTGTGAGGAAAAAGACAAAAAAAAGAGAAAGAGAGAACTATTACCAGCACAGCTTTCTCTTTATTACAGTCAGATTCCTGTTTGGTGCTTAGTCACTATTTCCTGGTCTGGTCAACACTCAAAAAGACTTCGGGTGTTTCTCAATACCAAGTCCGCACAAGTACGGACTTGTGACGCATGTAGTGTCAATTGTCCCGGCAAAAGGGCACTTGAGAAACACGTTCTTGTGAATAGGGTGACGTCATATAATGGGCCAAGTTTTGTTCCAAAGCCAAGAGCGCAAAGCAGCGAGTACGCATTTCCTACACCATTCCAATTGCTTATTTTCACTCCTTGCACCCTTTCCTCGCGTCCTTTCCTTACTCCTTAGCTCAACAGGGGACGCGAGGAAAGGATGCAAGGATCAGATACGAGGATGGAGGAAACGAGGCAACATGCATTAGGCAAATGGAACGTCCTTGCTCAATCAAGCATTAGCGTCATATTATACTCAAAATGCTTTTTAGCTTATTTTTTCATGAATAAACGGTGCTTTTGTTAGTTATAAAGAATGAGTGTCATTATGGATTAGCGCTTTATAATAAATGGAAAGGAACGGTAAAATTGCATTGTTGGAGGGGTGTGCCTGCGACGTGGCAGATGTGAAGAGTGTTGGATAATTTATACACGTCATGAGTTCCGAGAAAAGGCTTCCGCAAAGGCTACACTTGTGTTTCCTCACTGAAGCACCCTCTGGGAGCCTCCTCGTTCCCCACTCCTCGCTCCTCTGAGGAGCATTTAGCGGTTTGGAATGTCCTTAAAGATGGCGAACCTCGATCGATTTCCGGTTCAGGCGAGAGCCGAGGAGAAGAGGACGGATAAAATAAGCGATTGGAATCCACCACAGAACATAGTTCTGTGGAGTCCACCCATTGAGAAAAACCCTAACAGTTGGCTCCAACAGTAATGCTGTTGAGCCAGAAGGGGGCACTCCCACCCCTGCACTCAGGGGGGTGCAACCATAGACTGTATAAAAATATGGACAAAGCCACTGTGACGTCACCCATTGCCTTTACACGGCCTCGTAAAAACTGAATTGAAGCTCGGATGTCTTTTTCGCCGCCCGTTTGTACAAACCGCCTGCTCCGTGGAGCCGAAGAGGACTCAACCTGTCCCTCTGATTGGTCCTGAACAAATCTGAATACCCTGTCCAAACGACACATTTTATAAAATCAGCACATGCAGAGGCATTTTGACCACATTGCTGCCATTGACTTACATGGTGAAAGACCTATACTGGAGCCAATCGCAGTGGCGCTAGTGAGCAACGGCACAATTGCCGCTCCCAGCCCAACCAGGAAGTGAGCTTCAAAACGAAAGCCCAGTCTTGGCCCCTTGGGTGCAACATGTCCGTGGTGGCAGCTGATATCCGTGTCCCCTCAAAACATTTTTTTTAAATACGATTTCTAAAATCATGTCCTTTCTGTGGTCTCGCATGCTTACTGTTTCATTACAAATGTTATCATTAGCTATGTTTTGGTACCACAGGGGAAGTTCCAAGTCACGAATAATTAGTTGTACCTCTCGCCTGAGTCCGATCCAGGCGTCTGACTCTCCCTGAAGCACAGCCCCAGACACGAAGGACTGGTCATAGCTCTGGTCGATGCTGGCCAAGTTGCCTTCTCCATCCTGTTGGCACGCCCGTTGGGCCGCCTCCCATGTCTTCTGCTCCTCCGACAGCCTGTAGCAATTGTTTTTCCAGGAAGTGTAGCCTGGACGGCATGGGTTTGTGGTGGGGGGCGGCGCAGGTATGCTGCTCGCTGCACAAGGCATAATGGAACACAGTGAACACTACAGGCGTAAATAGCTTTGATGAGTTCATAGACAAGGCTCATTTTCTTATTCGTACTGTACAATGTACTGTAATCGACCACAGCATTTAATCATCCGACATTGCGAATAAGCAATTCTCTCAAGTTAAAATGATAAAGGGTTTTTTTTTTTTTGGGCACAGCTCCAAAGTTTCCTCGCTCATAACTGAATATTTAAAATAGGTTCAGTGTTTATGCTGTTGGTTCATCAAATAAAAAATGTCCGATGTATGCGGACTGCTTCTGTGCTTTTAATGTCGCGACAAGCAAAATCCTCCTCAGTATAATAACTTGTGGTAAAATGAATGTGGTTGTTTCATTGAACTGACTGCTATAAACGACTTGAAAGGTTAACGGATCATACCTTAATGTGATATTGTGCACAAAGTTCAAATTGCATGCATCCTGCATTACACCTTTCTCTGGTGCGCACACAGTTTTTTTGATAGGAAGCACCACCCCATTATGAGAGAAACACAAATTTAAAACTATTGTATAACCCAAACAGTAGAACATGCGAATCCTGTGGACAGTAAGTAAGGGCCAGATTTACGAAGACCTTTAGCGTGTGCAAAAACCTTTTAGCACAAGCAAAACCAATAACATGACCACTGATTGGTCATGGCATTTATTTTGCACCAATCATTGGTTGTTTTGCTAGTTTTGCGTGTGCTAAAAGGTAAGGTAAGGTAAATCAGGATCTCAGTGTTTGTCGATAGCTCCCCAGAGGGCAAGACTGACTCACATTTCTTCATGTAACAGACCCAACCTCTGCTTTCATGACATTTATCGTCGTTCCATCGGCCAGTGACCAGTATGCTGTGGCTCATCGAAGCGCAGTGCTCCTGAGAAAGGGAAAGAAGTCTCTAAGAAGTCATTTATTCTTATGAGCCTTTTTGGCCTTTCACCGTTGATGTCTTTGCCCTGCTACACAAAGTTCCATAACTTCATAAATGTGCAATTGTGTGGTTGTTTTATTCGTTCTCCACTTCTAACACGTCCCCCCGAGAGGGAGAGTGCGTTTTAAGTAGCGGCCGTCTCACCCCTTGGTCTCCGTTGTTGTTTGGCTCTTTTTCGGCCCAGTTGGTGTACTTCACTGGACTCCCGTCGATCCAAGCGAACTTCCCCTCATGTATGATGTCAGACAGACCGATCCACACCGGCATGACCAGGTCCTCAAGGTAACTGGCCACAAAATCTGTGAACGAGACATGCTCAATGAGCACGGCTGCTGGATTTTGAGTAATTATTCTTGGACAGGCTACTGGGAGCCCGCTGCATCCAGTCTTACCGTTCTCGTACGGACTGTCGATGACGACCAAGTCTCCTTTCTGAGTTCTGCACCAGTCTTTCGCGAAGGTCCAGTTGGCCCTAAACTCATTCTCGTTTTTGTGATCGCCTTTGAATAAGTAACACTTATTTCCGAAAAGCTTCCACCCTAGAGAGAACAGTAAATCAGTTGAACCGTGTCTTTTTGAGTGGTTATTTATATGCACAATCCCATGCAGGGGTCTCTGTTCCTAGTAAAGCATGTGTTCACTGACGTAACATCTACGTCTCATACAGTGAAGTTTTGTCACCTTCTGGGCAGTTTCCTGTCCATTGTGGTGTGGGCGTTGGGCGAGGGTGAATGTCTCCAGGGAGTTTTTTGCACACGTAACCCGCAGTGTCTCTGCCACAGTTGACATCATTCCAGGTGCCTGCGGAACAGGACGGGACATTACACATTCTATACTGTAAGGGCCCATGTACTAGCAGAAGGAAAGAGTTGCATATAGTAATGCGAGTTATATCTTTAACTTTTGTAAGACTTGGCCGGCTATTGTGCTGCTTTGCTGCTTACTAGTGTAAATGTGTTTTACCTGGCAACTTACCTAGGCCAGTACTAGAAGTCCTAGGTCTGTGTGTCATTAACATTTAATCAATAAAAATATCAATACTAATACTAATACATTTTCTCCCTTTTTTATGTTCATTGGGCCAATTGTGCCTCTCCTGCAACACGGTACTACAGGAGAAGTGGTCTATCTCACCTATGGCTGGTAGCTTGTGGGCACATACCATGTCTTTGGGATGAACAAATTCTGTGTTATCCAAAAGGTACCCTGGCTGACTTAAATCTGTCCTTATATAATAAGAATAAGTACCTGGATATCGGTACATCTGCACACACTGCTCCTCTCCGTTGGCATTATTCGGTTCGCCTGATGCCCAGTGAACATATGTCACTGGGGAAAGGTCCTGCCAGCTATGGAAGAGGAGAAATGGAATTAATTTCTAACACTGTAGCCAACCTATTAGCAAAGTTTCACTGATTATCAGCATGGCATTGATCAGCGGCATACATATATTCCCGTCCTGCGATCCCAGCTATCATCATTCCAATCCATGCCGCGCTGACCTGCCCTGTCCCCACCTGCAACGACAAGACAGGTCAGTGAGTGAGCGCCTCCCGCTTCAAATCTGTCAATCAAATCCACTGATCAGTCTAATTGTATTTTAAGCATTACAATCGCTAATTGCATTTTCTGACATATAATGCTTTCAGAGGAACTAATTATATATAAGTGCGCAAATGTGCGTACATATATAAAATCCTAATACTGTACTGTCCACACAGACACACATACAGTCAAGTACAAAACTTGAAATTTCTTGCATCCAAAACTTGCATAGAAAGATGCATTGTATTAATTTCATACAACGTTACTGTATGAGGGATATGGAATTATGGGATTCTAAGAAGCTTTATAAAAACAAATATAATAAATCATTTCCAATTGTTTTCTAATATTCAGAGGAATTGTTTTTACCTTGGTTGATTCCAGTGAATCATTTAATAAAGTACATTTTCCACAATGTTTTTACACAATGAAAGTACAATATGTAAGCGTTGAATATATTTTTGTAATCAGTTATAATATATTTATACAAGTTAAAGAAAAAGGAGTAATCATTTACTGATGGGATTTAATAAGTTTGCACTTCTTCCCACTCCTTTTCGGATATGTAAAATTATTTATCCAGTGTTTGATCATTTCTTTTGCGCAAAGCTTTTCATTGCTTGTAACTATTATTTTTGTATTTATTCATTTATTTTTTCTGTCTGCTTGTTTGCATGATAATTTTTTCTTTTTACATGTTCGAAATAAAATTTCAAGAAAAGAAAAAAAACAAAAAACAATAAATCATAACTTAATTTCATGATGGTGTTATCTGTTCCGTACGGTCTTTATTGTGCACCTTTATGAAGGGTGCCAATAATTATGGAACTGTCTGTATATAGCCTAGCACGTTTGCAGAATTGTGCTTACCATACTGTTGACAAATGCCTGCTCAGCCTCGTCAGCGATCGACACTAGCAATGCATTCTCTGCGTAGCATCTATGAAAGGCGGTGTGGAAGTCCACAACGTCAGTGTCATTGTAATAGTAGCAGGTTCCATTCTGTTTCCTCCAGCCAACGTTGGAGCCACACTCAGGTGCTATGAGCAAAGAACGTCCCGTGTAATTAATTTTGTCACTTTGATGTTAAAAAACATGTCCGCCTTGAAAATAAAATTAGTTTAAGTTTAAGTTCAAAGTTGAAATCCCTTGCTTGAGTAATCGCTGGAGTGCGGGGCCTCCAATGCGGCTTTTAAATTGTAGGAATTTGAAAGGCCGACGCACCGTCGATGATAAACACAGTGCAAGGTAAAAGCTCCATTGTTCACTTTCATGCTAATGCCTTATTGGAGACATTCACTGCAAATCAATTTAGCACTCAACTAACCGGACACTGAGTCTAGCGTTTGGCTTATCTTTGTAATGGGGGACTATTTGCCAGTAAAAACTATGATTGCAAAGCTTGGATTGGTTCTACTTACACAATGTGGCGGTTTCTACCCTACAGTAATTAATCAGCACTCAGGAACTGACCTACAATTGAGGCAGCTGATAATGTCAGAAAAGGGGAAAGAGTATGGCTGAGAGTGAAGGGTCGGTCACCAGGTATGGGCGGAGGGGGGGACCGGCGGGATCAGGGGTTTCTTCCCCTTGGCGATCTCACAGATCCAGTCCTGATGGGCGTCACAGTAGAGGTCGTTCCACCAGGACGAGCCGTTGACCGTGCTCACCATCTCAACACAGTTCTCTCGACCCTGGTGGTTGTTGGGCTCCCCACGGCCCCAGTTGGTATGGCCGAGGGCTGAGCCGTCACTCCACTGGTAACCTGGACCCGACGTGGCGGATGAAAGCTTTATTCAGACTGCCAAACTGCATGCATTAGTCATGAACACAGTCAATGTTATCAAATTGAATCCATCATGTTGGAAAGGAAGAAAGGAAGTGTGATGCACAAACTGCTCATATGGAAGAATGTACAATATCTTTCTGATGCTTATACACTGCAAAAACCGACACTTTTTTTTTTTTTTTTTTTCAGTGTATGACTCCTGTATTCGCTTCATATTTACTTGCATAAGACGACCATGCTCCTCCTGTACGTACCTCCCACAATGGTGTTGTGGTGCAGGCCAATCCATTTGGTCTTGCCCTTGGAGTACGTGGACAGGAATAACTCCTCAGCTGGGCTGTGGATGCTGACAAGCTCCGCGCCCCTGGATCTGCAGTCTTCTCCTGCAGCGTTCCAGCTCTTCTTCTTGGAGTGGTCCATCATAAAGAACTACAGACGAATACACACAGCCAGGTAAATTAAAAACCATATGTAACCAGCGACCAGGAGACAAGATCAACAAGATGAAGGAGTCATTCAAAATGTAAGTCTTTATCCAGCAGCCCTGATCTGAAAGATAATACAGTTATACCCACATTTGTTGTGCTGTAGTTTAAATAAATAATTGACAAATATGTTGGTAATATTGGCCACTGAACACATTAATAGTAAACAGCTAGCTGTAAAAATAGTTTAATTTAGTTTTTTTCCATTGTTCTTTTCTTCTTTTGTATTGCATTGTGGTTTTAATTACTTCAGAGGCCATTCAAATCAGATTTTGAGGTTGCAGTAATCCTGGCAACCTTTGGTCTGGGCAGTGGTACAGTTTGACCTTTGGCCTTATCCTCATTGGGGCCACACACATAGCCAGGTGTAAGTAGCATAGTTTGGATGGCAGTGGCCAGTCCTGAGATTAGGTAAAATTGCCCTTTTCACCAGAGCGGTTGGGTGAGCTGTGGCAGACACACCTTGTAGCAGTTCCTGAAATGGGTTTCAGCTGACCAGCCTGGCTCGCACCCGTGTACCGGCTCTGGGGTGGGGGCACGGGTCGGGGGAGAAATACCGTCCCGCTCTCCTTCGCACACGAAAGGGAAGGACTCCTCGCAGGCCTTGTCGTCCCAGAAGCCACCTACGGCACCTGTTGTCATAGCAACGCAGGATCCATCTCCGCTGTCTGGAGAAGCAGGGAGGGATTAAATGTAACGTCCCGGGTAGGGTACAGGTCTGCCTTCCCTTACCTGGCTACAGTTCGCATGTGAGACAATCTTGTTCATGCTAAAGCAAAGGCAGTCTGACTGCATCGGCTTGTACCTGGTTGGTTCCGGTCCCAATGTGTAAAGGTGAGCGGGGCGTCGTTATCCCAGAGGTAATCCACCCCACCAGAGTCACTCCCTCGGGCCCTCAGCCCAATCCACCAGAATCCACTGTAGCCCGCCAGCTTCACAGTGAAGTGAGACTGCTCATATCTGGAACCCCACGGCAAAAAGAAAACATGACGTGAGCCACGGCCTGCCTGACGTTTCTCAGTGTGGTGAAAGCCCTGCGATAAAAGGCGCTCAGCCACCGCCGATCCTTTTTACGACAACCCTCAAGACCTTGAGAAGAAACCAAGGGTAGGGATTAGAACCGACATGAAACGACCACACCGGGAAGCATTCTCTCTGCTCTGACCGCGTACCCCTATTTGTGAACGGTACCCTACTTTGCCCCAAACTCGAACGTCCCCCCGCGTGATTATCACGGATCGGTAAACGGTGTCTGTGAAGCGTGGGGCGCTCACATATCCAAGATGTGCAGCAGTTTGCTGTCTCTCTCTTCGCAGAAGGCCTTGGCCTCGGACCTGGTCTTTGGCGTCTCTTCCATCCAGTAGCAGGCGTAAGCGTAGGCATCCCAACCCTGCAGGGCAAGCGATAGAACAGGCACAGAATGACAACCTACATCTGTGATCTTCATTCCCGGTCCTGGAGGTCCGCTGCTGGTTTTGGTTGTTACTACGCATTTAGCCGATCGATTGAAGCGGTCGATTACACAGCGAACTGAACCTCATCTGTTTCTTGGGTCTGAATCGGCTGCTGATATTAAGGCGAAAAAACAAAAACCAGCAGACCCTGCGGCCCTCCAGGACCGGGAATAAGGATCACTGACCTACACGGTTTACTTTTATCTCACAGTTTTAACACAGTGCTGCAATGGATCGCAGACACGAACACACTGTCAACTGTGTTGAACTCACCTGCGGGCAGCCGTAGACAGTCGGAGGAATCGATGGTGCTGGATAGTGGGCTTTGGGCTGCTTGCAAATATACGTGTTCAGTTCTGTGCATGGCACATCATTCCACCTGCCGGTCTACGGAAAAACAAACACGGTGCTGCATTTTGCTCAAACGCACATTTGTAAGACAAATGCAGGCATAGGTTTGAAGGTGTAAGATCACAACAATGTTTCAGACTCAACTAAAAAGGTCAAGTTTGTACCTGGTGTAACATCTCTACGCAGTCCTCATTGAACCCGACATGGTTGTTGGGCTCTCCGGGTGCCCAGTAGGTGAAATGGACCATATGGAGGTCAGACCACACAAAGAAGCCCTGGAAGACCATGTCATTCAGGCCAGTCCATACATCTCTGGTGGCTACAAAATGACAACCCATGGCCATTCAAAACCACTCTGCTTGAGACTATGAACGATCACTAAGGTCAGACTAGTCACATACCCCATTAATGTGTGTGCACCCATAGAACACTGGACCTCATTCACAGATCAATCACTCTATGAACAAATTTGTTCTCAAGACTTTCTTTAAAACGTTTTTACAAACATTTCGGGATTAACAGATGTTTGAGTTCTGAGCTTCTGTTCTACCCAAGGAAAAATCCCAACTAAGAAAACATTGGCGAATGCCAGAATGTTCATAAAGACGTTTTAAAGAGTCTTAAGAACAAATTTGTTCATAGAATAGTTGGTGAATGAGGCCCACTGACTATATTTCTTATAATTTCCTAATGAAGATAGGCACAAAAATAGAAGTTATTTGGCTTAATAAAAACAGTGACTTTAACATTTTTACTAACTCAACACTTTGGGGAAATGTTGAAAGGAGGTCTAAATATCCATTACACCTAATGGAAACAGAATTTGCACACAGCCTGGCAGCATGGCTATATTCACAATGAAACGCACCATTCTTGTGATCTATTTATTCACTCAAGTCATCACTAAGATGTCAGGCTAACTCAAAAGATGTGATTTCACTTTTCCTCCACAATTTCATTTGGAACCTCTGATGGTCTTTGTGGGTATTTTTGAACAAGTAGTAATTGTTCTTAGGGCTCCATGAAAGCTTTCAAGGACATTCTAATGAGAATGTTGCCAGAGACTCATGGGATACAGATGACATGATTACCCATGTAGAGGTAGCTCTGGAGCCAGTTCTGCTCCGCCGTGGACAGAATCGACACAAGGTCAGCGCCAAGCTTCTGGCACTCCAGTCGAGCATCAGTCCATGTTTTCATGTCATTGGAGGGCTTGTAGCAGAATTCACCAAATTCATACCAGTCAGGACCTGAGCACCGCATCTCTGTAACAGAGCAGCATTACCCAGTGAGTGCGCTCTGCACGCAGCTCAAGTTAGCATAAATCACACATGGTGCAATATCCCTATTGATTCTCTATATGCTATTGGATGATCTTGAAATTAAGTTGATTATTAAAATTATATAAGTGTTGTTGTTTTTACATGCAAGTCAATGTAGTGCAGTGGTCCCCAACCCTGTTCCTGGAGATCTACCGTCCTGTAGGTTTTCACTCCAACCCTAACAAAACACACCTCATTCAACAGCTAGAGGTCTCATTGAGCTGCTAATTAGTAGAATCAGGCGTGCCAAATTAGGGTTTAAATGAAAACCTACAGGACGTTGGATCTTTAGGAACAGGGTTGGGGACCACTGATGTACTGCAATCCTACATACCTCCGTCTGCAAACTTGTAAGACGTTGCAAAATTTCCATTATATCTGTGGAGGGTGAGATGGATAAATGAGGAATAGAGTGTTGACTGGGGACATAAGTACAGAAGTATAAGAGAAAGGCAGTATATATTCCATCCATCAGTATTAGGGCTGGGTATCGTTTGAAATTTTTCGATACCAGTCCCGATACCGATACCTGGTGTTCGATACCGATGCCAAATCAATACTTTTTTCAATACCTTTCTTTGCTGAGTGTAAACATATTTTTCCAACAATATCCAAAGAAAATGTCTCATTTAACAAAATAAGCCAAAACCTATCTAATGCTTCAGTGTTTAATATTGTCAACTCAAACAGCTGAATAAAATGAAGAAAATTATGCTTTAAATCAAGATAAAAACAAGAAAGAGTTCCCCTGGTGGGGCTAAAGATTTGGTACTTAACAGATAATTTTATGAATTTTTGCCAAAAAGTACTGAAAATTGGCACCGAATACTTTTTTTATAATTAGACAGTTTTCGATACTCAGTGCTACGGACATGATTCGGTCGGTGCACATAAAGTATTGAGGTTCGATACCCAGCCCTAATCAGTATAAAACAAGTGAACCGACAAGGACCGTGAACTAGAGCTACAGAGCTACACCATTGGCACGGCACCCTGTGAGAAACTGGATCAGTAACAATGATGAAGAGATTGGTTATCCTACATAACCAAATGGGCTGCGTGCTCCAGGGTACTCTAAGAAAGAGTGAATGAGCGGGAAGTTCTCCTCCTGGTACGCACTGCTTGGAGGTGATACCGTTCCTTCTCGAGCCTGGATAGGAGGACTTTCCCGGCTGCTTCAGCAGCGTGCAGTCACCCCCGTATTCATTCAGCACTATCCCAGCGTGAATCGCAGCCGCACAAATCGTAGAATCCTGTGAATACACACGCGTATCCCACATTTCTCAAAAAAAAAGGGCCAAAAATTATAATTAGGTCTGTAATACTCATTATTTACTTACCCCTCTGTAAATTTGGGATCCATAAACACTGTATGGCTGAGATGCACAACCAGACGGGCAGTGAACCCTAAAATATAAGCACTCGTGTCATTCAAATTATGACTGAAACCCATGACCCTGTATGCGTGCCTTTACGTACGTAGCGTAGCACTGCAGACCTGGAGCCATTTGCTTTTGCGTATTACTGTAATCATCGTACCTTGAAATTGTGTGAAAACATCAATGTGTAAACTGGATTTAAATTGTCTCCGTTTTTTTTAATTGATATGACAGATGATTTTCCACAGCATAACCAACTGACAACAATACCCCACATGGTCTTTATGTAATAAATTCTACAACCCTGTGAATCATATCAGTGTATAATAGACAATTAGGATTTTGAACAACTAACAATTGCTGAACACAAAAATATTGGAAAAGGTTTTCCTGAAACATATCTGATTTGTCAACATATAATTGATATGATTGATAAATAAATGTGTCATTGATAAAGTTTATAAAGAAGGAATTTCTTTTATACATAGGAAAAGCCCCTGAATAATTTAAGATGTCGTTTAACTTACGTCATTTGATCATTAAAGGCGCTAAAGGAGGGCTTGGCACTACAGGAGACAGCATCTGTAAACAAAAACATCTTTAGGATTTGTGCTAAACGGGGGTGGAACTGAACATAGTTACTTGCTTTGCTTTAACCCTTGTGTTGTCTTCGTATTCTGTATTAAACCCGTGTCCACAGGGTCAAAAATGACCCACCATCACCAGGCTTCTTGTGAATTCTCATTGAATTTTAAACCTAAATCTATTTTTCATGTAGAAACAACCTGCCATTCATCAATTAATCAGTGAATAACTGATATTTTCTATTTCACAGACTGCATTTCTTCAGTCTACACCACTAATTTTTACTATAAAACACACATCATAATTGAGTTTTTTATTTTTTTGCTGGCACCTAATTTTGATTATGACTTCTGATTTCATAACTGCAGGGTTAAAAAAGATTCATAAGACAATCTTTGTACCTTGACGGTGCACCCTTTTATAAGAATGTAAAAAGTCAATGTTTAAGTTTTTTCTAATGGTAGGGTCGCTCCAGGAAAAGTCATCAAATTTCATGCTGAAGAAATTACATTTATGGGGTATTCACTGTTGTTAAACTCAGAAAAGGTTCATTTTTGACCCAAGGGCAACACGGTCGGGTTAAAGGTCATAATGTGTCTGGCTTACAATTAGGCTTGCACCCCAGGATGTCCAGGCGAAGTCCAACCTGCCCGTTGTACCCCAAAGGCAGAACTCTTATGTACTGGGCAGAGAAAGGGGTGCCAAACAGCTGCATCTCTGGGGTGGTTTTGTCTACGCTTCCAGGAAATGTCTGCAAGAGGGAGAAAAGTATAATTTTCTTATGAATACTTGTATAGGAAAACCTAAAATAGGCCAATATAATATAGCACTCATGTTCATTTAAAACTTTTTTTTAATGCTAATTTTAAATGATTATTTTTCCACTAAAAATTACTTCCTTTCAAATACATACATAACGACTTTGGTAAAGTTGGATTTAATTGGTAAAAAAACATTTAATCAAAGTTTAATAAACAGTCATAAAAAAAAAATACATTTCATCCATGGTATGGTTTCAGCGTCCTGAAAGACAAAGCCCCTTAAGTAAGAGCCCCTATAATTAGCTGACGGACACCAGAACCATGTTATTATTAGACAGAGCAAGATTATTAGTCCATAATTTTTCACAATTACCCCTCCATCCTCAGTGTAATCGGTCCATTCAATCTCGTTCGTGCTGCTCTGGACTTTGAAGGTGGTCACCCAATGGTCTGCCCCGGGACATCCTTGGATGGTAATACCAGTGACTTTTTTGGCCTCACCCAGGTCCACCTGGATCCAGGAGTTTGCTTGAGAGGGGGAAAAAGGGCGAGTTTTGTTCAAGCACATGAAGGATTACTCCTCGCTGTTTAAGTTAAAAGGTTAAAAGGTTGTCTGAAATGTGCTCTGACATATTACGTTAAACATTTTACTGTACCGTACAAGATTGAACCAGTGCAGTTTATAGTTAGAACTAAAACCAAGGTAAGTTGGCTGGAATAAAAACCAGCACACAGACCAACCCTCCAGGCCTGGAGGTGCACACCATTGTCCCTAAGTCATCATCGTGGCCTTGAGATGCAAAATCATCAAAATGATTGTATACATACTGTATACATACTTAAGTGCATTTATTATAAAGAATGAAGTTGATTGAGAGGTTTTGCAGACCAACTTTAAGGTTTGGCTCATTGTTAAAATGAACAATGATAGATAGCACTGAAAAAGGAGCTGTGGAGAGGTTGTTGTTTCATCACAAAAAAAACACATTTATTATTTTTTAATATTTTGATAACTGTCATGCATATCATATTTTTGATGGGATAATTATTCATTTTGGTGGATCAGTAATTCCAATTTATTTTAATGCGCCTCTGGGACTGCAGAAAATGTATGATGAAAAGGACAAGTTGCCCAATCAAATTCAGTTTTGCTTAGGGCCCTCAATGTGGAGACTGATGCAGCACCATTCTGTAGAGTACACAACAGACAACAGATCCCAGAATGCACCACTGACGAAAAGGCATCTGAATGAGGCTATAAATCAGAGGGGGGAGGACTGGCCGCTGGGAGTCGTACTTGGGGTCAATGGCATCCAGCAGGAGTCGCCGTTCAGGCGGGCCTTCTGCGGTCCCATCCCACTGCGGGATGAAGAGGCGGAGAGCTGTGCATCGGTGACGTTGCCATCCTCCAACCCCAGACCTCTCACGCATACTGAAAGGTCAAACCAAAAGCATCCAATAGCGTATGCCTAAAAAAAGTGTCTTGTTTTTTTTTTTTCCATACAGTGATTAAAAATTATATCGTACAAGCCAATTTACAAACCATAAAAAATGTGAGCATAAACCATAGCGCAGTCCTACCGGGCCATGTGATACACCGTTCACGGTTCATGAGTGTAGACGTACCATTTTGCTCACAGCTGTATACCACCTCCAGGTATTTGGAGGTGTCGGGACAGGGGTCATTCTCAGTATGAGCATACAGAAAGCAGAAGGGGCGATTGTCACACGTCTTTCGCACCAATGGCAAAAAACCCTCCACCGTGCACGTTCCTAGACAGGAAAAGGCAGAGGTCTTCACATTGTAATAAAAACATGAACGTTGATGAAAATATCACCACGCAAGTCTTATTAACATCCGGCACACTTACTTTTAGCATAACGCATACGTACAATCGACCAACATGGAAGGTGGTATGGGTGTAATGGTGAGGCAACATACCTGAGGTTTCGCCCTCATAGGGGCAGATCGTGTCACTGTTGCGCCCAAAGAAGGCCGCGCGGATGTTGATGATGCTGTTGTGGGGACAGTGAAGGGCTGTGCTGGATAACTCGCAGGTGTAAGAGGTGATGTAACCTGTGGAGATGAAGGTCATCATCATCATCTCAAGTAATGGTGTCATTAGATAAAAGGAAAAAAGTGCATGATCTTGTCTCACTATGAGCACATTTTACGAACAGTGAAGGCATCATTACCGTCGTGAGGAGGAGGGGGTACCGGTGTATTTCCTGTAATATAGAAAATGAGAGCAGTTGTTTAATTATGATGAGGCAGCAGTAATATTTGCAGTATATCATGATGTTTTACTAGGCTGCTGCATACACCATAAAAGTCCACAGGCTGAGGTTACCTCGTCTTTTGCAGATGTAACCTCTTCGATGAGCACAGTTATCATCGTTCCAGTAGCCTGAGTTGATGAGCATAGAGAGACAGTCTTCCCCATAGTAGTTATCTGGATTGCCTGAGAAAAGAAAGAAGGTAATTACAAAAAGGTGATTCAACCAAGCCATTTCAGGGGAACCGTTCAATTCAGACATCCATTAAATAATGTCATGAGTTCAGAATATACAAATTTGATTCTTACAAATCGACGTATGATTTAATGATTATATGGCTGGACATGATACAATCACTTTTCATTTTTAGCATGTTTTTGCAGGTCCTGGTGGCTCATTGTAGAATAGTTTAAATGATACCATGTAACAGGATTTTATTGTACATTCATTATATCATTAAGGTTTCCTGTCCTCACCTCCCGCCCAGTTGATGTAGCGAAAGGGAGAGCTGTCGGTCCACTCCCAGCCTCCCTCTGCAACAGAGTCGTGGCCACCCATCCACATTGCTACCCCAGTAGCAATCTGTTGGACTTGAGCTTTGAGACAAAAAACAGACACGGCAAATGTTGCGTCAAAGTTCTGTCTATTGTCTCATTGGTTGAATCTATGTACCATGCAGTAGTCAACAATTCACTAAGAGCAGCAGGGGCTTTCTCCTGCCTGATGGCGTTAGCTAAGCAGGACATGGCTTTGGTTCAAGCTCGTAGGCCTCCTGGGGCCTGTTCCAGAAAGCAGGATTACTGAGTTAGCTGGATAATTGCACGGAGTAAAACCTGGAAAACCTCCCAAATCTGGAACATGGACTGAAGTAAAAAGAGCTGTTCTGGGTTTAAATTAGTTTTACTTAGGCTGGAACAGGCCCCCTGGGAAAACCATGTTGCTGCTTTAAGCGATGTTGGTAGACCTGTAGAGGGCAGCTTTCTCCCCAGGCCCAGTGTATAGCCAATACCAGTGCATTGTTTCCCAAATACTAGTGCAATGATGGGACTGTGCTGTAGGAGGTTACATCTTCCAGGGGAGATGTTAAAACCATGGTCCTGACTCACTGCCTTTTTTTAAGGCCCATGGCACTTATCACAAGTATCAGGGGTTTCCCCGCATCCTGGCCAAATTGCCAAATCTTATCACCGACCAGTTTAGCTGCCTTGATAAATAACCTCTCCACCTCAGCTAATTTTGGCTCAAAATGGCAGCCATATATGAGGTGTGTTTCCCCCACATCACTGTAAAGCACTTTGAGATATAGGGCTACATAAATGCAATCCAGGATTCTTTCTCTGAGGCCTAACCTTGAATGAAGCTCTGCTCAAAGGGCTCTGTGATACTGATCAGATCACCACCCTGGTTGACACAGTCAGTCCGAGCGTCCACCCAGTTTCTGAATGACAGGTAGCTGAACAGGTAGCAGTAGTCATTGAAGGGATCAGACACCCAGGTGCCGCACTTCTCATTCCATCCTGTAGGGGGACGAGCACAATTAAATAAGCCAATGGGAAAAGGGGACAGTGGCGGTCTTCATTTTCAAAGGGGAAATATCCTGATTACCTGGTCCAGATGTTGGAGGGGGTGGCGGGCTTGTGCCTTTTGCTGAAGAGAGACAAGCAAGATCAAGAAGTGTAGGACAAGGAAGGAGCCATCATGGATGAGATCAGACAGAATTTTGGAGTTTGAAGCCTGAAGCCAATGCCCTAAATGAGGACTATGATGGTGATGGTAATCGTCCCATACTTGACCCACATGACCCACATGAGGGATGAAAATTAAGATCACGACAGTCAATTTATTGTACAGGGGATTCAGTGATTTCAATCCAGAATCCAGTCCAGAAGGAAGTTGACAATGTGGTGAACAGTGCAATGGCACTAAAAAAAGGTTTATCAAAAAGGAACTTTGATATGATTCTGAATGCTTCCACATCACAAAGAGTTTCAAAAGTTGCACACAAAGCATTTAAAAAGTTCACAAAGCATTTAAAGTTGTCAAAGCAGCATAACTTCAATTCTTTAAAAATCTGTTACTGCATGCACTGTCTTGTTTAGTGATATTATGTTAATAAAACATGCCTGTCATTTATCAATGCATTTACTTCAGTCATTCCATTCATTTGAATATACTCAACTTCTAAAAATAATCCACTTGTAAGAATTGAATGACTGCAAATATTTCAATTCCCAGTTTCCATCTCATTAGGAAAGAATCAACTTTGTGGCTTCCAGGAAACAAATTGCGTGATAGCAAACATACAAATGTACAATATAATTTTTATAGTTTTTGGTAAAACAAATAATAAATTACACAGCATAGAGTGCTATGCTAGGTAGAATTAAGCAAATTAAAACCTTTTTTGCAGATGAAAGGGAAGCTGGTGGTACAGAACTGGTCATTGAGATATCCTGGGTTAATATGGTCCACTCCTTGAACCTGCATGCAGTCCTCATTGTCCTGCCAGTTGTCCGGCTGATTGTTATCCCAGATAAGAAGTTCCTGAGAGAGCAAGGCAGCAATATCAACAAATTTGTACTAGCAATGCACCCTTTCCTTTTCAGAACAGAACTGTCAGTTCGGAAATTGCTCTGCACAGAATGTCCTTTAGAGTATTTAGGTGGCTGCACACTCTGACAAATGTGATCTGATCTTTAGGCCTTTTCACTAGCATTAATATTTAGTATGTCAGCTGTATGACATGGAGGTGTTGGGTTTTTGTTTATTCTTATCTAACTGGAGGTGGAGGTGTACCATATATAATGGCAGCGCATCACTGATAAACATAATTGAGTTAATTTGAATACGTGACCACATTCTTTTTTCGTATAATAAAATCTCAAAGTAAACTTTTGTTTGCTTGATTATACTGTATTAGTGTGTGGTCCATTACGGTTTCTCAAAATCCACAAAATGTGAAAATGTCTGAAAGTAATAGAATGTGGATCCAAAGCCCAGACTCACCGCTATCACCGGTTGCCCGTCAGACCAAACATACGTCTCTTCCAAATCAATGTCATTCAGACCGAGCCACGATGATCGCGTCATGTGAGCTAAAGACACATCCATCATTACATACCAGAAAACATGCAGATTTGCGCATAATATATAGCAATGAGTAACTGAAACCTTTTCAGAATATTACTTCCGGTGACCGTACCCCCAAATGAAGGCTTGCTTCTTTGCCACTAAGAACCATTCTCACACACAGTTGATCTCCATGTATATTGAACTGTTTATATTGGATATCTCGGGAGTTCACTTTTATTTTAAAGAGCATAAGATCAAGATTTAATTACTCACCGCTCAGAAAACTCAGCTCTTCTTGACTTTCATAGCTAGCCAGGTGGCCATTGTCGCTTACACAATAGCTCTCTGCGGCATGCCAGCTTTTCAGTGACTCGCTCTCAAAGTGATAGCAGTGGTCTCCAAATAGTATGTATCCTGTACCGCAGTGTGAGCCTAACCAGAACGACCGGGAAACAAGGTGTTATATTATATATGCAATAAATAGAATAACTGAATGACAAGTAGTTACATCTGCACTTTGTATATATGATTTGAACAGAAGTCATGTGACCTGATAATCTACAGTCCCCTCCTAATGTTTATAATTGTTAAAGGGGTCATTGTTATGCTGCCACTCAGTCATTCATCTTGAAGTAAGAAGTTTACTATATCAGTGTACATATATATATATATATATATATATATAGTGATGCAGGGCTGGGGGTGGCCACTGCTCACGTGGTAAACAGATAAGATGACCACAAAAGAAATGATTGGCTTGACACCTTTTATTTGCATAATAAACTGAACAGAACTGAAATACTTTTAAATCAAGTAACAGGCCAATCTGGCAACCAAAAACCTGACAGGAAAAAGACAGGTGCCAAAAAAAAAAATCACAACAGGAACCAAAAATCAACCTGCAGCCAATACAGTTACAGCCCAAAAAAGTTCCCCTCTAGGCCAGAGAACCAGAGGCCTTTTATTAAGCCCAATTATTAGGTAATGGGCAACAGCTGAATTGATTACAATGAATCACAGCTGTTGCCATACCTGTAAGTAGGGCCGGTGCTGCCCCCTGGTGGACAACACCCCAACTCCCTTCCTGGTACCACAATATAAACACACACACACACGCGCACACACACAGTTAAATGCAAAAGTATTGTGACATTTGGCACTGCATTCGAGAACATTGAATTTTAAATAAAACAATGAGTTTGATGAGGTTAAAGTGCAGACTGTCAGCGTTAATTTGAGGGTATGTACATCCATATCAGGTGATCCGTGTAGGAATCACAGCTCTTTATATACATATTTTATAGGAGCAAAATAGGACAGACAACTTTATCCTCATATTCATTGTTCTATTTCAAATCCTATGTGCTGTAGAACAGATTTGTGTCACTGTCCCAATACTTGGGATTTAACTATATATATATTGCTTAATAGACATTCACCAGTGTCGACCTCTAACCTGGAGGTGAAGTTGGTTTCACATTTTGGCCACCAACCATTTTACAAATGTACCCCAGGTTTTTGAAGCAGTTGGTAGTTTCCCATTTTCCATTGTAATTTCCTGTAAAATATTATAGACGGGGAATGAGTTTGAGAAATCACATATTATTCACCTTCTCCTCTTCTGAACTCACAGTCCTGCATTAGGCTGGGTGTACCACACGGTCCTACATTAGGTACCCACACTTCCTCACCTGTGTAAATTTGGCCACAGTCCCAGATGGTCTGTGTGTTTCGGGGGAAATTTGCGTTCCAGTTTGAGTAAGAGATAGCAGTCTTGTCCACCCACTGGAAAGTGCCATCCTGGTCCTTATCTAGGAATAGGACAGAGACGATGCAGACTTACGGAACAAAAATGCCAGAGGATGGATATGACCATGTACATGACAATAGAAAAACATCATATTACATGAGAGCAATGCAATGGAAAAAATTAATAAATACTGCATTAATATTCAAAAAAATGTTTATGAACAAAGCTCAGAGATATCTACCTGAGATACCAATCCAGACATCGGGCATGTCAGATTGATGCAGATCAGGCAGTTGAGCATTGATGAAGAACTGCTCTTCCTCACTTAGGGAACGATAGACCAAAGTGAAAATATTAGCAAACTACTGTACTGTATCATACACGCATACAGTAATTTGTGAAATCGTTGTCAAATGGCACACACTAAGAAAATGCTGAACAGCCAAGTGTACAGAAAGGCATACAACGATGTGTATTTATGAGCAGCGAGATGTGCTTGCCTTTTGATTGTTACTAGGCCTGCCCCCAGGCCTGAACATCTGGTGTGAGCTTCGTGCCAACTGGTGAGAAGGTTGAGGTTACTGACGACCCAATAGCAGTTCCCACTGAAGCTGAGCCATCCCGGGGGACAGATGGCTGAAATCATTAGACAGAACCGAAGTTCACTTTCTGCACAACGGTATCCATTCCTCAAAGGAAAAATTAACCTGTTTTATGAGTTTTCACTTTGATGGCAGTGCCATAGGCATATTACATTGCAAATTGCCCCCAATGGAACGGAATCATATAATGTCAACCCTTTTGGATATAAAGTCCTTGAATACATTTCAATAAAAAAAACACCTGTAAATGGTGTTCCGGTATTAGTATATTGGGGGGGGGAACTTCTCCAGCTTTGTCACAACGTCGCTCTTACTGCTGTTAATATCTTACTGTCTAGTCCTCGTTTGCACATGTAAGGGCGCTCGTGACGACAGACATGGGACCTCCACTTCCCATAGTCTTGATCGGCCTCTTTGATCACTGCAGAGCAGACTCCATTCGCCTTATCCCTGTTGAAAAATAGGCAGGCCTTGACCACCGGTATGTCCTTGTTCACCTCAGCCGTACAGCAATTTTTCCATCGGCTCCCATAGCTGAAATGAGTTAGCCTTACGTGAGGTCAGGTTGTCCAGTTCCCCAGTTGGTGTAGGATGCAGATGAGGCATCTGACCAGCGAAACTGCTCATTGTCAGCTTGAACTTGACAGGAAACCGTTGTGCAGCTCTGCGACACCAACACAAGAGTTCTCATTTGTGACTTGCTGTTTGAGCAAAGCAGTTGAACCAGAGATTGTTTATTTATGTTCTGTTACAAAGGTACTCTATCTTTTTTCAGGTATAGATCATCCAGATTTCAACTTTAATATTACGGTGAAAGCAGTGAAAGTATGTGAAGGACTTGATAGTTGTAGGTGCAATTTTATGGTTTATTAGCCATGTTCACTTAACATCAGCATGCACTAGTGTAGTTCTAAGACTAAGTGAGTAAGGTCTTTTTGGTTGGGGAATATACCAAATTATTATTAGGGAGACTATTACCAAGGTTGAATAGCCAGTCCAGAGGTCGAAGGCTGAGGGATCAAGGCGACCTGTCACATATAGCTCTTCTTCAGCTGACTCGATGGACACCAGGTCCCCCCCGTCTCTCACACAGTCATGCCTCGCAGAGCCCCAGCTCCTTCGCGTGTCTGCTTTCAACTTGTAACAGTTTGAGCTGAACTGCTGCCACCCATTGGCTGTATCGCACGTTGTGGGCGGGTTCGCTGAAAGAGTAGAATTAACACGAGTGAACGTGAACCCAATCACCTTTTCCTCATCCATTTCACCGAACCGTCATATGTGCATAATAGCACTCGCCAGATGAAAGGTCTATCCTCTGGGGACAAGTGAACCTACGGTTGGGTCGCTTGCAGATGTACCGGCGCCTGATGCCGCATGGCTCGTCGTTCCACTGCCCATTACTGCCTCCTGCTACTTGTCCACAGTCCTCATTGTCAGCCCAGTTGTCGGGCTGGCCTGGCCTCCAGTATCTGAGAAATTAGAAAATAATGTCAACTGCCAAAGAGCAACACGCAAGAAAGGGAATATTGGAGCGTTCATAAATGCCCACCAGTTAATCAGTCCAGATGCCCCCAGTGCACCATTAGGAGTTTTGACTGTGTTGTACTTTTGGGGCGCTCCACTACTTACTCGAGATAGGGGTAGTATACGCTCCCATCCGTCCACTCCCACACACCCTCAGTGACGATGTCATTCAGTCCGATCCAGAAGATCTCTGTACCAATCTGAGTCCGCACCCATGTCTACAGAGCCAAAGATACAAGTCCCATAATGGCCTAAATATAATATGCACTACATTACCTAGAAGTTATATGTATTTACGTATTCCAGAAAATAAATGATGCTGAGTCGGAGATGTACATGTAGACCTACAGTTTGACTTTTATTTAAGGTCATTTATTTTATTTAAGAGAGTTGGGGTTTCTCTTACCCTCTCATGAATGTCCAGTATGCTCATGAGGCTGCTGCTTTTACCCTCGCAGTCTGTGAGGGCATCGTGCCAGGACTTAACATCAGCCGAGAAAAAATAGCATTTATTTTCATACTCTCTCCATCCCATGTCACACTGGCCAAACGCTACACACGGGGGGAGAAGATGGAGAGAAAACCAGTATAACCAGTATCACACCAACAATTCTTATTTAACACCTTCACTGCAGAGGTCCTTCTGAAACATAGAATTACTTGAGGACGTACCGTAAATATTTAATGTCACGAGAAGAGGACCTTGGGTCTCAAAGACGGACGCAATAAAACAGGAGCATTACAGGATTCAGGGCCGCAGGCTGGTGGCCCGTGGACCGTTTGGTGCAGTCTGCTGTTTGTAATAATCCATATCATCCCACGCTGGAATCTTATTTTTAAACCCATTTTTATTACTCATATTTCCTTTTTTTATAGGGAAATACTGTATATTTTATTATTTATTTGCTTTTTGGAATGTCTAATCATTTTTCTAGGCCCATACTATCACTGCACATTCTCCATTTATTTTTCAGACTGGAGACAAGCATTTCTTCCAGTGTGTGCTGCGTGTGTGCTAAATCTCTGGTAAAGTTATTTAACTTAATCATTTCAACTATTGCTTGAGTATGTTGTGTGCAGGTTGACAGGAAATTAATATGCTGCATAATTAAACAAAATTGTGGTCCCATTTTGTCAAGATAAATTGGCTTTATTTCCTCCAATTCCCAGTCCTAAAGACTCAACAACACTGCAAAAATGTGTTCTTTCCACAAAACTGCTGTTTTTCCAGGATTATATAGATAATTCAAGTGTCTCATAAACTTTATGTTTCACATAAACCTAAATGTGAATGTGCAATGGGGGTGCTAAGTTGATAAACAACCAATTTGTGTCCTGATCGCCAAAGATTTTACCCAATTTGTGGATCCAGCATATTACAATAAGCTCTCTTACAGTAAGCACAACGAGAAACAAGGAAAAACAACTACATGATTTAGCCTTATTCCACAATTGAATTCTGAATGCTTTGATGTACTTTTAGTGGAATTACAAAATTAACATTTTAAACATTTTTCTAATTTTAAGTATTGCATATAACTGACTGAACAAGGGGACTGTATTAGTGCAAAATAACATCTTAAGATCACTTAATATTAATCTTGTATAAAAATAAAGGACAGTAAAGAATATAAAAGTAAAGTCTTATTGAACCAAACTTCCCCATTGAACAGCCCAAGCCAGATACATTGTTATTTGAGCGGACTTACCGCAACTTAAGAGCCCAGAGAAGATGACGAGAATGAGCAGCATACTGTGTCTTCTGCGCTTTGTGTAAAGCTTTTCTGCTCAGGAGCAAGCTGTGTACATCCTCCAGTAACTGTTGCTTGAAATCCCAGAGCACAACCTTCTGATTGTCCCAGCTGTCAATCAGTAGAGCTCTGAGAATACCAGAGTGAATCACCAACTTTTCTTCAACAAACCAAGGTCCAAAGATTGAGGGCAGTAAAAACCAAAAGGCACCCTGAGCTGAGCCAAGAGCCTCCATCGACAACGTGCAAGCAGGGCGAAATGGGAAGGTTCAAAATCAGGTTAACGTGCGGAGTGAGGTATAGACCTAACGTCCTATTTTACATTTTCATTTAATTCTCATGAAAAGTCAATTCTCCAAAAAGTGTGGCCATGTGTATACATTGCACTACTCATATGAGTCATATCATATACCAGACCAGGAAACACATCTACAAAAATATAACAAAACTCTTTTCAGACACAAATATTGGAAGAGGAAATGTTCACCGCACACTGCAAAAAAGGCATCAGTCTAACCCATAAAAGTCCAGGTTTATTGCAGCTCACATAGTGTCAATACAATAGTGCACGAAGAAAAAGCAAAAAGTGCCTAAGTGCACAAACAAAAAACAAAAAACAAAAACGAACCTTTCGGTCACACTCAGACCTTCATCAGTGCTGATAGTTGCAACATTCACAAGCACTTAAATAGAAGAAGTAACTTCTCGTTTCCAGACACAAATATAACCATGATACATTTTTGTATTATTTATTTTTGGTGGCAAGAAGATTAGGTCAGCATACCTTGATCTTAACACTGAGTCCAAGCTTAAAACCAATTATAAAGTTTATTACATAAGATTTTGTGTATCCATGTATTAAGTCACGTCACTTGAAACTATTGAATATTGATGCATTATTATTTTACAGTAGTGTTTTTAAAACACTCCAGAGCACACTAATTATACTGTATTCCATAATTATTGACACCTCTGTATTTAGTACTTTCCCTTTTCCAAGATAATGGCACGGAGTCTTTTCCTTTAATGTTTGATGAGGTGGGAGAACTATAGAGACTATTTCCCCATTCTGAATCTCTGAAGATATAGCATCAGAGTCCTTGGTCTAGATCCTCTTCAGCTCACCTCACAGATTTTCAGTAGGGTTTAAATCAGGGGACTGGGATGACCATTGTAAAATCCTATTCCTTGTGGATTTAGAGGAATGCTTTGGATGATAGTCCTGCTGAAAGATTCAACCATGACCAAGTTTTAACCTCCCAGAGACAGAGGCAGCCAGATTTTTGTCGAAAACAGATTCTATGATGCCAGGTATCTGAACAAGGTTCCTAGGTTCCCAGGGCCCCAAAGCACCGCCATACTTCACAGTGGGGATTATGTTCTTTTATGCATGACCATCCCTCTATTTAAGACCAAACCCACCTCTGGTATTTGTGGCCAAAAAGCTTTGTTTTCCCTAATCTGACCACAGATCATGGTTCCAATCAAAGTTCCAATGATGTTTAGTAAGCTGCAGGCACTTAATTAGTGGTTTGATGACAGTAGAGGCTTTCTTCTGGCAAGCCTTTCAAACAGCTTGTTGGAATCGAGGTGTCATCTAATTATAATTTTGGAGGCTTGGTGACTTTGTAAGAATTTCTAGGGGTGCCAAGAAAACATACTTTTAAGAGAAACATTTGTTTCATTAAGATTTCTTTTACTTGAACAATTTTACCTGAAAGATTAGCTCAGTGCAAGATCAAGCTGGTAAACAACAATGCATTTTTTTTCATACCCTTATTTGCTCATCTTCACCAAAAGTGCCAACTATTCTGGAGGGATGTGAGGACTATTCACATAGTATGCCAAAATGTTCATTGATGAAGATAGTGTACACTCCTAGCTCTTCAGCTAAAGAGAAACAGGGTCAAATTACACAGGTGTCAAGAGGAAAAGCACTGAAATCTACTAAAGTTCAAACTGAGTCATTTTATTTACTTTGCAGTCTCAAAATTTGTGCAGTTGTAAACTTTCTATAATATTCGACTGTGCATTGTTACTATTTAACCTGGTTTAGGGTGAGATTTCTCGGTTACAAAACCACCAACAAAACGATAAAGGAAATAAAATACAGTAATAATGAAGCTGCACACAACAGTTCCTAGTTAAATAATTCAGGACATAAAGAGGAATGAAATTACCGCTTCATGTGTAAAATGTCATTGCCCTTTCAGTCACACCATCAATCGCCGAACAACTTCCTAGCTTACAAACAGTAACATTACAATAGAAGAGGGAGTGATATATGCAGAGGTTTATGCTTTCTACCAGCAGCTAATTTCCACCATGGACACAAGGCATGTACACATCGTGACACGATGGACAATTAATGACTTAAAAATAAGCACTCAAACACAACAAAAAACCCCCAAAATACTACAGCAATCCAGGAACAGGGGAGTTTAAGATCCCCGTTTATTGCATTACATATTTAACCCTCATGAGACTTCTGCTCATCCTTATTTACATTAGTTAAAGAGGGGGCATAGATGGAAATGAGCAAAAGGTAAATTCCGCAGACACTAGGAAGTACTTCTTCACACAGTGTGGAATAGCTTGCCAGGTCATGTAGTGGAAGCAGAAACTCTGGGTGTTTTCCAGACCAGGCTTGATATGGTGCTGGATACTATCTAGATTGTAGGGGAGCACTAGGTACCCTTTAGTGGTAGGAAGATGGCGAACGTTGTTGGGTTGAATGGCCTGTTCTCATCAAGTTATAACCTTTGGCTCAATTTGAACCGATTCAGCATTTGACATCACAAAAGCCAGTTCATCTTGACACTACGTGACGTTTCCTAATTTGTGGGGATTAAATAGTAAGAATGCAATAAACATAATGCTATGTTATGCTATGCTAAGTCCTGTACCAACTCTGTATACAAAGGTGTTGTGTGGAGTCATTTGTGGGGTAGCTGTATAAAATGTAAGAAAATATACAACCTTTATTTTTAGCGATTCTGGTGGCACAAACTTTCACTCACCTCAGGCTTTAAAATGACACGTTTCATCACAGATTTTTAATATTTAGGGATAGAAGGCGAGTCAATTGGGAAACAAGTAAAAGGTGAAATGGAAAGAGTCAAGATTTTTCTATTACAATAGTTTTGTGTCAGTTTAAACTTTTGGGGTCAATTTGACCTCAAACATAAAAGACATCAGAAAATGTCAAGATATAATGAGGTCTAATAACAGCATTATTAACCAAGTCTGGCAAATTAAGTTCCTAACAACACAGGCACTGACACAAAATAAGTGTGAATTATAAATTGAGAACTTTATTTACAGCAATACAAATTATATGCATGATTTAAGAAACAGTCTGGTAGTAAAAAGAGAAAATAATGACAAAGGCAAATATTTCACACAAAAAAAAAGATTTTTTGTGAAAGTCCCCGTGAATTTACTGCAATGATTGCGCCTTCTTTGCGCCTTCTTTCGTATCTTTAATTCAATATACCTTTCAAAATGAAAAGAAGGTGCCGTACACCTAAGGTCCATTGTAACCGTGACAACACATAGTTTACATGGCTTATATACGGAAAAACAGAAAGCAGTGGACTGAGTAGCGCGTATTTATGTCCATTTCAGAAAACCAACAGGACACATTAGACCTTCTAATAGAGACATTTACAGGAGTACACACACACAAAAAAAAGATTAATTATTATGCCATTACAGGAGCCAGGGAGATACAGACATTGAGAAAAAATAATTTGGCCGAGGACTCATGGCATTAGTTCCCCTTAAAATCCTTCCGATCGCTACCTATATGTCAGAGACAAGGCCAGGATGGATGGTAGCGGTTAACGCTTTGCCACTTAAGTATAACTGCCAAACCCGCCATTAAATACACACACGTGGCCACTTCAGAAAACATCATATTCTCAAGTAGCAAACTCGCTGTGAAAGAGCAGTGCATCAATATTATACATACTATATACATAGTATACACATGTTGTCATGCACAGACTGGCACACAAAGTGCAATTTTCTAAAAAGTCAGGAATTTCCATCACTATACAATATTCAAAATATAACTGACAATCACAATCACCTGCAGCAGTATTACATTAAAATATTGTTAATTAAACCAAGAGATACAGTACAAAATGGGGTGATTGGACATCTGTAAGGACACATGGGTACAAAAATATGTTTTGGTTATGCAAATACAAAGGATACACCTTCTGTCCCCTGCAGTTCATATTCTCTTTCAGCCTATATACAGAACCAAGTTTAACTTATAAATACACAATAACATAATATTCTGATTCTTTAGATATTTGCGTTCGTAACCAATAATTTGACCCCGGCACATGCGCCAATGACGGTTGACAGATTTAAAAAAAGAAAGCGGTCAGTGAAGTACAAAGTTCAAACGAGCAATTAAAAGTGTAGTCACTGTCGAAATATCAATACATCGATAATCAATATCAATTTCACTTCAAACGTTTTTTTTCCCCCCCCGAAAAGACAAAAATATACTTCAACCTTGACTCTAGGAAAATAGTGCACAATGATCTATTATATAAACTATATATTCAACGTAATGTAAAGAATATCGCCTCACACATACTGCTTATTAGATTAAATATAGAAAACTCTACAAATCTCGTATGAACCATTTTTTTCCCTGCAGTCTCAGTGTTGGGTTTTGGCAGAAAAATGGTTCATGCTTTAGCACGTCTAAAAGCGCAAACACAGGCAGGATATTGCCCTTGAAATCAAAGAGACAAAGCCTCAGACCACGAGCTCATCTTCGCTAACTCAGCCATTTGTCTAGCACCAGCTGTTAAGGCAGGTGAAGAACGCGTACTGCGGTATAGGGCCATTTCCATGGAGACTAGCATGTTTGGTACACGTCTCATGGAGGTCTCCAGTCTTACCCCTTTCCGTGGCTACCAAATATTTGGAGATGATTGTTCACTCGCAAGAACAAATTAATGGAAGTCAACATGTTCCTTTAACAGTCCCTACTGCCGTCCAGACAGATGAATGCGTAGCTAGGATCGGCTAGTCCGTCAACCGAAGAACTATTCTAATGGCGTTTTCACGCATTGCAGAAGATGATCAATAGGATCATCACACTAAACCCAGACCGTTAAACCATTCCCTTTACTGTGTTTAGCACTGAGGCTCTGAGTTCACACCTTACACCTTAAATAGCTTAAAACTCTCATCTGAAGAGCGCAGAACTAGTGCAGTTATTAACGTCTGTCTGAATGCTTTGGGTCAGAAGTGAAGGAGTAGTTGCCCCTCAAACTCTTCCATCAACAAAGACCCCCCTCCCCCAGTAGCTTTTTACATGAAATGCTTCTTAAAAACCGGCATACAGGCCACAACATCGACTGGTTCACAACAACGAACAGTCACTCGAGTGGGAATGTGGAAAATACAGGAGTGGTACATTTTCCGGAGTTTTCCCACGCCGAGCGTTGTCCCAGCAGATGGAAGCAGGGCACAATTTACTGCAAGAAGCACGGAAACCCTTTTGATGTGTACACCCGGGCCCTGCGTCTGCGCGTTAGCGTGCGGGCACGTACGTGACACGCGTGTGCGCGTGTATGCGATTGAGTCGGCGAGCGAGCGGGGCGAGTGAGCGTGCGTGCTTACGCGTGCGTGTACGTGAGCCCCGACGCGGCGCTCGGGTTTGGAGTTTCGCGGCGTGCGGGCGCAGAGCAGGCCGCCTTGCTCCTCGGGTCACATGCAGTCCACCACGTTGCTGGAGCCCTGGCCCACGTCTCTGATCTGGCCGATGTGGGAAGCGCATACGGCCACCCCGGCACCTGCCCGGCAGTGTGACACGGACCCCACCAGCTCCCACCTGTAGAGAGGGCCACGGCCAACACAACAGCGCCGTCACGAACAGGCACACTGTAACGGCTGGAATAAACCTAGTCAATTCACAGCTGTGTTTAGGACAGAAGAAAACTGGACTGCAGTCTTAACACCTGTATACAGTAACAATAAATTTCTGGACAACATGATTTTTCTAAATCCAACATACTCAGTCTTAACAGGCTTTCCGAGTACTGACAATTAGTGCAGTGGCACATCAACATAAGAATTTTAAAGGGGTGACAATTTAGTAAATCTTTAACCTGGCCCCCCCACCCTACCTGTTCATGCGTGGGTCGAAGGCCTCCACCGTGTTTAGGTAGATGTTACCGTTGTGCCCACCCACGGCAAAGACGCGGCCCATGACAGAGGCCACGCCCACGCCCCCTCTGGGAGTGGTCAACTCCGACATGTACTCCCAGTGGTGTGAGCGGGGGTCGAAGCGTTCCACGGAGCTCAGGGGGGAGTTATCATCGAAGCCCCCTGGGGTAAGGGGACGGGACAGAGGAAACGGCACAGAGAAGATGTGAAACAGCGTCTTTAAATCTGTCTTATTTGGAGAATATGCCTGTAGTGAATTACTTCTTTACATTGCCTTTGTAATTAGGCCAACAATATCAAATGACATTAGGTTTAATAAAGTTCATCATATTCTTGCCTTGTGAGATTTGGCAAAATATGCCGAATCATTCAAACAAAAATTATGCTTTTAGACAGCCTGAAATGACACTTTAGATAAGTGCAATAAAACCCAACCTAGTTTATAGCTATAAATCACTAACTTGCGAAACGTAAGCTTTTTTTTTTTTTCCTGGTATCCATGACCCTTAGCATTGTATACAACTGTGTAAAAGAAAGCAATCATGTGATCCCGTTGTTATACTTCACAAAGAGCAGACTAGAGCAGCAGAGCTTGGTGAACATTGACCGAACACTGGCCCCTGAAGAACGCCTCTCACCCACGACGTAGAGGCAGCCGTTGAGCTCGCTGACGCCGTTCCCGGCACGCCTCTGCCCCATCTCCTTAACCTCCGTCCACTTATTCAGATGGGGGTCAAACCTCTCCACGCTGGAGAGGGAAGCAATGCCATCGTTGCCCCCCACAGCATACACATGGCTCTGATAGGGCACAGGATACAAACAACATCAGTCTCCATCTTTAACATGCAGTATCATGCATTTACATAAATATATATATATATATGTGCTACATATACACAAGTACTGTATGCACCGCTTACATTATACAACACATCGTTTTCAGGACCAATTCACAACAGGAAACAAGATCAGTTTAGATGGAAGCAAGAATACAGCCATGTGAATCCAGTTCCATTCCACAACCACAAATAAGAAATGAAGCGTCATAACTGGCAAGCTCAAAGCATTTGAGTTCAATGAATTATGCCACAGACATTAATTTTTCTTACTGTGATAGGTAAATAATTAATTCCTCAGCAATATGATACTTATAGTTCATCGCTACATACTTAATTTTCAAAAAACAAAAATGTGCCTGCAATTATATTTCATGTGTGTAACTGTATGCGTCTTAGCAATCCAAGCACATAACCCCACGATCCACGACACTGCACGTACCCCCAAGGCCACAGAGCCAACCCCTCCGCGAGGCGTGTTCATGGCGGCGACGGCGCTCCAGCGGTCTGCCTCGATGTCGTATCTCTCCACGTCATTGAAGCACGAGTTGTCGTCCAACCCCCCTATAGCGTATATAGGGCCTCCGAGCGCGGCAAGGGCAATCCCCCTCCTTCAGACATAGCGTACAGTATAACAGCGCTTACTGAGCCACAATGACAGGTGGATTTCAATCAACTCTTTGGAAAAGAAGTGCTGGTAACAGACGGTGCTGGTGATGTACCTAAAAAGTTAAACTGTATGCCATTTATCTTCTTTAGGCGTTGCCTCAATGAGCATTTTAACATCCTTTTTCTAAGTGTATTTCTTAAAACTACACTCAATATTAAACTACAAAACTACGCTCCTTAAAAATGCATCAAGTTAAGAGAGCCAAAGATGATTACTCTTCTTATTATGAGAAATACTTATGGCAAAAAGTCATTTTGCATTTAGCAGTATGATGACTTTACTGTTACAATCTCAGGGCAAAGGTTTCCATCTACACCATATTGGAACGTTTCTTTTTCTGGCTCACCTTTTTGTGTTCATTGATGCTTTCATCATCCATTTATTAGTTAGAGGGTCGAACATTTCCATGTTTCCCAAGTGTTCACTCCCGTCGTGTCCTCCGACTGCATAGACTTTACCTACGGAAAGAGCAATCCTGGTGAGGCTCCGGTAACCACATCTCATACATTCATTTACACGGCTGGTCGAATAAACCGGATGATAATATAACAATAATAATAATAATCTTTATTTATATAGCACCTTTCATACATGAAATGCAGCTCAACATGCTTCACGTTGTAACAGACCGAATAAAAAAAGCAAAGGTAGATTAAGATGGTAATAAATGCATGGAAAGAGGCATTTAAGGTACATAAAAAGAAAATACATTAAAATTACACAGAATTCATTGAAAAGTAATACTCTAGTCAGGGACTCTAGGTACATAGGGTGAGAAATTCTAGTGGGACACTCCAGGCAGCTCCCTCTGCAAGTTCCACAGACAAGTATTAATTAAAAACCTGCTCGAACAGGTAGGTTTAGAGCTACAATGCGTAACGAATATAAATCACTGCATCAGTTAACTTAAAAAAAAAATATATATATATATATATATATATATACACAAATTATAGCAACTGGGAAATAATACAATCCTACTAAAACTCCTTTGACTTCCTTATTCTAGTGCTGCGAGTGGCCGTACAGTTCAGCTAATTATGTATGAGGCTGTAATGGGAGTGGACATGAGGGTGACTTATGGATATACTCAAAGTTTCATGTTCTCAGACTTAAAACGGTAAAACAAAGCTCAGGTTCCTCCAGGAAGTCTGATGTACATTATTCTGGTGTTATACAACAATGAGATCTGAACGAGCAACATGATTGGCCAAGCCGCATTCCGCCAGTGCTGGCATATAGCATAGCCGCACTGCCAGTGCGTAGACGCGTTCTATAGAGCGTTGCTTAGGAAGCATAAACAACAACAATAGCAACAACAACAGGGAGCTAGCAATTTTTCAAATCTGAAAATAAAGAATGAGTTCATCATAAGCTATTGTTTCAATATTTTTACTTACTAAACGTTTATGATAACATTGTTGTATAAAAGCAACAGATCACTCGAGGTTCATGCCTTATTGGATATAAGCACTGCTCGACCTGCGGTTTCGTTGCTGCGACGCTTATATTTCCAATAACGCACTCCCTCTCCTGATCTATTGCTTAAAGCACAACTGAACTTTGGTAGAACTTTGGGTTGTGTAGTTACCAGGCCATGATATGAGTCCAAATGGTGGCGAAACATGTTCGTTAGTTGCTCTGTGCTCCCCTGGGGTGATAATCCAGAATAGGGTATTTGTCGCTCTCCATTCACTTCTATAGGGCAGCTAAAAGGGTCTCAAAATGACACTTCTAATTAAAATTATTTATAAAAGTACTATTTTCTTCAATGTTGTTAGCAAGCTACCAGAAAAATCTTGCAAAATGTCGGCAGGTCGATTTGTTTATTATAGATATATAGACTACTACCAGGAACGCTTGACACATCAGTGCATTAATGCCGTTTCTGGCGCAAGAATTACCTACTCGGATCTACGTTCCAAATAAAATACAAAAAAGCCAAGAAAGGGCCATTTAAATTATTATTTTTTTTATATATACATACAAGGACTGGTTATTGTTTGTATTGACAGAATCCACATTGTTCACGTTCGTATACATGCTAGAAGTGTCATTTTGAGACCGTTTTAACTGCCCTATAGAAGTGAATGGAGAGCAACAAATACTCTATTCAGGATTAACCCCCCAGGGGAGCACAGAGCAACTAACAAACATATTTCGCCACCATTTGGACTCATATCATGGCCAGGTAACGACACAACCCAAAGTTCTACCAAAGTTCAGTTGTGCTTTAAATATCCTCATGCATTATGAAATGCATCCTAACCAAATGCCACAGAAATAACACTTCTGAGTGTAGCTTTTCTAACATCGTGTCAGCTCCTACATCTGCAACATTTTACACTTATTCTAGGTATTCCTGTATTATTCACTCCTAGTGACGGTCTATAGCTCTAGCTATTTAAGGGTAAGTTTAGCAGCATTGCAATTAAATATAATTGGCTTTCAAGAGCAACTGCATAACACATTTGCTTGAAGTGACTGTCGTCAAAGTCTGCTCGTTTAAGAAAAGGGTTTGGTAACGAGCCACATCACTGATCCTTGCAGTAATGTGATAAAACAGAAGGAAATCATCTTTCTTTGCTGTGCCGTTATTTCCAGAAGGCCAGCACTAGCTTGTGCAGATATACTGTAATTATTCTGATTTCAGCTTCCTCATTACCAACACCCCAGATACCACAAAAACGGCCATGTCGAGCATCATATCGGAATGTAGGCTGAAAAAATAAGTTCTAACCATGTCTAAGTTATACTTCATGGTAATTGAATCATGCCAAAATCCACATAATAAAGAGTTAACAAATATGCCATCTTCAATAGGAAAGTAAACATCAGTAATGAGTGTATACTTGAGCCACAGTGAACTCAACCTCAATATGACCAAATGGTCGGTGCATAAATGAAAGCTCAGATAAACCGGTAATAACCGGAATAAGCATGGCAGCTGATGGAATTACAAATGTGAATATGCAAAAATGAATTCATTGTACAATACAATTTTTGTTCCCAGTTTTTTTCTTGCGTTCAGCGTGGTGAGCATACAATCAATCACATACAGGAGGGGAGGACCTAGCTTGTACAAGTAGAGGTGCGTCATTTAGGCACTGTACTCGTGCAAAAGTTGTCAGGTTGTGAGGCAGTCAGTCTCAAGTAGAATTTTACGTTAATATTTAAATGGGCGGCAGTGTAGTATAATGGTTAAGGAACTGGCCTTGTAACTGAAAGGTTGCAGGTTCGATTCCCAGGTAGGACACTGCCGTTGTACCCCTGAGCAAGGTACTTAACCTGAATTGCTTCAGTATATATCCAGCTGTATGAATTGATAAATGTAATAAGAAGTTATGTAAGTCGCTCTGGATAAGAGCGTCTGCTAAATGCCTGTAATGTTATGTTAAAAATGAGGGTGTCGGATAATCCGGTAGGTCACTTATGGGGGAGGTGGTTATGCAGGAGTTTACTGTATTCAATTCATGCGTACATTTATTTAAAACTTGTGGGCGCTATTTTTTGCGCTCCCATTACGAGCTTTTAATTTTGCAGGTTTTAAAACGTTACGTCCGTGAGCAGAGGTGTATAATCCAGGTTCAGAAAGTAAAAGTCCTCCCCAGTATTTTGTTCAAATCACCTAGATTTGCTAATTAGCAAATTAATTCTTCAGCCAGGAGGAGGAACTAATTAGTGAAATCAGCTGGCTGAGTCAATGGGTGGAAGAAACACATGGCAGGACTTTTACTTTCTGACCCCTGGATTATACACCTCTGTCCGTGAGTGCGATTTTCAGAACTGTAAGTGGAATCTCCTCATGTTCACTGCAAGCCTGCAAGTCTGATAAGCCACAAGAGTCCTATGTGGCTAATAAAAGATATTAATGAGAACTAATTTTGAGGGAAACACACCAATAACACCACATCTAGCATGGAATGGCTCCTCCTGCTCCATGTTTCCTTGCAATAAGAACAGAAAAGACGAGGTATAAATAATGTAGTTCAGTGAATTTTGAGGGCTGCGCTAAATGTGAATATTTATGGAAGGAAGGAATGGATCTTTTTCATTACAGAGGAAAGAGCACATTTAATCAAATTCCCGGAGAAAGCATTCTGCCCAGTTCTTTAGCAGTCGACAGCATGACCACAGAGACACTTGGTGAACTGTTATTACACTGGAATCTTTTTACAGCAGTGTTTGTGTGGTGGCAAAGGTAATTTCTCCGCTCCCGCAAACAACACCTACAACTAAAACAGAAGCAGCAATAAACCCAAGTCAGCTGTATCTCTTATCTAGCAGGACACATACAAAACACGGTTATTCTAAAATCAAAGCACGTTGCTAAATCAAATGTCAGGAAACAGAAACCAATTTCGAAAACGCCTCGAATGCGGAATGCTGCCTAGCGGCTACCGTTTGGCCACGGAGATCCACCTCTCCCTCTCCCTCCTTCCCTCGCCCTCTCCCTCGCCCTCGCCTCACCTCCCACAGAGATGACTCCCACGTGCCGCCGCCGGCTGTTCATCTCGGGCCCGAAGAACCAGCTGTTCTTGTTGATGGAGTAGCACTCGATGCTGCGGAAGGGGGTCCCCGGACCCGCCGCGCCCCGCCCACGCAGAACAGCACGCCTGGGGAATGGCCGGGCAGGTGTGTCAATCACTCAAAAGAGCCATGGGGGGGGGGGGGGAAACCCACTCGGCAGTGCTGCCCACACCCACTGAGACTGTTAGATTACTTTTAAATCAGTCATAGGGTAAAAATAAAATGTATGCTCATGTCAGACATACCCCATTGTCCACATAATTACACTGGTATACTTAACTTACAGCACTAAAGATAATATTATACAAACAAACTTTGTACATGGAGCAAACTAACTCATTACATTGAAGAATACCTATTTGCTTAACGCCATGAAGTGAGGAAGATTTGTTGGCATTCTTAACACTTAAGATAATTTGGACGGTAAATAATTCAATACCCACACACACAGATTCAGGCTCTTTGTGCGTTACAGGAGTTTATACAGTGAACTGCTAATAGCTACAAACCCTTGAGCCCGTCCTGCACTCTGTATACAGATGCATATCGATCGTCCCTCATCCGTGACCTCTCACCTGCGGTGTACTTCCTGGGCGTGGTGCGGATGGAGTACTCAAAGTCTGGGACCACCTTGTTGCTCAGGTGCAGGTGGTAGTTCCTGGCCTCGTCCAGCAGGTCACGGCAGCTCAGGTTGCTCCTGATCATCTCTTCTTGGGCCACTGTCCCCGTGAGGAAGTCCACAGGTAGCAGGGGAAGGCGCACCTGAGAGTAGTACAGGAACACGCACGGACACACACACATATGCACAAACACAGAGGCAGCTGTTGAGAAAGCATAACTCGGCAGGCATGTGCATTTTTAATTTTGAAAGCAACGAAAGGTCTTAAAATTCGTTTTCGCTCTTCACATAATCCTGAGGCATAATACAGGTGCGTAGGGTGCAAAAATAAATTGGGAAAAATGAATGACAAAAAACCCCGCACGCAGACGTAAAATAAGGAGAAAATCCAAATGAAGTTATAACGATGCAAAATGTATTTATTCACAACATGTGCACTTTTTACTTTTTCATGAGAAAATGTTAAAAATGTTATGAATTAATATTTTTTTTGCATCAGTGTACCTTCTCCTTACTTTACGTCAGTGTGCAGGTTTCTTTCATCCAAAGACAGCAGACATCCAGGAAGCACCCTATGTCCATGAAGAAATCCCTCACTTAATAAGAAAGTTCTTAAAAGCTTCTCTTTTTTTTTTTGGTGTGTGTACAATTTTTCAATTCAAATTACAAGCATCAATACATGCAAGCAACCTAATTAAAGCTAATCAGGCGGATCACAGGAAACGGATATCTTGCTGGAAGTTTAGAAGCTCGCCTCCAGAAAGCGTAGCACGCGGGGCCACGTTTGCCGCTACGCGCCCTATGCAAGACAGGCCCGTTCACCTGGGACATGATCCGGTCCAGCCAGGCCACGTGGTGCTGCGGGTTGGCCTTGAGCCATTTGACGGCGGCGCTGTAGACCTGCGTCTCGGACAGGATGTTGAGCTCGCTGGAGGACAGCAGGGTGCACAGGTGCTGCGGCGAGACGCACGGGAAGTCCTCGCACTCCACCACCTCGCGGAAGTGCTCGCAGGCGTAGCGGTCGGCCATTGTCCATCAGGTCCACGCGGTTGTGGCTCTCGGCGAAGGTGCGCACCGCCAGGCAGTTGGAGGGGTGGAAGTGGGCCTTCATGTACTCGCAGCAGGCCCGGGCCACCAGCTCCACCTGCAGGATGCACGCCGCGTACAGCAGGGGCTGAACGTTGTCCACGGTCAGCGTCAGGCGCGACGAGTAGGCGAAGCTCACCAGGTCCTGGATGGCGTCTCCGTCGAAGTCCCGGATTTCGATCAGCTCCTGCTTGGCCTCAGACATCTCCGATAAGAACATAGCCCGGAAATAGGGAATAACGCATGCCAGCACAAGCTTGTGGCACGGTATCAGCCTACTGCCCACCTGGTAAGGGCAAAGAGAAGAAAACTCAAGTAAATTTACAAGCTTGGCTAGCTTGATGAGACGCGCTGGCTGTGTTACGCCCGTCCCCATGCCCACCTTGAGCGTGACGTCGCAGAGCTCGCCCGCCTCGTAGAATTGCCGCAGGGAATTATGGAACTCCTTCCAAGCCTCGTGGGCCTCGAAGATGAAGGAGCCGTCGGCCTCGCCGTCGCACTCCGAAGGCCTGGGCTGCCGCTTCTCCCTGGGTTTGTGCTGCCTGGCGTGCTCTGGCACCATGTCTCCCGGGGCCATTCCGGCTCAAAGAGACTGGAACCTGCACGCCAGAGGGGGGGGGGGGGGGTTACGAGAACCCGTCCACTGCAGCAGTGCTCCGGCGCGCGAAGCCGCGAGACGCCAGAACACCAGCCGCCAACCGTCAACAAACGTCCCCGTAACTCGGCTGGGGTCCGCCCCGCCGTCATGCTTACAGTCAGTCAGTCGTTGGGAGGAAGTGGTGGGGTGGGACTGCGCGTGCATGATGTCATTACTCAGGGCTGACAACAGCAAGAGACCCAATCGACGTTTGCCAACACGATATGGCACAGCTTGAAAACAAGTCCCATACAATGGAAACCAAGCACACAGCTCATGCATTATTGTCTCATTTCTTGGTGTGGTCTCTACTGAATGGGCTCAATGTGATCTGGCACGTCCATTAGCATTCTCCTCAGCCATGTAGGCAGGACCCATACATTTCATATTCAACATTGTGAAAGACCCCTTATTTTCATGCCAAGTTTTTGAAACTTGTTACAGTGCTTTAACTGTTTTCTTTTCCCCCTTTATGCAGAAAATTACACAACATAAAAACGCCGCTGTACTTGTTTTCCAAACGAGCAGTGAGCAGACAAAACTATTCATCGTAATAAGTGAATGACAGCCAAACGACAAATCCACAACTTAATTTAGGCTTACTGTCATATAAACGAACATTAAAGGCGACTCTTCTGCCTGGTCATGTGATTGTTACAGTTCTGGTTAAATAAAGGATCTTTTTTCTTTTCTTTTTTTTTTGTTAATGTGAATACTAATTTTATGATACATTTCATTTCCAGCCAGGTATGTACAGCCAATGGAGCAAAGTTCAAAACAACACCATGCAGAGAGTAATTGAAATTCCAACTGTGTTTAACTGCCTTTTGAGGTTGCGCAACAAAGGACAAGTGGCAAGCCTTCCCAACACTGCCAGCAGAGCACCAGGGACTTCCGTAGCATGAATATCATTGTGCATTAGCAATCAAGAGATGTACCACTGACTGGTATGTGGCCATGGCAACCTATTTTGTCATGTCTAATTGCTTTATCCAGTTCCCTAAGGGCAGAACAATCATCTCATCAGCTTTAAGTGGCATGTCACTCTTGTAAACATCAAGGCACTGGATTAATTCGCTTTTGCAACACAAACGTGCTGAGACAGGAATGCCACTGTTCTTTTAGTACGTTACAACATTTCCATTTATTCATTTAAATAAGCTTGTCTTTTTAACGGTTGCACATACATGTTTATAATACCATAATTCTGCACCTCATTTAGCTTGATATTATTAGGCTACTCGATATAGGAAAACAATATACAGTACTGTGCAAAAGTCTTAGGCACCCTAGAATTATTATTTTTATTTTTCTTAGATGTTTATTTTTTGTCTTCTGCATTAGTATCTCAGTAGAAAAACACACACAAAGATTTCAAAACATTCATTTTCCAAAAATTTAATTGAACTATCTTCAGCGAAAAGATAAACAAGGAGTTCTGTAACAGATGGTATGGCCTCCACAGAGCCCCGATCTCAACACCATCGAGGCTGTCTGGGGCCGTGTCCGAATCAGCACTCTTCCACACTGTTGAGTAGCCTTGGTGAATAGATAGGGCGAGAAAGTTGTACAGTACGCAATTTTTTTTTAAATTGCAGTATACTTCAAACACCAGGATGACACACTTACTTCCGGGGTTTCGCTGAGTACATTCGGGAGCACACTTTTCAAGAAGTACACAAACATTTTGGTCACATGAATATGACGTGAAGTTTCGTTTTTGAAAAATGAGGCGCAGCTTCGCTGACGTTATCCATCAAATACAACAAAAACAACACGTGACATGGCAGCGCGAGTGGGGCGCTGGGTTGCCAGATCTTGTAAGACTTTCCAGCCAAATGGCGACTCAAAACTAGCCAATTTATAGGCTATTTTTAACCGAAACAGTATTTTAAATCGAAATCATCATGTTTTTACTTTTTAAAATAAGTGCGTGCTTTGCGACTTTTCATTTTTACCCGTGACTGCACTTTGAAAGTATCCCAATTTAGCTGTAAAACCGCGGACATGGCAACACTGGTGGGACGTCTTATGACCTGCTTACGACACTTCCGCAGTATGGTTTGGAAATAGTATAGCGGATATTTTTCGCGTCCTGCTAAACAGTGCACATTAAACAGCACACTTCTGCCAGTGCACTCTTTGCAGGAGACAGGGCGCAGTAGATAGGGTTCTGATTCGGACACAGCCTGGGATTACCTGGACAGACAGAAGCAAGCGAGACAGCCAAAGTCTGCAGAAGAACTGTGGCAAGTTCTCCAAGATGCTTGGAACAACCTACCAGCTGATTTTCTTATAAAACTGCACGTCAGTGTACCTAAGAGAACTGATGCAGTTTTAAAGGCAAAGGGTGGTCACACCAAATATTGATTTGATTTAGTTTTTTACTGTTTACTGCTTTTTATAGTCAATTGTTTGATATTTAGAAACTTTTCATTTCATTATTCTTGAAAGCGTCTTTGCTTTACAGAATATTTTCACATGTGCCTAAGACTTTTGCACAGTAGTGTAGGTCATCGCATTATCATTATATTATATTAAATATTATATCGAAGGGACTGTAATGCTAGTCTAACTACCGTTACCTAATTTTGCCACTGAAACCACTTCCACGACAGATAGAAAGTAAATTGAATTAATGTTTTCTTTCATCTGTAGCTCATGGAAACATCCTACTTTTCAGAAGAGCTCCAGTTTATTAATAATAAGCTATTTCAACTATTTTACTATCCAGTGAAAAACGCGCCCATATATGATCTCAATGGTAACTAACAACTTAAACAGTTTGCTAACGTTACTATTAGAGAAACATGAGTGTGTTCAATGAAAATGCAATGTCTAGCTAACGTTACACGGATAGATCTTTCCTTCATGAAATTATGAAATGCATCTAGCTTAGTAACTTACTAGCTAAAAAAATATATAATGTTAACCCTATAGCTTAAATTAACAACTATATATGGCTAAAGATGTTGCAAACTCGCTAAGTACCCACCAACCCCTTTTTTCCCCAAAGTTAAGCAATATATGAACAATATTTGATACGATAGCTGACGTTAGCATGCAATGCTTAGCCTTAGGTCAACGTCAATCAACCCAACTGCCCAGTTATGATTGGATAACATAGTGCGCCTGCGCCGCAGCTGCAGACCTTCCATTCTACCAAAGTTACTTTGCAATGTATCTCTATTGCTTAGCCCAGTTAGCATTAGCTAACCTAATAAAAGTAACCTCCGAATTAGCTCCAGCCAGAGGACATAACGGTAATGAACTTGTCGGCGAACAATCTTACTCAAAATTTGTGCCACGATAGTTCGGCACGCAAGTTGAGCCCATTTTCACTTTAGTTTTCCTTTTTTTTTTTCTTTTCTCAACTCTAGCTAGATAGTGCATAATTAGCTAGCGCTAACGTTAGCTAGTCTAGTTGATTTACAAAGGAAACGTTAGCATAGCTTGCAACATCTAGCTCGCTAATGTTAGCTACAAAAAGCCTTTCGGATCAGATATTGTGGTGTCGCCATATGGCAATGTGAAACATTTCTTTCTTGCCATCTGAATAGTTGCTGCGAAATGACCCAGTCTCGTTAGTACAAAAGTTGTATTGCATGTAACGTTATGTGAACGATGGTTGTCTCCCTCCAAACTTCATTCAGTAAAATAGTATCGCTACCTAGATAGCAACTCAGCAGTGCTAACGTTAAAGGAAGTGGATTCATAACAACGGTCCTATTTAGCTCAAAGATTAAAGCGTGTTTCAGACAATCTTATTTAATTTCAAGTCAGCTGGATGAGTAACGTTACATTACCATAAAATAAATCAATTTACTGAGTTACCTCATCGTTTTAAAGGTTCCAATCTCGCTGCTCCTTCCATCCCACTTGTGCCTGCACAAAAATAACTAAATGCGTCACCACGCTTACGACGTACTTTGCAAACTGCACGGGCTTATGGGAAACGAAGTTGTTAAGCCAAGCCAAGCCATTATTTCTTCCAAGGCTGATTTCAAGTGTGGTTCCAGTCAGGGCCGTCTCACCAGTGAAAATAGCAGAGCTGCTACCGTGTAAAATTATCGCTCGTTTGTTTTGACTAAACTAACTGAATCAAGCAAAAATAGCATTGAGACTAGAGATATATATTATTATTAATATTTATTTTAAAAATGTGCAACGTTGAATTTACTATGTATGAGGTGAAACACACATGTTTGAAATGTAGAGAATATGCCTACTAATAAAACGAGTGATAATAACGTGAAATAGAGATAACCATTTAAATGTCAATTAATACACATGAGCAGGAAATCGAATAAATGAATCACAAAAAAACAATTTATTGTTCATTATTTAAGTAATAATACTTAATTTTTATTCAATAGTATCATTCAATGTAAAGGGTGAATATTTGCAATGAAATATTTAAAGCAATTCAAATTACAATGTAGTTGAAAAAAGGTGTTTAATATTCTACTTACAAAACTTCAAATGCACAAAAACATCACATTTGTCATATCAAATAAAGTTCACATGAAAAAGTCTACAAGCATATATATATGTGTGTATATATATAAAATTTCCAGTGACTTAGAAGTCATAGTATCTTTGAAATTGTAATAAGTGTCATGCCACTTAGAATAGTAACCAACACGCCAGCAAGGATGAGGAAGTTTTTAGTCCCCTGTACAAGAAAAAAATTTTTTTTTAGTTTCAACATGTTTAATGTATGCATTTTCACACTCATGTCATAAACTATTCTATCATATAAGAAACAAATGTCTATAAAACATGTGAAAGTGAAATTTGTACAATAGAAGAAATTGTAGCCTACAATATACTATATATAATATACTATATAATATACTAGCCTATACTTTTAAGGTCACTACCTTTATTTCTCTGAAATAGAATACACTCCACATCAAAGACACAAAGGAAGGCCCCTGTGAAAACAATGGTAATTTTATTATTGATTACATTATCGTCACTTACAGTACATGTTACCGTACCACACAGATAATCACAACATATAGGGCCTTGATTTACTAAGACCTTTAGCATGTGCAAAACTAATAACACAACCAATAATTGGTGCAAAACGAATACCATGACCAATCATTGGTCATGTTATTCATTTTGTGTGTACTATAAGGGTTTGCACATGCTAAAGGTCTTAGTAAATCAAGCCCATAGTGTACATTCAACTGCAGATTACTTGTCATCTCCATCTGACATTTCAATAAGATAATGTTGTTGGTGAAAAGTGATACTCACAGCTGTCCCAATGGGAAAGGTTATTATCGTTCCAAGGTGAGAACAGGCAACAAGCCAGAAACAGTTACTGGCAGCCATCATGGATCCTGAAAAAAAAGCTTTGTGCATGGAATAGACAGAATTATTCAATTTGCCCGTGTTATCCATTAGTATTGCACATGAGACAAACAGGACGATTTGTGTGTATATATCTGCTAACTATATACATATCTTCTGAAGTAATTCCTTGCCCAAGAGCACATATCACATTCATGACATGAACTTCCCAGCTGCAAGTCCGGTTCCTCAGTTCAGAACAATTTCACGGTCGTGAAATTAGAAATTACTGGAAAAGGCGCAACAGTCGCTCGTAGCAAAAATAGAAAAATGGTTTATTGGTTAAAACATGACGTTTCGCCCACCATGGCCTTCATCAGATTAAAAATAGTAACACAGCACAAGCAAAATATAGACTTAATTACATACAGGTGAACATCATGCAGTCAAGAATAATTTAATTCAGGTGACGGCCGATTTCCACAAAATATGAGACGTGAGCGTAAGGGGGGGCGGGGGGGGGGGGGTAAATTAGACCATCATAAGTGCAGACATGATACATGTTCACGGTAGGCTTTTATCCGGACTTACCAGGTAAAACACATTGAGTGGGAAGATTTGGTCTGTTTTTCATTGCCATGCAATAACCAAAAAATGCTATACTGCTCATGATGTATACCCCGGTGCAGAAGGAAAAAATATAATCCAAATCTGAAAGTTAAACCAAAATTTTAAGGGGAGCAAGATTAAACCAAAAATAAATATATACCCTGAATCTTACTGTAGAGTATTCTGGGGGCAATTGTAACAGGGGTCAATTGTAACACAACAAACTAGCTAGCTTGCTGGATAGAATCTCAGCTCTAGCTTGTTACAGATTGGTGCAATTTTATGGTGTTGCAATTGCCCCCCGTTACAATTGCCCCCAGAATACTCTATGCATTACAAGCTTATTTTGCTGCAAAAAATGTGCTTATGACAACACAGTGAAACTCTATAAGGTCTGCAATTTTTCAAAATAGGTAGGAATACGTTTTCCGTCTTACCATATTGACTTGCTCCACTAAAGTGCGTGTCATTCCTCAAAGCCTTGTTTTTAATGTAGGTTATAGGGGTATAGGAACATCCGTACATCACACCTGCACACGCTGCAAGCAGGAAGCCACTAGGACAAGAGAAGGAAGCCATCACATGCTATAATATACATCTAAAAGTAAAATGTGTGGTGTTCTCTGAATAAATATTTAATGTACAGTATGGCATTGAATATTTAATGCCTGATGCTGGTGCAAATGGCAGTGCTGAAACTCAAATCAGGGTGAGTGTTATGTAGAACATAACATGACCTTATTGTTAATGTTCCACAGCGTCTATAGCTAGTGGTAAAGAACTCCTAACCTTCTGACTATGTATTTCTCCCTGGCCTTGTTTGCTCAGTGGTTCCTGAGTGAATTGCAATCCAATCCTCTTACAGTGAAAACATGGGATGTCAAGGAGATCCAGAATGTTTGTGATGTGGAATGACCAAGCAAAAAAAGAAGATAAGAACAACTGCACCTGATGACTAGTCAAGAAAGTCAAAGTCCAGACGCATGACCTCCGAGCATCACACTAACACAAGCCTTGTACTAACCATTGATAAAATTTCATACTGACTATAAGAAGGAGACTCGCAGTCTATCAGGGCATCATATTCCGACAGGCAGGGCCTTCAAGGCCTTGCAACCCTGGTACAGTTGTACTAATAAACTATTCTGGACTGGACATGTACTGGCCTAGAGTTTTCTGCCCCTCTCTTCCTTCAGATTAGACTCGTAATCCAGTAAAAGTAAAGGTCCTGCCATTGTTTCTTCCACCCATTGACTCAGCCAGCTGATTTCACTAATTAGTTCCACCTCCTGGCTGAAGAATTAATTTGCTAATTAGCAAATCTAGGTGACTGGAACAAAATACTGGGGAGGACATTTACTTTCTGAACCCGGATTATACACCTCTGCTCGTGGGCTATTTCAACTACAAAATGCTGAAATTGAGCAAATTGATTCACTCTATAGAATGTCATTGCTTAGCTCATTAATGGTTATCATAATAGTACTGAAGCCATACTACACTTTTCTTTTCCTACCATTTATCACTCTCTGCCTGTAGGGTTTTAAAGATGAGGATCTCTTAAGCCTTAAAGAGAAGGTTTTTCATGAGACTCACAAAATCTTTCTTTGGTTTGAACTGAGTCTGTTCGCCCAGCTCCCATTTGAAGACTCTGCCGAGACGCGCTCATTCACTGCAGAGTCCAACTGAAAAGAAACAGGGGAATTCAGTAACAGCTTGGATATTTACATTGCAAATAACTAAATTGTATTACACATCATCGCAGCCTGAAGAAGACCAACATGGTCTAAATGTTATGTACTACACTGAGTGAAAGAACACAGCCATGATTTGTTTATTTGTTTGTCCATCTATTTTTGAGTCTTAGTGCTGAATTCTGCGCTAAGCCTGGCGAAAATCAATAATAAACAATAATATGCCTGTTTTGTCACTTTTTGAGCAGCCCACGCCATTCCATTCTCCATAATTTTGACTGGATTTAATACAAATTCAGCACAACACTCATGCCACGGTTTCACAGATAAAGACCCTGAAGCTGAATTGTCGTGTGCGTGCTTATCCGCAGATGTCTGACCTCAGAGCGTAGGCCAGCGATGACTGGGCTTTTCGTGCATTATGCGTGGTAATGCTACCTGATTAGGTGTGCCACTCCGCTGCTTACTCTGCAATAGGGGCTCCGTCTCGTCCAACTCACCCCCCTTCTCTGTCTCTGTCCTCACAAGGAACAGAATCAGAGCACTGGGACAGAAATGCGACCCATAAAACATTAATGTAGAACACAAAACCTCCGTCATACTTACATCCCTCCATCCATCCATTATCTAATTTGTTTATTCCTGCTGGAGCCTATCCCAGCATGCATTGGGCAAGAGGCGGGAATACCCCCTAGACAGGTCGCCGATCCATCGACAAAGCACACACACACACACACCATACACTCACACGCCCATGCCTATGGGCAATTTAGAGTCTCCAATTAGCCTAACCTGCATGTATTTGGACTGTGGGAGGAAGTGCAAGCTCCACACAGAAAGGCCCCTGGCCGGGATTCGCACTTTCTTGCTGTGAGGCGACAGTGCTATCCACTGCACCACCGTGGCGCCCCAACACACAAAACCTACGCATTACAATTAAACCAGATCAGAAAGATCTGCTTGGGACACGGCGCATAACAGCACAGTTTAAAGCATCTTTATATTTATTTTATAATGTCACGAGCCTCAAGCTTGTACGCATCAGTGTAACTCCAAAGCAGGTTTAGTCAGATCAATCATCAAAATGTACAGCATGTTAAAATTGACACATTTTCAAGTTAAACCAAGAATCACCATCTCCAAAATTACTCTAGATCTACTACTTCTACACTCACCTTATAGTTGCCAAAGCAGTTCCAATGTAATTTAATGTTGGACTTGGAACATCTTGCTGATCCAGTCCAAACCATCCAAATCTAATAAAGTAAAAGAAGCATTATACATCACAGTGACTTGAGTCAACATTTGTGACACAATTATTCACTGCATTTGTCTTGGCACTTACAGTATTTGCACTTTATTACAAGCAGGACATGACAGTGTCATAGTATTTGTGATTGTTTCATAAAATACTTGATCCAGATTACCTGCACACTAAACCTTTGTCTCCAACATACCTTGCACTTGCCCATCCCATCAGAAGGCAGGTTGTTGACCAAATCAAGATTCCCAACCCAAGACCCACAGTTTGTAGGATGGGGATAGTGGTGAGGTTTCCTACATAACGCATTATCACAGAGTCAGAGGGGTGGCTTATGACAGAATGGCGGACATTTTAGATTCATAATGGAATCGCAACTAACAGCAGTACAACTCATGTATCCCATTTAAGGAACCTATCCCTAGATCTCAGGGTGTCCCCAAACTCTGACCCCGTTCCCTCACCCATGCTCCACAAGGCACCCCCGAGTGCACCGAGGAGCCAGAAACGTGGGCAGCCTAGGATGACGTGAGCCAGGGAGGAGGTCAGCCACATGGAACTACAGAAAACCCACTGGAAGAACAGGCCTGGAGACACAACGATTTCAGGTTTGAACAGGTATGGAGAAATGGCCCGAATTTAATCTGACAGCAATGCACTTTAACCTTCATGTTTTTGGTTTCTTATCCAGCACCATTAAAAAAAGAATTATTATTCAGATTATAAATTTTTTTTAACCAAGTAATAAATAAATAAATAATAAATAGTTAGGATTGATCTTTGAAAGTGATTTTTAAATTCTGATTATAACATCATGTTGTGACAATAATAAAATAAATGTTTTGAGATAATAAATGAAATGTATAATTATTATTATTATTATTATTATTATTATATTTTGTAAAAAGTAAAACCTGTTTAATGATGCAATTCACAGCCAGGGTAATTGTTTTATTTTGTCATGGAAAGTGAAGGATAAAGCAGTGCGATCAGAATAAACTTGAACCAATGGTCGTTAAAATTTCAACTCTTACACATACATCATATGAGCTATGAGTGAGAAGACTGAAACATGATTTGGTGGTGGACCTCTGGAATTAAACAGAAATGTCAAATAATTTTTAACACAATAGAATGCTGACATAGCACATGGCCTTTCCAAAGACGTGAAGATATTTCATATATAACTCATTCTCATAGGAAAACAAAATGGGGCATTCAAGCTGTTGACAATGTTACTGCATGTGTTCTTTATCATGTAAAATTAAATACAGATATATATATATTTATATATTTCTTTTACCTTTTATCTACTACATAAGTTATATAAGAACATTTAAAGTGCATAAAAGATTTACCGTCTCCTGTGTCTGTTTTCTTGACAGGAACGAGGGAGCTGCCAAAGCCGATGACGCACAGCCCCAGGGAGGCGAAGCCCTTGATGAGCGGCCAGTTATAGGCGCCCCCGGGGTGTGTGACATTATATTCTCTCCCCCAGACTGGAAAAACAGCATCACAACTTTTCACATGCATGTCATACATACGTATGACAACCCAAACAGGCTCAAATGAATAGATTGTGCACTGTCGCTTGTGAACTTGTGTGCAATTTTTTCATTCTAGTTTCCAGATAATGTTGTATCATCAAATTTATTTTAAGTTACTCTTATGGTAAGAGTGGTAAGCATGATGGTAAGTCTTTTAATAAATTTAAATTATTGTTATAAACATGAATGTTTACAGTCTATAAGCCCATATGTACCAAGCTTCCATTGTATCAGTAACACACATTATTTATTAATATACAATTTTGGACCAACCAAGCAATTTTCCAAAAAACATATTGGTAACGTGATGATAGATGCTATGAATGCACAAAGATATTGAGTGTTAAAAAGGCAGGGATAACGAACACCGAGTTCAAAAAACATTATCGGGCTTTTCAAACTTGCAGTCTCCAACTGCTTTATGTCAGTTGCAAATATGAGGCATTTTGATTTGTCAATATTTTACCACTAATGAGGACCGTAAAGTGGCAATATGCAGAGCTGTGCACTTAAACCCTTTAGTCTCACATGATGAAAGGCACTTGGGTTAACTGCATCAACCATTAAAGACGCAAAACATATTACACATTAACTAGATTGGTCCACTCTGCACACACTTTTTGTAAATTTAAAGAACTCTTCGAACTCCTTCGCCAGACCTGGGTTGTTACACAGTTACACTAGCAAAGCTCTTTCCTCCTTCTTCCATTCAATTTAATATCAAATTCTGCTGTGTGTCTGGTTCTCTTCTTCTGTACCGACAGTTTTTGTACTGACTTGCATCCAATATTGTTTGTTTGCATCCAATACTGCAACATCCCTTATGGAAATGTAATATACTGCAGTATATTTTAAATATATTGTGAAGATAATTTTGATATATATTTACAATATACTGCAGCATATTCTTTTTTCATAGGGGATGTCCGTCTTAACAAGTGTTTTAGCCTTGTAATGAGGTATTTTTCTCTCAAATAGAAATTAGCAGCTTGTTTTAAGTTACTTTTCGCTTGACAAGTGAAATTATCTAACCCCACTGGCAAATCTTGAAATTAGTCAAACTCTCACTCCATTGGCAATCTTTTTGCCTTATTTAGCAAAAAAGGAATAGAAATAAGATTTTGAAGTTGGAGTCTGTATATAAGACTAAAATGCTTGTTAATTGTTATGTTCTTGTTTTTGCAGTGTGTAATTACCTTGTTTTTTTTATTTTTATTGTCTTGTTGATGCAGTCATCTACAACATGACATGATATTAAAGCTGTATCCCAGCTGCTGTTCACTACAAAACTATTTACTTTCTTTACGGTGGTAAAGAACCTCAGTATCAAAATGTGTCTTTTAATCATTTTGAATGAAGCATTGACATTTCACCTCCCAGGGAGAAAGGCCAAGTAGTATGTCAAAAAGAGTTTAAAGGAATGTGAAATACTTAAAAATTTCATTAAAATTAAAATTTTTTTTTTTTTAGAAAACGTACATACATGGTCTCAAATATGATAAATCAGAAACATCAGTAGAATCCTACATTTGGAATCTGACATTCAAGAAAGGTTTGAAAACATTTTTTGATCAGAAAAAGAAAGGCTGTCCACAAGACGTTTTTCCCAATAATGTTGAATGTTAGCAACAACAACAATATATTATAATATCTAAATGAAGAATGAGTAAACAGTGCATTTCTCAATCTCAACATGCGAGAAATCATTTCCAATGATAGTTGCCTTAGTGTTTCTCAGAGTATTTTCAGAGTATATCACAGTGCTTGGAAGTATAACACTATACATGCATCTCAGCTTCTCTCCATTGTATTATTTTTAATGACAAAGAATTATAGAAATAATCTGGTAAGAATTCAGATCTACTTCGGATGGGTTACCCTTTAACTCGAATAGATTTACTCTGATTTTAGGTTTTCAGGGCTGTGAAAAGAACACAGCAGGCGAAAAGCGTGCAGCCAACCGCTGTGAAGTCTGCAGTGTCACTGGAGCGGAGCCAAAAAGAGAGCGACACTTACGGTGGCTGAGGACAGGTTCCCCCGCCTGGGCCGTAGCCAACAGGAGAACGGCGGCACAAGCCTGAGTCAGCCCGCTGAGAGCCCGCGTGTCCATTCCCCGTCTCCGGCGATGACACTGAGGGGAGTCGCACGGCTGAGCAGAGCAGAGGTAGCAAAACTGTACCTTTAGAGCTCACCCGCGGCTAACACCCGGGCCTGTTATGTAATGACACCCAGGCATCGAGGAAACCTCTGTACCGCTGACAGAGCTAATCTGTCGGTGTCAAAATGGCTGATAACAAGGTTCAAGCATAGTGAAAGAAGTGTCATTAGCAGACCTCAAATAAGAAAGGCGGTTCAAGACCTTTACATGGGACTGGATTAAGTGACCAGTCAATTTCAGTTCAGTTGTTGGGTTAACACTGGGTTGATTAAGACACAGTAAGCATGTTTTCACATTTGAAGACACACAGATCAGCGATGAATAGTTCTTATAGTTTGGAGTCATCTCTAAGAAAGGAAATGTGGCATAGCACAGATTGTACAAGCAAGGATTCCGTAGAACAGGACTGACACAAATGAAAAAGCTCACCCTGCACAAGAAAGGTTGTTTACAAAGACAGTCCTTTAATAAATTCCAATAGCAGGGAATTATGCAACTAATTTTTTCCAATAATATGTGTGTGTGTGTGTGTGTGTGTGTGTGTGTGTGTGTGTGTACTTTTGCTATGTTCTGTGGTTTAATTGAAACCAGTTTGGATAGACTCTGATGCATCTTCTTGAACTGGGATGACAGATCGGTCATTTTCAAAAGTCACATTAACTTCCCCTTGTACAATGTGGTGGCTGCGTTCGGCCTGCAGATGCCCTCCAAGAGCAGCGGAGTCCTCTGGTTTCTGTAGAGCCATTCTTTTATATGTCTGATACACTGAGACAGAAAACATATTATTACTGGCATGTTATTGCACGCTCTGTGTACCTAGAGCTATGGAGTATATATTTATTTTACTTGGGTGGACATGTGCCACTAAAACGTCATTAGAAGGCTAATGATGTAGAAAAGTGTCATTTATAATGTTATTTATTAATGCTCAAGGTTATTACAGACTGTTCCCTGAAACGCTTCTCACCGTTAGTGTCTATACTCTTAATTCTCGAAATCTTTCATCCTTCGTTTCATTTGTTGTTAAATTCTGACCTCTAAATGTCGTACCACAAACAAGATTAAACAGAACATCTCAGTTATATAGCATATCATATGTTTTCTGGCAGTTCTTGTCAGTTTGCATGTCACCGAAATGGCAGCTATCCTGAGGAGCAAAGGCAATGCATTCCTACCTGTGACCAGCAGGAGGCCACTGAACAGCTGGAATGAGCCGTATATCAGTGGGAATGTGAACATGTGCACCAGCTGCTCTGGGGGGAAAGAGAGCTGTAGCATAGTTGAGCAGATCTGCACGTTCTGGGCCCCTGTCTCCATGGCAACCGTCCTGCACCTGCAAGCAGAACATGGGGCTGTCATGGCAACATGAAAGACCCTACAAGCTTGGCAGCAGACTGTCCGCGGGTCTGACGGAACACAGACTCCAAGCTTTTCTTCCAGAACCTTTCAGGTGATCTTTAGTCTTGAAGCCATACCAGTAGCCTTGTATGCCATCCAGTGCCAGTAAGACACACACCAGGCAAGCATGAGCTTATTGGTGCTGCGGTATTGCATTGTGCAGTGTTTTAGTAATTAATACTGAATTTCAATCTCCACTGTAGTAGCTGAGGTCTATCAGCTTTGTACATAAAATCTACAGTGCTATTATCTGTTCTGTTTCTTGGTGTCACACATGTCATTTGCTATAATTGACAAGTGAATGCAATTAATTTCTACCAAATTAATAAATGTAAAATGGAAACGAGTTGTAACCTGGAAGGGACCAACATAAACTACAGGCTTCACCTGTGCCATGGCTGCCTCACAATAACGGCGATGATGAATCCAGTGGTGTAGCCGATCACGGGGAAAACAGCCCCAATGATCAGCATAGAGGTATCAGTGTTCCACGAGCCTTTGTACAAGACAGCGCTGGCAATGCCAACCACCAAAATGAGGAGGGCACCAAGCACAGTGCCCACCTACAGGGAAAGGAGGGGTTCACAGAGGGAGAGAGAAGATCACTAGAAATTCCCAAATTCTTACCAAAAGCAGTAGCTACTGATGTCAGAATGCATAATGAGCTTTCACTGAGTCAGAATATATATAGTGATATGTTCACTGATTTACACATAATAGGGATCGACAGAATCTTTCTCCAATGTTTGGCCAAGTTCATCATGGTACTTGCACAATCACAGTTGACGCCCTTTTGGGACAGGAATTATTTTGCAGGTTAGGAAAAGCAATTAATGCAAATTTAATAATAAAATGCAAAGTGATTTGATGTAAAATTTCCTCACTGTGACACAGTGGCAGACAAGTGATGGGAGAGCACCTTTAAGATCGTTCTTGCTGCTTTGGGCCACTTGTAATTGACAAAGACACCGCCGGAAACAGGGGCAATCAAGGTAATGAGCGTGACACCTAAAACAAACAAATAGTGTTAACCAAATTAATTGAACTCTGATCACTTGGACAGAAAATCTATTATTTTTCCCGCAGCAATGAATCATAAATATAATCATTATAATATATAATAAAAATAATAATAATCACAACTATTACTTTTTTTTATTCTTCCAGGGGCCCTAACACTGTATTAAGAATTTTAAATTATTTTTCCCGCAGCAATGAATCATAAATATAATCATAATATAATATATAATAATAATAATAATAATAATCACAACTACTACTTTTTTTGATTCTTCCAGGGGCCCGAACACTGTATTAAGAATTTTCAGTGGGGTATTTCTGGTGACTGCATGCCTGGGTGCGTCCCAATACTCAAAAAATGCACCCTCCCTTCCTCCACTACCACCTCTCCTCCTTGCCCCTGAAACGGATCTTTGTGTTTTAATCTAATGTTGCTGATTACATCTTAATTGCATATTAACCCTTTAATGGCCAGCTCAACCGTTTGGCAGAGCACATTTTGAGTCTTGATATCTTCTTGAAAAATATGTTGGTCCATCCACCAAGCAGCGGCGTGCAATTGGGAAATTAGCAAATAGTCTATAAGTTAAAGCAGAGGCTGCTGTAAATACTGTAAATACAGCAGCCTCATTGTCAATTTGTCTGAACTATCTGTTTGTAATGATCTTTCCCCACCTAACCTGTCTTATCACCCCCTACCATGTGTCTAACCGCCATTCCTCTGTGCTCCATGCCTCGCTCCAGGAGGCCCAACCACCGCAGACGCTGTCCGGCTAACCTGGTCTGCCCACCGCTGTCCTCTCATAAGGAACTCTCAGTGGTGGGTGGACTATGGAACTGCCGGTCAGCCGTCCAGAACGCTGACTTCATCACTGCCTATGCCAAGGTGAAGTCCCTCCACTTCCTGGCTCTCACTGAGACCTGGATCACTCCCGATAACACAGCCACTCCAGCTGCTCTGTCTGCTGGCTTCTCCCACACCCCCAGGGCCTCTGGCAGAGGCGGGGGTACTTGTTTGCTCATTTCCACGTCCTGGAAATTCTCTATTCCCAGCTATCCAGTGTCGCCTCACTCCTCCACAAGGGTGGTAACCAACTGGACCTTGTATTCACCAGGAGTTGCACCACATCTGAACTCACGGTGACCCCCCTCCACGTATCGGACCATTTCTTTATCTCATTTTCTCTCTCCTGCCCACTCTCCCTCAATTCCGCTAACAGCCCACCCACTGTTATGTTCAGGAGAAATCTCCGCACCCTCTCGCACTCCTCTCTCACTACTTCTGCTCTCTCTGCACTTCCTCCTCCTGCTACCTGTGCTAAAATGCCTATTGATGTTGCCACCTCTGTGTTTAACTCATGCCTCTCTCAGTCTCTCAACTCACTATGTCCTCGTCTCCAAACCAGCTCGACCATCACCCCCCTCCCCGTGGCTAACTGATTCTCTCAGATCCAGCAGAACCATGCTGCGAGCCGCTGAGAGAAAGTGGAGGAAATCCGGATACCCAGATGACCTGGCCTCCTACCACACTCTGCTGGCAGCCTTCACAGCTGCAACCACATCAGCTAAAACTTCATTTTTCCAGTCTAAAATTGATGCATGCGTATCTAACCCACGTAAACTCTTTTCCACCTTCTCCTCCCTGCTCATCCCCCCTCCACCCCCTTCACCCTCCTCCCTCTCTGCAGATGACTTCCTGACCCACTTTGAGGGGAAGGTGGCCACGATCCGGAACTCCTTCACGCATCCGGTGACACACCACATCCCCCATACTGAACCCATCGCTACACTGTCGTCCTTCAAGATTCTGGAGGACTCAGATGTGCTCCAGCTGGTGACGCGCCATCGCGCAACAACCTGTCCACTAGACCCCATACCTTCAGCAGTCCTCCAGCCTATATCCGCTGAGCTCCTTCCATATCTGTCCTCCATTATCAACACCTCCCTAATCTGTGGCCATGTTCCTGCTGCCTTTAAAACTGCCCGTGTAACCCCACTCCTTAAAAAACCTAGCTTGGATCCCGCTGATGTCAGGAACTACCGTCCTGTATCTCTCTTGCCCTTCCTGTCCAAAACAATTGAACATGTTGTCCTTAACCAACTGTCTGTTTTTCTCCACCAGAACAACCTGCTTGACCCGCATCAGTCCGGCTTCAGAACCGGCCATTCCACTGAAACTGCTCTCCTGGCCGTGACGGAGGCACTCGCCACTGCTAGAGCCTCCTCTCTCTCCTCTGTTCTGATTCTCCTTGACCTGTCTGCGGCATTCGACACGGTCAACCACAAACTCCTGATCTCCACACTCGCTGAGATGGGCATTTCTGGGGCTGCCCTCTCTTGGTTTGTATCGTATCTCACTGATAGATCCTACCAAGTCTCCTGGAAGGGTTCCGTCTCTGCTCATCATCCCCTGTCTACAGGAGTCCCGCAGGGATCTGTACTGGGTCCTCTGCTGTTCTCTATGTATACTAAGTCTCTTGGTTCAGTAATGAATTCACATGGCTTCTCATACCATAGCTATGCTGATGATATTCAACTCTTCCTCTCTTTCCCTCCCTCTACCCCACAGGTTAAGGAGAGGATATCTGCTTGTCTGACTGACATCTCTGAGTGGATGGCTACCCATCACCTGAAGCTCAACCTTGACAAGACAGAGCTCCTCTTCATGCCGTACAAAACCTCCCCACTACATGACCTCTCCATCACCATTGACGGGACCGTGGTGGCTGCCTCCCGCTCTGCAAGGAACCTGGGGGTGGTCCTGGACGACCGGCTGGACTTCAAAGAGCACATCAGGGCGACGGCATGGTCCTGCAGGTTCCTCCTGTACAACATCAGGAGGATTTGACCGTACCTGACCACCTACTCCACCCAGCTTCTTGTCCAGACCATGGTCACCTCACGCCTGGACTACTGCAACTCCCTGCTCGCAAGCCTACCAGCCTGCGCCATTCTGCCTCTTCAACTGATCCAGAATGCAGCTGCCCAGCTTGTGTTCAACCTCCCGAAATTTTCCCATGTAACCCCCCGGCTGAGGTCACTCCACTGGCTGCCAGTTGCAGCCAGGATCAGGTTCAAAGTTCTGACCTTGGCCTACACTGCAGCCAATAGGACAGGCCCCGCCTACCTGCAGGACTTAATCCAGAACTATGTTCCTGCTCGACCACTTCGCTCTTCTACAGCAGGGTGACTCGCACTTCCCCCCCTCCGTGTCAACGGCTCTCGCTCGTCCCGACTGCGGAGTTTTTCCACCTTAGCTCCTCAGTGGTGGAATGAACTTCCCATTCCCCTACGTTCTACTCGAACCCTGCCTGCATTCCGTCGAGGCCTGAAGACACACCTCTTCAGACTCCACCTTGACTGATATTCTAACCTAGGAATATCAGTTCTGTGTGTTTACTAGTTCCCTGTGTTTTCCGGTCTGTTTGTTATAGTTTATAATAGTATTTAGAATAGAAGTGTAGTATAGCTGATTTACCCACAGCTTACTGTGAACTACAGTCAACGTTCATTACTAGGGATAGCTGCTACATTATGGGAAGGATGTGCTTTGTCTTGTCTGATCTGTAGTGATCTTGATGATGTCTCTGTATGCATCCTAAATGAATGTAATGTAATATAATTCTGCATCAGTGAGCACGAAGATTCCCAGAGTCTCTTGACCCTGGTTCATGAGTGACAGTATCCGGAGCGCAGGGGATTCCAGCAGTCATACAGAGGGGGCACAGTACATTTCCTTTACCTATAGTAAAGTAGGGAACCTTAATGTTGCCTGTCTCTACCCAAAAGCGTGTGTAGATGTACAGACAGAGTGGCATCATTCCCAGGCCCAGCACCGTCGAGCAGGACGTCATGGTGATGCTTCAGTGAAAGGGGAAAATAAGAGTAAAAAAAAAATACAATTAACGGAAAACATTTCACATGACCCCACTCTCTGGTAATGCTGCAAGCCGGTTTACATTGAGGCCTTGCAGGCTAGGGTCATACAGCGTTGCTTCTAGGGGTTCCTCAGTAAATTATGCTAACTGAGCCTGGGCTAACCTTTATCTGGCAATGATCTATCTAATCTATCGAAGAGAAATCTAATGATCTCTACTGACAACATGTGATTGTTCAATGATGTTCCATGGAACCATCAGCCCATCCTACCTGTATCTAACCTGCATCTCTCTCTATCGCTCTTTGTGACCTGGCACTTTCAAAGAATTCTAAATAAGATCAGCCATGGTTTATTTCCACTTGTCTTTAAACAATTTAAGTATGTTGTCAGGATTTACTATAAAAGGTACAGGTAAACGAGCCGAAAACAATGTTACCTCAACTGAAGTTACAAATGGAGACATAATCACCTTCTTATGCTTATGAATGCATTAGGGGGTACATGATCAGAATCTTATAATTGTTAATGTATTAGGAAGTAGTATCCAATAGATTCCTTTCAAAAGGGCATATAGACCCTATATATTCTGTTAGATGTGTCCCTGAATTTTTGTGCAGTATTGAACATTACAGTGGGAGCATGCTGCACTCTTCCGGCAGGAATAGACCTATCAATTGTATCTTATGGTGAACGCCAGGTCCTTGGATAAGAGAAACAATTCTCTGCCTAACAAAATAATGGATAGATTGTTTCATGCTGACCCAAGGCGGATGTTTACGATTGGCATTTTTATTGAACCTGAAGACTTCAGAAAAGTGGTTATTTGATGGTTGTTTTGTATAAATAGCATATATTGACATTTTCTTTGTTTTTGCTGCATCAAGTTGCTGTTGTTACAGCAGTTCATTTGGTTGCATATTTTTCAAAATCTGAAAGAAGCCCAGAAGTAAAGGGTATATGGCTGATTTTCCCTTCAACAAGTTAGTTCATTTTGTGAATATGCTGCCCAAAATACATTATAAACAATGCCAAAGAACTTTGTGAAGACTGAAGGCTTCTTCTATGCAATTAGTACAAAGAAAGCGTGTGGACGGCTTCGAAAAGTTCTAATGCAAGTACTTGAGTGTGAGAGGATTAAATTCTCTAAGCTCAGCAATACCCATTGTAGTGGGGCCTGGAGCAAACATGGCCACAGCCGTCTTTCCAGAAAAACAAATGGAACTCCAGGCAAACAAAATTTATTAAAATAACGTCCTAGTTATGAACTCTTATGTTGCCTTTGAAAAGTTGGCTGAATGGATATGAAACTATTTACATGAAATCAGTCTCTCCAACCACTATCGCAGTGAATTTATGGTTCCAATGTGCTAATGCATTTCAGTTCATTTTACTCCAATACGCATTTGGAAACAACACAGGTAAACCACTGGTCACTCAGAAGAGAACACTGTTTGATTCCAATTCAGTATAGGGATTGGTCTTAAGAGATGTGTTAGACGCATGAACATACCTGAGGTCCATGTCTCCATCGATCCAGTAGGTGATGATGTTGGAAATAGTCCCACCAGGGCAACATCCCATAATGAGCACTGCAAGTGCCTGCACGGGCCTGACAGCGAAAGCCAGGGAGAGCAGGTGCGCCGTGAGGGGCATGAGCCCAAACTGGCACAGGAGGCCCACCAGGACGCCCCAGGGCCGGCGCAGGTGAGACCACAGTTTGTCGAGCTTGACGGTGCAACCCAGGGAGAAGACCACCAGAGCCAGCAGGCTGGTGAGCACCACACCCAGCACTTGGTGTAGCACCCCATGGGAGTCTTTATCCAGGGTAACCCCAACAAGAGTCTCGTTACCGACACAGCCCTCGGCATAGCCGCTGCAGTTCAACATGTTGCACCGGGAGAACACAAACGACAACATAACCACATCCCAACCTTACCGCCCTCCCCTTCACTCCACTCAATTCACCCCCCCCCCCCCCCCCCCAGCTGAAACTCCAGCAGAGGGAACATCTGTGAGCAATGGAATTCCTGTTACCACTGGCAACAGTTAATGAGATTAACTTAAAACATAAACATATTTATTATGAAGGAGTAGACATCCTCCCTGTGATGACCTCTTACCTACCTCCAGATTGAACCTTCCGACTGACACATCTCATTATAAGTAAATTGGCAAACTATGAACGGCTCGCAGTGGTACGGAGCAAGCTGGGTAATGGATCAGTGGGGTCCGGAATGCTTCAAAACATTGATCCAGATCTAAAACATGTCTGGAACTAAAATCTTTGTTTTTGTGAATCAGTAAAGCGGCTTACAATTTCAGGATTTTATCGAAACTTTATCAAAGTTCCCAGTCTCGCTCTGCATTCCATTCAGCAACATACAGTGCATCCGGAAAGTATTCACAGTGCTTCACTTTTTCCACATTTTGTTCTGTTACAGCCTTATTCCAAAATTGATTAAATTCATTTTTTCCCTCAAAATTCTACACACAACACCCCATAATGACAATGTGAAAAAAGTTTTTTTGAGATTTTTGCAAATTTATTAAAAATAAAAAACTAAAATTTCTCATTTACATAAGTATTCATACCCTTTGCTTTAACGTATTTTTAAAGTATCATATTTCATATTTGGTCGCATATCCTTTACATGCTGTTACTTCCTGAAGTCTGTGACCATCAACATCAAAAAACTGTCGATATCTTATTTTCAGGTACTGTTACAAGCGATACTATAACCTCTCTGCATTTGAATGGATCTCTATGGAAATTGGGGGGTGAGACTAGATTCAGCTGTAAATTACACTGGTACAGTATGGAACACATGGCTGGCTAAATGGCTGTAAATTATCAAGGGTCTGACCTATCAAACGAGCCCCAAACCATCACTCTGTTGCCAGATATGGAGTAGATGTGGATGGATCACTGCAAGGGTTATTTCTCCGGACTCATTTTCCTATAGAACTCTATGGTGAAAAAAGTCAGGAGAAACAACCCTTAAAGTGATCCATCCACATCTACTCCATATCTGGCAACAGAGTGATGGTTTGGGGCTCGTTTGATAGCTCAGACCCTTGATAACTTACAGCCATTTAGCCAGCCATGTGTTCCATACTGTACCAGTGTAATTTACAGCAGAATCTAGTCTCACCCCCCAATTTCCATAGAGATCCATTCAAATGCAGAGAGGTTATAGTATCGCTTGTAACAGTACCTGAAAATAAGATATCGACAGTTTTTTGATGTTGATGGTCACAGACTTCAGGAAGTAACAGCATGTAAAGGATATGAAATATGATACTTTAAAAATACGTTAAAGTAAAGGGTATGAATACTTATGTAAATGAGAAATTTTATTTTTTTATTTTTAATAAATTTGCAAAAATCTCAAAAAAACTTTTTTCACATTGTCATTATGGGGTGTTGTGTGTAGAATTTTGAGGGAAAAAATGAATTTAATCAATTTTGGAATAAGGCTGTAACAGAACAAAATGTGTAAAAAGTGAAGCGCTGTGAATACTTTCCGGATGCACTGTACTTGCTTTTTGGTGAACCTTGCAAACTGTTGCAAACAGCTGAGAAAAGTACTTTTCCATACAATGGGGTGGTTGACCATGGTATCAACACACATGGCTACATACTCCCTGCAAAAGATTGCGGTAAATACTGCATTTTTATATGGTGTTGACTCAGCAGGCGTACTCTTTCTGCTGAAATAAAAAACCATTATAACTGGATCAAAGGAAGTGCTTTCCTGACTGGTTTGTGCCTCTATTACAAGACAAGAGTGGATTTCTCTCTTCAACCCAACATAAAAAAATAAACAATCTAACTAGATGCACATAGGATAATAGTGTGAGATATCCATTAAATAAACTACTCAGGTTTGTTTAGATTTGTTAAATAAAATACTTTTATGGGCATTATAACCATTTAAATAGTAATTGACCTTATACGACATTTTCCCACTTCAGGTGGACATGGTTTTTGATCATCTTAAAATATAAAAAATATGGATTCTCTCTCACTTTCCTTTCAGCTGCAACAATACAATGAAATTAGACGTTTGATTAGATTAACAAGAATCCTTTATTACCTGTACACAATTGGACTAGATATTATATAGGGACACTGCTGTATAGTAAAAGCAAAGGCGGATGGATCACCACATAAAATAGAGATTCCAAAAATCACTACATATGCTGCTTCTTCTTTTTCAGGAGAGCATCTCTGAGGGCCACCTGATGGGAGAAACAGAAGCATTCAGCTCTTGGGTTCAAACGTACAGTGAGTTTGGAATAAAACCCAGGTTATGCAGTGCTGTGATGAACTACGCCACCGTGGGCACAATCAGATAAAACCGGAGCACGCGGGCATCACATCGCATTGCCGCGCAAAGCAAACTGTGCTAATGTCGATCTGCTAAACGATCGCTAAACACGCGCTTATCCGCTAGGATATCCGGTTGAAGATCGGCTTCTACAATTTGATGAACCGGGGTTGAATTATTAGTTATGTACATGCATACGTTTAAATAGCTTGCGTTGTCAGTGTCGTGGTGAAAGGTGAAAGGTCAGCTGTGATTGGGAAACGTACCTGCTTTTCTCTAAAGGATCGTTTCTTCTTGGTGCGAACGCCCTGACTGTGCCTCATCATCATGAAATTCTTGGTCCTCTTCTTCTCCTTGTTGGTGGTGCTGGCGTAGGGGTTCAGCCTGAATTTCTTCCTGGCAAACTCCTTCCTGTCCGTTCTTCCTGCCTGTGTAGAACAGTGTAGACAGCGGTACGGTCAGGTCAGTTTTGTAAAGCGAGCATTACATGTACAACCCTTAAGTATTTGGTATGGGAAAACAGGCAAACAAGCAAAAAAGTAGAATTCTGTACCCAGCAAACATCCAGGATATTCCATCAGACCCGATTTGTTTTTCCACAAAACATTTTATACCACAAAAGGTCTTCAATATTTTAAACTACCAGTATAAGATTTGGAGAGAGAGCGGAACTTATGAAGACTACATCAAGCCTCCAACATCACTTTCAATCACTTCTGCTACAAAACGCCTTTTAATAGAAAAAAAATGCAAGACTGCGCTAATAACCTACAGAATATTTCTCTCCATCTTCTTCCTCTTCAAAAATGTTCATATTACCCCCATTCTCTTCGATATATGATTTTGGAGGTTGTTCACAGGCAAAGTTGTCCTCAGCTGTGTAGCCTACCACCTTCCCATCCTCTTGACACCATGTTCCTCACCTGGTTTTACCCCCACCCATCTTCACTCTACGCCAGTGGTCCCCAACCCTGTTCCTGGAGATCTACAGTCCTGTAGGTTTTCATTTCAACCATAATTTGGCACACCGGATTCTGCTCAATGAGATCTCTAGCTGTTGAATGAGGTGTGCTTTATTAGGGTTGGACTGAAAACCTACAGGATAGATCTCCAGGAACAGGGTTGGGGACCACTGCCATACACTAATAGAATCTAATGATACATCAACACTTTTTGTGACAGGACTTTATCATTTGTCCTATCATATATAGACAGCATTTTAGTCCACGGTGGAAAAAAAACAATGTTATAATCGCTTACCATTGCCGTTGCCAGTCGTGTTTCTTTATCAGATTTTGGTTTCTTGTGCAGACGCTCAATATTTCTCAGTGAAAGCACCTCCCCTCTGGAAGAAATTGTGTGACATTAATACTAATGAATTTATCTATAATGCAATTAGACTATGAAACATGGCTCCTGCACAGTAACCTGACATGAACGACATTAACATGTTCAAAATTATGTAAGAATGAAGGTATGAATGCTATGCTTTGAAATAATATTTTTATTCCGCTTTGTTTGTGCATTGAAGGGTTAACACGTTTTTATCAAAATTATTATTATTATTACACGTTATAAAAAAGTATGAATTCTGCCCTATTCAACATTGTCTGTTATTTTTCATCTGACAGGGGATGGCTGGGAAATTGTGTGAGTCAAGTGTCAATATATCACAGGCTGGGGCCTATCCTCAACTCCTACAGGCCTTGAGCAAAAACTGCAACAAGGGAGTATGCAGGTTTAACTTTTCTAATGAGCTGGTTGTCCTTGAAGCTGGCACAAACACGATTTTACAGTTCCTCTTAGAAAACAGAAAGGATCGCTGTAAATAATGCTTTTTTTAGTATGTCAGCAGGCGTGCTCTTTCTGCAGAAATAAAGACCCTTATATTTGAATCAAGTGTGAATTGTTTTTCCTGACTGGGTTGTCTCTTTATTAAAGAAAGGGTGAATTTGTCCTTCTCAACCCAACAGCATACATTGAATTTATCATTTTTGAGTAATTTAAAAGTTGACTGTATAACAAACAACCATTTAAAATATATGAATATATAATTATTTTGTATTCATTGTCTCAGTTGCGGTGTGCACGTTCACAACCTGTAACTCATGTCTTCTGCTTCCAGAGGAAGGAAAGAACACACTGCTGTTCACTTCAGACACGCTGTGAGATCAACCCTGAATGGTCGACATACTGCCTAGACACCCTCGCATCTGACGCATGTGAAACTGCCACAAATGAGCGCGGGACGCATTTAAAAATAAAAAACAAAGCACCCGCGCAGTTAGAAATATGACCACTGGGAGGCCGCTGGTCAGGCTGTGTACTAGAGTCGCCCCACACACCTGGTCTCTTCGTCACTGTCGTCCATGCCCTTCCTCTTCTGGCTCTTTCCAGGGGCGGAGTTCACCTCCTTCGCCATCTGGGCGAGGCGGATCTTTTTGAAGTCGTCCTGCGTGAGAAGCCGGCTGGCGCTGACCGCCGCTGCCTTGGCGTTCCTCTCTTCCAGAGGCATGCTCTGCAGTTTCTCCGCCTGGAACGCGCAGAAATGAAATACGCACGTTCCGGTAAACCTGGTCCTGCGCATACTGGGGAAGGGAAATGGGAACAGGGTTTTCGGAATTCGCACGTACCACCTCTCCCTGTTCTTCATCAGAGGAGTGGCGGACGTCAACCCATTCTCCGTCATCATTGTCGCCTTCACTCATGCTGGCGTTCTCCCAGCCTTCTGCGGGAGGTGGGGACGGATACACCAATCAGAACGTCACACACAAAAAAAATATGCGAACGCCTGAACGGCGGTAAAGAGCATTTTACAGAATTCCTCCCTAACCTTCGTCTGCTTCATCCCCTTCCTGCGCTGCCTCCGGCTCCAGAACCTCGGCTCCCGGGATGAAGTCTTTGGCCTCAAGCTCCCCATAATCCTGGATCCGAGCCTCAGTGGAAGCCTCCGTGGGTTTCCCCTGGCAACAGCACAACAGTTACACTGGGCAAGCATACGGAACATTCTCGAGTTTCTCAGAACCTCCGCCCTATAAAACCTCCGCACTACACTACAGTCAGAGAGCGAGTAAACAACCATTGAACCAGATTACCTTGTTGATTTTCAGAATTTGAGATTTTGTAGTATTCAATATTTATTCTTCATCATGTATTTCATTGTGTTCGTCTCGTAAAATAAACTAAAAAATATATCATAAAATGCAAACAAAGTAGCACATCATTTACGTTTGTATTGTTTCTTGCTGGATACTGTTGGAATTGGACCGTTTGATTGCCAGGTGACGGCCATCAACTGAATCCACTTGGGGGCTTGCAGACGGATAAACAGCGTCGTTTGTGTAATGCCTTGACAAAGTTCTTGGGACTGAACTGACTAAACTGACTATAAAGCAGAGATCATAAAAAAAATGTTGGCGTGTTCTTACTGTTTTTTTTTTTATTCCCGATACCTCATAATTTAAACGTTTTTTTTGTTTTTGTGTAATATGAAACAGACAATTATGGTATACGAACATGAAACAAGGAGCTGTTGAGCTGCGGCGTACGATGCAAACGCCTCTAACATCCTCACCCTGTATTTCTTGTGTAGCATGCTCGGATTCAGACTCCGGAAGAGCTGGATCAGTCCCCGAGATGACATCATCACGTCTAAAACCAACCAGAAAATCAGTACGCCCCAAAAAGTGAGAACACCAATGCCTATCAACAATACACTTGCTCATAATGCCGATACACTTGCTCATAATGCCGATACACTTGCTCATAATGCCGATACACTTGCTCATAATGCCGATACACTTGCTCATAATGCCGATACACTTGCTCATAATGCCGATACACTTGCTCATAATGCCGATACACTTGCTCATAATGCCGATACACTTGCTCATAATGCCGATACACTTGCTCATAATGCCGATACACTTGCTCATAATGCCGATACACTTGCTCATAATGCCGATACACTTGCTCATAATGCCGATACACTTGCTCATAATGCCGATACACTTGCTCATAATGCCGATACACTTGCTCATAATGCCGATACACTTGCTCATAATGCCGATACACTTGCTCATAATGCCGATACACTTGCTCATAATGCCGATACACTTGCTCATAATGCCGATACACTTGCTCATAATGCCGATACACTTGCTCATAATGCCGATACACTTGCTCATAATGCCGATACACTTGCTCATAATGCCGATACACTTGCTCATAATGCCGATACACTTGCTCATAATGCCGATACACTTGCTCATAATGCCGATACACTTGCTCATAATGCCGATACACTTGCTCATAATGCCGATACACTTGCTCATAATGCCGATACACTTGCTCATAATGCCGATACACTTGCTCATAATGCCGATACACTTGCTCATAATGCCGATACACTTGCTCATAATGCCGATAGTGACTTAAGACCTTTGCCAGTTGAAATGTTTTCAGTATTAAAACTGTTCGGGACTATTTAATACATTGTGCGGGCATCTCATTTCCACATATATCATAAAATAAAATAAAATAAAATAAAGGGGCTCACTCTTGTCTTTGTGGGTCTTGTATTGAGCCAGGTCCTGTAGCAGGTCTTCTGTCATTGCCAGGGGACAGCGGGCTGCCACTTCCCGGATGGCATTAATGCTACACATTAAATCAAGGTGGAGGCAAATTAGGATCAGCCATCGCCGCTGATAACCGGTGAAGTACACACTGGAGAAATATTTAGTAAGTACATACTACTGCAAGAGCACTTAAAAGGGCCTACCCCACAGTCATCACTTCTCCTGAATTTCGTTCCGTCACAAAGTTGTTCGCTATCGTCATGATCACAGATTGAATGACCTGCAGAAGCGACATGAAAACATTACCCAGCTGAGAGATATTTTCTCCCCCACTGTTACATTATATCAAGACTTTCAATGATACATTTCTCGGATCATCTTGAAAAAGCGAGGAACCAATTTCACAAGAGAAACCTCCATTTCCAGGTTCTCAAGATTATTAACGGCTCTCTTATCACAAGTGAAGTCTCTTTGGATTTTAAATCACCTGTGGTTTCAACTCTCCTGAACAAAATCCCCAGGATTTGGATACCTCTGTCCCAAATAATTATAAGCCCAATAGTACGACTACCTTTTATCCCCAAGGTCCTATACAAATGATTTTTTTAAGAACCACATTCATAAATAAACAATCTTGTTTCCACAAAATCACAGTACAGACTTCTCTAGATCATTTACAGCTTTTGTAGGATTTTAAAATAGAATATTACAATCCACCATCAACAAGCACGATTCCAAATACTGGACTTCATTATGGATCTAAAGTGCTTAATGTTGCCTACAATGGTCACAGATATCCGTGAAATTAGGGAGAAGAGTTTACCTCTGGTGGAACCAGTTGATGTGATGCCTGTGCCGCACACAAGAGAACCTTGGTGACCTCTGCAAGTTTAAAAAAAAAAAAATTTGAACTTCTGCAGCACTTAAACTTTTCTTACTAATTTCTCATTAATTACTCACACCCACTGAATTTAAAGTTTGGATTTAACACAGGAGGGACAGACGGCCTTACCTCTTTGATGAGGCTGGAGAAAACGTTGCACAAATGGGTAAAAGTTGAAGAGGAAAAGCTGTTGGACAAGACGTATTTTTAATGGAAATTTCAGTAAATTAGATCTTTCAATGACCATTACAGCTAAGTACAGATAAAGCTTACATTACACTGCTTATGTTACATGGCTGAGGCTCTTTAAAACATCAAAGAAACAAGCATTCACAGGGATGTGAAGTGTACCTCATGAATTCCAACAAGTCTGGAAATCAGCTCCATCATCATCATTTTGACCTCAAAACGTTCTTTGGAGTCCTCCAGCTGCCTGAAAAGCTTTTCGGAGAAATCTATAAAGAGAAAATAAGCTTTTAAAGGCGTGTAACCCAAAAAATTACTTTTTTTTTTCTTCCCAAATTCATTCACAAATCTTCCCAACAGAAGGTTCAAGAAGCTGGGCTCAGAGAGTTGTGGCAAGCCAGAGCCCTACCTTGTGGATCGTGGACCAGATGAATAGCAGAGAAGTTGAAGACTTCTGGACGTTTCTTCTTCTTATGTTTCTATCGTGTGTGGAAAAAGATGAAAATAAAAATAAATGCAGTAACTCCTGGATTACAGATAAGAGGTAAAAGCTCGTCTGCGATAGGCCTTCGGATTTGTCCTACCTTGAGCACTTTCATAGCCTTCTCCATCTTTTTCTTGTTCTTGGAACCTTTCTTCCCCGTTGAATATCTGACCATGATGTCTCTTGCCGTAGTACCCTCCTCCTGAGAGAAAGACAGGTTTGATTGGTGATAGCAAAGATAGTTTTCGATTCTTTTACAGATAGGATTTACAGCTGACCCAAAACCTAAGCCATCTTTCACAGGTAAGGTATACACTTTACCCATGTCCTCTGTCACCATGAACACTTACCTCTGACTCTGAATCACTGTCTCTTTTCTCATCCACATCTTTGCCCAAGAAGAACTTCATGCCTGCCACAAGAATCTGAGAGGAGATTAACAAAATCAATAGTCTGAATATTATCCTTTACCAAGGATATCAGCCTGGAAGAGTATGGAGGATGACGGCATCCATCAGGAGGCTAAAGGAACAGCCTGAATCATAGCAGACTGAAAGATAGTGGGGTCTGATACTGGCCTAAAATGGCGGATCGGGTATCGGAAACAGTGACCGTTTTTGGACGTAATGCCGTAAACACGTGTGACGTGACTGACAGAAACAGAGCTTGCACGTGAGTGAGTGTAGCTTGCGTTAGCATCATGTCTGCTGTGGGACTTTCGTTTCCCAGCTTGAGTGTTTGCTGTTTTTAGATGGACAAGAATGATGGCAAGCAGAGTACACCCACACAACGGGTTTGTAATCAGCTGTGTAATTATTAAAGAGGAAAAAAAAGAGTATCGGACCGGTACTCGGTATCGGCAGATACTCGAAGTTCTGGAATCGGAATCGGTATCGGCTATGGAAAAAAGTGGTATCGGTGCATCCCTACCGAAAGAGGAATGCTTGATACGAAATAACATGAACCTTTACATGTGGCACAAATTAAATATTCCACTGGCAGATAAGATGTTTGGTAGCATCTGTGTGCCAATTATGATTTCCAATTCTTAACTTATGTTTTAAGAAGCTTCAAGCTTGGTTAGAGAAACTACGGTTTGTTTCATGCCAGCATTTGTAACCTCTCCAGTATAGCTTCACATCAGATAGAAATTAAATCTACATTACCCTACTCTAAAGAGGAGAGAAAACAAACCATACCTTTGTGACTTTGGAGAAACACGCTGTTGTTATGACGTTTACGGTTTTGGCATCATTCCTAGATATAAAAGAAAGAGATTTCAGTTGAAGCAAAATATTAGCATCGGACAAGTATTATTAAGTTACATACTTCATATTAAGGGGCAGTGATGTCATGCTTGGGTCACCTGCCTTCATCAGTACACTATATCAGTACACTATATCAGGTTAACTTATTTCACATTGGCGCAATATGGTGTATAAAAACCAATGTAAAAGATTTGATGGGCGTGTTCTTTCACACAATTTATGAAATGCAATAAATGATGGAAATAAATGGCTGGTTGCCCCCACATTGGCTTAACAAGTGTTTTCACAAAGTCCTGCATTGATCTACGAGGAAGGAATTTAATCTTTTAAAATCTGGAAAAATTCACACCCATATTTATTACATATAAACCTTGTAATCACTTTTAGTTTCTCTGTACTATAAAGAGAATGTTGTGTCAAATGCATAATACAATATCTCCTGACAATGACCCATGAGTCCAGGACTATTGAAAAATTTAAATTATACACCCTCTAATCTGGTTAGACAAAAGACAAATTAATGATAACTGTAATCTCACAGATGCCACTCACCAGATGTTTCTCTTGTACAGTTCAATCATCACATCCAGAGATATTTTAGCGGCCACAGCATTGTTGTCCCTCAGCATGGTGTACATAAAGTTCTGTAACGTCTGGGAAAGGTGTAAACAAGTTTATGCACAGGCTAACAGTCTGGTGAACAACAAGTACAATAAAAACAAACGAGCAAAAATGGCTTACGGTGTTCACTTTGTTGTTTTTGTGCTTTGCGTTGATATTCTTGATGTCGCACACGATGTGTGTGAACAAAGTCTGGGGACAGAAGGGAAAAGAGTGAGCCGAGGATGCTGGGAGGTTGAGTTCTGATTACTGGTAGATGTGTTGGAGGCGGACCTTTCTCAGAAGCTTGTCGTGACAGCGCAAGAGCTCAAAGAAGAGCTCGAGCAGACCTGTTGGGTTGATGAGATTTTTGTTCCTCAGAAGGATGAGAGCCTTGCAGAATGTCTGGAGAGAGGAGGAAGACAGTAAGGATGACGTGCGAATGGGATCTGTGTTGTATTACTGGATCTAGGCTACATAATACTTTCTATGACTTTTAGCAAATCATGTCCTGCCAGTTATATTTTTTTAAGGGGTTCTCTCTGTAGATAGTACAGTATTGATAGTGCATTTTTGTAATGCGACTATATTAGTCCCAACATGTTTAATTTAAGACAAGTCATTTTATGAGTTTTATCTATTTAATAGTAAACCAAAACAAAACTCATTTTTGACAACATGTCTGATAGAACCCTACAATTGTTAGTTCTCAATTTACTAAATATCTTGGGGGAAATCATGGCCTAATAATGATTAAAGTATAAAATCATGAGCGTGCAGTGACAAATTTGCCATCATTACTTTGAAATTACATATGTTTAGATCATTACAGTACTTTTGCTAACCTAAGCGTGGTAAAATGGCAAAGAACACACAGCCTACTAATTATGCTAGCCACAAAAATAGTCATCATAACATTGAATATACTGTGGTCCTTATATAAAACACAATAACACGTTTTCCTCACCATTCGCAGGTCAGGTTCAAGGACTGTATGATGACCTAACAGAAGATCAGTCAGCTCATGAGGGAAACCGGACAGCTGCTCTTTATAGCAGTGTCCAACCTGTAAAACAGTACATGGGTTTACCTCGCATCTGGACACAGGATTATAGGGCACAATAAACTACAAACCTCTGAGAAGGCAGAAGAAAACATAAATTAGATCAAATAGAGTTATCCAAACACATCAAACATGGCTACGGGGACGAGAGACCACTTTTACAGGGACATGGGGCTGTCAGACCACTCAGTATCTCACCTGGGCAAGGAACATTACCAGATCTGACAGTTCCTTATTAGATTTGCCAGGCTGAAGTTTGAAGACTTGGACATTGGATTGGTAGTGTCGATACTGCTGCATAAACTGGGCAAGATAGAAAGAATAACGTACGTTGGGAAAAACAATACTGACTAAGGTTAGCTATGCCTAGCTAGGCAGCTAACGTTAGCTAGCTAGGCAGCTAACGTTAGCTTCCTAAGTACCAAAATTATTCTTTTCGAAACCAGCTACACTGTGGTCGGATATTGAATACATTTCCATACATTCAATGTAATCAATAATCAATGTAAACTAGTGAACATAAATTTAAACAAAAAACTTTAAAAAAAAAAAAAGGTTAACACTGATATGCTCTCTAAGCGACACAGTTGGGTAGCTAGCTAACGTAACCCAACTCGCCAATGCAAACATAGCTCCAGGCGATTAAACTTTGATTCATAATAACATGGCAAGAAAAGGTTAGCATTTCTCTCTTGTTGTTGCATTTAGCTCTAAATTGCTAGCTAGCTAAGTTACCTAGCAGTTCGCTTAACGTTACCTCTTCCGTGTAGGACTGGGGGTCCCTTTTGATAAGATTCTGTAACTGTGGCAGATTTGTTGGTAACTTGTTGTTGTTTCTTCCCGACATTGCTGCGATTCGGTTTTTAATTTCCCTCTCTAAATGAATGTATTTGAAAATGTAAAGAAACCTATAAAATGTTTATCTATTACCAGCGTGGCTTACATGAAAGCCGCCATATTGTGGAGGACTGTACGGCTAAGACAGAGGGACAAACTTCACAGAAATGCGTTATGGAAAAAAATAACCAATGACAAGCCTGCCACGTATGTTCTTCTTCTTCTTCTTTGGGGTTTTACGGCAGCTTGCATCCTTAGTGTTGCACTACTGCCATCTTCAGGAGTTAGTTAACTCCTACATTGTCCGGTTTGCTATATTTTCCCTATTAGTCCTGTTCTCTTAAGATATCTGATCAAACATTTCCTGCCTTGTCCACTTTCACCACACTTCAGTATGCCCTTTACATCTCCTCCTGCTAGTCCTGCTCTTTCCATTCCCTCCATCATGTCCTTACGTTCTATTATGTATTTTCTGCAGTTAACAAGTACATGTTGTACTGTTTCTGGTGTCTGACAATGGTCACATAATCCATTTTGGTGCTTCCCTATAATGTGGAGAGTCCCGTTCAGGTTGCTGTGTCCTATTCTTAGTCTGGTCATCACTGCCTCCTCTCTTCTATTTCCTCCCCTGCTTCTCCCAGTGCCCACTCTACTCTGTATTGCATGTAGCTGTCTTCCTCTTAACTCCTGATCCCATTGTTGCTGCCACTCTTCATTAATTTTCTTCCATGCAATACCCTTTCCTTCTGATTTTGAAAGTTTTATTATAGTGTCTATGTTTTCTTTTTTAACAGCTTGTTTGGCTAGGTTGTCCACTCTCTCATTACCCATAATGCCCGTGTGCGCAGGAACCCAAATAAATGTGATCACAATGCCTTGTCTTATTACTCTCGAGTGCATTCTTATTACTTCAAATAGTAGGTCTTGTCGTTTTTTGGATGTGCCTAGCTTTAGGCTGTATAGAACAGATGCTGAGTCGCTACAGATCAGAACTCTTTGAGGTTTGACTTGCTCAACCCACTCTAAAGCCATCCAAATGGCATACAACTCCACAGTATATACACTTAAGGAGTTTGATGTCCTTTTGCATACTGCAACTCTGTGGCTAGGAACTGCAACTGCAGAGCCAGTGCTGTCTGTTATTGGATCTTTTGATCCGTCCGTAAACACCTGAACATACCCTGTGTATCTACTTTCTGTATAGCTATAAAACTCTTGTACTAAATCTACATTTTTCTTTGCCTTATCTTGAAGCAGCTCTAAATCTACCACCAGTGTCTCCATTTCCCACACAGGGGTTGGAGGCCACATCACCGTCGGGCAGAACTCCATCCCATACACTCCCAGGTCTCTTGCTGCTGCATCCCCTGTCCAACCAAAACTTGATTTTACTGTACCCTCCCTTTCCCAGCAGGTCTGTAGTACTTTTTTGGTTGGGTGGTTATCTCCATGCCCCTTCAAATTCATCCAGTAGTTGACTCTGAGCTGCTTCCTGCGTAAATTCAGCGGCATTTCTCCTGTCTCAATTTGTATGGCACACACAGGTGATGTTCTTGTTGCCCCTATGCACAATCTGAGAGCCCGGGCCTGGATCACATCTAATCCTGCAAGTGCAGTTTTTGCTGCAGATCCATACACAACACTCCCATAGTCCAGCCTTGATCGAATTAGTGCTACATATATATATTTTAAGGCTGCTACATCAGCTCCCCAATCCAAGCCTACTGCCACGTATGGGTAGTGTAGGCCTATTATGTATTTATTTCAGTTTGAATACAAATGCTAATCTAACTATTTTTATTTAATTTGCGGGAGCATTTCGTTTAATGCTACTACATTTTGCCCGCGATACAGACACTAGGCGTGCAAACACTACAAATTTAAAATTTTAACTTAAGTAACATACAAGAAATGTATCAACATATTTTTAGAATGGTGATTTGACTCCAGGTTTAACAGATTCTAATCCCCTAAATTTATACATTGTAGAAATGCTACTTCTACAGACTCAAAACAAATCTATATTAACACGTTTAAAAATGCATAACCAAGCGTTAAAATAGTGAACTGTAAAAATGCATTAATAATAACTCAGCATCCTGTAAACATTAACCACTTTCAGTTTTATTTTGTGGGTCACTGACACTGTACACTATTAATTTACAGTCTCCACATGATTCACATGAACTTGAATATACAATAATGTGCATAAGGTCTCTGTATCTTGCTGTTGTGCTGCCCTGGTGTGTAGCAAATATAAACACTGGCATTCTTTGTGAGAAATACTGTACCAAACTCTATGTGAACTGTCGATTCAGAAACAAAGGTATTTCCACTTCCTTGGTTATCTTAGGGTTTCTTATTATGTGCTTCTTATTATCTGAAAGAGTAGGCTACATAGTTAAGGGCCAAGGCTGATCTCTGAACTTGATCAGAGAACCAGGTGTCGATGCAGTGAGTTAGCCAGTCACCAGGGGGCACTCTTATCTCTGCCGACAACGAAGAAAGTACAGTACATCGAAATGACAGAGACACTGCACTCGAGGTCTTTTGAATGAGACACTGGGTCTCTTTGCGCTTTAAATATCCCATGATATGGACCAGTGTGTAAGCTAAACTCCAGGTTGGTTTAGTCTGGCCACTTTCGTACTGCTACCAACAGTTTTGCCAATTATCATATTGAAATCTACAATACATCTCAAATTATGTAGTGTTGTGATGAATAATGTTTGCTGTACATCACTTTGTAAAGTGTTCTCCATCAGACATGATCTCTCCAGGTAAGCTCTATGAGTGTTGGAGGGCACATACTGGCATATGTACCCTCCAAAAAGCATGCAGCAGCTGCCTTCTCGTTTCTCCCCAAAATGCTCCTGCCAAACTGGAGCAGTGCATAACTTTAACACAGAAACTCTTAAGCCCATTATATTCTGTGGGACTCAAAACCACAAGTAGCTTTGCAAGGTCAGAATTCAGTGCTACCAGTTATATAGTTGATGATGGCATCACTTTTAAGGTAATTGCATCACTTCACCTGGTCTGGCTCTTGAGGACAAAATCTCTAAGGAATGTGTCCAGCACCCTGTTAAATCCATGCTGTTAGAATCCAGGCTGTTCTGGCAAAAGGGGGTCCTACCCGATACTAGATCGGCGTACCTACACTGAAAAAAAAAGAGAGGTGAAATTTACTTTAAAAAAGTAGTGCATCATTTTTGCATACCCTTTAAGTAATTTATGAGTTTCACTGAACTGTCTTTACTTAAAAAATTAAAAGTTGTTGAAATGAAGTTCATGTGACCTAATTTTTTAAGTAGACAGTTCAGTGAAACTCATAAATTTGAGCATTGCCAGCAAGGGATTTTTAAGTAAAGCTGACTGAAAAATAGTATGTACAATAAACTTAAAAAAGAGGGTACGCAAAAATGATGCACTACTTTAAGTAAATTCAACATAACCTTTTTTTCAGTGTAATAAAGTGGCCATTGCATGTATTTTTCACTCACTTCACTCACACTGGAATACCGAGAATGGTACCGCCCCTTCCTATCTTCAGACAATAATTACACCGTAAACTGACCAACCAGACCTCTCAGTTCTGGATCCTCGCACCTGTATGCCAGCTGTCCCATCTCTTCGAGCATCTGGCGGCCGCGACTTGTGACCCAGACTATTCTCTGACCTCATCCCCTGAAGGTGGAATAGCCTTTCCCAAATCGGAAAGGCAGATTCACTTCCCTCCCTTCATTTCACGGATCTCAAGACATGCACCTCGATGGCGACACTTGTATTATTGACATTCTGTGTCTATCCCTAGCTCTAGCGGTGTTTGCTTACCATGAGAAATGCATGTTGTAAGTCTTGTTGTATGTTGTATGTCTGCCAAATGACTAAGCGTAAAATTGTAATCGATGTAAACAACACAAGGGGTAAAGACATGATACTCTTTTATTTACAAATTGCAAACAGTCCGGTAAATAACAATTTAAAACTTCTCCAGTTTCATTTGATAAATATATACACTTTAATTTCAACTGGCAGTCAGCAATTAATAATAGATTTACATAGCAAATACTGTCATTGTATTCTGTCAAGGCAACCTTTCGCATCTTATAGCTTAAAATACATACATGTATGATTTTTGTTCAAAATAAGATATGAATTCAATTATAACCGTCATACTTGCTTAATGTCAAAGAATTTAGAAAGGCATTTATTTCACTGCTGGATATGTCACATATAAAATCAACTTTTATTTTATTTGTAAGAGAGCAGCAGTCCGAGAAAAAGAACACAAGCAAGGAGAAAAAAACTATACAGAATCCCTTAGGATTTACTTCAAATTCATGGAGCAGAATGTCGTAAGGCCAGCTATAAAATCTGCACTAATGTTTGTAAACCCTCAGCAACAGAAGCTTCCATTTCTTTAAAATGTACCCTTGTGTACACCTCAGTGTCACTGTTCCCCACATACGAGTCTCACTGGGCACTCGTGAGCGCAAGCCGACGTTATCCTGAGATTTTCTCATCCGCTTGAAGACAACGCAGGACATACAAGATCACTTGATAGCAGAAAATGTACTGTTCCTATGGGGGGAATTACAGGAGATAACAAAAATAATGACATAATTATCATTTGCATACTGCAATGGTAAAAAAACAGCACACATTTCATTGACTGGTACATGAACGGCCGTGTGAAATAATCTTGAATCTGAGTGCATACTGTTGGCCTCTCAGCATTTTAACATTACAAAACAGGCCTTGGGAAGTGGAAGAGCAAATGGGTGAATACAGCAATACAGCAAATATTCTCAATAAAATAAATTCCAGTTCAAAAATTCAAACAGTAGTTTTCCTCCTCTTTTTAATATTTGCTTCATTTAATATTTCTCATCATCAATATTTCTATCATCAAAATGAAGTGTTGTTACCTCCGTTTGGACCATGCCGTGTCTCTGTAGCCGCATAGAACGCACAACATCTGAAATATCAAACTACAGAAAAGCAAAAGTGAAAAACGTCTTGTGAAAAAAATAACCAAACACTGACAAAACTGAAAGGAACAAGTGGTTTGGCTGATTTTGGGACGGACCCAAAAATCTAAATTTGATAAATTCAACGAATCGAGTACTTCTAAGCATGACGGAGGATTCTTAATTGCATCCGTTGAACCTAACATTTGAACCTCCTTCTCTAGCTGATGATGCATCTACCAGTCAGACATTTTATTACCGCAAATGGAGAAATACTGCACTAAACACAGATAACCCTTTGATCACCTAGAGAAATCACAAATGGAGTAGAATAGACACGGCTGAGGAAAGCTAGTCAACTAAAACTAGGAGAGAGAAAAGACAGGCCTGCCATCGTAATTGGTCCTGCTGAAATGTTGCATTGTTATTATCATCGCTTAAGTGATCAGAGAGCTATCAGCAAAAGCAGCTTTTTACAGGGCTTTAAGTCACTGTATTCACATATGCTAGTATCATATGGAAGAAAAAGTTGGGCCCCATTTTACAGGATGTGTTTCTGAATCTACAGTATGTGGTTCTGTAATTACGTACTTACTGTAAGTGTAAAACAAACATCACTTTTGAATTTATTTCTAGAAGGAACACTTCAACTCTCCTAGTGTTTTTCCACTGTAAACTCTCATGTTCTGTACTTTGTGACAAGTAAGCGCTGCAACTCCCCTTATTGAAACTATAACAGTTAACAAGGCCTATGAATCATACTCACATCGGCATCTTTGCTGATGAGGCCCAATACCACATCTATGCAAATAAGAGTTCCTGAACGGCCAATCCCTGCACTGCAGTGGGTAATTATGGGCCCTGATTGGTGGATGTGCCTCATGAAAGAGATGAATGTCAGCAGCTGCTCTGGTTGTGTGGGTGTCCCATGGTCTGGCCAGCCAGTGTAGTTCAGGTGAGTGACATTCTGAAACTCATTGGTCTGTAAACATACAAACACCGTATTTGCTCTTATAAGGATGTACATGATAATGTTAACATAATAATATTAACCAGATAAAACACTATTTTTAAAGAAAGCTACCTGCACATCTTTGACCTCAATAAGGCGGATGACAAAGTTGTCCAGATGCTGGTCCTTGACGAGCGTGAGCTGCAGCCTATCGTCCACCATTTCAGGAGTCTTGGGCGTGTCGGGCCAGTAACGCTGACATTTAACCTTTCCACCTTCAACTTCCTGGGTCATCATGGCAATCACATTGGACTTCTGCTCCCATACCATTTGCCAAAAATCAGCAAGGGTGGTGGGCAGTGGTCCTTGGCAGGCAATAAACATGAAGGCCTCATCTTTCACTAGCATATTGATGAAGTTGGCATTGATGTAGCCCCCATCTTTGCCGAGAATTACGCGGGTGGTGTCAACTGGAAATAAACGAACGAACGGTTGGCAATTAACTACGGTCTCAAACAAGCACAGACATTACACAGAGATGTAGGCTACAGTTAACATGAGGAACGGTCTTCTAATCGCACTCCACTCACAGGGGACTATGTTCTTATATCGGTTCTTCTTCTTGTTCTCCTGGGTTTGCCCAATCAAGCAATCATCCAACGGCTGCAAATTCTGCAGATTCTGTTGAGAATAATCACCAGTGAGGATTCACCAAAAACTACTCACACATCAAGTCGCCTTACAATTGTTGACTCATTTTATACTTTCTACACCAACACGTCATGTATAGATCTTGTGTTCAACCTGCCTGGGATACTTTGCACTGTGGCCGTACAGCAATAATCTGGCAGGTTTTCCATACCCATATAAATAACATCCTCAGAGCAGCGAAAGGGGATTTCCTGGTTAAATTGAGCTGAATTCCATGTGTTGCAGTGCATTGGAAGGCCATAGGGACTCAGCTATATACATTTAAACACAAAAAAGTGGAAACAGCATATTGGACAAGAGCCCAGTAGAAGCAATGTACCTCAAATTCCTGAAGGGGGATCTTCTGTTCCAGGAGTCCACGCAGCATTCGCACGACAGTGTTGAGCTTGGCTCCGGTGTACTGACCGTCAGGGACCACTTTGACCAGGGGTAGAGAGGTGAGTTCATCCTCTGTAATGATGAGGCCATCTGAAGGGACAGATATAACACAGTCCACTATGTGTTGCAATAGTCGCACTACAGCACATTTGTAAGACTTTCTAGAAGTGCAATCTTGTGGTATGCATCTCCAAAGAACCGCCATAATGTACTGTAACACCTACATAGATGTACTCATAAGATTTTTTAAAATGTGTTCTTCATTACATTTGACGGCAACACCAAAATCACCTACACCAAGATTCATAAGCGGAATCTGTCAGCTGTTTCTAAGCTTATGAGCTCTCATATCTTTCACTATGCATTGTCACAATCGATAGGAGTTACCATTTTAATAGTTTAAAGTTGTAACGTTTAAAGCATCTAAATCGATTTTCCCTGAGAACTGAAGATATGACAATCGCTATAGACATGGTCCTTGTTAGTCTAAAGAGTGCTGAATGGTGACAGCTCACCCTCTGTGAATTTGGAGTTGATGTTCTCTATGGGCAGTTCATCACTTCCCCATGTGATCTCGTCTTCCTCCAAGTGACCCAGTGATGACTGAGGGAAGCTGTGGGCATTTTAGAACACCTCGTAACTGGGGGGGGTTAAAACTCTAAGTCTACATCCACCTCTCAAAAAAAAAATGTATAAAAAATATCTATGCGTTTGAAGTATCTATGCGTGACTCGGACATCCCTCCGTACCTCTCCGCAGATGGTTCGTCGACACACTCCTCTTTCCACACAGCCTTACGGGAGGTCTGCAATACCACATTCACCACATTCAGGTACATAAGACACAACACCTTATATGGAATATTCCATATTATACAACAATGAGATCCCAACGAGTAACACGATTGGCCGAGACGCATTCCACTAGTGCTGCGATTTAGCATAACCGCACTCCCAACGCGTAGAGCGTTCTATAGGGCGTTGCCTAGGAAGCCTAAACAACAACAATAGCAACAGAGTGCTAACAAGTCTGAAAAAAAGAATGAGTTAATCAAATATAATCAATATTTTTTCATTACTTGCTAAACGTTTATGGTAACACTGTTGTATAAAAGCATTAGATCACTCGAGGTACATGCGTTATTGGATATAAGCACTGCTGAGAGTACTCCGCAACTCGACCTGCGGTCTCGTTGCCGCGACGTCACAAGTTCTTATATTTCCAATAACGCACTCCCTCTCGTGATCTGTTGCTTAAATATTATTGGTAAACGGCTCCCAATGTTTGCCTGTAAGGAGGTTACCTCCGGGGAGTCCTCGGGCAGGGAGGAGCCGTCACAGTCCGTATCTTCAGAGAGCTCCGCGTTCTCGCTCTTCTTCTCTCTCCCCAGTTCTCCCGGGCGGTAGTCTGGAGAAATGCACACAAAACCTGCGTCAGACATGGAATCTGCTTTACCGCTGAAAAGACCTGGGCTTGCCTTGTGCGCAACAGCTTTTATACTGTCAAGAGTTCAGTGAAGACATACCGTCATCGAATGGAACAGAAAGCCGGGCTATATTCCTTCTCCAGACAGAATTGTCTGAATGTGGTTGATATAAACAATCTAATGTCTGGGCCTTGATTTTTTAAGACAAGCAACCAAGGACATTCTGTCTCAAAAAGAGTTCAGAAAGAAATATTCACAAGCTCCAATTTTGCCCTCTCTGATTTTATTGAAAAATTGCTTTGTTTTGACCATTTGGTTTCTTTTTTGTTGTTGTTGTCGTCGCTTGGACGCTGCCACAAATCACTGCAGTGACTGCACTGGAATTACCTTTGCCTTTTCTTACTAATCCTGAATGAAGGGGCAAAAGGGAAATTAATTGTAGTCGCCTACACTGGCCAGCTCCCTGGCCCTGAATATAACTGACATGCAGCACCTACCTATTGGGGGTAAAGGTGGTGGAGTTTGCTCTTTGCTGGATTTCTCGCCGTCTGTCGGACTGCACAGCTTGGACTTCACCCCGCTGTCTTCGCTGGCATCTGCAAGTACAGCGCGCCAATGGGCAAATATAAATGTGTGTGCCTACCTCTCGTAGGGCACTGTGGGATTTCGACAGAGCCACGCTGTGTCACGCTGTACCCACCGGCGTTGCCGTTGCACTTGTCGGCGTTGGCGGGGAGATAGCCCAGGTAAGTGTTGGGGGTCTGGTCAGGGGGTCGGGACACGACGAGGTTGACCAAGCCCTTGGCCTTGCGGATCGTAGTGACTGCTTTTGTGTGCGACACCCCGGTCATCCCCTCCTCGTTGACCTGCAGGCACGGCACAATTTGTCTATTTTGCCTTCATTTATCATGCAGAAAAAAGGCATGGCTGATTATGTTTGTCTTGCTAATTTGGATGCTGGATCTATCGAAGCCTTTAACCCTTTGTAGGGTAGGTTCTTCTGAATGTTTTTTCAAAATTCTAAGTCAGTGTTCTAGAACTCCATTACTTTCAATTACCAGTAGTGATTGTTACATCAGCATTAGAATGTTCAGTTAAGAACATTCTAATCACATATTTGTGATCTAACGCCGCGTACACACAGCGAGCAACTTCGGTCGCCCAGTTGCCGGAAGTCCATTCATTCTCTATGAAGCTGAGCGATGTTCAGCGACCTGAGCAACTAGAAAACTGAGCGACCAAAATCGGCCGATAAATGTTGCCCACAGTTTAACTTTTTGGCCGACGTCGGCCGTAACAGCCAATCAGAATTCCGCGCTTCATATTTCTCCAACCGACACATAACCATTTCGTGAATAATTGTTCCGTAACCTAGCTAGCTACGTAGCCTAATATTGCCTATCAAACTAAGCTAGGCGAAATAGGGTTAGCAGCGGTAACAGTGAATAATTTATATATTATCATTGTATAATTATCAGCGTCATAACATAACCTTAAAGGATATATGTGGCTTGTTTTACCAATATCACATTGATCCCAAACTACGTGTTGAGTTTTATAGCTAGGCTACATAAATCTATCTAGATAGATTGATAGATTTATGTATAAAACCGCCGGTACTTGCAATTACGTTCGAGAAATAAAAGGGTCTTGAATCGGTTTCGATGATGAAAGACGGTATAGCTTCTTTATTTGTATACAGTTCAGCATGATGTTGGTCAGCTTTCCAGTCTAACATGCCCTTAGCTACACTCCAAACTGGCCCAGCATTTACTGTAAAACCGAATAATAGATAGATAAAGATCGCCAGCTCGCAACGAAAATGGATATAGCCTATCGCTAGCTAGCGAGAACACATAATTATCAGTGTCATGACATAACTATAAAGAATAGGCTGCATCGCAAATACGTCTTTCTTATATGTAGGCTACCGCCGTTGTTTCTCTTCATCAAAAATTTGTAGCTGTACGAGCTGACTTGGATGACACAACGGGAAGCTCTTGCCCCGCCCCCAGCCTAGTAGACTTGACCGACCCAGCAACCAAGTTGCTCGCTGTGTGTACGCGGCGTTACACCTTAAAGGGTTAAAATAACAATAATAGAAGCTTGACTTTTTTCACTGTTTGAAGACTTAAGAGCATGAGAGAATACAGTACCTTCAGCAATCGGTCTCCCACTTGCAAAGTCCCGACATCATCAGCGGTACCTCCGGGGGTAATGGACTTCACAAAAATACCCCTCTCGCCCCCTATCACCGAGAAGCCCAGACCTCCAGCGATGGGCTTCTCCAGCTCCAGGTGAATTACCTGCTCCTGAAAACATAGGACAGAAATAATACGCCATTAACTATTAAGACTACGTAAGATTCTGTGCACCAAAATCTGCACAGCTGTATAAACGCATATACAAATTGACAAATATTTTCCAGATAAAATAGGTTGGCTGGAGTTAGCCATACTAGCCTAGAATATGAGTGTGGATTCCATGGCACTGTAATCTAAACTAATGGCAACATGATTAAATATGAAACATAATTCTACCTATAAGCTTTAGAGTAACACATTTATATTATTCCACTAAACTCTTTAACTGAAGTCTACCCCCATCCTCAGATGGAAAACCACAAATGGAGGATAGCTGCTGCTTCATATTTCCTGAAATACTTCCATTGGCTGATGTCACTTAACTTTAATTATTAAGTAGAATGTCGCTAGCTTAAACAGAGACCTCGATTAAGCAACCAGATGTCCCCAATCAAAACAATATGCAAATGATGTAAATATCAGACTACAGACCAAAATAATGTTGCTCTATGAGGTTTTCCCTGCATGACAAAAGCATGCCCTTCAGTGAGTAAGAACAGCACAGTTTGTGTTAACACATACAAATCTTCCAACTGTATTAACAGATACTTGTGGGGAGGTTACCTGAGCAGGACTTAGGCACGCTGGGTGGTTGTATTCGCCTCCATGGGAATAGCCTTCAATGTGAGAGGGGAAAAAAACATTCACAGCTATGCCACCTGAACCTTTGTACATCAGTTTTCATAATTATTAACTTATGTGCACTTAAATTGTACATAAATGATTAACCGTAATGGCATACAACACTATACTGTACTAAACAGCAGGCAGAATTCTGTTGCTAGATATACTTATAAAAAGGTACACAAGACATAACAGGAGCCATAAAGCAGTGATAAAATCCCACTCCCTCGTGCCCCGTTCAGACTCAGATACACTGGCTCATTTGGAAAATATCACCTGCTTAATAATAAAATATAAAAATAAATACAAAATAAAACCGGCAATTGATCTGCATAGACCCTAGCATTCTTTATTAAATGTAAATAGCCATTATGTACAGTGCACATTTAACTTGAGTGTTGCAGCTCTATAACATACCGTTCATACTGGCGGGTGTATTCAGTTTTGGGCTGTTGTTGTTGTTGTTAAGAAACGATATGTTTCTCTCTGCTGGAGCGACAGGCTTTCCATCTCTGTGAGGCAGAAGAATTATTATTACTGTCGTCCAGAGACGGGAGTAAAATACCAAATGCATTTATTCAGTGTAAAAACATACAAAACGCATGAAAACACATTTTTATCGAGTCACATTAACTGCGCCTCTCTATGCGTTTCTCAAGTCACGAGAAAGACATTGGGTCTTGGTGTCCGTCCGTCCGTCCGTGCGTCGGGCTCGGCGTTCCGTTACCTGGTGACCTTGAGAACGAGGTCGCCCTGGGAGAGCTCCATCAGCCTGTGACTTTCGCTCAACGTCAGGTCCTGGGTGGGCGCCCCGTTGATGAAGTGCACCAAATCCAGCTGCCTCAGAGTGCCCTCTGCCGCAGCCACTGACCCCGGGGCCACGTCCTTAACATAAAGCACCCCTAACAGGCTGTCGCTGCCCCCTTCCAGCACCAGCCCTGGGGAGGAGAATGAGAATGAGCCATACGCACCGCTGGTTAGAAATGCTATTTTAGCCTGCTATCGTGGCGTCTTTTGAAAGGCCTGACCTTTACGAGTGAGCACCTTGTACACGAACGCAGCTTGGCAGTTAAGAGAGACCGGTAAACTCTGATCTTCCTGACAATACAGGTTGCTGGCAGACTGTAACCCGATTCTCCCCCACGAAGCACTCATTGCCAGGAACCCTATGCTCTTCTTTATGGGTTACTGGCAGGTTCTCTTTTCCTCGCTGTTCATTTCCACAGTGCAAGAGCTTGAAGCAAGTCATTAAAAGCCTAAGTATGAGGGTTTTTGCATCAGAACAAAGTACTTGGGCTTAATGTGGGTTACACACCGCAAGCCTAGGTCCTGCAGTTATAGCAGGACCTAATGCAAAAATGAAATGTGAAGGCCACCTTTGCTTCAAGAATTAAGGGCTTGCGCACGTTCTCCTGCAGATCAAAACTGGACATCGAATACAAAATATTTCTGAAACATTCTTAAAATTAATACTCCAAATGTACTGCTCCATAAAGAATGTCTGTTCAATGAATATGGACACAGGTGCAGAGTTCCAGAAAATGAAGCTAAAGAAGGAATCTGTGCACGGTGGAGATCAGACTGAAGAGAGGTGTGAAAATGGAAAGGGTCGAAATATTCCCCTCAACAACCCACTCTTTAAAACACTCGAAACTGTCTATAAAAAAAGAGCGAGAGGGTAAAAGCTTTTACCGAGCGTTTCATCTTGGCACTGAAGAGGGATGTCTGGAAGCAGATGGGCTTCTATGGGAGGCTTGGGGACTTCCAGCACCCGACCCACCACCAGGTCCACCACTCTGGGGGCAGCGCGAACCAGGTTCACAACCTCCGTGTGACCCAGGTTGGACACGTCCGTGTTGTTCACCTGGAGGACAGGAGACGTGGGATTTAGCACAGCTGGTTTGAGTTTGAGCAATTCCGTTTGACACATTTCGGAAAAGAACACTCCGTGTGAAACATACATCTAATTATTGCAAAACACCTAAACGTGTGTAGGTGCCCGTTACAAAAAATAAATACTGAAAAACGAAATACCAGGCCAGTTCTGTAGGATTACACCATCTCATTCTGTGCAATCGGCCATGGTAATACGGTGTAACCAATATTCTACATTCTAAAATACAGTCTTCTTCTATATGCACACCATTCTAGGGGCCCTTTAAATATTTTGACTTGCACACTTGACCACAGCATTAAAATAAATCACAAGCCAATTGTGGGACATCACATTAGCAAAAGGAAACTTTTACGTGAAACACAGGGTTTCACCATTTCCCAGAGTTTTACGCCACCTGTGATAGTCAATGTAAGTGCATTATCCTGGTGAGCGTTCATAGGCAGCGGCTGTACCATTATGAGTCTGTCCCCTGGCCTCATAGGCAGTGGCTGTACCATTATGAGTCTGTCCCCTGGCCTCATAGGCAGCGGCTGTACCATTATGAGTCTGTCCCCTGGCCTCATAGGCAGCGGCTGTACCATTATGAGTCTGTCCCCTGGCCTCATAGGCAGTGGCTGTACCATTATGAGTCTGTCCCCTGGCCTCATAGGCAGTGGCTGTACCATTATGAGTCTGTCCCCTGGCCTCATAGGCAGTGGCTGTACCATTATGAGTCTGTCCCCTGGCCTCATAGGCAGTGGCTGTACCATTATGAGTCTGTCCCCTGGCCTCATAGGCAGTGGCTGTACCATTATGAGTCTGTCCCCTGGCCTCATAGGCAGTGGCTGTACCATTATGAGTCTGTCCCCTGGCCTCATAGGCAGTGGCTGTACCATTATGAGTCTGTCCCCTGGCCTCATAGGCAGTGGCTGTACCATTATGAGTCTGTCCCCTGGCCTCATAGGCAGTGGCTGTACCATTATGAGTCTGTCCCCTGGCCTCATAGGCAGTGGCTGTACCATTATGAGTCTGTCCCCTGGCCTCATAGGCAGTGGCTGTACCATTATGAGTCTGTCCCCTGGCCTCATAGGCAGTGGCTGTACCATTATGAGTCTGTCCCCTGGCCTCATAGGCAGTGGCTGTACCATTATGAGTCTGTCCCCTGGCCTCATAGGCAGTGGCTGTACCATTATGAGTCTGTCCCCTGGCCTCATAGGCAGCGGCTGTACCATTATGAGTCTGTCCCCTGGCCTCATAGGCAGCGGCTGTACCATTATGAGTCTGTCCCCTGGCCTCATAGGCAGTGGCTGTACCATTATGAGTCTGTCCCCTGGCCTCATAGGCAGTGGCTGTACCATTATGAGTCTGTCCCCTGGCCTCATAGGCAGTGGCTGTACCATTATGAGTCTGTCCCCTGGCCTCATAGGCAGTGGCTGTACCATTATGAGTCTGTCCCCTGGCCTCATAGGCAGTGGCTGTACCATTATGAGTCTGTCCCCTGGCCTCATAGGCAGTGGCTGTACCATTATGAGTCTGTCCCCTGGCCTCATAGGCAGTGGCTGTACCATTATGAGTCTGTCCCCTGGCCTCATAGGCAGTGGCTGTACCATTATGAGTCTGTCCCCTGGCCTCATAGGCAGTGGCTGTACCATTATGAGTCTGTCCCATTATGAGTCTGTCCCCTGGCCTCATAGGCAGTGGCTGTACCATTATGAGTCTGTCCCCTGGCCTCATAGGCAGTGGCTGTACCATTATGAGTCTGTCCCATTATGAGTCTGTCCCCTGGCCTCATAGGCAGTGGCTGTACCATTATGAGTCTGTCCCCTGGCCTCAGTCTGCCATCTCCCTTGGCAGGATCCTGGATGATATCATGGATGTAGCAGCTGAGATCATTTCCTTTGGTCAACGTAAATCCCAGGCTTCCCTTCTCTGACTTTGTAAGTGACACGTTCAGCTCCACTTCCTGGGGGGGGGGGGGGGGGGGGGGGTTACAAGGTCAATTCAGGACTTTGGTGGAGAAATCAATCTTGGTGTTCGAAGAATTTTTTTATTACTTCAAACAGTTCTTTTTAAAACGCTCATATGAGTTTGTCTTATACACAGTCCAAGTGCTAAACACAGTTAAGGTGAAACCACAGGATTGGTCCGTTATACTACATCCCAATAAGATTCAGTAGACAATAACAGTAAATCAATCAAATTTGTTATTAGCAGGAAGCATAAGCAATAACTGTTCTGCAAAGCAGCCCAAACAATCTCGCTGACAGCGACTGGATCTTTATAAAATCACCCCTTCCCACTGTAAGCTCTTACAGGTACAAACTCCTCCAGATCCTGTCCGCTGTCAGGAAAGGAGAGGGTAGAGGGCATAGGCTGCAGGGTGGGTACGGGCTCCAGGCGGGGGCTGAGGCGGCTGTGGTCTGAGGGTGTCAGAGAGGTCATGACCTGTGGGGTGCCCTCCAGATCAGAGGACCGCGTGGAGGAGGGGCACCTGATGGACACAATTAGGAACAGGCTTACAGAACTCACAGGCTTACAGAACTCACAGGCTTATGGAACTCACAGGCTTACGGAACTCACAGGCTTACGGAACTCCCAGGCTTACGGAACTCACAGGCTTACGGAACTCACAGGCTTACGGAACTCACAGGCTTACGGAACTCACAGGCTTACGGAACTCACAGGGTTACGGAACTCACAGGCTTACGGAACTCACAGGCTTACGGAACTCACAGGCTTACGGAACTCACAGGGTTACGGAACTCACAGGGTTACGGAACTCACAGGCTTACGGAACTCACAGGGATACAGGACACAGCTGCACAGGAGCAATTTGGCACAAGGAGCTGACGGATCTCAGAACGGCTGAACCAGTAAATGCCTGAGCTGTGTGTTTACTGCGGCAGGTGTTTGTTGGTAACAGAGCCAAACTGTATCAGTGCTTCACAGAAAGTAGACTTCACCTCAAGGAGAGATGTCTAGACAGATTGATTTATTGATTTTTTCCACGGAACATGAGGTCATATCAGCAACATCGAGTTCTAAGACACCAAAATAGTAGTGCACTGATGTTATATATACAGATATTACTGATTTGTACTGATGAAATGTTATAATACCACAGTATATGGAATATCATCACTGAAAGGTAATATATTTTGTATACATAGAAGTTTAACACAGCCGTTCTCTTCATTGACCTATAAACCACAGGCAATAAGAGAGTTTGCACATGAATTCCTACCTTAGGTTGAGCTCAGGCCTGCAGGGAGACTGGCTGGGAGAGTAGTATGCAGAATGGATGGTGTCATCCAGTTCACACGGGGTGTCGTACTGGCTGAGCCCTAGGGCTAGGTCGTTGCTGGGGGTCTGGTAGATACTGGAGTTCCAGGCTTGGCTGTTGTGTTCCAGTGAAGGGCTGAAGGCCTTCTCCACCTCCTCGTTGTCAGTGCTGTCGCTGTAGCTGTCGCGGCGGCTCGGTGACTTCAACAGCAGTCTCTCCAGGGCTTCCTCCACTGGTCCCAAACCACGCTTTCTAGTGCCCTCTGCAGGCGAGCCGTCTCTATGCGGCCTGACCTGGCTGGGATCGGACTGGACAGTGGATTCCTTCCGGGGTGAGGCCATCGGAGTCTGGAAAATGCACGCACGCACACACACACACTGTTGACAAATTGTATGTATGCCCTCTGTATGACTAAAACTACTCAAATGCTCATAAATGGATTAACATGTCTAGGTCTGGAAATATTTCAGAATTGTAATTTTGTCTCACCAGACTCAAAATGTCCATTTCAGGTAATACTCCGTGCTCCGGTCTACAGAGCAGCAGAGTGACCTCCTGTCCAGTACCTCGCAGAGCAGAGATCACCTCCTGAGAAACAACGCATGACAATCCAATCAAAACGCAAAACCCCCCCCCCCCCCAAAAAAAAACAATAGCAATAAATTCACCTGGAATTCTTCAATAAAAGTCTGAATGGACAATCACCCATACACTGGCGAAGGGTTAAAGTGACGTACGTGCTGTGAAAGGCCTTTCAGGGACGTCTGGTTGACCTGGAGGATGACGTCACCCACGTTGATCAAGCCGGTCTCTGCGGCGGGTTGCCCTGGAAACAGCTTCTTGACCCTGACCATGCTGGCCCCAGAGGGCTCTGTGTGCAGGGCCTCCTCGCGGCTGAAGCTGAAGCCCAGGCCGGAGGAGTTCTTCAGCAGGCCCACCTCAAACCAGTTGTCTGGAGGACAGAGGAAGCACAGAGGAAAGGGCCTATGGTCACACTGTAGAGTGTAGACTTACCAAGGTTAATGAGAGTAATCTGAGATTGCAGAGCCTTGTATCCTGTTGCCATCTAGTGACAGAATGTAGCACTGGCCAGTAAGCACACTCAAAGACTCACACCAAAAGAAATATCCTCAGGCTAGGGCCAAAATGAGGCTAAATATTTAATTTATTGCACGGAATTCAGGCAACCATATTATCAACTGACACACCATGGTCTTAACCACAAATATGTAGATAGAGCCATGTTATACAAAAACAAAGACCCTTCCGAGTTCATCCAGATGGCTTCCGAGATTGCGGCATAACTAGAGAGTTGATCTCTAGTTATGGGGAAATTGCATGTGAGGAGTTAACACACATCCAATAATCTGAGAGCTGAGCATATGCCTTTCACCCGAGACAAAAACAAACGTGAAATTACAGACTTTGGGCGGAGTGCTCATTTGAGGCTCGCCAGTGTATAATAAATCTGACCATCCGTAGATGCACACTGACCATCAGTGATGAAACTGTAGTCGCGGTCTCCTGGCAACGCCGGGCGGGGCTCGTCCTGGGTGTCCTTCTCACTGGGCGCAATGGGAGGGGTGCACTGTGGGGTGAGAGGGGCGTGGACACTAGCAGCAGGGAGCTGGCCCTTCTCCAGTAGCAGATGGACCATCTGAGGAGTGAAAGAACACTGGTGAGAGAGTACCCTACTGTACACAGTAACCTGCCACTGTAGAGACTCAACACTGGTGAGAGAGTACCCTACTGTACACAGTAACCTGCCACTGTAGAGACTCAACACTGGTGAGAGAGAGCACCCTACTGTACACAGTAACCTGCCACTGTAGAGACTCAACACTGGTGAGAGAGTACCCTACTGTACACAGTAACCTGCCACTGTAGAGACTCAACACTGGTGAGAGAGAGCACCCTACTGTACACAGTAACCTGCCACTGTAGAGACTCAACACTGGTGAGAGAGCACCCTACTGTACACAGAAACCTGCCACTGTAGAGACTCAACACTGGTGAGAGAGTACCCTACTGTACACAGAAACCTGCCACTGTAGAGACTCAACACTGGTGAGAGAGTACCCTACTGTACACAGTAACCTGCCACTGTAGAGACACAACACTGGTGAGAGAGAGCACCCTACTGTACACAGAAACCTGCCACTGTAGAGACTCAACACTGGTGAGAGAGTACCCTACTGTACACAGAAACCTGCCACTGTAGAGACTCAACACTGGTGAGAGAGTACCCTACTGTACACAGTAACCTGCCACTGTAGAGACACAACACTGGTGAGAGAGAGCACCCTACTGTACACAGAAACCTGCCACTGTAGAGACTCAACACTGGTGAGAGAGTACCCTACTGTACACAGTAACCTGCCACTGTAGACTCAACACTGGTGAGAGAGTACCCTACTGTACACAGTAACCTGCCACTGTAGAGACTCAACACTGGTGAGAGAGTACCCTACTGTACACAGTAACCTGCCACTGTAGAGACTCAACACTGGTGAGAGAGTACCCTACTGTACACAGTAACCTGCCACTGTAGAGACACAACACTGGTGAGAGAGAGCACCCTACTGTACACAGTAACCTGCCACTGTAGAGACTCAACACTGGTGAGAGAGAGTACCCTACTGTACACAGTAACCTGTCACTGTAGAGACACAACACTGGTGAGAGAGAGCACCCTACTGTACACAGTAACCTGCCACTGTAGAGACTCAACACTGGTGAGAGAGTACCCTACACAGTAACCTGCCACTGTAGAGACTCAACACTGGTGAGAGAGTACCCTACTGTACACAGTAACCTGCCACTGTAGAGACTCAACACTGGTGAGAGAGAGCACCCTACTGTACACAGTAACCTGCCACTTTAGAGACACAACACTGGTGAGAGAGAGCACCCTACTGTACACAGAAACCTGCCACTGTAGAGACTCAACACTGGACAGAGATTACCTTACTGTACACAGAAACCTGCCACTGTAGAGACTCAACACTGGACAGAGATTACCTTACTGTACACAGAAACCTGCCACTGTAGAGACTCAGCGTGCATTAATGTACAGTCTGAGGGAAAATGTGATAAGCAACACACAGTTGGTTACGTGAAAGACTGAATCCCTTACGGAGGGACTGTTAAGTTTTAAACTCCCGCATTAATCAAATGAAAAGCATTTCAAGGTTACTGTCAAGTCCACTGAAGTCAATGCAAGTGTCAGGGGTCAGATATTCTCAGAATACTCTCAAATCTAGGCACATTATACTCATGTAGCACTCAGTCACTTAAACATTCACGTTCACCACAACAAATGCATAAAAAAAGCGTGTGTATAAAAGCCATGTTTGGCAAAGACTCAATTTTACTCAAATAAGAACAACTATATAACGATTTTTTGTACTGCTTGTCACATAATTATACAAAGTATTTCTAGAGGAAATAGGACTGAAGAAACAAAATGGTTCCTTACCTGGCCAGTATCTCTCAGGGTCTCCACTGCCTGTGTATGAGTTGCTCCTTCAAGGCTCTTTCCATCGACAGCCATCACACGGTCCCCTGGCAACAGTCAAGGCATTGTTACAAACAGCATGGACACAAAGATTAAGGGCCTGATTTAGACCTTTGGCACGCGTAAAACCTTTTAGCACACTCAAAACCAAAAACATGACCAATGATTGGTCATGGCATTTGTTTTGCACCAATCATCGGTTGTGTTATTAGTTTTGCATGTGCTAAAAGGTTTTGCACACGCTAAAGGTCTTCGTAAATCAGACCCTAAATGCGCTTATTCTCAAACAGCATGATATTGTTAAGTGACTACTACTTCTCAAATATGTACACACCTACAAGAAATGCAGATGACATAATGTGTATGCAAATGTATGTTTTAGATCATGCATGTATCAATGGGGGGAATTACAGAAATTAACTCTGGATACATTTAACTAGGTTTTACCTTCTGAAATATCTCAGTGTATTTAGCAACTTAACAAGGCAGTTTTCAATGTTTTTTTTTTCAGTTCACCTCTCTGCAGAAGCAAGTTTTGCAATGTTGTTGTTGCCATTACTGTTTGGATTGTAACTTCTGCATCTAGATATTTCTCAGTTCCATTTCAAACCAGCGTTGAGTGCTTGGGTGTTGAATAAATGCAGAGAATCTGTTTGGAGCCGTCACGTGATGTTAGGCTGCTGGATCCGGCATGCAGTTGGGTGCAACCCCTGAACTAATTTATCTCAAAAGAGGAATTGCCTGCTTGTTCTCTGCGGGGCTATTTTCGACTTAGCTAACAGTGCATTCCTTTTTTTTCTTTTTTAATGCAAACTCAAATTATCCATACATACTTTGTTGCATGTGTTTTGTGGCTTTCCGAGTACAGAGACGGCCATTACACCTAAAATAGTTTACACATGCATAGTGCAGTCATTAAAGTACACACTATAATTATAGATTACAGCAGCATTTAGTTACAGGGTCTGTTATGGGGGAAAAAAATAAATAAATAAAAATAGTCCATAGTAAAATGGAATAAAATGTACGCATCATTACTGAACCTGTGGACGATTCTCACACAGTCATGGCCTAATATGCAGGAATGACTTCCTATCTGTGTGTAATTCTAGCAACACTGACCTACATTTTAAAGCACTGTTAACATACATGGTGCTTTACAAACAAGCTCAAACAAACTGGATGATTTACTCTTAAATCTGTGAAACTGCGATGGTGAACACTATCCCCACAGCTTACGAAAACGGCTGCCCAATATACTGGGCCAACAGGATTACCAGTAAGTAATTTGCATGTCTTTTAGAGTAGGTATCTTCCTTTTCCAGCAAGCATTTGGGATAAAGTATATAACTGCCCTGATTCAACAATTTTGTTTCTAAGTTTTTTTAATGTGTCAGACTGGGTCTATGAGATGTGTTGGAAAGCAAGTGGGATGGATTCTTCATACCCTGAAAGCCCAAACTGAATCAGGCAGAACAGTGGTCCCCCTACCCTGTTCCTGGAGATCTACCTTCTTGGTTTTGACATACCTGATTCTACTAATTAGCAGCTCAATGAGATCTCATGCTGTTGAATGATGCGTGCTTCATTAGGGTTGGAGCGAAACTCTACAGGACGGTACATCTCCAGTAACAGGGTTGGAGTCCAACGGGGTAGAGGAATCCAAACTCAGATACTCACCCTTCTGTATCCGGCCATCTAGTTCTGCAGCTCCTTTAGGGATGACAGCCTTGACATAAATCCCTCCGTGTCTAACACTGGTGTTCACCCCGCCCTAAAAACGGAAAAAAACAGTCACTACTGTGAACTTCCCTATAAATGGCCGTGAATCAGACTTGGAATACGCATCTACTTCTGATTATGTTATCGTGGTGGTGTTCTACGAACTGAAGTTTAGTGCTCATATTTTTTAGATTTTTGCTGAAGGAAAGGTGATAATTGAAACCAACCCTTAAAGCTTGATCGAAATACCAAGAACATGTACATGCTTTTGATAGTTTACGATTCAATTTCTGTTTCAGGATCTCAAAGAGATAGTTTGGCATGGGGGACATTTTGTCTCATGTTGTATTAGCAGAATGCACTGGCATGAGACTAAATGTAAATGTATCCTCTATTGGAATAGAGCTATTGGAATAGAGCGATTCACTGCCTTTGCAGGAGAGCTAAGAGTCGCATGCTTTTAATCATTGAGATGCAAAGATCAACTCAGGAGGAAATCAAACTGGTCAAACTGCAGCAAATTAAAGTTGTGAGGAAACAATCTATGCGTGTACAGCAATTAGTATGATAGTAGGATTATCAAAACAGATTTAAGACGAGATACTGTTTAATGGCAGCATAGCCCGTGCCGTGTTTTTAATATGGACTTGAGCTTATACCTACTGTACACATTCAGTGTGTGACTGTTAACATAAAAATGCCTCAAAACCCTGCATGCACAGAGGCAAACGTTTCTCTGTCTACTTTTCCCTCACATGGAGGCAAGCGTAGAGCACTTCACAAGCAGTGCAACTAGGGGCAGACAAAAAAAAAAACACACACAGTTACGAGTTAAGGAAAAAGAAGAAATAAAGAGAGCGCGGAAACCTTGCCGAACAGTACCGTGACACTTATGCCCAGGCTGCTGTCCTTTTTGGACAACTGCAAGTCAAATAGATCTCCTGGTCGGAGACTATTGACCCCTTGGGCATTACCACTTAATTTTCCCATGATGCAGTTGGGAGATAACTCCTGTAAACAGAAAACATTTGAGTAAGTAATGTTATGTCATTACGAAACAAGTTGCAACATGCAAGGAGAAAGGAGAACATTGTCGAGAGATCTATTAAGAGGTGTTGAAGTGGTGAGCATGTATAAAACGTCAGCATGCAGAGTGTTATTGCATTTACTTTATAAATGCAATTACGAAGCAGTTAAATACCACAGAGAACATTAAAAAAAGCATTCTCAAATAAGCTGTTATATGGAGGATATTAGTGAGTTAATTGCATTTAAAATTGATGCGAGGGAAATCTCTTGCGTTTGGACAGAAAACACCTACTGTAAATGAACATGGTGATTATGCTTGAGAGCAGCTCACCAAGGGATACATTTCATAGAGATTAGAGAATAGCAGAGACAGGAACCCAGGCCATTCACATAACTCACTGGTTAATAAGAATGAGGCTTAGATAATGGGTTGCGCTCCAGAAGTATCACTTGTATAGTAGTTTTAAGGAATCAGTCATTCTTCCTCAGTTTCCAGGAATTGTACCATAACTGCGCTCGACGTAGCATGACCATAAATCTAGACTGACAAACTATATAGTCGGAGTGCTGTGATGGTGTTCTTGACACATATCTAGGGATTTATTACGTTTTTTTGAAAATTTACCAGAAAATTTAAATAAGTGCAGCACCTGCCCTTGTGCAGAGGGCATACTTTTCTGCATACGCGCGGCACGTTGATGACAACGCTCAACGGTGCGCACTGAGGAAGCACACGGCACATGGTCGACTTACCTTCTTAAGCTTTTGCGTCTCCTGACTACTTGAGTACGTGTCCTCATCCATATCAGAGTCCCCTCGGTCAGAATAATCTGGCTCTTTGGGGATCTCTGTGATTTTGGCTTTCCTGGTTTTGGGCGGAAGCGCCGGGGCCGCGGCGTCGAAGGCGATGTCCCGGTCCGAGGGGAGGGGGAGGGGCGTGGGCGGGGCCTCGGCGGGAACGCTGCGCGGGAAGCCGTTGAGGAGGGTCTGAGGAAGGCCGGCGCTCTCCGTCCGCGAGTCCTGGGAGCTCAGGCTTTCCTGCCGCCGGCCTGGCGACGGAGCGGGGGGCGCCGCCGAACTGGGGGGGGGGGGGAGGGGGGCTGGGGGTCCCTGCGTGTTCCTCCGATGAAGATCCGTAGTCCACTTCCAGCCTCTGCGCGGGGGGGTGTCATGCGACCCCTGCCCTTGTAGTTGGCTGAGCTTGAAGGAGACTCTAAAAAGACACAGATGAGGTCATTTTATGGTGCACAACAAATTAGTTTCATTTTCAGTCCAATGCTCCATTTTTCTGTTAACCTCGTATCTCGCGAATACCATTGGTTAACTTTGGGAAGAAAAATACGTGTATACAATGCATTACCTGTACATTTCTGAGTATACGCAGACATTAAGAACATTTAGCACAGTGTAAATGTGCAAAAAGCACTTCTGCAATGAGAACTAAACTCTAGCAGGTTGTGTGTAATGTAATATAATACCTTCATACAGCCTCTCGGTGGGCTGAGAAACGACCAGCGTTACATCATCTGGGGTGTTCTGCAGGATCTTGACGGCTGAGTCATGAGGGAGTCCCTCCAAGCTTATGTCGTTCACAGAGATTAGACGGTCACCTGGGAAATGTAGTTTCCACCCCCCGTCAGTCAAGTCAGAGAGGACACTTCATACAAGACATATAAGGAATAAGGAATGAATGGGATTTTGGCCAGCTGTCTGTCCTGGTGTCCGCAGTACAGCGGCTCACAGACCTGGTTTCAGGCAGCCGTTGACATCGGCGGGCCCCCCGGGAGAAATGGAGCTTATAAAGGTTCCCAGGCCCATCCGGCCGGAGCTCTCCCCTCCGACAATCTGAAATCCTACAAAGGCACATCAAGAGATCCCCAACTGACGTGCATGCATTCATCAATGTACCCCAAAAATAGTAATCACCTATTCCAAACTGTGGCTTTTCAAGAGACCACGAGCATACCATTGTACTGGATTTAAAAGGCTATCAACTGCAAATATACGCCATGTACTGACGAAATACCTTCCAGTTCTAAGCAATTCTAAATTTGAAATAAATAAAAAAAATACTTTTTTTTCCTCCCTCTTCCCAGAGTCATTAATCACGGTTTAAGTTGTATGAGCTGGTGTCTCACTATTCTAAATAAGCCGCCACACTGTTGAAAAGGCCATCTGGCTGGTGGCTGATAACCCCCCTGAATAAACTCAGGAATTTATCGGCGGTCCGACAGTGACGTCACGGTCCCGCTGCCTCATCTGCTCTGTCAAAGATCACAAGAGGAAATGCCACACTCACCCAGGCCGTACTTCACATCCTTCTTCAGATTTACGCTTGTAATCGCCCTCTCTGGAGACGGCAAGGCATTCAGCTTCTTTTTCAGAGAATCTGTTCAAATGCCGGGTGGGGGGGGTGGGGGGGTAATGCATTAGAAACCAAGCCAAACAGCAACAAGAGACCTGCTTTCCACAATCTATGTTAGCAGCACAACTGCGGTTCAATGTTTGCAGACCATTCTCTGGCAGGGGCTCTGGTCAATGCCACATTGAGAACTAAAGCAGTGGCCATAGTTTATACTTTAATACCGATATCTGCCTCGCATCTAAGCTCATTTGTCTCTTGAGCTCATGCAATGCACCGTACGGAACCCATAAACCGGAAACACTAATCAAAACATAACTTAGCTATGACGACGACAACTGGGCGAATTACTTTGCCAGGCCCGTCAAATCAATTACACCGGGGATCAAACGGCTTAGTATTTAGCATATCTACATCCTTGTCATGCACCGAAACACCACGTGAAGGCATGAGAGCTTATTTAATAGGTTAATGGGGTCTAACAGCATATGCTAACACAGAGAAGAGGAAAGCTTGAATTACGTGCCAAGCGTAACAGCACGGAATTAGTAGCATGGACCAGATGCCTGAACTGTACGTATAACTTAGTTGAAATAAAAACAAATGTTGAGTCCTGCCTCAGAAAATAAAGATGATTGCATTGTACTGCATGTGGATAAATTACATGTTCCTGTCACTATACACGTAGGAAAGGAAATGAGTGCATTAAGGCTCGCTCAAACCATTACATCAGCTAAAGCCATCCCTGCAAAAACCTGCAGACACCAGCATGTTTTAACAGTAAGACAGGGGAAGCAACGCCTAAGTGTGCCAACTAGCAACCGTTACCATGGACTGTTTACTTTGAAGATAAGAATAGTATAATCTATCTATTTTATAATGCAACCCTACAGCGGACAAAATCATTTTCCAATGTCCTTGAAGGTCCCTTCGATTTTTCCTGAAGCATTTCTCTTTTAAGTTTTTCTAATTACAATTTAATTGCATAAAACTCCAGAGGCTGATAGAGAGTTGTGAACTGCTTTACAAAACATACAAATTATAACGACAAAAATCATTCTTGCTGCTGTCATTGTTGGAATCATAATACAAGATGATACATTATTCCAAGTATGCAAAAACAAAATAGTTAAAAACAAAATAAAATCTTTGGGAGATGCTAAAAACTCAAATGGATATGACATTAGTATTAGGACAGCTAGTAAGAAAAAATATGGACAACATACTTCAAGATGGATTTATGTTTTATGTTGGCCTGGTGGGGTGGGTGGAATCTTATTGATGCTTCATTATGGACATGCAAAATTTCACACACAAACAGTAAAGTATTATGGTTTACTTGAGGTTAATGGCAACATAGCCAGTGCAAATCCAGTCTCAGAACAACAAGGTTTACCTCAGAGTCAACCTTTTGATTCGAGGTTTCCGTGTGTGTGTGTGTGTGTGTGTGTGTGTGTGTGTGTGTGTGTGTGTGTGTGTGTGTGCGTGTGCGATCGTGGCAGACACAGAAAGAGCTAGAGAGAAGTGTTTGAGAGATGTGTGCGTGTGTGCTCGTGTGAGAGAAATCATGGAAGAATCATGCCTTTACCTGATGCAGATGTCTGCAAGAATGGTAGAAAAGGGAAGAGTGAGAGATAGTGACAGGAGACAGCCAAATTATATCCCACAGTGCAGAGACTTAAAGGAAGCACGAGTCTATGGTGCAAACAGGAAACGAACCAGCTCCAACCTACCATTGACTGTCAAGGAACCGGGGGAGGAGGGCAAGCCAGAACTGTGCATGCTTACACCTGAAACACAACATGAGCCAACACGATCACTTCTGTCTGTCTGTCTGAAGGAAAAGACAAACACCTTCTTACGGTCCAGATTGTTGGCGATCGCAACTATATTGCTAGGTGTGGTTTTAAGCTCTTTTCTCACTGAAAAGGAAAGGACACTTGTGTTTAAAGGCATCCTATGCCCATGAGGCAAGATGTAAATGGAATGCTCTGGAACAGCAGACATTTTATTTAAGTCTTAGCTTAAAAACATTTTCAACATCTCTGCAGTGCAAACTGTAGGATAAGGCCACTAATATAACTAAAATCCACACATTTAGTGAACATTTATAGCTACACAATATCCACATACTTATATACTTAAACATAAACTACTATTATAAAAAGTAATGTTGCTTGAAAAAAAGTGACAAAATTGTTCTCATGTTCTCATAGGTTTTCTGCTCTAGACACAAAAATATTTTCTTGGCTCTCCCTACTGGCTTCCCCCGACTCCCCTTCACCTCATGAGGACCCTTAGACTCAGCTCACCCCAACATCAACACAGTAGTTAGTCAGCAACAGAAGCTAACGCAAGGGTGGGTGTGGTGCAGCGCCTTACCGACGACGTAAGCGTGGCCCGTCTCATCCAAGGAGGAGGAGTCGGATTCCTTCTTGAATCTCTCAGCACTCCAGCTCGGGCTGGCGTGGGCCCTGGGGCCAAACACACTGCGCAGAGAGAGGGAAAGAGAGAGAGGAGAAGCCATTACTGCTGCTGGCAGAGCAGAACAAGCACAGAGTGGGGTCAGGGGTAGTGTTATGCCAAGCAGAACTGCTGCATTGGGATGACACGGCCATCGAAAATGGGAGGGTTCCATCTGAAGTCCGAATTTGTTAATCAGTTTAAACGATTCACATGCAGAGAAGTTCTTGCCTGCACCGCTGTTACATTTTACAGCCTTTCTGCCCGGCAACACCAGACCCTGACCAAAGGTTATACAAAGAGTCCCCTTTTCTATACTTAAACCGAGCATCTTTCCAAACCAGGAAATGTAATACTTTGTCTATTGCACACTGGAAACTTAATTTAAACAAACAGACTAGACATGAGACATATAAGGACACCCAGAGTTGTGATGTGTTAGGAGGTAGTAGAACAGGCCAGAAAACTGCCGAACTCGAGGGGCGAGAACCCATGAACCTACGAAACGGACCTCTCCTGCTTGCGGGCCACGGTGATGGAGTCCGTATCGGAGCTGGCCCTGTGGTGGGATGCCAGGAGCTGGGTCCGGATCAGGCCGATCTGCGATTGGCTGCCGACAGGGGGCGCCGCGCGGCTCTCCGCAGACTCGGGCACCTGGCCCAGGTTGTGGTGGGAGCGGCTCAGCAGCCGGGGGTTGGCGTTGGAGCCAAAGATGGGGTGCGGGGGGTCCCCTGCAAGCTGGAGCCGTCCCGGGAGGGTCCTGTTCAGGGCGACCTCCGAGTAGGAGATCCTCTTCAGGTGGTCGCTCTCGGGCCGGCCCACGGAGCTGGGGGCGAGGCTGGCCGCGCTCACCGCCCGCCCCATCCCCCCAATAACGGCAGCCCCTCCAGGGTACTGCAGGCTCCCCAGGGGGGAGTTCTCTGTAGGGAGGGAGGGCGGACAGCCTTTCACACACTTTGTCCCAATGTAGTCAAAACATGATTTTTGTTTGACCATCCCCATTATCCAGGATGAGTTACAGAGCATTAAAAGTTCAATCTATCAATCCACACATTACTCCTCGGTATTCCTCTATGGCAAAACCTTCATAAAGCGTCATTACTGAGGGTCATGAAAGGCTATGTGGTGAGCAATTATAGCAATTACTGTTTTTGCCTGTTAGGTACAATGACAGGTATAATGGTGGACTTGTGATATCATGTCTAGGGCGAACTGACTCATGTCTAACAATTTGCAGAAATACTAAGAACTGCAAAATACACGGTAGACAGATAATGAACAGTTCATCTGGCCAGTTTTTTTTAATGAAAATAAATGTATCAAAGAGAGATCCTGCTGACTGGCCCCTAAGTAACTCTACTGGAGGCTCCACAGATTGAATCTAAGCCGACACTGGTGTGTTTTCAGCGACCATCGTCTTCCTCACCGATATCCTGCTGCTCCTGGTTCTTCTGCCGCGTCTTCATCTGTAGGTGGAACTTGTGTTGGTCTGAGCACTGCTGCAGAAGATACTGACACGTCTTATTGCTGTCGGTCTGGAAAAGGTGCTTTATCCCGTCCGAATTGTTCTGCAGGCTGATCTTCTTCTTCTGCGGGGTTCACAGGTGTGAGAAAACGGACACGAACACGAACAAACACACGAACACACACACACACACACACACACACACACACACACACACACACACACACACACACACACACACACACACACACACACACACACACACACACACGAACACGAACACGAACACGAACACACACACACACACACACACACACACACACACACACACACACACACACACACACACACACACACAGATGCCCACGTCCGTGGATCTCACAAATATTAATGGAAGGACACGGACGCCTGTAACCTGATAATCCGAAAAGAAGGCCGACTAGTTTTTTCAACCGCCGTTTGTACGCTCACCCACACGCACACGCACAAACACACCACGCGACGACATGCATTAACACACACACACACACACACACACACGCACGCATGCGTGCGGACGCAGGGGCGGTCTACTTACTACGAAGGAGATCTTCTTGGTTTCTCTCCAGGGGAACCTCAGGACTGGGGTGCGGGCTCCGTTCAGCACCTCGAAAATGAGCACGCCCTTGGAGTACACACCCAGCATGATCCCCGTCTGGGACCTCTTTTCCGGCAGCACCCGGTGGAAGTGAACCCCAAACTCGGTCAGCTTTTGGCTCACCTTCAGGACAGACACAGTTTACTGATCCAGCCGGGGTTGTGACTAAAGCCACAGTTCCGCTGACATACATTAGATTGAAAATGTTCAGCATATAGATACATTACATGTGTATACAACACAGGTGGATGACAAGTATACTTATAATATTTACTTATTTACACATACTGTCAGCTGAAGCTTAAATGGATGGTTAATTTTCTGCGGTTTTTCTGCAGTTTAAGTGTTTAGATTATTGTGAGTTTAATGATGTTTTAGACATGCCTCCTTGCGTGTACGACCTGATTATCCCTCAAACAATTATGTTTAAGATTATTTTCAGTTGGAACCATTTCCTATGGTGCATGCAACCAGTTTTTTCACGGATTTCTATTTATTCTGCCCATTGATTTTACTATGTTTCATTGACACCCAACATGTAAAAAAACCCATCTAATTTCATTATCGTATGCAATGAAGCTTTCAAATAAACTCGAACGTCAGCTGGGGAAAAAAAAATCTAAATTGATCTCGCCATCTTCAACTAAATTGGTGTCGCACTAGAGCTTAACACCCTTGAGATGGTGTGAGAAATTAGCTCAGTTACACGACAGTACCTTCAGGAACTCAAACTCCGTCTCTGCCTCAGACGCTCCGTAATAAGTGCCGTGCAGTTTGGGAAGCTTCTCTTTCATGGAGGTTTGGTCCATCTTGTCCAGCACGGAAGCAGGCAGGTAATGTTCAAGCCTGAAGTACGTTTTTCCATGTAGCTTAAACAGGGGAACAGGAAACATTGTGCACATCAATATCCGGAGAAGCATGTGCAGCTACTGTTGTATGTGCCAAGCACCTCGTTCCCAGTTTAATAACTGATGTGGTCACTGAAATGGTGAATAGCCGGAATAGAACAAAACAAACTGTACTGAGCCCCAGTGACTATGACTACGTTGGTCATTCTTGTGTCTTGCATTTCATGTATGCCATCATTTAAAATCTTCCGTATTCAACCACCAAACACTATAAAGGCAACAACTCACAGCTCGCCTCGCCATGAATTAAGACCTCAGGAGTCACAAAAAGTGAAATCTCTCACAAGGGGCAGAGATTTCATCACAGCTCTCAACTGGATCCACAACAACCATCTGATCTAAGTTAGGAATGAAATCTCTTGATTTGAGGTAGCTATTGTTTTCACGTTTACACAATGACACAAATAAGCGTGGTAAGTTACACTGAACATAGCTTCTGCGTTCAGTTATGTTAATCGCTTATGACCAATTACCCTTTAAAACAACGTAATAATTGAGGTCAACAGGGAAGTGGATGATCACACAGACTTGTGGCCTATGAAGGTACAGTCCATTTTTGGTCGGCTTAAGCTTTTAAAAAGACATCAGTTGAAACGCACCAGCACAGATTGTTTTTCCATGGAAAAAAAATTCATGATTTAAATACTTTAGTTATTGCTGCAGTGAATATGTGTGATGATATGCAACGTTTCAGAAATAAATCTTTTGCACTTGCCACGATGGCCTTGCAAGCGGCTCTGAATTGCCGCTGCCAAATGAATCTTCGCCAAAAGAAACAAAAGCAACACCAGTGAACAAAGCAATTTTTCTTTCCAAGAATAGCACTTAGAGCTGCTTCTAGGGCTCAATGCCACAGCATCTAATTATTGAGCGGAGTAATGAAAGCGGTCCGGTAACAATATCTGGTATGAAACCATCTGACAGGACCTCCACCATAATGGTTTCAGAAAAGCCAAGGGCAATACTTGAATGAACACGATGGGTCAAGTTAGCCACTGACTGTTAGTGGACAGTCTTATGTTAGTGGACGGTAGGCCTGGGGTACCTCAGGCTGGTAATCTCCAAACTCAGCCTGGAGTGCCAGTGATGCCAGCAGCATAGCATTCTCCACGTCGCATCGCATCCTTTCTTCCAAGATATCTTTCCGCAGTTGCAAGTAGTACTGGTGTTTGGTCATCGTGTGCCTGGAGAGAGAAAATGTTAACGGTTTAAAAGTGTTCTTGTTTTGTCAGACAGTGCAAAAGTTATAAATGAATCCCTGCATGCAAAGAAATAGATCTTTCAAAAAATATTTGAAATTATGCTTGAAGTCATACCCTGAACTGATTAATCTAATGTTTACAGTACAGCGAGGAAAGTTGTTGTTGAACAGATGTTTGGAAGAGACAAATGAGGAAAATGCTCCACTTATGGTTGTTGAGAGTGACTCTTGCATGTATGCGATTGAGCGATAACATATGAGCTTGAGTCTTACTGTATGAGGTGAATTCCTATGTAACAGGTAGAGTGAAACCATATGAGGTTCTTAATATTGATGGTTGAAGTTTATTTACAAGGTAGAGTGACACCGCCTGACTTACTGTATGAGGTGAATTCCTATGTAACGGGTAGAACGAAACCATATGAGGTTCTTAGTATTGGTGGTTGAAGTTTAGTTACAAGGTAGAGTGACACCGCATGACTTACTGTATGAGGTTGACATCATCCAGGAAAAATTTGATGCGAAAGAACAGATTGAAGTTGACTTCCGGCTTCTTTTTCTTGGCATCGTCCTTCCACCCTTCAGGGGCAACTTTAGACAGTTTGGCATCGGGGTCAATGAAGAAGAACTCATTCTCTGTGAGGGAGAAGCAAGGCGGGCAGACAATAATGCAGATGAGTCCGTTGTCTATGTGGGGGCTGAGTCGCTAATGCTAATGAAAGTTTCAATCAAGTAAATAATGCCTTCCTAAGCAAGCCATTAAAGACCGCAAGGGCATTACTCCATTAAACAGCGGCAAAGTGAATGGAAATCAATAGAGAAGCTGGCAACAAGGTGCATACTTAAATTTATTCTTATATTTTAGTTATTCTTATTCTTATATTAGTTATATTATTAGTTATGCTTTCTTAAGGCATCTACTGTTAATGCTGATTTTTCCCCCCCCATCAAAAAAGCTTTACTGTCCAAGTTTCAATATGTTGTTTGCATTCAATATGTTGTTTGAATAGATATTCAGGGGGATAAAGGCTCTCTTGTAGCTGTGTGTGCAATGCTGACCTGATGGCAGCAGTTGGCAGGAGCAATAAAGTGGATGTGAGTGGGTCATTTACAATGTGGGTGTCTCGCCTTTTGAGTGTCAGAACTGATAGATCGGTGTGCTGCAACTAGCTGATTTCAGTTGTTTCACTTGCTTGGTTCACAAGTCTGGATAGTTTTGTTTTGCTTTCATCAGGTAGACAGACTGTCAGTACACTCTCGGCAAGACATTAGCAAACAAATACTGGTATAACTTCCCTGATGTTCACATTTCGTCAAGAGAAATATTACATTACATTACATTCATTTAGCAGACGCTTTTATCCAAAGCGACGTACAATAAGTGCATACAGAGACATCATCAAGATCACTACAGAACAGACTAGTGTTGCACGGTACACCGAAACTTCGGTACTTTTTCGATACTTAAAAAAAAAAACGGTTCGGTATTAGAATTTTCCGACGTTCGGTACTTTAAATTATTTTTTTAATATAATTCTTTTTTTTAATATAATCTTTTTTTTCTTTTTCTTTTATGTAGCTGCAATATTTCCCTTACCGCAGAATGCTGGAATGATCAAAAAAAATGATCAAATTCAATGGCAGCGCTGATATTATGAGGGTGTAATTATAGTTTCCGCCTCTACGCAAAATGGCGCACTTACGTCCGTTTCGCTATCTGACCAGAACTCTTACATTTTAGTGTAGAGTAAAAGCTAATACTGCAGAGGCAGGAGTTTGATTCTGCCTGTTTTTAAGGACTGATTATGGATCAGCACTATGGAGGAGTCTCAAAAGCAGCTCTACAGTGCTGCAAAGATAGCTGATCCAGAAACAGTCCTTAAAAACCGGTAGAAACAAACTCCTTGTCCTTGGTTTAAGTTGTATAGTTCTGAATATCATTTGTGAAGCTAAGGGGGGTTTATTTATATATAAGTTCTGTTTTAAGTTTATTAATATTATAAATAACTAATATTTATTTACCATACGCCTTTGTGAGCAAATGTTATTTTAGCTCAGATTGGAGAAATGCACCACTTTGTTACCAACACCCTCCCCATGTGTGCGACGACTCTCCGTACCCCCGACCGGCGCGATGATACTACCTCGGCCCCGCACGCGCGTTTGATGACACCGTGTACCCGCAACAACACTGGTAGTTTCGAGGGGCCTACCACCCGGCCTGAAAAAAAATCTAGGGGAAACACTGTACTGTATGTGACTATTCTGAAATAAATGTATTCTGTAGCAAATTTCTGAATGATACAGCTTCTTCTTCAGTTCGAACTTAAAACCATGGATGTGCAGGGAATATTTTTTTAGATATTGACATTTAAATAAAACTAGTAGAAACGAGGAGGAAATTGCCTCTGAAGGGCCAAAGTAAATAGGGTTAAGGTCATTTCAGTAGAGGTACCGAGTATCGAATCAGAATCATTTCAGTTTCAAGTACCGTTTCAGTATCGAGTATCATGATACTAAACCTGGTATCGGTATCGAAGTCAAAATTTTGGTATCGTGACAACACTAGAACAGACTAGACAAAGCACATCCTTCCCATAATGTAGCAGCTATCCCTAGTAATGAATGTTGACTGTAGTTCACAGTAAGCTGTGGGTAAATCAGCAATACTACACTTCTATTCTAAATACTATTATAAACAGACAGGAAAACACAGGGAACTAGTAAACACAGGGAACTGATATTCCTAGGTTAGAGTATCAGTAAAGGTGGAGTCTGAAGAGGTGTGTCTTCAGGCCTCGACGGAATGCAGGGGAATGGGAAGTTCATTCCACCACTGAGGAGCTAAGATGGAAAAACTCTGCAGTCGGGACGAGCGAGAGCCTTTGAGATGGAGGGGGAGAAGTGCCAGTCGCCCTGCTGTAGAAGAGCAAAGTGGTCGAGCAGGAACATAGTTCTGGATTAAGTCCTGCAGGTAGGCGGGGCCTGTCCTATTGGCTGCAGTGTAGGCCAGGGTCAGAACTTTGAACCTGATCCTGGCTGCAACTGGCAGCCAGTGGAGTGACCTCAGCAGGGGGGTTACATGGGAAAATTTCGGGAGGTTGAACACAAGCCGGGCAGCTGCATTCTGGATCAGTTGAATATGTCAGGTTAGGGCGTTTTTATACACTGTTATTCTCTATTGAGAGAGAGCGTTTGTCAATGTGTGCTTGTCAAAGAACAGCCTTTAAATTTAGCAAGACTGCTGAATCTCTTGAGAAAAGCATTTTACAAAGGAACCATGAGTGGTCCTACGTCGGCAAACTCATTTACAAGGTGCACATTTTCAAAGACACATTTTCAGAGACTGTCAGCAGAGCTTTCTAAATGCACCTGCAGAAGGTGTAACCATAAGGAGGACTACGCCACCCTTACCTTTCAGATAGGCCAGGCCAAACAGGTTGTGTTCCACCAGGCCCACGTGAGCGACCACCATGTCCAGCACGTCCTTGCACACAGCCTTGGCGTCACAGCTGACCTCCAGCCTCTGTCCATTGAGCAGAACCACACCCACCTTCCGCTGCACCTCCTCCACCTTTCCTTTCTTGTTCTGGAGAGATGGCAGATTAACCCTTTGGTTTTTTTGGAATGTTTTTTCAAAATTAAGTTCTAGAACTCCATTGCTCCATTCAATTACCAATAGCGATTGTTACTTCAGCATTAGAATGTTCAGTTAAGACCATTCTAATCACATATTTGTGATGGCACATGCAAAAGGGTTAAAGACCACTCAGTAACCCATCGGTGAACAGCCTCTTGCAGCCTTGCACTGCACTCTGGGTAATTCTGTCACACTGAGATTGTGGGCATTGGAGAATGTCTGGCTCTGATTGTGTTGTTGCCGTTTCTTGTCTGATGCGCTTCACAGGTTCCCTGTTGTTCTGACAGTTGGCAATTAGTTTATCAGGTAAGCAGATATCCCCCTGTGTGACTTCACATGAGTCATCGGTGCTCTGCGGTTTCAAAAACAGCCTTTTGCGGCCCGTGCCGCGACTCCTTCACTGTAGAATTGTTATTGTTCGATTCCTTGTATCATGGCTGTCATAATATATTTAATTGCTCGAGTGTTCTGCTCTGCTTTATAATGAACTAAAGCTCCGTGCGTACAGTCATGTAGTACGGCGGGCCTCACCATTATTGAAGACGGAACGCTCAAGGCAACACACGGCTCGCTGGTCATCTTAACAAACTCAGGACCAAAGAAATTCTAAAAAAATAAAAATAAAAAAATAAAAAAATAAGACAAGATAAGCATGAGGGGTATCTTTAACGGAAGACAAGGTGCAAGTATGCAAAAAGAAAAAAAAATCTGTTTTATGGAATAACATTGCAGTTGTTAACTGTCACTAAGTATAAAATGTAGAAAAATACAATATAATAACTGCAGTGTGCATTCATACTTGCATTAGCTCACAAAACAGTGCTATTGGGATGCATGGAACCATTTTTCATAACGACGAGGGCCGGGGCAGTACCTTGGACGTCCGCAGTTTATATTCAGGGAGTGCGGGGTCGAGGGGGCTGGTCCGCAGTGGCAGGGGGACTTCCCCGGGGTACAGGCTGGCGCGGGACATGCGGTTGGCCAGTTGAGCCTGCAGGAGCTGCATCTCCTCCTCCTGGCGCTGCAGCATCAGCTCTGCGCTGACCAGGCCCTCCTCTTGACCCGGGCCCTCATACAGCCTGGGGACGACATGAGCCCACAGTCCATGTCAGCCATTTCGGCTCGGCACAGACGCCAAGCGACGCGCGACTGCCTCCAACCTTATCGCGGCATAACTGGACTGTAATTCAAACTGAAGAATAGAAACCGTATTCTATTCAGGATTTTGGAAGTGTAAACCAACTCGCATCCTCACCAGGGTGTGAAATTAACAGCAGCCACCAGCCAAATGCTAGTAAAAATTTGATTGTGGCTGGTAAGATTTTTTTACTCCAGCAGCCATTTTGGCCGGTAACCAACCAGGTTGTGTTATATTGGAAAAGGCAATGTGGCTGGTAAAAGGTTGAAAATGGCTGGTGATTTTTAGAATCCACAAGCCACTCTGGCCAGTGGGTAAAAAAGTGAATTTCATACCCTGATCCTCACACATCTGCTGCATGATAACAGAAAACACAGAACAATCACAAGAAATTCACATTTGTCCTAATGGGGGACCTGCTGTTTGTGTCCGTGTGCCCTGAGGCTACGCTGGGAATCCCTTAGGAAAACTGTCCCTGCCAGGAGAAGGCCGTTGTCATGACGCTGCCGCTCACAGCGCCGCAGCTCTGCAGAGCCCGAGCGGCAGTACACACGTCGGCCACCAGAGGAAGCAGAAGAACCACAAATAAAAATGGCAAAGCAGGGGGACAGCATTTCAGGGTTGGGGGGTTTACTGGGAAGTAGACTGGACTTTGAAAGGGAAAAAAATAAAATAAAAAACACTTAAAGGCATAAAACACTCATTGTATGCTGGATAGAGAATAGAGAATGCTACTACATAATGTATTATTGAGCAAATGTATGATGTTGCGCAACGTTTTCCATACCTCTTGAATTCCCCTAATTATTCAGGGAGTTAAGCAGATTAAACGGAAAGCGTGGGAAAACGTTAACCTCAAGACTCGATCGGCTGAACATTAACCGCCACTTAACCAGGGTCCCGTTAAACAGTCATATACGAAGACTTAAGAGGTTGCATGTAAAGGATTAGCAGGGGCTCTGGAAACAGCAGAAGTGCACAATGTATAAACGGCCTGTTTCAAGAACCAATGAGCGCAAAATAACCCCCCCCCCCTACCTGTGCCTCAAGCTGGTGTGACTGGCGAGCGACAGGGCGTCATTCTCCGACAGGGCCACCTGCGATCCGTACCTTCGCCCATCTTCTGGCTTTTTGACTGTAAAAAAAAAGGAGGTTCTTTATTAACGGTCCTTTCCTTTTATTCAGCTGGCTTTAACACAATACTTTAGGGTCAAAGGGCGCAGCAGTGTGTGGTTCGGTAGTGTGAGGGGAAGTGTCTGGGATACACTCAGCGTCAACACAGCTGTTTCCTCAGCAAAGTACCTTGAGTTACAATAAGATCGAACGGTTTTACGCAATTTCTCTTTTCTTTCTAGGTAGCAAGTAAAATGCTGAAAGCACATGGATTACTTTCCAGAAATTCAGTAAAGTAAAAAAAAAACAAAAAACAAGATTTGATCTTAAAAACTACCCATCAGCTATGTTTGTGCAGAGGCACGCAATGAAGCATTAAATCACTACAAAGAAATTGTGGGAACGGACTCCAATCACGCACAATCTTCTGCACAGCTTTCAAGACTGTAATGACTGTGTTGCTTAAGGGCTACTGGAACCATTCATTTTGGTGGTAAATATTGAAAGCATCGCCGTCCCGATTGTGATGCAATGGCAGTTTGTTTAAAAAAAACTGCTTACTTACGCTCATTCTGACAACATAAATCCAAACCACACAAAGCAGGAGGAGTGACAGACAGTTAAGTCTGAGTTTATTTCTAACAGTGTATTCTACCTTTTTAACTTCTTGAACAGTGACTAGTGCCATCAGCTCTAGCTTGGGGCAGATCTATTAACAAGCCTTCCCATTTCTGACAAGCCTTCCCATTTAGAAACGCATTGGGTTAGAAGGCATTTTTTGCCTTGCAGGACTTGGGCTTATACATAATATTATAATTTACCGTAAGCAAGCTGAGAGAGGAACATGAAAAAAGCATGACCTCATTAGAAAAGGAAGATAACGTCGCGCTTGGCGTAGAGAATAAGTGAGGATGCAGTACCTTGTCTGTATTCGGGATCAGACGAGGCTACTGATGGGCTTTCGCTGGATGAGCTATAGTCGCTGTGATATCTTCTATGGGTGTGCAGAGGGTCTGAAACAAAAACAAATTAACCACTTAACATTCAACACTTACCTCTGAAAATATGTCTGACGCACTTGACATTTTGAATTATAACAGACCTGGGCAATAGCAAGTGCAGGGAATATTGATCACATACTCCACAATTCCATACATCATTGATTGAATACCTCTTGTAGGCAAGCAATGATACACAGCACCTGACAAGCCACTTTTTAACGCATTGTGTTACAAAACACTGTGGGGGAAGTTTTTGTATGATGGGAGCATAGGACATTCAGCATCGAGAGAACATTTTGTGATTGTAAGAGCTCTAAATGTTTTGTAAGCCTGTGAGCACGGCCACGAAACCTGTTTTTCGCCATTTTGTCACATGGAGTACTTTCTCCTACCTCATTCTCAACTTTGCCGAAACCCCAATGTGCTCCGTCACCGTTTTATGTGTATGGCTGTAAAAGTGAAGCTAGGCGGCAACATGCTAACCCAGATCTCTGAGTCACACGAGCCAGGGCACACGCACGATGGTGCAGGTGCCTTGGCCGACTCGGGAGACGTTTAGCCTACACGATAGGGAAACCCGTGATTAACTCAGAGGTGGAGTGAGTTGCACAGAGAGTGAAATGGGCGTGTCCTCTTGACATATTTTCCTCTGCAAATTCCCCTGGCGGATCAGGAATGGCAGCACAGAATGATACTCTGGCTTCGCTAGGCTCTGACACTCAGCACCATGTGACCAGGAAGTGACACTGACACATATTAGGTGATATTATTAGCAACATAAAGAGTACACCACAGACAGATAAATAATTTTCGATATGAGAATAAATTACTATTCATATTCATACCAACGAAATGGATCCAGAATTACCTGACAAAACCCATAGGTTCCCACAGCTTCAGAGAATTTAGAGTGCCTGGAGAACTAGAGTACTAGAGGAGCTTTTGCTTAACAAAATGAAAGCTGATGTCACCTTCAGTCTCGCATGCATTTGCCAAGTTCACTCTGGATTAGTGACACATTTTTAAATGAACTGAAATGGTGCCCAAAAGATACAGTACACCCACAATTCAACATAACAAAAGTGTATATATCCAAAAATGAGAGCATGGATGCTAAATAATCATCATCATCATGATGTCTAACCGTCTAAACAATTAGGCCACGACAGACCAACTGGAAAACAGTTTATAAATCTACCGACATCATAGAAATCTGTGTATTGATAATATACGGTGACATGCATAACAGTGACATGTAGGAAAGGTAAAACACATGGACAAACACGGAAGATAGAAACTGAGATTGAAACTGTTCTTCGAAAAAAACCGGAAAACCCAGTCTAAAGGCCGAAACACGCCACATACTTTGAATATATGCCATTCTTTTGGCAAAACTCACCTAAAGCCACCTTCAAATACTTTTTTTGCTACTTTGAGGGCAACAAGTTTCACTTCTACTCCATCCTGCCTTACGTAAACACTGTGAAAGAGCTCATTTCAGACACCTCGCTGATTGTAGTGACAGTAGACATATTCCCCTCTAATTTCACCATAACAAGGGCTAGGTTCCATGACAAAAGGGAACCATGACTGAACCACGGCCCACATCACATTTTGAAAGTTCTGAGCATGCTTGAGTGAAACCACTGAGGCAATTATTACCCCTATGATCATCTGAGAATAATGTACGATCACTACCATTCCTGATACAGCAAATTCCGCTTTAAAGCATACGACAGAGGCTTCATTTTAGCATGCGTGTTGCACAGAAGGAACTATGGATGGCTTAAAAAAAAAAAAAAAATCAATGATCATCTCTAGAGAGTGGCTCTCCCCATCGATTTACAATAGAACACCTGTGGGTTTTTGTCAGAACCTGGCCTGGGCTTGTGCGTGAGTTTTTTACGGGGGATGATGGGAGAACCAAGCGCCCCACACGCCAGGGAGACTGAGGAAGACGGGCACGTCCGCTTGCAGAGGCGATACACCGAATCTCTAGACACTCCTTTGTCAGTTTCACAGGAAGTCTTCCCACTCCTGCCCGGTTTCTGCATTTTTTTTGCAGCTGCCTAACAGAGACTGTGTGATTCACCTACCCTGGAAACACTGGAAAGATCCTTAAGCACAGTGGTGACGTCATTCTGCCCTGTCATAACCTCTCCTTGTGTAGGTGTCGGAACACGCCTGCAATAGTGCTTATGGACAGGTCTGAAATTGTTATACAATACAGGTGTGGCTCTTGCTTGCCTGACAGTAATGCATTTTAAATGCACTGGGACTCACAGCCGTGGTTAGTATTTCATTTGAAGAATAAGAACAGGCCTCTGGTGGGGGAGGTTTAGTGTGTTTTAGCAAACATCCTGTCTCTCATTTCTGACCAATGTTAATCGAAAACATGAGTCAGGCTTAAGGAAGGAGATGCCGTACTTAAAACCCAAAGGTTTAAAAATGGCCAATAAGGCAAATACAAATAAGCTATAATCACTATAAGTTTAGCAAGCCAGTATCTGCGACTAAGCGCGATGTTCATATCAGGTCTAATGATTCAGTGAGTACACCGTAAATCTTGCTTTAAATACGGGAAAATCAAACAAGTTCACCCAGTGATTTATACCACACAGATTTTAACTGAAACTGTAAAGGTTCTACGGTGAAATAAAACTGGCTAGAGATTAAACGGCTATTGCCGTTCCCACAGGAATTTCCTGCCTTTCTATTTACCGTCTACTTTCTCTGCAGATGCCTGACCAAGAGACACAACTCTGTGAGAAGCTGAAGCCGTATTAGCTTCTGCGTTAACCATCAGAGTTGGCGTCGCAGTGCGTGGGAGGCTAACGGCAATGGTGAGGGTCACAGAAAGAAATCCTCCACTGAGCCGTAATGCAGAGGAAACTGTCCAAATGGCCATGTTGAGCCTACAGTGAAATGCAACCTCCGTTAATATGGAACAAATATTTCAGCATCAGCCCTCTCCCACACCGCAGTGTTTTCCACTGTGTGCAAAATGAGACCAGCAAAGGAACCGGGGTAAAAGCATAGGGGGGGAGGGGGGGGGGGATTAATGTGACAATTACAAATGTATTCACAGGGACAGATCGTGAGGCCTCCATCGCAGTTAACCAATCACTACGTTTTCAGTTAGTCAATCTGCCGCAAGACGTACTCAAAAGCAAAAAAAGAAAAAAAACCCTCCTTAATCATCCGCACTGCGTTTCGTAGAGTCCACTCAAATCATCTTTTGAGCTGATGCTTCATCAATAAACGCCAGATGAGTTCTATCCACAAAAAGTGATGACGTAATAAGTCACATTCATATTGTTTAATGATGAGATTATTTAACGGTAAAGGCCTGCAATATTAATGGGATTCTATAAATCCGCCTACCTGGACTAGAAGAATAAGCACCGACAAAGGCCAAGCCGCCCTCAATCTCTGAAATATGGGATAACGGGTATAGATAAAAACGCCAATGATCTGGAACAGAGGGGAGGATCTATTATAGTTGATAATGTGCCCCAACATTTGGCTGGAGTCATCTGGGAAATAAGCCATCAGAAGATTAGATTACCACCTTTGCCTTAGGTTACCATCTTTGATAATCTGACAAAACAATTTAACTCTAGCTAGAATGTTATTGTACAGATAGCATTGCCCTCGCTGACAAGCAATGGGAGGTGGTTTTGTGAGAAGCTATATAGCAGGGCTTGAAGGATGACATTAGGCAGCAGCCTAGCATATCAGCAATATTTACCACTTAACACCTATTTAGGTCTCACTGTCCTTCATTTAAAAGTTTGGCATCTTCTTGGTCCGCAGAAAGTAAGGGTGCACTTAATTTTTTTTTTTTTTAAAGTGTGGTATTAATGCTGAATCTGCAATAAATCTTCATAGGTAAAACAAGCCAGTTCTGAATCTGGCTGTACGACTGGAAAATGTCTATTGAAGATGAGATTTAAGTGGAAAAAAGTTCAAGTTCATGTTACCATATTTCATTAAGGCACAGTATCCAAATACATTTTGTATTGAACATCGACAGTGCAATAGTAGTTCAGCTTCAGGTCAGGAACTAAGTTATATTAGTCAATATGAGACGTACTTTCTCAAGCTATAAAGTAACCACTAACTAACTAAGTAAACATAGACAACGAAATCGCTGTACCAGCAATTGAGAATTGGAAACGTCTTGGGGGAAAAAAAAAGGGAAAGGAAAAGGCTGTTATTTACTATGGTAGCCCCCCCCCCCCCCCCCCCCCCCCCGTACCCCCCTACTCTCCAACCCCACCTTAGTGCACGTTTCTGCCCACAAGAGCGCTTACACAGGCCTGCCCCAAGCCACATGACCCAATGCCAAGCACCGGAAAGTCCAATAATGTTTGGAATTCCCTCATCCGCTACACATGACTCCAATTACAGACCCCAGGGTCGGTAGGAGACTTGTGCTGATTGAAGCACCTTTGCGGATAGGGGGAGGTCACCACTGCATGGAGCAGGCGCTCAGACTTCATGTAAATCGAGGTAATCTGAGAACATCGCCACTTCTCAATCGTTCTAGGAAAAGGTCGCTGAAAAACTCTAGTTTAGTAAAAACGTACTGAAAAACAGTTAAATATCATGTTTATATAATGGCCTGTAAATAGTTTGCCTTCAGTTTGTCACATATAGTAAAACATTAGTGAATACTGAAACGTTATCCAGATTGAATTTTTATAAACGTCTGTATCAGTTTAAGAAACATTTGTTTTTTTTCCAAGAACTCCTCAGTGTTAATATAATATTATTATTATCTACTAGAACAGTGAATAAAATGCCATTTCCCATTCCAAGCATACAGAATGCATGATTTACAGATACATTTTTTTGTTTTGTACAAAACAAAAATGATTCAGTTCGAAATAAGAAAAATAAAAGTTTGAAAAAGAGCCCAGGAAAAGCCACACAGTCGTTGAAAAGAATGCTTTTGGTTCGCGGCTCAGTCGGTATTAAAAATAGCTATCAAGAGCTTGCAGTTCTGAGGGGCCTTTAACTTTGAGGAGGCCGGATAGGAAAGCCTGAGGTTTATTATATGAAGCGATTCATTCCTCAGGCCATAAAGCCGCCAGATGGTGAACAGACACACAAGAATTAGAGGATGTATACATTAATGTAGCAAATGTGACTCCAAGTATGTACCAAGATTTCCCAGAATTCAATGTGTATCCATTATCAATGTGACAGAGAGCTGTGACAGTACTACACCAGGTTCCCATTGACTTGCGCTGGGAGTGACTTTGAAGAGTTAAAAGCAATAGCAATATCCAGAAGACTAATGAGAACCAGGCGTCTGGAACACGCTGCCACTCTGACTCATGAACCCTGGCAAAACCTTTCGCGAAACATTTCACAAAACCACTCAAAACTAACCTTACAAAGTAACTCTCTGCAGCCTCAGGCAGTTCGTACAGCAGTTCAGTGTTTTCTAGACAAATTCCCTGATTCTCAACTTATAAGACTCACTTTTTAGTGTGATTGGAATGCTACGGAAATAACCGCCTGCGTTGCGGTTTTTAAAGCACATACCTAAGACACTGTAGGCCAAACAACAGCGCGTTGTCTGCGACAGGTTTGAGTTCTCATAAGCCGACCTCAGATCAGCCAACGAACTAGCATTATGCAACAGTGTGAACGCAAGTCGTGGAGTGTTAGGGGAGGAATAAAAGCAAGAGCAACTTCAAAATCATAAATGCAATCACAGCAGCGCAGGGGAGTCAACGCTGCGGCTACTCACCGTCTCCGTCCATGGCTTGTCTGAGCACGTGCAGTTTCCGCTGTCTGTCTTTGATCCTGTCGTACGCGGTGGTGAGGGCCGAGCTGACGGACATAGCCGAGAGGTGACCCTGCCTGGGCTCCAGACCCCCAAAATCTGAGTATCGGGCGCCCCTGGACCTGTCGGCCGACTTGTGCCTGCCCGCCGACCTCTGGCTGAGGGCGCTGCTGCCCCTGCGCGCCTCCTCCAGGGCCCCGAAACGGAGCGCCTCCGGGTCCAAGCACGCCAGGTCCACAGAGGAGGACCAGTTCTTCCGCTGATGGCCCGGCTCGCCGCGGTAACCGGGGGGCTTCCTGTCCAGCTCGACCGGCCGGCCGCGTCGCTGGTGGTACAGCTCGGCCGAATCCTCCGATGCCGGGTGGTACTCCGAGGAGGGGTAAGCGAGGGGGGGCTCCTCCCCCCGTAAGAGGTCGTTGATAGGCAGGGAGCCCATTGAGCGACTGAGACCCTTGTTCAGGGAGGCCTGCTCCTGAGCGCGGGTCCGATACCGCTCCAGAACCCGGGAGGCCGCGCTTCTCCCTTCGCAACAAAGAAAATGACAGTTATGGAATTTAAATCAAAGCAAACTGTGTGTGACAACAACAGACTAACCGACAACCGTGGTCTAGCTTTAGAATCAAATTGCCTTGAGGAATGCCGCTGAAGTGTAGTAACCCTGACTGCTAGAACATTTTAAACCCCGTATCAGTCTTTTCGTTGTCTCCTCCGTTCACTGTGACAAACGGCTGACACCGCATTCACTTCAACCACTTTGAATCGCAAACAATTTCAAAGCAACCAATTCTGAACACTCTTTGATGTGATCATGTTTGCCAGGAAAATAATGATAATAGTTCTAATTAGCCGAGTTAGTCCAAGAACAATGAGGTTATTGTGGTTAGATGATTCTCAGAACCTATATTTAGTTCTGCTACTGCTCGAGAATGGCTCGGTAATGAGACACAGGAATTACACTGCTGCCACTCACAACCAGTGGGTCCGACAGAAAGATCTGAAGTACAGCGACCAAAACCCCACTTTGATGTTGAAGGGATTCCACAGTAAGCATTTCAGTTGAGCAATTCTGAGACCAAACTAAACAGTCGTAAGCTCCATCACTCAGAAAGGAAAGCCTGGTAAATTCATTATTATCCAACACCCAGACGGTTACCTAACGTCTCATGATCTTGGTAATACACCAAAGCTTTATGCCAAATACTTAACTCAGTATATCAAGAAAATGAATGGGCTGGATTTAAACGAAAACTGACCCACCACTAATCACCAATAACAAATCTGGTGCGCTTCAAGGCTCGTCCACACCGCACGCATAGCGGCTCGCCGTGAAGCCGTGCATACTACGGCCGTCAGTGAAGCGTACCAACAGAAAGGGCCGCGGATGAGGTGGTATAGAGTACAAGCTAGCGTCGTGCACATCAGATGCGAACCCGCAACTGCACAGCTTTACTGTACAAGCCTGTCCTACATTTCCAGCTTGCTGCATGACGCAGCGAGGAGTTCATGCATATAAATTTGATGTAAACTGAATGGTTATATTACTGCAGACGGCATCCTTTGCTCCCTTCCGTACCACTGGAAAACTTTAAGCAGCTAAAAGTACAATTTCCATATTGTCCAGGCAGAAAATGCATAAATTACATCCTCGGAAAAAAAAGGCAGGTGTCATTTTTCAAATGCATTCAAGCACAAAAGCACAAAAAAAGTACAGGTTAAATGCATTTGAACTGCAGATCCATATCAGCCCAAATCCTTTTTCTTAGGTAACAGGAAATGAGACCACAAGCCTTCGCATTTGGATGCAATTACAAAAACCTCAAAGCTTGAGAAACTATTGTCATAAAATATTTCTCAGTAAAACTACAAATACAAAAGGGCCGAGGCTGGATGACACCAGTTCTCAGTGAGGCCCACATATCAGCTTGGAGTTCCAGACCCTCTGCAGATTTGCCAAGATTTCTCTCATCTTCCCAGAGACTACAGTTCTGAGTAACCAGCGTAGGCCCATAAAACACTGCATGTGGTTCTTTAATCTACTTCGCATATGCAGCCTTTTCAATGAACGAGACAACGGTTCTTCCTGGAGGGCGGTATTGTACAATAGTTCAAGAATGATCGAATAAAGAAAAGGCTAAATAAGACACAGTACAGTTAACTTCCACATGCAATCGTCTTGGATGCATTTTAAGATGTTATTATACCTCTTTTGGAACTGGACCGTGTGGTCAGATGTAGTTGGATTATGGCAGACACAGTGCTCACATAGGAAACGTTTTTGTAAAAAAAAAGTTTTAAATAAAAACAGTGGTGCACATCAATTTTTCGGTGAAAATACCAAGTAAATGAAAACCAATCTCAGTTTAAAACCTGGCATAGGAATACAAAAATAACTTGAAGAATGATTCACACCCTTGGCATGTTAATATCCCCAGGCTAATCCTGGCTATCCACTCGCATGTGGAGCGCAACACCAAAATAAACAGGTCTAATGCAACAACTCAAAAACGTATCGCTAATCAATAACATACCGTGGTTATATAACCAGAGAGCACGGATTGTATTTTCAGTGGACTTGGAAGTGTTTTTAAAATTTTTTTTTTTTAGGATCCAAACCACTGGGAAGATTTGGTCATACGTTCCTAAATTAAACTCAGTCTCAGTCTGTGGTGTTGTGTGCGTCTAGTTTCTAGTTTTAAACACAGTAATTCACCGTTTTCACGCAATAACACTACTGAAGAAAAGCAGCGGCATCAAGGAAAACGTTGTGTCTCATTTCATGCTGAAAACAGGAGGGCACAGCGCATATGGCGGTATGTCCAGGACTTTAGTTTATCACTGAAAATACATTTCAAATACGAGAACCAAATAAATTCCAAAACACGCCAAACCATTGCATCACTGGTTCATAACTGCCTAATACTCCATGCAATTACGTTCCCTGAAATTGATCATATAGTTAAACCACCTTAAAACATGCCATAAAACACAACCAAACATAAAAAATAAATAAATAAATAAATGTGTCGGCCATTGTATTTCCGATACCTTCCTAAGCTATGCCTCCAATTCCCACCAAAAAGACAGCATAGGTGTCTCAGCAGCCACTCCCCTAACGGTAACTTGGCCCAATTCCCGGATGCTAGGAGTCACCATTTGAATAAAACATGCTGAAAAATAAATGTCTAAACATGCCCGCCCGAGCTGGGAGCCTCCTGGCAGAACGTCTCTGTGACCCGACCGATTACCAAACCTGGCCTGATACCCACAGAGAGCTGACGAGGCCTAACTGTTGGCGCTGCGGTACGAGACCTGTCAGGACCACAGCTTTAACTGGTCACACTCTGAATCGCAGAGTGTGTCAAAGCTGATCGCATCTCCAGTTCCACACGGGCGGTATAAACCAGGGCCTTTTAGCAGGACATTGCCCTGGCAGAGCTGGCTTCATTATCACAGTTTAATCATGGACAGAAGGTTTTAAAATGGAGAATATGAGTAAAACATAGACGTGCGTGAGAAAGAAATAGCCGTTTATTGCAGTGATGTAAGCAATGCTCAAGAAGTACAAAAATGTACATTTCATTAAATTTGTTTTTCAACCCATCGTATCTGCAGCTTTAGAGACGAGATAATTCCAATAATTTCTATACTATCAATATTAAAATAAATGCAAAGATAAAGATATTTCACAGGCTAATAAGGTCTCTTTTCTTCAAAAGGTTTACAGGGATGATGGGGGCAATCTGAGCACAGACGTATAAGCGCCGCTGCTCTGGGGCAGGGCGAGAGCCTGCGTCTGAGATTAACGACACAATCAGAGTTCCTCGGTCAGCTGTCAAACAGCATGTGCTCATTGTTTACTCTGATCGCTGCGGCAACGAGCGAGGGGGGGGGGGGGGGGTCGGGTTACCTGCAGGGAGGCCTTTCCCTCGTAGCCGCTCCCGAATCTCTTTGCTCCGTTCAGGCAGGGACTCCCTTTCGCTCTTTGACATCAGCCCGTCCAGCTACAGACACACAGACACATGCACGCACACGCACACGCGCACACACACCACACACACACACACACACACACACACACACACACACACACACACACACACACACACACACACACACACACACACACACACACACACACACACACACACACACACACACACACACACACACACACACACACAAATTGCCTGTGTTAATGCCAGGAAGCTGTCCTCAGGCCTACGGGGAAATGGTGACACATGCACCAAAATCATCCGCGATCACAAGAACCTGCTACTAAGGCATTCTACATTTATTGTGCATTGTGAAATGGTGCAGAGACAATAATTAGCTGTTAACTTGTTTGTTTCCTGCCTATGGCAACACTTTGTAAACAAACTCCTGGATAGCACGACACAGAGAGAGTACTGGATTGAGAAAATGAGAGGGTAAATGATCTTATTCCTCTCAGTTTTAAGAAATACTTCCTGCTAAGACTTGAGGGGCAAGTATACTGAATATTACCAGCATACATGCATACAGTCCCCCGATGTAAAAATGCCTAAAGTACTTTAGGTCATCTTATGAGCTGGCTGTCTTGGGAGAGAAGACAACTCTTCTGGCTGTTCTGAAGCAAATGACCTTTCAACCTGTTAATGTGTTAACCTGCAAAGAGTAGTTTAGGAAGCCTTAGGAAGTTCATATTTACGTGTAAAAAGGTGCACATTTCCTCCATGTTGTTGTGGCGAATCTTTCTTTAACCCTTTAATTTATCAATTTATCAAAGTCCACGTCACCTAAAAAATAAAAATGTGAGGTTCCCTACTTGCTCTAACCTTTATAGGCTCTGCTGACAGTACAGAGTTTGCTACAATTTCAATCAGTGATTTGTGCATTTTTCCCCCATTCTCATTTTCTAACACCACCATAAACATGCATATTAAACAAACAAAAAAACACGTTAAAAATTATTGCGAATTTCTATTTAAAGACTCATGACTGCTTGACTAAACAATCTTTGGAAGTGTATAAAAAGGATGACAAGTGCATGACAGCATGTACTCCCAGCCACTGAGAAGCGAGCGTTCTGTGCGGTGTGTGGGCGCGTCACCTGGGAGAGGCTGCCCAGCACCAGTCTGACCAGTTTCCTGACGTAGGCGAAGGACGGCTCGCAGCTGGAGCTGCGGATGTGCGCGCTGCAGGCGTCCAGCACGGTACGCACCGACATGCGGTGGTGCGTCCGGTCATCGCACATGCTCAGCAGCATGCTGTTCAAATGGTCCCCCAATTTCATAGGCTGTGTGAGACAGATCAGACGCACACAAAAACACTCGCGAAACTCAAGAAAAGCAAAGATGAAAGGCCAGTAAATGCAATATTTCAGTAAATATACCTGTTGCAAGTACACTGCAGTAAAGCAGACCCTAAAATCACTGCGATTTGAAGGACAGCACTATAACGATAAACAGCTGTACATAGCTTAGATTACTTACACGGCGAGTTCGCTAATTATTGCCAGGGTTTCAAGGAACCATAATCCTTTAATACAACTTGAACAAGAGCCTGCATTGCTGGTAGCTTGGTGATTTTGTTTCCTCAGGAACATGTTTTTAGACAATGCAAGTAAAGTTTATAGCTATATGTCTCTTGATTATTTTTAGTTTATTGTTTTAACAAAAAAACATCGCTCACAAGTTCTACATGTTCATCAAACCAAATATCAATGAAATGTGAAAGATTAATTCTAACATCCTTTGATAACATTCAGCCCAATCTGTACATATCTGTATTAGGTCTACAAAACACCTGAGGATAAGGCAAAACCACAGTACACTATTTACGCTTAAGCATAAAACTGACACAGATCATGGAAACGGCACAAGGACAACAGAATGGGTCTCAACTTAAAATAATAGACAATATGTCTTGACATAACTTCCTGTAAGCAAGCCATCTTGTTGTCCATATTTCAAGCCATTGTTGCTAGAAAAGCTTTCTAAAGCACTGAAACCCATTACCAGTGACATATGCTCAGATGCATTAGCTAATCACTCAAGCGAGCAATATATCTAGATTACTAACTTGAGCTGTTAGATAATGGGCTTACTTAACATTTCCAAAACCCATTTTATTTGTCAGGGTCTTACCTGACTTTGAGGAATTTCATAGTCCGCTCCCCAAAACAAAGTCATCCCAAGAGAGTACATGTGCATCTGCAACAAAACGTTATTATAATGAACCAGAAAATTATCCTCAATAAGAACAACTGTTGAAAATAACTGGAATTATAAACAAGAGTTGCATGAAGCCAGCCAGCAAATGCACAGAAACAATGGCAAGACGGAAATGGTAGCTCTGGCGAAAGAAATAAATAAATTAAACAACCTTATTAAAATGGCTAAGGTTCATTAAATTAGATGGTTTTCTATGATAAGGGAAGTGGGAAAGTCTGAGTAATGCACTGATGCACTATGACCCTTTGTTCTTTTATAAATGCAGCTCATTTGAACACTTTCAGAGAAACCAAGCTCCAAGTTCAATCGCTACTTGACCGAATGTGCTGCAGCCGATTTAGTCTGTGTGGGCTGGCAGCATCCGAAACTCCATTTTGTTCTTGGTACAGTACTACAGAAGCTATAGCATGCCATTTCTCACATGCTTAACTTGCTCTCGGGTAGAACTACGGTTTGCCGAAACTGCCTTGAAAAGGAAGGTCTTTTCTCATTAAGATACATGTTATGAAGCAGTAAGTCTATTCAAATACAGCTTCTGTAATGGGGAGAAATCTGTTTCAAAGGAGCTAAAATATGACATTAAAAAAAAAGTTCATGCGTGTTTTTTTCTTTTTTTTCTGGCTTGCATTTCCTGCCAGTAATACGTAAAGCCTTTTCCCATTTACTGGGGGTCACTCGCGGCAACAGAAACGTCAGCGTTCATAATCACTCAAATCAATGGCAAACATGTTTGGATACACTGTAACCCCTATGAATTAGTGTTAAGTACTGTAACATATTTCTTACGGGCTACAGCCCTTCTAAATCGCATTCTGGGACTGCTACTTTACAGCTGTGTTCACTATTAAACATGCATGCCTACATCTCCAAGCGTAATAGAGATGATAAATCCTGCTAACCAAAGAAGAAGACTGATGATTCATGATTTTGCTGAGGTGTGGGATGCTCCAGCTAGCATAGTATTCAGCAATACCATGCTACAATTCATTGCAACTACATTAAAAGGTCAATGTCACCACATCCTTGGGAGTGCTTATTGAGTAAACACAAATTTACCAGAAAAGTAATGCCACAGCAAAATGACCTCAACGGGTACGAGACGCGGCGTCCCTGAGGAAGCTCAGTTTTAAATTAGCCGACTACATTCACAGGAACCCACCGCCGGGGCAACTACGCCACACAAGACAGGAGGGGGCCCAGGTAGAGAGGCCGGCGGCTGAGCTACCTTCTCAATGTCAGAGAGGGAGGACAACGCCAGGCCCTCCAGGACCTCGGGGGCTGTGAAGGCTCTCAGATCCTGCTGAGTCACATTCTCGTCGGTGAAGGAGATGTTTCCGGAGGGCATCAGCAGGAGAGACCAGGGTGAGATGATGAAGCCCAGGGCTGAAGGGTCTGCGGAGAAAACGACACAGAAATCACGATTTCTGACCACACATTTTATTGTCGCTTGCCGATAATAAGGGCACGGTGTGTGTTATGCAAAATATATATAATATATAAACATATATTAGCTTTACAACATCACATATACCCATGATGCAAATGAAAATGCTAATTCATTTAACATAACTGAATTGATATACAGATGGGAGATGACTCACTGTTTTGCGCTGTTAAATGGATATGGAAATTCTAAATAACTTATTTCGGAGTGATAACTATGTACTAAGCACTATGTCCATGGCTGCAGTTTTACCATTAGAATAGTCTTTTGTATTTGTATTGGGTCTGCTTTAAGTGTCCTGCACATCAGTTCCAAGCCCTTGACCTCATGGTTGTGAGTACAAATCCCTGTGGAACAACACTGCTTTTCTCTTGAAGCATCGTTTTTTCTAGAGAAATGTATCTGACCTACATACTCTTGGAGTATTTCTCTTGCATAAAATGGAGAAATACCGTGACCAACAATAATTTCAGGGTAACTAAATAATTTATTGAGAACGTAGAAACAGAAATCATTATTGCTAATGATAGCAACAGCAACAACAGACCTGTATCAAGCGTCCATACACACCCTTCCTCTACGCTGCACACTAATGTGGACATCCTCTGCCTGCTGATGGTTAACAGCTGGGGTGTGTTATCACCCCCCCCCACCCTCAAAACTTAAATTCCTGGATCTGCCTCATTTCAGACCTTCACTCTGGCCTTTAGTATAATGGGCACCATATTTTGCTCTTCTCAGGCAAAATCATTGCACTTATACAATTTGAAACTGAAAACCACAAGTGTGTGGTTTTTATTTAAACCATTCAAAGTAATTTCAAATATTCCCATTAGGCTTCTAATCTTAATTATGTATGTATAGAATGTATACAATACAACAGATATCAGTAAAATCTAGCAGGCGTGACAATGTCCCATATCACAGCAAATATCATAAATAACCACGAGCATCTTTAAACTCGTTCACAGCAAAATACAGCTCTACTTCCAAAAAGTGGTCTCAGTTCCTGTGGTTCTTCATCCAAGCTGTACGCCAGTTGGCGCAACTTGAAAATAATCTGACATTCAGATTAGGTTTTTCACTTCATCAGTAAAGCAAGTGGCATTCAGTGATGATAAAACTCAAAAACTGAAATGCTTAAAAAATTTTACAAAATGTTTTGAATATGCATTTCCCATGTGCATGTTTTGCATATGGGCAAATCATTTTGGTGCATATTTCATACTGTCAAGAAAAAAGCAGCAGTGAGCTACAAAGAACTGCACTATAATCATGTTATTATAAGCAATTGTCCAAATGTCAAATAGTTTTTTCAAGTGTATATTATATAATAAGATGTACGCATTACAGACTTATGGCCAAACGTTTTTTTCTTATCCTCTGCAATTTATGTATGCCATCGATAATGGGGAAAACTCTAAATGCATTTTTCATGCATGGAGAAGAAAAGGTCATTTCAAACTTAGTTAGTAGTGATTTGCTCTAGCGCAGGGGTAGGTAACCCTGTTCCTCAAGCGCCAGTGATGTTTCTGGTTCTCATTCCATCCAAGGATTCCGTTCCATCGATTATTTGCAGCATGGGAATGAAGAATATCCAGAGTCTGAATGGTGAAACGGCTGAATACCTCAAGCCCATGGTCACTTGATTCATTAAGCCTAATAATTAATCCAATTGTGCAGTTATACAGTAGGTTTGGATGGAGTAAAAACCAGAAAGATATCTGGCACTTCATGACCAGGGTCATCTACCCCTGCTCTAAAGTAAAGGGGCTGGGGTATTCACATTGATAGAGGCATAATCATTGTAGCCACATATTCCATAAGATCAGAAAAAGGAAATTTAGCATGGCCTCAACACCAGAATTTGAGCTATAGAAAAAAAGCCGATTCATTCTTCCTGGAATGGCCAAATGCAGAGGTAATGTTACAGTGAATGTTTTATAAATACAGAACGGAATGTTTAAGCGGCCCTGCAAAATTCCACTCTGCGAAAAATCTGGTTCCAAGACAAAGAGGGAGGTGTTACTTACATGGCAGACACCTTATAAACTCTACAATGCAACATAGTCTAGTTATTTATTGTAGTGAACTTAGACACACACGCACGCACGCACTCACGCACACAGACACACAAGTTCCAGGTTTTTGCAACTTGTAGCAATTTACAGTAATCTTAATTTGTATTCCTTCATAAAATAAACAACCACAACTCCACCCTTTCCTCTAACCCCAACCCCAACTTTAACCCCAGTCACATCTGTTGGTGACAAATTTTTGGCACGGACACTCTAAGCAAAACACCGGAGACTTCAACTGCTTGAGACTTCAAGTGTTGTTAGAAAGGAAAGTGATCCAAGCTCCTCCCTGCTCTGGCAATTTCTAAAACTCCTGGATAGGTTTCCTTCACCATCTGTTTCCAATACACCATACAGCATATAACTTTCCAAACTCATGCACAATGGGGCTAGCTACGATGGAGTTCCATGGCTACTATTATGTCAGTATAGCTGACATAACAAGGGTCCATTGGTCATCAGTGGCCAAAAACCTTTGGGGCATTTACTACAGAAATGGTAGCTTAATCCATTTTTTATATTTCACTATTATGATTTGACTATTTTATTATTTTTCATCATGGGAAAGCACAAAAAGGTTTATTAGTGTAAACACAATACACCTTGTGCCATAACCCTTCTGGATATTATTCCTACTCGCTTTACATATCACCCTTTTCTGCAACTCTGTCGAGCCCGGATATCATATTCATCATTCATGCATTTTGCACATTTCATGCTTGCTTGAGTTAATTTAACAGTGTTCTACTAGAAATAACAAAAATGTAACTTGAGGAGTTTCATGTTTGTATGTCACAGTTCAAGGCCACGGGGCCGAGACGAGAGCAGAATTAGACAAAAATAACCAACTAGACTAGGAGTTTCACGCCGGCATTTTTCAAAAAGATTCTTTCTTGTCATTGTTCAGAAAGAACTCCAAGGTCTGACCTTCAGTCACATCAGACAATGATAGCAAGAGTTCCTGGCAAAAAAAAAAAAAAAAAGTCACGTCAAGCATGCAAAATCCCAGGCCCTGAGGATTTTGCAAACCACACAGACAATTAAGCAGGCCTGATGAGGCGCTGATAGGGCTTGTCCCTTTCATGTGAAAAATCTGGGGGCCTGTCCACTCTGCCCAGTGGCCTCAAGAGACTCAGCTGCAGAGAGACTCAGCTCTGCCGGGTGCAAGCCGCTCAGATAAAGACGCCAAACGCGCCATGCATTGATGGCCAATCTGTGGCCACGGAGGTTGGCTCCAGCTCAGAGAAAACAGCCTTTTCAACCTCCTCCATGTGAACACAGGCGCTGGATAACAATGTGGCCTTTGTCCGGGGTATAGTGTGCTGCCGCAACCCCCATGTCCTTATCTGTTGGGAATCCATAGACTCCAGAAGCATTTCTAATACATTTCACTGCATTCAGCGCTGTGTCTTCTTGAAACGGAGCTACCTATCGGCTAACTTTACTAAATTTAAAAACAATGAGATTGTTTTTGACATTTGGAGAGTTTCATAGGCATTTGGCCGCATTTCATTCTCTTAAATTGGCCAGGATTTTGTCACATTTCAATACACTGCTGGCATTACACAGCCCAGAGAGAGACTGGTTTCTTTCAACTCACGTTCCGGAATGACCCGAACCAGGGCCATGTGGAAGCGTGTCTGTTTATTATGATGCTGTGGAATTAATATTTTAGCAAAGAAATGTCCTTGCCTTTTAAATCCATTTGGTTACAGTGAGAAATAACACCAAAACAGAAATGTCAAGTCAAGCACATTATTTGCCTTGGGAAAGACAGGGCAAGACAGTTATTGCCTTCATTAAAATCTAGACGGAGACCCAGTTCTAGTTAAGGAGAGCCTCGAGAAACTAGAATATACTCGCAAGGTGTGCAATTATACATGGCATGCATGCATAGACAAACAACACAACTCATTTACACGCATCACGGTGTTATGCTTTATCAACTGCAGGCAGAGTGAGGTAGAGCCTGGTGTGATGGGGGATTTGAGCTCTTACACTGTTCGAACAGATCCAGGGACAGGTAAAGCAGAAATTCAATGTAAAAAAAACAAAAAAACAGAAATCAGTAAAGCTCCCTTGAAGTAATTCTGGAGGGCCATAACTACTAACGGTAAACCACTGCACTATCATTGTGTTTAAATTAGTTCAAATTAGTCATCTGAGACGTAGTTGAGACCACCTCAAGTGGTAAATATTGAAATTCCAACTAGTCGCTTGCGAAAACAGTTTGCTCTTTTGATAATACATTTATTAATATTTAAAAATATTTAAGAGGCAAAGCCCCGCATAATATGTGTGTAGGCAGTCTAGGCACCCTATCATATTAGCTGGTTTAATTAGGGGCCAAGCGGAAGCATATGCAGGCTACACTTAAAAGATTTTCTATATTCCGGTGAAATGTCTTTGTGACAGTGTGTCTGAACAGCACTATACAAATAAAATTGAATCTAACCGACTTGAAAGGGGACAGCCCTACAAACTGCCACCTTACATGGCCACCAGCCAACATAAAATTCTCCTCTTTAACGCAAGCAGTGAGAAGAGGAAATTAAGTCATATAACATACAGATCAGCATAACCAACACTTATTTTAAAATCAGATGCGTGGATATGCATTGGTCAAGGTCTTTCTCAATCTCTCTTAATAGATGAAGTACACTGATGCTAAATCTCCTAAATCACCTCAAAATATAACCACTCAATGAAGAGTGCCAGGTAGTATTTGTCATGAAATTTAAATTTATCACTAGGCCATAACATGGAATTGTTTATGCAGTCTACATACAGGAGTTCAGTTAAATTAACAATATTTGGCATGGAACAGAATCAGCATGACTTGCAAGAAAAGCTATATGCATGTTAATGAGGTATTTAGGTGTGTGAAATATTTGTAATTTAATCTGTAATTTAATTATGCTCTAAAAAAAGTTCCATCCGTCAACAGATAAAATTACAACATTCTCCTGGTAACTTCTCAAACATATCCTGAACATTTCTGAAACCACAGATTTGCTAATAAAGACAATTTAAAACCCTGTGTACAACAACGCAGTGGAATAACTCAGTGAATTCATCAAAATAGCCATTGTGATTTGAATGCCAAATTCACGTAGAATATTTATACATTATATTTGGAAATTATACTAGTTTTTACAAACCCTAATTCCAAAAAAGTTGGGACAGTATGTAAAATACACATAAAAGCAGAAAGCAGTGATCTGTATGATCTGATCTGCAGATTTCTCTTTTACATACATATATATTTAATTGAAAACAGTACAAAGAAAAGATATTTAATGTTTTACCTTTATTTTTTATTTTATCAACTTTAGTTTGCAAATATACGCCAATTCCGAATTTGATGCCTGCAACACGTTCCAAAAAAGATGGGACAGGGGCAAAAAACGACTGGGAAGTTCAAAAAACACCTGTTTGGAACATTCCACAGGTACACAGGTGATGCTATCATGACTGGGTATAAAAGGATATCAAAATTGGGGGGTGGGACTAGATTAAGCTGTAAATTACACGGGAATAGTATGGAACCCATGGTTGGCTAAATGGCTGTAAGTCATCAAGGGTCTGAGGTATCAAACGAGCCTCAAACCATCACTCTGCTGCCAGATATGGAGTAGATATGGATGGATCACTTTAAGGGTTGATTTTCCTTACTCATTTTCCTATTGAACTCTACGGAAAAATAAGTCAGGAGAAACAACCCTTGGAAGTGATCCATCCATATCTACTGCATATCTGGCAGCAGAGTGATGGTTTGAGGCTCGTTTGATATTGCACACCATTGATGACTTACAGCCATTTAGCCAACCATGGGTCCCATACTATTCCCATGTAATTTACAGTTTAATCTAGTCCCACCCCCCAATTCCCATAGAGATCCATTCAAATGCAGAGAGGTTATAGTATCGCTCGTAAGAGTACCTGAAAATAAGATATCAAGAGTCCTTTTATACCCAGTCATTATAGTATCACCTGTTTACCTGTGGAATGTTCCAAAAATATGTTTTTTTTAACTTCCCAGTCTTTTTTTTTTTTGCCCCTGTCCTTTTTCAATTAAATATATGTAAAAGAAAATTTACAAATCACTGCTTTCTGCTTTTGTGTGCATTTTACATACTGTCCCAACTTTTTTGAAATTGGGGTTTGTACATTATAACATTGTACATTTTTTTTAATAATCTTTGAATGATATTTGATCCATTTTTTGTACAGTTTATTGTGACCTCACATTGTGAATGCACTTTAAATTCCAATGAACATAAACATATAATCATTATATTACAAATACCAAATAAGAACGTTTACAGAACCAAAATAAACATGTCATAGTTGTTAAAACATATAATCATTATAAACAAATACCTATGTCGTATGTATAAAGAGCCAAAATAAACATGACAACAGTCATTTAAAAGTGAATATTTACTGAAGGCACATATAATTAAAGTATTCTTTCTATATCACTTTTAAAATATTTCCCTTGAGAGCATACAGTGTGGGATTTAAGGTGTGTTGAAACATCACGGGTGAGCAAGTTAAGATTCGGGCAGAGCTGAATTAACGACAAACAATATTACTTAAAGGTTGTATCAGCGATTTTGGGTGGAAACATAAATAATCACATTCATCTGATTTTTCCTCACGATCCGCTAGCTGCCCGCCCCATAAGCAGGCCGTCAAAAAACCGCGTCTCTGTAGGCAGCCTATGCTCCGAGATCGTACACAAAAACAAATGGTACTACCAACCACTCAAAACCAAAATAAACAGTATTCCAACCAATCACAATGATCTGCACAAACGCTAATACTCTTATCTCGCTGAAATCTTGACGGATTTACAAACGGTTTGGTTTCTTACAAACGTTATTAACGTGGTTATAATTCTGGATGCTTGAACACTATTTTTTAAAACATAACATAATTATTCATAAGTATGTTTGTTTGGGATTTCGCTTCAGAAGTGACGTCACCCAAAATCGCTGATACAACCTTTAAACTTGAGGCCTTTCCCCAGTAGATTTTAGTTTTAAAGGAAAAAAGTCATTGAACCTGAAGAAAACAGATCATCTGTTTTCAGATGGTTTACAGTCAGTCAATCGGCTTTAGGCTCTGGGTGAGAAAGCTGTGTGTTTATGAAGCAAAGATAGTAAAGGGCACATATATAATTATATAGAAATAAGGGAAAGGGGCTGTCAGCTAAGGTGAAATTGAGAACTAATACATGGAGATATGGGAGTCAAGTCTCCTGCACGGGACGTAAAGAAAGAGCCGGAAGGAGGAGGTGGCTGAGGGAGTACAAATCAAAAGTCAAACAGAAAAAAGGAGATATAAAACGTTCTCAGGTTAATGAGGAGTTGAGATTAAAGGCGGGGCCAGTAACCAGTCTATAAATACGATGAGATAGTGGAAAGCCTACTCTGACAGGAAGAAAGGCTAAATGGAACAAACTGTATTGGGCAGAAGAGAGTGATGTTAAGGCATTAATTATGGTCAATAGGGGAAATGTTGAAAGCCAAAACCTTCCTTCAGCAGCTGGGGGGGGGGGGGGGGGGGGCAGGGGGGAGTAGTAGAGGACCACTAGAGGTGGGAAATATGAGAGAGACTCATCAAGATTTAGGTCAGAGAAAAGCAAGAGAGGTTTTAGCGGCAGAGCAGCATAATGGGCTCGTAACCCAAACCCAAACCAAAAGGTTGCCGGTTCGTTTCCCACCTAGGACACTGCCATTGTCCCTTTTAGCAAGGTACTTAACCTGAACTGCTTCAGTACATATTCAGCTGTAAAAGATGGATACTATGTAAAAATGATAAAAAGTTGTGTAAGCCGCTCGGGACAAGAGTGTCTGCTAAATGCCAGTACTATGCCAGTACAGCGGGGTAAATCCTTATCCGCTATTGGCCTCTTTTCCTCAGTTAAATGAAGCATCTTCACTTAACACATAGTGCTTACAGCGCTCAGTAAGCGCATGTTACAGTCCTGGCAGTTGCAGATTATTATACAGTAAAGAAAGGTACCGCGCGCTACTCATTAGAAGCGGTGACGTGGCGGCCGCCGGTTGTTCAGGTGCTAGTGCTGGAATGCACGGGACGGCTACCTCTGTGGAAGAGCTCCTGCAGGCTCTCGGCACTCTGGCTCAGCACGGCCCAGACTTCGTCCTCCTGCAGGGGACCCCCCCGTACCTCCAGAGCCTCTGCCAGAGAGACGTGCATGGTACCTGCCAGGAAAACACAAACACGGCCTTGAAACCACACATCGTCACAAATTCTCCAGAAGCACCGTCCATATTTTCCAGTTCTCCTTAAAACAAGATCCAGTGTGAATTGCGCTTGCCGTGGCCGAACTGGACAGGAAGGAGACGAACATTGGTGGGTAGGCAAATTCCGTTACTGTAGCACAGAACAGCACGAGGAATGTGAATTAGAGAAAATCCAGGATGAAATATAGGCGTTTCTTTGACCTTCTGATTCTTGGTCTGAAACTGGCCAGGTGCCTGATGAATTCTTCACAGGGTTACAGAAGAAGCTCCTGAACAGATGCTCCTGCATTTTCCAAACTATGAAACCTCCATGTAGCCATATCCATGATTGTAAAAGGATCTGATAAATAAATATATAGTATAGGGTTGGGTAGGGCACATATTTAATATATAAGCCACTATTCAGCTGTTTGGATTTTTGTCCACAGATATATTAACTATCGTGTAATTGAAACATTTTCAAAAACAGTTTTAATGTTCACATTGAACTGAACTGCCTATATCATAACAAACATGGAAAAATAAAGTGAATTTTTTATATTAGATAATAGTTTGGCAGCCATAAATTTCACTGTTCCTTGAGAGGCATGTCATTTCATTGTTTCTAAAAAAAGACGTGCATCCATTTAAAAATCATGTTAAATTTTACCCGGTCTGTATTCACAAGTTAAAGTTTGACCCATTTCTGTGACCTGAACATAGAGAAAATGGACCACATTTGCATACATTTCCATTAAGATGTATGTAAAACAATTTGCAGACTGAATCAAGGAGACCAATCAGGGGCCTTTGTGAACATGATGCTTGAGTCTTGAAAATAGGTAGGGTTCTTGGGGATTGGGAGGTAGTCTACACTATGATGACCAACTTCTCAAAGTACAGTAAGATGAGCCACAAAATTCTATATACATTTTTTGTATACATGTATACGCATCCATATATTTTAGAATACTGACAATACTGGTGATATATTTTGCCATTACTTTTGAAAGCCTGTGACGCAGATTGTATACATTTTGGAAATACTGAATATATCACTGAACCAACCACTCATCACCAACCAATCAACCTTTAAAGCACTACTGAACTGGGTTGTGTAGTTACCTGGCCATGAAGTCCAAATGGTGACAAAATATGTTTGTTAGTTGCTCTGTGCTCCACTGGGATGATAATCCAGAACAGGTATTTGTCGCTGTTCATTCACTTCTATATCATTGGGAATTTCTGGTATCAAATGGTCATATAATCAAGAATATTCAGAGTATCTGGGTCATTGTGCGATAGTACACAATTGAATGTAAAAACTGATTAGAATTTTTAAAAAGGCAGGCAACAAAAGCATACTCAGTTGAATCTGATATTGCAGGACACAGATGAATCTCGTGTCATTATGCACTCAGTCAGCTGACACCAGTGATGTTCCACTGCTCCCATATTACTAGAACTTCTTATATGCCAAATTACTATTATTCAGGACAGGAACAAAGATCTGTCCTGTAATTTGAGTTGAGTGGGTTGTGTCATTTCCTAACGATTATGACTAAGACAGAGCTCACAGCGGCTGGTCACATTTAGCTTTGTCCTGTGGGGGTAGGATGGGCTTTACTCAGGTTCAACTGGTAACTGCTACCCCTTAGCCGCTCTGTAGGTGCCTCCCAGTTGCAATCAGAGAGATCAGTCCATCCTGTGATTAGCCCTATCTCTACCACACTATGCTGCATTCAGTATGGCATATAGAGTCAGTGCGGCAAATCAGTAACTGGCTCAAGGTTAAGTATATCAGTACAGTCTAGATACAATAGCATTTGCAGCTAGCTAGCTTATGAACAATGGGGTCAAGATATTGAAGCTAACTTATGAGAAATGCAATATTAAAACACAGTGCCTTGTGTTTGTTACCTTTTATAAGCTTTTTAACCACATGGCTATGGAGCCATACATGATGAATCCACGACGGTAATGTAGCTTGCTAACTGTTAGCCACCAACAAACCCCCTCATCATCACTATGGTCTATAATCTGACATTTAACATACTACTATACAATGTTATTGGAAAAAACAGCCCAGAAACCATGCCTAAGGTTGCAATGAACAAGATCATCCAACCCAGAAAGAAGAGCACGAGTCTGTACACGTATTCCTGATGACTCATTTTCTTGACATCAAAATTGTGATCGAATAAGTAAATGAATGAAACCTTTGCATTTGGCGCAAGAACATGAACATAAAACAAGACGGACAATTTAACATTAAGTATACAAATCAATAACATTTTTAAAAATGATATAGCATATAGACTGCAACAAGAAATAATATCATCTATATAATTCTGCATAGAATACTAGATTCATCAATCAAAACATTTGTTGATGAGATGGATACTTAGGTGTAAAAGAGGCAAGTGCGCTTTTTTTGTCATTGTGTGGGGAATTTTATATCTCCAGCCAGAAGGTATTGGTTTGTCCACCAGTGCCACCCAGTAAAAAGTTCATTTTGAGGCTTGGGACGGAAGTCTTCAGGCGTTTCATCACTGGAAAAGTAACTCAATTTCTCATTTGAAATGTGACTTCCTACCTGGTGAAGGATAACATGGATGCTGCCTTCAAAGTAAGGATAACTTGAATGCCTTCAGAATACAGCCAATATGCCTCTATGCTCAAGTTCCATTATGAGTGAAATTAGAGGCAAATGCATGAACAATGTCGCATCACTGTTTCTCAGGCAAGTAAACAACCAAAACCAGAGTTCAACCAAAATCCTGACAAATGCCATGTAGAGGCTCTCAAACAGAAGTGGTTTTTAGCATTTGTAATGCTATAAACACGAGTAGGCTATTGCAAATAAATTGGGCGACTTGTGAAATGTGAATCTCTGTTTTTGGTATTCTATTTTAGAACTTTGTTGGCTTGGCAGGGGTGATCATTGGCATGGTGACCTGCCAAAAAGTACTCTCTTTTTTGGCAGTGGAGATATGGATATGGTTATGCAAAAACATTTTCCTGAAAAAAGCAACCTGTCCTGCTGATTTTCAAGTAAAATTAATTTTAATTCAGCATTAGCTTCAAGGCCATTAAGCAGTTCTGAGCAGTCAGAGTAGAAAAGAGCTCGGATGCCCAGCTCATTTTGACAGCCACAGACTAGAAACCACAGACTAGAAAGTTACATGACGACTGATTAATGATTAAATATAGCCCACAGCTTTCAGAGTGGTCCCAGCAATTGGCCATGCCATTTTTAGGGCTGGTAGAATGTCCATAATGCTACCACAGGTGTGTGTGTGTGTGTGTGTGTGTGTGTGTGTGTGTTTGTGTGTTGTCATGGTGGCAAATGACATCATGTTACTTTTTTGTCTTTACCTGATAACACCTCATTGGAAAGCATAGTCAATAATATTTTAATATTTTTTAATATTAATAATATTTCTAATACTCAGAAGAGGTACAGTGCAAAGACAGCTGCATGATGATCAGACATGTTTTTGTACTTCAGACTGGCCATTCCTAAGCATACAAAGAACCCATTTTGTGGCGCAAAAGTCATGACTCCATGAAAAATTCATCCCTGCATTAGCATCTGTGTTATTTAAATACAGCGCTTGGGTTTTTGCTCGTGGGCATTACAGTCCACATCCCTTCCCTGGAGCGACAAATACAAAAGCAACCAAACCAGTTCAAAAGAGTTTACGTGCTAACCTTAACCGCCTCAGCAGTCGAGACCCAGTCTGACAGAAACTAGTGAAAAACGTGACAGCGGACAAAAGGTAACACTGTTTACAGCTCTACTGTTTCTCTTTCCCAGAGCCCGTTCTCTGCAGAGCAAATATGATGTCGTGTGAGGGACGACATCATTGCACTTATATTTACTTCACTGGTAAACGCCAGTGATTTTTAATTAAACAGGTTTCTTTAAGATTTCATTTCAGAAGCCTAACTAATAATTCATAATTACCCCCCAATTTGAAACTTATGTTAGAAGATGCTAGAATCTAGAATGTCAGAATTTTCCGAGGCCCCTTTGGCAGAAACAGCAGTGTGACATGCTGCGATTTCATGGACTTGAGCTGAAGAGACGATCACATGCTACACGCCACGGCAGCAGGTTGTGATGTGTGCCGAATGTGGCGGGAGAGGCCGGGGATTTATTTACACAAGGCAGCGAGTGTGATGCACTGAGAAACTGATTAGCATTCCCGCAGGCGCGGGAAAAATAAAAAATAAAAAGAGCACGCGTGATTGGACGGGCGATGGGGTGATGGTCACTCAAGGCAGCCGTACCGACGGGGCCTACCTTTTATTTCTCATCTAATACATTAAAATATCTGTTAAGAGCTGCGCCTTAGGTTTCCAGCCACTTATAGTCTGTACAGTTATTATATTACAACAATCAAGGACCACCAGGCCGTGGGACATCACTGCTATTCATTCCACGTATAACTGTAGAGTGTGAAGGTCTATACTAATCTGACGGGTGGAAATGCACAAATGGGGAACAGAAAATGCCTCTTTAGCCGTTCAAGGAGTAGCCAGTTATATACTGAAAACATTCTGACCGTCACATATTTTCAGTTACTTTGGCATTTCTATCAATAGTCATTGGCATTGTATTTTTTTTCTAACAATGTCTTTAAAAATGTGCTGATAAAATTAAACGGTGGAAAAAACACTTTAAAACAAGACTTGCTCACTGTGTCACACAAACTCTGTGATGAAAGAAAATCCCAGCTGCCGTAGTGCTGCGACAAAGATATTTAAATCCTGGAAAATCCCGCTCCGACGTGATGCGGGCGAGGTAGAGGAAGCTAAGGGTTTAAGGGATTACGCCGGACTGAGCGAAAATTATCACAACCTAAATGGTTTGCGTGCGTCACATTTCAATTGAAATGTGGAGTCAGACCCTTTTGGTCCACTGTGATGGGAGCAACAACAGGGAGTCAGCTACTGCTTTTCCCATGGGGTTAATTTTCATGCAGCGGCTAGAGGCTGAAGATTCATGTCAGCAGATCCTGGGTAAAAATAAATGGCTTCCATAAAACAAACTGTGACTCAGGTTCTGCACAGTGCCTGGAGAGAATGGTGGTTAGAGACTGGCAGTTTGGAGCCAGTGGTCCTAGGTGTGAACGCAAGAGGGAGGGGGAGCTGGGGTTGTTGTTATAAATTTTCTGCTGACCAAGTTACTTACTACAGGAAAATTGTAGCTTTAACATGTTAGTGGGACATAATGATTGATCAGCAAATAACGCAGACCATCCCAATACTACTCGGCAGACTATTTTTCTGCAGGGTACTGCTAGCCACCGTATTCTTCAAATCTGAGCAGTGCGCTTCAGCCTTTGAAAGAAAAAAGCCCGTATTGGATGAGCCGAGTTTACATATTTATGCAGATGAGAATTTTAGCCACAATCCTGTCCAATGGGAGACTCAATTCATGCAGAGGAGGAAAAAGTGGGTTATAAACCCGAGCGGCTCGTTAAACATCAGAACGGGTGAGTGAATTCTGTGGGGAAGACCTTCGACCAATTGTTTGCCTACCCCCTTGTTATTCCAACAGAGACCTACAGTGGAATGTTTCTCTCCACCCAAAGGCTGCTATGGAGGCCGGTGCTGCTCCCGTTGGTACATTGTCTTCCCCCATTATACCGGGGGGCTCAGCAGCAGCCCACAGCAGAGACTCAAGTATGAGAGAAATTCTCTTTTGCAATGGGGAGGGGGGTTCTGTTCTCAGGGGCTCCGGCACTGAATTTAAAGGAGAGATGCACACACTGAAGTTTGGATCAGCCACAAGGACACATAAATAGAATCCTTATAGAGAAGGGGTAGTCCTCTGTAAACAGTCACATTCTCTTCTTCTTTTTTTTTTTTGGTTCTTTGTGGCTGCGGAGTTCTACAGATTTGTTTCTCTTCCAAGAAATGGACCCGTTTACCTATTCATCCACCCAAGTGCGCTTTCTGTCCTCTGAACCAAATATTGAATCTACCAAACTAAATCAATGACAAAAAAAGAACAAAACCCAAATATCGGCCAAAGAAAAATGTATATCCGTACAAGTCAAGAATCTAAAACAAAGCGATTGATTTTCTCACAGCATTAAGCTGACGTTGGGACTAGGCATGGGACGATATGAACATTTCATGTCACGATTATCCGGGCCAATTCGCGATATTATCCCGATAATCATCAAAATATGCTTAAAACTCTTAAAATGGCACTAAAACATACTGGAATCACTTTACCTTACATTTCGTTAAGAAACAAATATTTTTATTGCATCATAGGACACATATCTTATTTTTTTTGTGAACATCCTTTTTAGTGAAAAACTTGCGGCATAGAGTTTTCAAGTCACTCATGAGGATATTCACGATTATCCCGATAATTTTATCGTGGTGAATTTCCATTATCTTGAGTGTTTTTATCACGATAAAAGATAAAATCTTATATCCTCCTTGGGACTGGTAAACCCATCTGGACTGGCATGGAAAGCCAAACTGAGCTGTAAGTTCTTCAACTGATGTACATGCCAGGAAAAGCAGAGTAACAACAGCACTCATGGTGAACCTCTTTTCCCAGAATCATAACAAGCAAACCGTCCCCTCGTATTCCCTGCACCAGATTCCAGCAGACCAGCCTAGATCAGAATCATCTAAAGACGGATAATATCAAATACATTTTGTGTTACACAAGTAGTCATGTGTTCACAAAAACATTTAAAAAACAATTGAAAAAAAGCTGAATCTACAGTACCAGTCAAAAGTTGACACACCTACTCGTAGTTTTTTTCTTTTTGTTATTTTTACTGTTATCCACATTTTAGAATAGTAAAGACATCAACACTATCAGATAACACAAATGGAATTATGCAAAGACCCAAAAAAAAGTGTTAAACAAATAAAAAAGGTCTTATATTTTAGATTCTTCAAAGTAGCCACCCTTTGCCTTGATAACAGCTTTGCACATTCTACCTGGAAATAAGGTGTCAAGAGTCTTTTGATATCCTTTTATACAGAGTCATGATAGCATCACCTGTTTACCTGTGGAATACTTGTTTACCACAGAAGTTGGTTGAGAGAATGGCAAGAATGTGCAAACCCGTTATCAAGGCAAAGGGTGGCTACTTTGAAGAATCTAAAATATAACACTTTTTTTTTATTTGTTTGCATAATTTAATTTGTGTTATCTCATTGTTTTGATGTCTTTACTATTCTAAAATGTGGAAAACAGGAAAAAAAACTTTAAAAAACCTATGAGTAGGTGTGTCCAAACTTTTGACTGGTACTGTATATGCGTATGCAAACATTACTCATATACAGAACCAGGGTACAACCACTGGATTCTAAAAATCATTGCCATTGTCAAAGCTTTACCAGCCACAATACCTTTTACAATATAGTACAACCTGGTTGTTTACCTGCCAAAAAAATCTTACCAGCCACAATCAAACTTTTACCAGCATTTGGTCGGTGTTAATTTCATACCCTACAGAACATATGAATGTTGGGAACGTAATTTATTTTTTTTATTTTTTATTCTCCAGCAACACAGAAGAACACCTACCCTGCTGTTGGAGTATTCTGAAAGCATCATGCTATCAGACAAACGTTCTTGTGTGACAAAATCATGGGGCCGTGATTTCACCCCGACAATTAGAGAAAATGGCAGAGTTCCATCACGCTCATTACAGCGTGACAGAGCGCAGTACAGTTTCAAAAGCACTTTTGATTACACCAGTCAACCACCCTTGCTCCTTGCTTAAACCTAAGTCAGCTGTTAACTTGCCTTCAGCTTCCTACACTTAGTTACAGAACCAAAACGTGGCATCGCTGCTTCAGAAGGGCTGGCTATTCACATACAGTATAATCCCCATAAACTGTGATGAAGGGACAGATCATGTCTAAGTCCATACCCAGAAGTACAGTTAATTAAGCTTAAGCATAAGCATAAGAATCATATATAATTCAAATGACTGTACTTTAACTACCAGATAGATGGAGTAGAAGGCTAGAAGAGATGGCCATTTCATTTTTAACAAACTACGTTGAAATCATTTCAAAGATGCACATAACCTTGGTATGACATTTAGATTGTTCAAAACAGTACATTTATTTCCCTTCTGCATGTGGGGTTAACATTACTATTCCTGGTTGAGCTTTATAGTATTTTTTTTTTAAATTATTGCGGTTATATTCCTTTTCTGAGATTACAAAAACAATAAATGATCTCATTCCGTGTATGCACACACACACACACACACACACACACACACACACACACACACACACACACACACACACACACACACACACACACACACACACACGTGGCATAATAGTTAGAACGCTCGTTTCTCTACTGACTAAAATGCATATATGATTTTTCTTTCAATTCCGCAGAAGTGAACTGACAATTACTTTGATCTAGAATGACTCATCACAAGAAAAAAACACCGAGCTATGATAACAAGTGTAGGCCAGTTCCCCCTCCCCCGACTGCATGTTTTGGAAAATCTCTCTAACAGGCCCATCATCAAGCGGATCGCTCACGGCTGTGAGATCAGCACTCCACGGTTTTAACCTCATCCTCCCATTTCTGTTAATCAGGGAGTTGCCATGGGGACCATGACATTTACTGCATGGTTTTACTAAACAATCCTGCATGCGCTCACTCCGCCTTCCAAGACAACATTGCTCACAAATTTAAAGCTATCAATGCTAACACGCCATTTTTATTAATCACATTTAGGCCAAATTGGATATTTCTGAGCTGTGCTGGTATACATAATACATAGTAGACTATAGCAATGTTGACGTTTCACCACCTTTCTTTCAATACCTTTAGTCTACCCCATAAGTGTTTGAAAACTTTAAATGGTCTCACTTTGTCCTTAGTACATTGTTGGAAATGCTTTTATTGTCAAAGAAATCATTTGTACTCCACATTGTAGTACTAATGAAAATCTAACCCAAAACATTTCTCCACTCGCAGGAACAACATGTACATTAAAGGGATAGTTCAGAATTTTGGACAATGGAAACCATTTTCAGCTAATTCCATGCTGTCCCTTCTTTTGGACATACACACATTGCTAATGCTAGCGCAACTCTAAGGTAACCGGTAGCATCCACTACCAAATGCACTTAAACACTCCACAGTGCACCCAAAGCAAATAAAATATGACGACAGTCTATCGGGGTTATTTTGAGTGTTTATACCGTCAAACTATCGTTGAATCCTTTACTTTGTGCTGACCTATATTCTCCGTGGAAGTACGGCGGCGGAGCGAACGTGGCCATTGCAACTTGTTGCTCTTCTTTGTTGTTGTAGTCGACCAGTGCCGGCACTACATTCGTAGGTAACGTAAAGTATCGCTCCGCCGCCGTACTTCCACAGAGAATATAGGTCAGCACAAAGTAAAGGATTCAACGATAGTTTGACTTCAAAAATTATGGTATAAACACTCAAAATAACACCGATAGACTGTCGTCATATTTTATTTGCTTTGGGTGCACTGTGGAGTGTTTAAGTGCGTTTGGTAGTGGATGCTACCGGTTACCTTAGAGTTGCGCTAGCATTAGCAATGTGTGTATGTCCAAAAGAAGGGACAGCATGGAATTATCTGAAAATGGTTTCCATCAATCAACTACATCATGGGTAACTCGTAATTGAGACATTATGTCCAAAATTCCGAACTATCCCTTTAACTTCTTTACATCCATCACTGTGGATTACACTGACATCTAATAAACATCAGCTGTTATTGTTTGACCTGCAAGTTTCCAAGTTAGTTCCAAGTTAACCTACTCTGACCCTAAAGCATTAATATCATTTTTTTTATTTGGCAGTTTTTAAACACTGACGTGGAGTTAAGTAGTAACCCTTTTTCCACTGAAGCGGAGCTTAAGCTGGCTGAGCCGGTACAGTACTAACGCTCTTCCTTTGCATCGCCCACAGTCAGGCAGCCTGTGATGTCAAAGCGAATGCTAGTCTCAGCCCAGACGAAAATGACTGCCTGGACTTCCTCCGCGATCCACGGCTGTGGTTTTCCGCAAAAATCCAGACTCCATATTACTCCTGTCTGCCTCCTGTCAGCCGGCCTCGTTCAGCAAAGGCTGCCTGCTCTTTGGCCTCCCCCACTTCTAGTCCTCATGGAAGCAGTGTAGTAGTTACACAGATTCCCAACTCCTGCCCACAGTTTGCTTATAATACGACCAGCACTGGTCACAGAAACAGGCAGAGTGAATATAGGTCAGCATGAAAAAAGGAGGAAAAAAAAAAAAAAAAAGATGATGGAAAAACCACAAAAACCTGAACTCATCAAGTCTGATTCGAGCTAAACAATGGGTATAGCTGACTGGAAACAGTAACTGGCAAACTATGAAGGTTTAGCAATGTAACAAAGAAATAAACTGGGTAGAATCCTGTTCCTGGCTACTATGATGACTGTATACAACTATGTTAATATTTCATGTGTAGTTACTGAACAAATTAAATCTTAGTTATACCATTCAATAAGACTGGATTGCATTGCAACCTAGCAATAACAACAGTCTTTAGTCGCATAGCTGGATTATTACCATTATATGCAATGGAAAACACATGCAGTTTCCCCAGGTTTGATGTAGGCCTACTGCAGAAAAAGTAAGACTATGAAAAAAAGTAAGACTATGACTACATTTGAATGTGTTTTCCTAAAGCAGGCTAATATAAGCAGACATATTACAAGGGTCGGCAGCGCACAGTTTTTATACTGACAGAAAATTATGTGTCGGGATTGTTCATATTTTTAACAAGGCTTGTTTAAAAAAAGACCTTCCTGCAGAAACTGTCATTTTTCTAGCTCCTTACTTTCTTTCTCCTGCTGCTTACATCAAATACACTTGAAGACCCAGGCATAACTTGCTAACTAGGCCTGCTTTTGAAGTCAAAGTTTCTGCTCACGGTGTACCTGTGTTATCCATTAAAAACATCCGCAAGTGACAACTTAGCATTAAAGTGAAAACAAACAGCACGACTCTGACTCGGTGCACCACTGCTGTGGAAATTGCCCGCCCTCAGAGTTAACTGGCTAACCTTAACCCTTTAAGATGCAAGTATGCAATTAAAATGTTCTTAGTTGAATTTTTAATTCTTAATTGAGTCTTATTGAATGTCTTTATTTGATACGTTTGTTGGTGTGTTGTGGGTCTGCCCCACTGTGTCTATGTCTTTTTTGTTGTTGCTGGTGGCTACAACTGTTCCCTAACAGGAAAATAAAAAGTTATTCTATTCTATTCTATTAACTGAACATTCTAATGCTGAAGTAACAACCACTAGTGGTAATTGAAAGCAATGGAGTTCTAGAACACTGACTTTTGAAGAACCATTCCAAAAAACATACACTTCAAAGGGTTAAAAAAAAGTAAATGCAAGAAAAAGTAAGCACCAGCATTCTGAGCCACTGGGGTTTAAACCCATGCCATTTAACACAGATCTGAGAAGGCAGGGCCGTCCAGGGAGCAATGAACATACTTTTCCACTATAGAGAGGTATTGAAACGCATGCTAAAATCAGCATATTCATATTTTCTCGAGTAGACCTCTTCCAGATAAAACACTACAGTTTCCTCTAACGCTTGTTCAAATTACATTTTACCTTTCCAACATTTCATAAGGAAGGCACATTCTGGTGCTCAGTCTGACCATAATAGCCTAATGATATGCAAACATGATCAATGTCCATGAGCGTGTACCAGTGTGACACGTTCCTATTACAGCACATTAAAGTATTGCTGAAATCGATGTAGCCAAAACAAGGCTTTCCCATCACTTGGTCAGAAGAAGCCTTTTATAGCATTTTACACCACTGGTAGGAAGTCAATTGAAAAAAGCATAAATGCATTTGATAGCAGCATGTTATTACAAAATAATACTATGTGTTTATCAGATGCTTTTATCAAAGCAAGCCATTCACTGCTTTTCTTAGTTTTGTGTGCATGACCAGTGGAACATGAAACTAAAATGAGCTAGGCCATGTAGATTTATTTTGGTTTTGTAGAAAGGAATTTTGTAGAAATTGAATTATATTACAATACTCAAAATTATACCAAGTAATACATTCCTAACTTTAAGAAATAGTTTTGTAACCAATTAAAACTGTTTATTAAATATTGCCATGGACTGCTGGTGACTCCAATTTACACTAGCACTAAACTATTAGATTAGAATCAGGGAGCTATTTGTTTATTTATTGTTCTGCACAGTTTACCATTGAAGGGCTACTAGAGGTCCTGTTTAAATAAATATGTTAACTTGTGTTCGTTATAGAACTATGTTTATCTTTTTTTTTTTTTTTTTTAAACCGTGCTGCAGGCAAACTTGTATATAATTGGATCCAGAGATGACAAAGCAGGAAGTGCGGTGGGTGTGTCTAAAGGAACACCATATTTTTCAAGTGTTTAATTACGTCCTGTAATAGAGCCACTTGATTTTTAAAAATCGTGGATTTATTTAAACAGTGGCAACAGTACGATTATATGATTGCATTTTCTTCTGTGGAATCCTTCTATACAAAAGCACATCTGATTCTGTTTAGACACACCCCCTCTGGCCATTTCCTGCTTTGTTGGAATGGGATTTATTTAATCAAAATGTGCCTTCTATAAGCCTTTATTTACAAGATAGAAAGCAAAATGGGAAACCACAATTACGTCACTACCAGAAGGTAAAACGTTGATATCAGGTGTTCTTTTACGTGATCACTTGTATAGCAAGTGGATAGAAAAGATTCCAAACTGCATTTATAGTCTTCCTTAACTAGGAACCTGGATAAAATGCGCAGTGGCCTGTGCACTTGGCCTTAAGACAAGAAAGTATAAGACACGTCTAAGACGTTTGTTGCATACAACTTATGCATTTCTCAAAGTAGCAGACAACCACAGCTTTAGAGACACTGTCAAAATAGCTGTATGGAGTGGGCTAGTTATTGGTCTAGCCCATTAATCTAACCTCTTAGCAGCACAAGATAATTCGTTGCATTGTAATAGTAGGCCTATTGCCTCCCTGTGCGAATCATTCCATAGCCTACGCAACTTTCTGCTGCTTTTAAGTAAAAAAAAAAAAAAAGTGCTTCCTGAAAACTTAAGTAGGTAGGCTACCCTATAAATTACACAGTGGTGGATGCACTGGAGAAGTATATCAACACTAGCCCATATAAATATAAAACAAAAACGTTCCAAATTGGCCTAATTATGTTATTTACATTCCCTGGTGAAATTTCCTGGTTAATCATTTGTGAGACTGGTACAATTTTTTTTCTACGACGTAATAGCCTATTCAAAACTTAAGCAAACGCGCGGCACTTCACGTGGCTCATTCGATGAACGAAAGCGCTTCTTAGAAACATCTATATTGCGGTTTTGTTACAATTTGAATGATCTGTAAGCATTTTGGAGGAATAGGCTACCTATGGGGAAAATGTGAAAACGTGTTAGCCCGTGCAATCCCGAAAGCAACTTGCAGTTAAACCTTTAGCGTACCCGCGTTAGTAGCTACAACGGGCATATCGGCTAAATGTCTATATAGCCTATAGTCTCCTGTCTACAAATCCCAAGTTTTCAAACTAACGTGTTAACCCTGTTCCATTTTACGGTAGGTTAGCCTATAGTTTACGGCTAAATTAACATAAAATATAAACTGCGATTCTCCATTTGTCGCAAACAATCCTTTCTATGGAATCTCGCTCTACTACATTTTTCCGACTCAATGGATGTGTCTTAAAACTGTTGCAACACTTCATTCGGCTTTCAGAACGCATTCCTGCCTACACAAGTAGGCTATTTCGTTCAATCGCTGTCTTTAAACACAAACATTTAAACTTGCATTTTAGAAATGACATACATGACAGGATTAGCAAACTATTTGCTCGTAGACTAATAGTTTTCGAAATACTTGTTTTTAACGCAAAAAAAACAAACTAATGTCCCGTAAACAATAAGCTTTTCCCACTGCTTTTGTTGATCTGGCTGTGTGAGGTAGCTAGCTCAACACATATCGCGCTTCTGCATTCCCTTTGACTTGAACACCGAGACGATAACTGCACCAACTTACCTCGGGAGTTTAAATTCACGAATTAGATTGAGACGTAGGCTAGTTGGAGCTCCAACTAGAAAAGTACAAACAAACGAAGCCGTTCAGCATCCCTTCCACAATGGAACATCTTGAAATGGAAGAACGGTGCTGTCGAATAGGCAACAGGTTTAATTCCTAATAAAAAAACTCGCTCCTAGATATCCATAACTTATCAATGCGTATTCCAAAGTTGGCTATTCAAAAATAATATTCCATTAAACGTCTTTTGGGTGCATGTTTGTCATGATATTATTTTGCGAATTTGTATTTCTATACAGTCCTGTGTCGCATACGTTTCTCCAGCAGTCTGGTAACCATTATGCTATGAAGCTTCCTCCTCTCTCTCCTCTCTGTTTAGCAAGCTGGAGCAGGCTTGCTGGGAGTAACCAGACACCCAACTCCTACAGTTCATTGGCCCGATGTGGTAAAGCAGGAATCGTCGCAAAAGCAAGCAACAGGCGTTTCTATAGAAACCTCCAGGAGGAAAATAAAACTTATAATATATTGGCCAGGCAGATGGAGGACGGTTTCGTCTGCAGAAGTGAACACACTATTCAGAATATTCAGAAAGATAAATTCCAGGGAATGATAAAGCATCCTTTCAAGTTCTGACAGATTATATGGTTTATATTATATAGATTATACCGGCCTTTCATGGTTGTACTATAGGTTAATTAACCAACATTTTATGAACTATATATATACAATTTATTTTTTATTCACTCAGTTCAACATTGTACATTTTAGAGAATAATGGAATGTGGAAGAAATCTGTAATTACTGTTTTCATTTTTATCATAGAAAATCCATACAAATATTAGCTCACTAACATCCTTGATCAAAAAAGGAGTTTGTGTATGAATCGCCCACTTCCCTCCATAGAAGTAAGTTTATGCTGTAAAATATAAATGAAAATAAATAAATGTCCAGAGGCTATTGGGAAGCTCCCACACTGAACTGAATCTCCCTATACCAATAAAACTGTGCTCATAAATAGCATAGGATTGTAAAGGTGCAATGTAAAAGTCTTCAAATGGCCTGGTTTGGCCACTGTGACCATCTTAGCATGATGATTCAGTGTGAAGTATAGATTTCCCCCTAGTGATCCCTAAATCAAGGAGGTGGATTGGCTTCTGTAAATCTCCTAGGCTAAATTAAATTCCCCCCTTTGACACGCCCAGTCTCATAGCTGCTTGAACGCCGTTGTCTCGAAGGCACGGCGGAATGAGTGCGCGCAGTGATTGCCTCGAGAATGGCATTTCTCCTGTACCTTTAGTGACCCTTACAGGCCATCTCAGGTCATCATCAGACGATGGCTCTATAGTGTTACTGCTCCCCTGCGGTTCTCCACTCTTTCAAATACCGTATTGTGAACCGTTTTGCATAAAATGGAAATTAATCTGAAAACTCTCGTCGCTGCATTTAATGAGAAATAATTCAAATTCAAAAATAATAATATCAAACGCAACAGGGATTCAAACGAACGCATGGCAACATGAAACATATTTGATTAATAATTAATTTAGCAGTGCGATTGTTTATGAAACCCATATGTATTTGTAATCTGTGTTGAACTGTGCTTATTTGTAAATATCTGAATTGAGTTGGCAAGTGGCCCCGCCAAGCTCCAAGCTTTCAGGAATGTTTGACTGATATGGACACGGCATGACAGGCAATATGCCCTGAAAGAGCAGAGCTGAGGACTCTTTGTCGATTGTGTCTTGAAAAACAATTCCGAAGAGACTACTCTTCTAGCTAACGCTAATGGGGGAAAGGCCACAGAGAATCTGCACCTTTAATTAAAGTTTTTAATTAAAATAATTTCCTTCTCTGTTTGTACAGTGTCTGTTTTTCTTTTTTTTCTTCCATTTCTGAAGTTTACGCTGGAGTGTGAGTGTTCCACTTAGCGATAGTTTCACAAATGAAAATAACCTGAAATTACCGAGTAAGAACAGCAGACTCCAGGCCAGCGCCCTTACTCTCTCTCATACTTATCAAACAAATACATTCACACTAGACACATCCATATATACTATCAAGTCATACTCACTATACTTACCGTCTTTTTCCATTTACATTACAGGCATTTAGCAGACTTATCCAGAGCGACTTATACAACTTCTTATTACATTTTTCCATTTATACAGCTGGATATTTACTGAAGCAATTCAGGTTAAGTATCTTGCTCAAGGGTACAGCGGCAGTGTCCTACCTGGGAATCGAACCTGCAACCGTTCGGTTACAAGTCCAGTTCCTTAACCATTATACTACACTGCCGCCCTTACATCTATAATATTTGTATTATAGTATTTTGTATTGTATGTATTATATATGTAGCCAGCCTATATACTTTTTGCAAGTTAGATGTGGAATATTTCATGTTTGTAGCAAATATCATAGCCTGTATTTGTCTATTTTAAGGCAAACGAAGAAATCCTAGTATTCATTAATATTTTAGTAGGATATGCTTAATGGAGAATGAAAACTTCTGACACTCTACTGTAGCCATATACACTGAGTTTGACAGCTGTAACCTTCTACCGCCAAGTAGATCTCATTTTAACTGACGGAAGTCACGCAGACTGTACTGCTTAAGGGCCATGCAGAAATTCGGTGAAAACGATGGCCTCCGGCCTCCGGCCTCCTTGCTTACAGTGGCTGTGACTGGAGTTCCACACCGCACCACAGAGCCCATCCACAGGAGGAATGCGTGCGCGTCCTGATTACAGGGGACAGCACACAAAGCTACCCAGCCATTCATTACGTAATTCCCTTTTTCTGGCACTCACCAAAACTCGGCGGAAACACGGCAGTCAACTGATTTTTGACAACCCCCAGTGTGACACCCCTCCCCGTTGCATTTCGTTTGGACAAAAGGTTTGTGTAAAACACAACATCAATATGCGACCAAAAGGGACACTAATCTGTGAATAGGGGAGTCCTATGAGCAACCGGATGTGTTTCCATCACCATCATGACTAACCGGAGAAAAATGAACATTTGCACCACAAATGGCAGGGTTTGGAAGAACAAAATGTCACACAGAGGCTGTTGTTTTGCTCCAGCCCTGATTTTCCTTTTCTCTCAGAAACATTATCCAGGGAAGCAGCATGCCGGCTATTTTAAACGGGACCGCAGCAGTTTTGTTGTGAAGCCTGCTTGGTTTCGGGCTTTAAAGAGTAGACGCTGTGTCTGAATGGGTACACCTTCGATTAAAGGGGTCTGCAAACCTGTTCCTGGATCGCAGGAACAGGTTTGCAGACCCCTGCTTAATATCCTTAATATCAAAATTTAACCTAATTATGGGGTTTTGATAGCAAAAATCAAGACACATCTCTTGATCCCTGGACAAGTGTTCTGTAATGTGTTCATAAAGCAGAGATTTGCAAACTTATCATCAATACCCAGTTTGAATATACACCATAAATTTGTATCCCCCCCCCCCCCCCCCCGCCCCCCCTATAGCTCTACATTAAAATCACATTCTGTAAATGTTTCTGTCCTAGTTTAAATTTTTTATACCAAGTACTATTTATTAACATTAATCTAACTGGAGGGACTTCTTATCCCCATTCATTGGAAACCCATAATGATATTTTTGTATGTTATAAGTGGACAACAGAACTTAGTGGAGGCTGTTGGGACTGCGAGGTAGAATGGTGACCATCTGGCTGTGGGCCAAAATCACTGAGACCCCTGTCTAGCTCCCGGAAGGAAAAGGTGTGGATGGAAAACTAGTATGCTGGGCTTGGTAATTGGCTGCCCAGGGTTTGGGCATTTTGCTCCGTCGGAGCTTATGTTGCTATGGCATCGCTATGCCTCAAATGTTTGTCTTTCCCCACTCAAAATGAGAAGTACTTTTCTGTGAAAGAAATGAATGAGCCCGCAAATCTGCGGAGAACATAATTTACACAATTAGCTTTAAGCCTTTGAAGAGGTCAGAAGAAAGCAAGAAACGAAGCGCCTACCAGCCTCTGTAAAATGAGGGAGGAGCTCCCTTTCTGTTCCTAACCCGGATCATAGGTCCAGCTTCAGCTCTGTAAGTTAGTTATGTAGAGAACACCAGGGTGTGTATAAGGCTCCCTCCATTTTGTTGGCCAGACAGCAAGGCAAGTCATAATGGTGTCAATCTGAATCAAAATGTGTTTTGTACATGTGTTGTTTTTTTTACAATTTTGTGAGACCCAATAGAGTAAACACCCTGGAAACGGAAAGAAACAATAAATCGACAGCTTTAATATATGAACGATAAATCTGTGAGCAAAATGATCACTGCAGAATCACTGGAGTTCCAATTTTTTACAGGGAATGGAGGCTGACCACAGGGAAACTCTGAGATGGTTTTTGATTGGGTCTCCTCCCTGCTGCTCTGATTCTCGTTGTGGTCATGCTGTAAATCTGTAAATCTTAAGAAGCAGTCTGAGAATGAGTCTATAAATCTAACCCTTTAACATGTTTCAGTGTTTCCCTTGTTCTGTGACACAGTACTTTGGGTTGAAACTATAAAAATCGACCCCATTAAAATCTGCAGCACGCTACACACTAATTCTTCCGTTGGTGATGATGTTCTAACAGTTACCAGCTACAGTTTAGCCTTATGGTTGCAAACTGCTTTTCTGTGGGAACTCAGAATGCGCAATTCCTCTTCAGACTTCTCTGAACAATTCCTCCAGTGTTTCCCCCACGGAAGATTAAGAGCGGAGAGCCGAAACGTATGGTTTGGTCACAAACCCTGATTAATCACGTGTATGACAATTCAGCATAACTGCAGAAAAACAGCTATCCAGAGAACATGCAGTTAGATTTACCAGGCTACAGCTCGGGTGCCTCTGGGAATTGTAAGCAAAAATAAAACTGAACGGAGGCAAAACAATGTAGTTTACAGTGCCACAAACGGCACAGTGGGAGAAGTATTGTGTCGGTAATTGCCTGGTCGATTTTTTTCGGTTACAGGTAGTCCTGGTTTTATTTGGAGTAAGTAGTTTACATACATGTCTGTGGTCAGGATGCTAATCTACCATAAGGCCATTATCTTAACAAAAGAAAATCAACTGTATACAGAGTAGATTTGCTATCATGAGATAGATGTATAGTAGCATGTGTGAAATGGAATGGGATCACTGATGTCAAGACTAACAAATGTAAAAACCACTCCGTACTCTATGGCCTCTATGTTTCTGAAATGCTGGAACGACAGTTGTCAGGTATCGCAAAATGTTTGCGGAAACAGCGATGTGTTGGAAAGAATGCAGCCATGGACAGTTTATTATGAGAGTGACATAGCAACCTATGTTCTCTTCTGGCTCAGCTAAAAAATTTGGTTGATATTCAACCCGTTTAACCACAGATTGCTGATGTACTAACTTAGTTGGTCAGCACCATATTCACAATCTTGTAAACTCTGTCTTTGATTAAGCACACACACTTCTTATTGGCTGCCTCGTTATAGATATTAATGAAGGGGTGTGGTTGAAAGCAGAACATCCATAGTCAGCACAGCAATACTGGCAGCACTAAAACCTTTTGCTTGGAGCCTGATCAGGGTGACATATCCACATATTGAGACTAATGGCAGAAGAAAGCAATTCCACGTAAATAAATGCATTTTCTCAGTTCTGAATAGGAACAACAATTTAGTGTATATCACAATCTTTCATAACCCAGTTTTAATAAACCTGCCCTGAATAAGGAAGTGCAGGGACAGAAGACAAGGGCTTTTTAAACATCTGTTGTTTACTGGAGGAATTCTGGTCCTGGAACTTTTTGGTTCATCTTTCATCCTGGCATCTATTTATTGTAGGAGGATGAGGGCTTCATCTCAAAGGTAATAAATAGTGCATGTGTGAAGTTCACCTGCCCAACCGGAATAGCTGTGAAAACAAATCTTTGTATTTTGGCTCAATAATTTCTACTACCACGGTATTCCATGTTAAATACTATTCACGGCATCCTGAACAGTGCCATTGTGGGAGCAGAAAATTGATTAACCAATTGACTATGCATGCAAGCCCTTTGAAGTTTCTGCCATTAAGAAACCCAAAATCATCTTGCATGCATTAAACTTAGCAAAACAACAACAAACATAATTAAATAAATAAATAAATAAATAAATAAACATAGGCCATTAGCCCCTTTTATAAAACTTATTTGCAGGTCAATATGCTTCACTGAAAACATAAATAAAATACAAACACGACAGTAAAAACTATTCCCAAGAAAAAAAATACAGTTCAATAAAATAAAAAAAAACGAGAACAAATAAAATCAATAGAAAAAATATGATATGAATAAAAGCAACTCAGATAAAGTAAAAACTAAAACTTTAAAATGAATATTAACTGCCGAGCGATTTTTACATGCACGACGCTTTGTTTGTTTGTTTGAAAGTAATCGCCACTTAAACAGGAAGTAATTCATTTTCAAGTACTTCCTTCCTCGGCACTCATAAGGGCCGTCACCCTCTTTTCCTAGAATGACCTACCCTCTAGTGGTTAAACTTGTTATTACAGCACTGTAGTTTCTATGACAAACTTGTCAGAGGAACTTATATATACGCTGTCCTTTTATAGATTTTGAACAAATATATGACTCATGCCATGCAATAAAATAATATTAGCAACTACATATTAATTCTAGAGGTGTAGTATGATGTTTAGGTACCAGATAAATATTATTCTACCTAGGCATGTACAGGGATACATACTGTATAATTGACACAATCCAAACACAGCATTAAAAGTTAAAAAGAAAAGTTACATATGTCTATACATGAAACAAATTAATCATATAATACATTTATAATGTGTAATTTAGTAATACACAATCAAGAGGATGAATATGATATGGTACATGTATGAACGTACATATAACTAATGGTATGTTTTTCAGATAAAGATGATTTTCAAACTGTATGAATATTTTCTTCTGTAAAGTCTAATTTGTTGAATTGTCATTAGTACTGTAATATCATCCAAACACATCACTGTAAGCGCTTTGAGTATTTGAGTATAGAAAGGCGCTATATAAATGCAAGGTATTATTATTATTACAGGAGAAACAGCATCTCCAAGACAGAGATGCCCCATGAGGTGGAGAAACACTATACAGTGTGTGTTTTGTCACAATAAATAAAATGACTGAAGCTTTTTTGCGCCTCTTAACAAGAGGTACTTTGTATTGTATCTGTCTGGATAACCTCTGTCCAACCTGAGTGTCCAATATAACGACAAGGTATAGGCCAGTGGTCCCCAACCCTGTTCCTGATGATCTACCATCCTGTATGTTTTAATTTAAAACATAATTTTATGTTTTAGTGCTCTCTTTTTTTCTACATTCTGCCGACAGGGCTTATGCCCCGCATCCCAAGAGTTGCTGTTAACTGGACTCCCTCACTGCTGCTGTCCGCTGCTCCCGTCGCCACCGGTGCCCGGTTCCCCACCATCATTGCCGCCACATCTGCTGCTAATTCTATTAGCATGGACTGGACATCGGCTGCTTTGACCGCGCTGGTCATTAAGACCTAGACACTGAGCCGACCAGAGGAGTCTGGTTCCTCCCAAGGTTTGTTCCTAGTTACACCAGGGAGTTTTTCCTTGCCTTTGGCTTGCTCTTGTGGGGGTTTAGGCTGGGTTTTTCTCTGAAGCGTATTGTGACAACTAGTTGAGAAATGCGCTATATAAATAAATATTGATTTGATTTGATTTGATATAAAGCGTGCAACCTTGGGAAGAAACGGGATGCACCAGCCTGTGTGCAGTTGCAGTGTTATCCAGCCTGTGGGAAATCACCAGCTCTTCCTGTCAATCCTCCACCCCTCACAATTTTAGATGGTGCAAAAAGCCCAATCAGAGACGCATACGGTTTGAAGCCATTGCCCGTATACTGTCGGTACGCATTAACCAACATGCTTTCTCCTGAGGGGAAATCACAGGGCCAGCGCTGGAGGTTTTTTTTACTGTTGCTCAACTGCAGAAAAATGTTTGAGCAACATGTAAGTGAAGAGCAAATCCAGGTAATCCTGAAGCTGTGGTTGCAAACTTGGGCCCGGACAGAAATGCTGTCACGGTTTGGTGGGTGACGACCAACCCATCTGACGTTCTTTCCCCAGCATGAACTGGTTCGATGGGCAGATCATGTATTTGTGAGTGGCGCTCCGAAATGCTGTAAGAGTCTACACGACCTAGTCTCTGCGATGCTAGTAAAAAGAACAGTTTTGAAATTTGACAGCACTTGTGCTGTTTGTTGCTAGTACATTATCAGTGCATGCTCTGAAGTGAAATATGTAAATGGAGCATATATTGTAGGTCACCTTCCTGTATATGCCAGGTTTGTGTGATAACCTGTCAGATTTTTAGCATACTGGTCGACTGTTAGGCTTAGCCAGTGAATTCTGGCATGAAGTCTGACATCACTGCCTAACAGCTCAACAATCATTCCCAGCTAATATCATCAGCTATGAAACAATACGGTGAATCTGTGCGTTCAGTGCCTTGGTGACTATGGCCATCATGCAGTTTTGACAAGGATTCCCTTCGCCGAGCTTCTGGCAACATGAACTGGTTGACTGCCTCACCACGCTTTGGGAGAAGGAACCAATCGTAAGGCCTGTGACCTGCAGTTCCACTTCACTACAGAGTTACCTAGGAAGGCAAAAGCACCATTTCGCCGGACCCAGCCCCCTTCAACTATCTGGGCCAGTGCTGAGGCAGGGGAGTTCTGGGAACTGCAACAGTGACTAGGGTCGGTTCTGACTTCATGACAAAGAAATGCTAGCTAATGCACAATTTGTGCTGTACACAACTTCGAAGCCAACAGCTACTGTGTTTTACTGTGGTTGTTTCAAAAAAGGTAACTCGACGCTTTTTAATGAACTCAATATAAACTCCTGAAATCACATTCATTTCCAGTAGGCCTGAGACCTTTTTCATTGGCCGTGTGTTTGTAGGATCTATGACAATTAAGATAACGTTGCATGTATTCGCCCAGTCTGTAGCTCCAGATAGCCTACAAAGGGAATGTCTAACCCACAAACAGCATGAAGCTCTAACCATTGATAGCTGCGCAACCTTTCTTTACCCCATGGCAAAAAGCTATGAGAAAAACTGTCATTGTAGTGACCATCAACCATGTAGTAGGTAGGCGTAGACCCCACCCAGTTACTTAAGAACAGTTGTCTGACTGCCCTAGTCAAATTGATAGACATAAGAGGTAGCTTAATGCAATAGCCGGTGACCTGGTTTGGAACGGCATCTACTAAAGTCAAATGGGTGCTTGTAGCAAACTTTGGGAGACTTTAAGATCAGTTGTAAAGATATTTCTACATTTCTTCTGCAGATACCCTCATGACTTAAACATCATCATCATTATGGGTGGTTTAGCTAGGTATACGGCTCTATCTCCGGCTTGCATCACAAACTCCTCCATGGAAAATGATCTGCCAGCTTTCTGTAGACGTTAACAAACTGATCCTTGATATAAACTGATGTCAATCCGCGCATATCTCTTCCAACCGGCGACACACTGGCTGCATATCAAATCATTCTCCGTCTGCCACCTTCTGTCATCCACGGGATGCCATAGATGTATCGCTTCCTGGCTGGTTTAGGCGATTTAGGGACCTTCTGTGACAGGACAGGTCCTCCCCTGCTCATTTCTGATCGTTCTGGTCCTTTTCCCGCTGTCCGTGCTCCTAGGTGCGGGCCTAGCGACGAGCGGCGAGAGATCGTCCCGCAGTCACATGCCTCCCAAGGGCCCGGGGCGGTGTTATAAACAAGCAGAGTCAATAGCCTGTCAACCGCTAGCGGCTTCATCTCGCGCGGCACAGAGCTGCCATTCTTGCCCGCAAGAGTTCCCAGATATAGACCGACGCGAAACCTCTCTATCTCCATCTCACCGGGCTTTTCCGACAGGAGGAGAGTCGCGACGGCCTGATCGCTCGGGCCTCCGCTGTGAATAGGCTGCTGTTCGAGGTCAGGGGGCCTCATTAAAACGCCCTGCAGCTCGCTGGACGGCCTGCGGGCATTTATTTATCTGTCCGAATGGTGTGTCGCTCTTCAGAAGCCAGGAGCTTCGGAAGAGGAGAAGCAGCAGCGCGAGGTAAAATGAGGCAGGAAACCGGCTGCAATACCCGGCAAGGTCACGTCCTCTGCCGTCGCCGCTGTTGGGATGGAGTGCGCTACGTGCGTCCACAGATTCATCAGAATGATCAGTGATGTTAAGCAACATTTTTATTGGTAGTGTTAGTTCGGGCTCATGCTGCCGTAGCACTTGGCTAAGGTCATAGAAAGGTCATTGAAGAGTGGGTGCATGGAAGAGCGGCCTGCTCAGGTAGAACATGCAGCAATGGAACTGCTCTTCAATGTTTTTATTTTTTATTTTTTAAAGGATATAATGGTAGGATCACTATAAAATATTTCAAAAGAGCGTAAGTTTGCATTACACACATTAGAGAAAATGAAAACATGAAAACATTGAAAGCACATCTTGTGTTATTATGTAAAAAGATTATCAGACATGTCATCTTACGCTATCTCTTTATAGCTTACTTTCTTTCAGAAATATCGCCCCTCAGATTGACAAGAAAGGAGAATATGTGACATGGCTATTTACATTTCCAACACCCTTATTATTTCTACATCGATATTTATCGTACTTGAAAAAGTCAGCATCGCTACAGTTTTGTGTTTTCTACATTCCACCGCGGCAAATCTCGCTGTACTTGTGCTATTTATTCTCACAAAACATGCCAACTCTATCTCGTTCAGAACGATTTCTACTCTCTCCTATTCTATTCAATATCTGCTATTGTACGATCATTTCTTCTATGTTGTTTCATGTATATTGAAATGTAGGACAACTGACTTGCTACTGACCGTAATGAGGTGTCACCCTTAATAGGGATTGAAATGCTCAGTGGCAGAATGATGTGTGGTGACTATACCATCCCCAGAGGTCCCTAAAAACAGACAGTAATTGGGTTGGAGAAATAGCACATATACAGTATGTTGTGTTAAAAATTTCCAGACATTCAATCTCTGACTGAAGGTATGGAAAACATTTTTTTTGTTTGTTTCATATTAGGTAAGAGATTTTGATTGATGCCCTTGAAATACATGGCATGGTTTCCATATTAAACTTCACTTGCAAAATATAATCTTCACCTACTACAGACTCGTCCGTCACAGAATTGCTTTGCAAATCCACTCTCCTTAAGCACTTGAATGCCTCCGATTCACTACGTTTTCATATTTTATCCTGCATTTATATATGGCAAATAATATTTCACACATTACCAGTGGCTTCAGCCATTGTTAACTGTAAGTATTATGTATTTCTTGTTAGGATCCTAATTTAATGTTAGGCAAGAGTATACTTTACCTAGCTGCTAAGACCTGATGCAACAGATTCTCAAAAATCTCATTATTGAGCCCAGTTTGTCATAAGCAATATACACTGCCTGGCCAAAAAAAAAGTTGCACACGCTAATATTTCGTTGGACCGCCTATAGCCTTGATTATGGCACGCATTCGTCGTGGCATTGTTTCGACAACCTTATGCAACGTCACATTTATTTCCGTCCAGAGTTACATTAATTTTTGGCCGAGATCTTGTATTGACGACGGGAGAGTCGAACCACTCCGTGAAGTCTTCTCCAGCACACCCCAAAGACTTTCAATGGGGCTAAGGTCAGGACTCTGGTGGCCAATTCATGTGTGAAAATGATTCCTCATGCTCCCTGAACCGCTCTTTCACAATTTGAGCCTGATGAATCTTGGCATTGTCTTCCTGGAATATGCCCATTGATGGGATAACCTGGTCATTCAGTACATTCAGGTACTCAGCTGACTTCATTTTATTGCTGCATAACGTTGCTGAGCCTAGACCTGACCAATTGAAGCAACCCCAGATCTTAACACTACCTCCAGAGGTTTGTACAGTGGGCACTATGCATGACAGGTGCAACGGCAACTTTTTTTTGGCCAGGCAGTGTACATGGATGTGGTAGTAAACCTATATGTAATTGGAGTCAAGTAGTATCAGCTAGTTATTTGGCTCAGGAAAACATATTAACTAACCTAACGTTTCCCCAGATGCTGTGCTCCTCTATTGGTTCCCAGTGCCTAAGAAACCCAGTGTCAGCTGCTTGAATGATTATTGGCCTGTTGCATTGACCTCTGCTGTCACGACGACATTTGAGCATCGAGTATGTAACCACCTATCTGAAGTCATATTAGACCCTTACCAGTTTGCATATAGGGATAATTGGTCTGTATATGGTGCTGTATCTCTCTGTTTTCATTACATCCTACAGCACCTAGAGTCTAATTCCACCTATGCGCAGGTAGACTCTACTCGTTCATTGATTACAACCCTGCTTTTAATTCCATCTTGCCCCAAAAGCCATATGAGAGGCTACGTATTACATCTCTACGTCAAACAGTCCTTGTGTCTCCGGGTTCTTGATTTTTCATAATGCGGAACACAGGTTGCAAAAATTGACAACAGATTATCCAAAACTACGACTTTAAGCACTGGAGGGTGTGTATTGTCTCCTCCACTATACTCACTAGTGTACACTAATGACTGCATCTCACACGCTGTTTAAGTATACTCATGACACAACAGTGATAGGCCTCACCAGTTCAAATGGTTAATCTACACCTAGGGATGAAGTCGCCTCCATTGTCAACTGGCGTCCTGTCAATAGTATGTATATTCTATCACAAATACTAAAGAATTGGTTGTGATGGACTTTCATAGGAGCAAAGGAGAGCTGCTGCCACTGGCTGTTAATGGTAAAGAGGTGGAGCAGGTGAACAGTTTTAAGTTCTTAGCCACCACAATCTCCTCTCTGAAATGGGAGGACAACGTCAATTCCATTTTGAAGGAAGCACACCAGAGACCTTTTTTCTCACGGCAGCTAAGGGAGTTTAGAGTCTCGAGAGAGAGGGGATGATTCTCTTCTACAAAAGCTGACAGAATACATTCTCACCTTTTCGATAACAGCTTGGTACAGTAACTCCACTGTTCATGAAATCAAACGATTTTAAATCAGTTTGTCTTGGGTCTTGCGCTCGATGTGCTTTGTTGTATTTTTGCACTTTTTTGTTTTTTGTTTTCTTGTATTTTTGTATATGAGTGCACCGAACCAAATTCCTAACTACTGTATGGTGGATGTGGCAATAAAGTATTGAATGGGCTTAACATTTTTATTAAATTTCTAATTAATTGATATGTTTTTTTTGTTAACAACACGACAGTCACCTAGAGGTGCTAATAGTTGAGCAGATATTAGCTGGTACATATAAAGGCTTCAGACTGTAGCTTTATATCGGCCTGGTGAAAGCAATGAGCAACATCTGGGCTGAGTCCCAATCATCCTCAGTTGTGTGGTCCTGCCAGTGAGTTCACTGTCCAAGGTCCTGAACATTTCCTCAACATGAGGAGATAGCAGGGCCCTCTGAGTAGCCTTCTCTACTCCTATCACCCTCCTTCAGGCAGGGGTATGAAATTAACTTTTTCATCCACTGACCAGAGTGGCTTGTGGAATCTAAAAATAATGAGCCATTTTCAACATTTTACCAGTCACATTACTATTTACAAAATAACACAACCTGGTTGGCTACAGGCCAAAGTGGCTGCCAGAGTAAACATTTTACCAGCCAGAATCAAAATGTTACCAGCATTTGGCTGGTGGCTGCTGTTAATTTCACACCCTGCCTTCAGGTGTCATATGGTATTATTGTACACTTAATGTATCTTGTAACTAGCTAGTCGTCTGGCTGGATAACTTACAACTTGCTAAGGATATGACTTTGTCTCTGGGTTTTTGTTCTGCTATTGTTGTTACACATGTTTTAGCAGATGTTTAAAATGAATAAAAAAGGTTCACAAAATTATAAATAAGCATTTGTTCATATAGTCCTCCCAGTCTGTTAAAAAGACAGGAAGGAATGATAATCAAAGGTTCTCTGGTAAATCATGTCAAGGAGTGTTCCCAGCTTAAACTTAATTTCACTTATTCTGGTTTGAAATCCTGTTTGAATATTTGTGATTACCTTGTTACTTATCACCTGAGTTTCATGGTGTGAAACAATACAGACAATACAAGGCACAAACAATGGTGCAGTCGATTACAGTAGATGTGTAAGAGTGCAGCAGGGGCTTGTTTGTACCTCTACCAATGCTAAATACAGATTAAATCAGTTTTAAAAAAGGGCACAGAAAGGATTCGGATGCAGGTACAAATGACCAGTGAACACTGTAGTCTAGTCAATGTAGCCTACACATCTGGACAGGCTAGTTAGGCTATACCACATTAAGACACCAAAATATGCATTAAAATGTAAAAATCTAATTCTAAATGTTGTTCTAGTGTACATCTTACAAAAAAAAATAGTGCCACATCAGTATACGCTGGGCGGACGGCACAAACCCCCCACAAAAGCAAGCCAATGGCGACAATAGCAAAGACTCTAGGATGCTGCATGGTAGCCTACAGAAGGCTAACACTGTGACAATACGACAACAGTCGGCTACCAAAATTAGCCTACCTGAAATGCCGCTCGGCTAAAAAGCGCCATAATAGGAAAGAACGGAATTGTCCTGACCGGTAGGCCTACCTGGAAAGGTAGCCTACGTTAATTCTACCGCTGGATTCTACTCGCGAATTTACCAGCTACTACGGAGGCTGAAGTGGAACCAACTGGATGCTACAAAAACGCAATGGTGATGATAGTGTCTCAATTTATTACCGTCTTTTCTATGTCTAACGCCAAGCAAATTCTGCAAAATATAATACACAACTATCCCTTTCCGCCCGCCTCTTTGCAGGTCCGTAGCCATGTCCGAATAGCATGCTGGATGAGGACGGTGCAGGATCAGACAAGCTTCCCCCTCCCCTCCAGAGACTGCTTTGGGCTTTGACGTCATGTGTGCTCCTTTCGGTTTCTATAGCAACCCATTTCCCTAACCCCTTTTTCCACCTCTCCTCTGGTAGGTTCCACAATGGTACAGCCAGCATCTTGCAGCACAATGGTTGCAAGACGGTGAGACGAGAGTGATTCAGCATCGCAATTTCTGCTTTAACCCCCTTTATTTTAATCGGTGGTTATTTTATTTTTTTACATCTTCACATTCAAGTATCTTTGCGATACTAAGGTCTTGAATCTCGCCCGTCGGAATGTTTTGAACAGGACTGTCACCGGACTAGGATTGTCGTCAACTGGCACGGAATGGTAGGTTGGTGGGTGATGTTGATGCGGGAACCTGCTGAAGGGTGGGGTGATGAATATTGATTGCCGCGAAGGTTAATGAAGTCGACTGATGGCGATGCCATTGTAGAAAAGGACAGGGAGAATATCAAATCCGCTAGGATAGTCGTGCTCTAAGAATGGCTGTGAAAAAAATAAATAGCCTAGCTGCAGTGATTTCTAAAATGGGCTCACTACATGTTTTATACATCTCTAGAGTGCGATGTCGTACACAGTGCGCTGATGTTTTTCCTTTTGAAGTCCAGCCCTTGTTTATGCACCGAAATTTCGTAACAGTCCCACCATCAGCATGGCGATTTAATGGCTTTGTCGAGTTAGTTAGCCAACTCAGGCATTTGATCACTAAGAGCAAAACACATTTTTAATAATAATAATTTTGTCACTTGAAAGAAAGCGTCTTTGAGGGATATATGTATTTATCTGTGTGTAAATTGACTCCCATAACCTTAAATGTATGGATCCTTAACCTTAGCTATTTAAATATATGATGGTATTGAAACACTTCCATAAATGAAATTTCCATGTGTTCACAACCCGTTATATTACATGTTTATTTAGCCAACAATACAGCAGCGCCTATAGAGCTTATAAAGCCTATCGGTAGCCTAGTGTTATTTTTTTTTTCCACGTTAGCTTTTTTTTTGCTGGCCTGTCCTAGAGCATATTTATATTAGAATATAGTCTATGTATAGTCTCGTGAACGCAGCTATTTATGGTGGGGTCTCCTGCGATGCACCTGGATCCTGTTATACAGGCAGTACCATGCCTGCCAGTGAAATATGAGGTTCACCGATATTTGCCTTGTACGTTTGCTGGACCCACATTCTCTCCTTCATCATTACAGTATTCCATTTTGCACCTCCCCTGATATCTTTCACTCTGTCTCTTGTATTTTGCTGCTTTCAACCTTACAACAATTAAATGTGGAAAATACGCTAATATTCAGGAAATAATATGGTAATATCATATTGTATTATTCACTCATATAATTTAAACTAGATCATTATATGTGGCTCGTGCAGCACCTTGTAACATTGTAATTGCAATGGAAATTACAGTAAGCCAAATAATTTATGTTTAGAATTTAGGCAATGCAATGGTAAGAAGCACTATGATGCAACGGACATAGTCTGCCATTTGTGATTAAGGTCAGAGTTAGCTATGAATTCCCCACTCGAATGGAACGGTGCACTGCAGTAATATTCACATTTTGTCTATATTAGTCATAAATAGTCATCGCAAAAATGATTAACCTCATATTCAACTGCTATGATGATACAAAGTATAATTATTTGCATTAACTATCATATCACTCTGATTGCATTAATGTTTTACGGTGTCCTCTTAATATTTTACTCCAACAGGAGAATAGGGATTGTTTAATTGGTTGGATGGTAGTCATATTATCATCTATGGTGATGATCTGCTCTGTTGATTCAATAGCCTACGTTTGAAAGATGCCATACACAACTGACATTTATATTTATATGTATAGGCTATGTCTATAGGACCAGGGGCCCCTGTATGGCAGCCAAATAAGAGAGTAACAAATGCTCTCTGATTAATAGGACTTGATAGAATACTGGTAGAAGTAATACTTTTGCACAGGTGTTATTGCTGAAGGACTGTAATTAGCAGGTCATGTGCATGATAGCCCACGATTTCTCTTTAGCAGACGCTAGAACAAAGAAACCATGGAAAAGAAAGTGGGATATGAAGCATTTCTCCTCATAATGTCATACTCTTTAACAACTCAGCACGCCTGCACACTGTATTTTCAACGAAATCCCGTAATGAAAGGCATTACAAAAGGGACCAATTGTAACCTAAGCATCATTTTAGGTCTTACAATTGCTTAGCAACAAATTTAATGCCCATTAGCTGATTATATAACTATTAACATATTTGGCTTCCATTAACTGCCTGGCAAATAACCTCAATTCTAGACCAGATTGACCAAGGTCATAGAAAACAATAATAAGACACGTGCCTCAAAAGTAGGACTATTTATTATAATCCGCAGTGGTATTTCTGTTTATGCACGTTATCTTTACTCTGTAAATGTTAGCTTAAAGCCTTGTGAACTGAGCACATTGCTTGAACAGAGTGTATTGCCTATTGATTTATGGTCAGTTTAAACAAAGACATGCATTTTCTCTAGTCTATTCTAAATACTTAACTATAACAGTTGGAAGGGAAATACTGCTGGTATCAAAATAAATTAAGATTATGGGGCACAAATTGGAAAGGGATTCCACAGTGGAATGAATTGGAAAATATATTTTTTAATGTAGCAGCCGCAACACATTTCTCTCACATTGGCGAGAGGACTATTGTAGGTATGAATGTTGCATAGTCTAGTTGTTTAGTGCATACACTGGTGTGGGGGGAAAAATCACACCTTTAAACATGAATGAGGGCAGAATTCAAGTATAAGAGCCTGGTCTCATGGAATTCGGCAATATGTACCGATTGTTAGTGTCTCAAAAAACGGTACCTGTTTCAGAATTTTGCAAAAGCTAGGGGCTGTGATAGGCCGAAAACATCACGTGTGAGGGTAGTAGTATATGACGTAACGCGTCCCACGGCTTTTCTTGGCAAGACACGCCCTGCGTGAGTTCGTACCCCACCCACAACCCCTAAACATAACCTCACAGGAGTTCACGTAACTCGGGCTCATGCCCGAACTGTTAAGATTTAAATAGTCTATATTTGCACGACTATATTTTTCTATCACAAGCTTCTCTCCCACTGTGTATCTTTCACGAAATCTCCTTACACTCTACAACTGAGCATTAGTCAGTAGTTCCCAGTACAGGCTCATGGGGGCGCTTGTGCAAAATTCGGAAACAGGAACCGTTTTTTGAGACAATCGGTACATATTGCCGAATTCACATGAGATCAGGTTGAGTATAAAGTATCTCCTCCATTTCGATAAATTGTGAAAAGAAACTGAAAAGTCTGAACACTCCTTTCACCTATTCATGTTTTATTACGTTACAGACATATTCTACAATAGATTGAGTTCATTTTTTGCCTCAAACATCTACACACAATAGCCAATAATGATGAAGTGAAAACAGGTTTTTAGAAAATATGCAATTTTATTTTACTGACACAAATAGGTTATTTAGGGGTTACATATCTGTACACACCCTTAGCCTAATACTTGGTTGCTGCACCTTTGGCAGCGATTACAGCTTCAAGGCATCTTGAGAAAGAAGCTACGAGCTTGGCGCACTTGTTTCTGGACATTTTTGCCCATTCCTCTTGGCATATCCTTGCAAGCTCCGTCAGGTTGGATGGAGAGCGTCGGTACACAGCCATTTTCAGCTCTTTCCACAGATGTTCAATTGGATTCAGGTCTGGGCTCTGGTCGGGCCACTCAAGGACATGCACAGACTTTCTCCGAAGCCACTCCTTTGTTCTCTTGGCTGTGTGCTTTGGGTCGTTGTCATGTTGGAAGGTAAACCTTCGCCCCAGTCTGAGGTCCAGAGCGCTCTGGAGCAGGTTTTCTTCAAGGATCTCGGTGTACTTAGCTGCATTCATCTTTCCCTCTATCAGGACTAGTCGCCCCGTTCCCGCTGCTGAAAAACATCCCCACATCATGATGCTGCCACCGCCATGCTTCACTGTAGGGATGTGCGGTGCCTGGTTTCCTCCAGACGTGACGCTTGGTATTCAGGCCAAAAAGTTAAATTTTGGTTTCATCAGACCAGAGAATCTTGATTCTCATGGTTTCAGAGTCCTCTAGGTGCCTTTTGGCAAACTCCAAGCGGGCTGTGATGTGCCTTTTACTAAGGAGGGGCTTCCGTCTGGCCACTCTACCATAAAGGCCTGATTGGTGGAGTGCTGCCTGGATGGTTGATCTTCTGAAAGGTTCTCCACAAGGATACGCTGGAGCTCTGTCAGAGTGACCCTCGGGTTCCTGCTCACCTCCCTGGCCAAGGCCCGTCTTCCCCGATTGCTCAGTTTGGCCTAGGAAGGTCTAGGAAGATTCTTGGTGGTTCCAAACTTCTTCCATTTATGAATGATGGTGGCCACTGTGCTCTTTGGGAAAAAAACATCTCAGGCAGTATCAGTGGAAACAAAATGCACCTCAGCTCACTTTTGGGTGTCATATCAAAGGGTGTGCACACTTGTGTACATATGATATTTTACATTTTGATTTTTAATAAATTAGCACAAATGTCTAAAAACCTGTTTTCACTTTGTCATTATGGGCTATTTTGTGTAGAATTTTGAGACAAAAAATGAACTCAATCTATTGTAGAATATGTCTGTAACGTAATAAAACATGGATAGGTGAAAGGAGTGTTCAGACTTTCCGGCTTGACTGTATGTAAAAGCCTATGTGTTATTTGTAATGCCATATCAGCTTCAAGTGAATTTATTAAATCTTAGACCAATATCAAAGTTTGTACACGAGTAACATATAATTGTGTTTACCCTGTTTATTACATGGCTCCTGAATATTATTTTTCTCAGAGACTTATGTTTTCAAAATATATTGTTTATTTTTTGTGGCCTCAGGAATAGTGCAATACAGCATAATCAGGTATGTTGTCATATTGGACTATCCAATATCATTGTGCATTTGCCCAATACTATATAATAGCAGCTCAAATGGCAATGCTCAGACAGTAACAATGAAATGTGCTTTCTTCAAAATTAAGAAATTGCAACACTCTATTGTACAAAATCACTTCCCTGTTTACATACTCTAGTAATCAGTTTTGTGATAAAATTAGATAATCCCTTGGAAACGCAGTTGACCGGAGATAAGATAAGTCTGGATTTCAGAAACGTTTCCTTCAAAGACTAGCACTGAAGGGTATGGCGAAACTATGCACTTCTGAAATACTGTACTGTTGTTTTAACAAAATTGAGTTCACGGTTAAATGGAGAAAGGTAAGTTATGAAATTGTATTTTTAATAGTCTACATCAGTCTGCATCGAACTCAAATCCTGGTTCAGTTGCCCTTGTAAGACAATACATAATTTAGAACATTGTTTGTAAATAAATATATGCTGGAAAAGAGTGCTCTCTAAGCATTTCCCTAATGCAAAAAAATGTGTTTTGATTCCTTTTACTGCGTCTTTTAGTGTCTCGCTGTCATAAATAAATCTGATTTGTTAGAGTTAATAGTTAGTCATTTGCATAACTCTGTACGTCCCACTAAAATCATATATTGGCTGATAATTTAGGCTATGACATACAGTGAGTGGGAAAGGCTATTCTAGGAAAGGCTTGTAGCATCTGGGTCGAAAGAATGACAAGAACAATTTTTGATGCATGGTATCTAATTCATACCTAGGTCAGTAAAACACTGTGAAGATGCATAGCATCAACACTTTTTGTACACGTTTTGGATCAAGAATCCTATACGTAGTTTTAACTCAGTTAAGAGGCAGAAACTTTGCAATCATCCAGGTCTTAATTCCTCCTGGGCATACTTTTAATTTGGCAGCTGGCAGGACATCTGACTTAATTTGCACATACCTGCGCTGTCTGCATAACAATGAACATTGAGTCTCTAAATAATATTACCAAGTGGTTGCATTCAATGTTTAAAGCACAGACCAAAGCATGGTGCCTTATGGGACATTACACTTGACTCTAGGTACGTCAGATGAGGCCTCTGTGAACCACACAAATTAAAATTAGTCTCTGAAATAAAATAGTTAGTCTCTGAAAAAATAAGAGTACCATTCTACCTTGTCCAGATGGTCAAATTGATTTATTAAGACATAGGTTTGGGTTTAGTCAGCAGTTAACAGTTGACATGAAGTTTGATTTACACAAAAATGTCAACATTACATTTGTTAACAAGCACAGTTTAACTTAAGTACATTTTGGTGATTTTTGAACATTCCTCGTAAAATTTTGTGTTTGTGGAAAAAAAACACGCACTTGCATTTACTTATGAATCATTAGAGACAGATTTTAATTGAATCCGGGCCATTGTGATTGGTTTAGTCAAATGCTGTGTTCATATGAAGGACCGGTAGAATAGACACTAGGTCAGAGGAAAGTGGTATGTAACTTATTACCTTGGCATGAGCTGTTTCTACACATATTCATACATGCATTTAATGCAATGCACAGATTCAGCTGGATTTTAAACCTTACCAGGTTTATCACACTTCTGGCACAGAACGTCAATTAAATGTTTGTCTCTCAATATTACCGACTGAGAAGTTTAATGTCCATGACCAGCTCATTTTGTAAACGGTACAAAAAGCTATTCTGTCAAAACTACCTAATGAAGTGGCAATTTTTCATGTAGTTTTGAAATTATACACTAATTCTTATTATGTTGCATCCAGTCAGCATTGGTTGTGTAACTGAATCTACTACAAAATTCCTGGCCTCTAAGATATAATTGGTATTGTCATCATGGTCATTTTTTTTGTATTCTTTATTATTAATATTATTATTATTATTACTCACTGAAAAAATGTCATATTATATCTGAGTATAAGAACCAAGCAAGGCAAGCAAAGATAATATTGCTGTAGTCAAGGCAAGGAATTACCAAGATAATATTAGAGGTGTGTAATATACAATATGTTGGTTTCAAATTATAATTATTAGGATGAGACAGGGATTGGGAGCAAGGTAAATGTTTTGCACAGGGGGAGGGGCAAGGCCTAGTGAGACAGATGTTACCAGAAGGCATGAAGGAGGAGGAAGTAATAAGTGATCATACATTATCTGGAAATGTTCCTTCTTAGATGATGGAAATCCATCATGTAATCAGACAGAGAAAAAAACACGCCAATCAGGAATTTAATAAAAATACTTTGTAAGTCAGGTATTCAGGCAGCGAGCAGATTTTTGTGTAAAGGCTTTAGAATGTTGCTCAAAAATATGCCAATTTTTTGGTATAACATAAATATTTTATATGATAATCCCACAGTCATTTCTAGGCTACTGGTTATCAGAGACTGATACAATTATTAACAATTCATTTTCCAAGTGGGGATATGCAGGATATGGCAGTTCGTCCTGCACTGGAGATAATGAGGTATGAGGAGTGGATAGCCAGATGGCTACGGGGCATTGAACAAAAGTCCCTTTTGACGGGGTCCCCTGAGGCGTACCCCTTGGTTCTAAGGGAGGGGGCTCCTCGGAAGCGCCATTTTTAATTCCTGCCGTACAACACTCTTTGTGCTGATCAGTGGAAGTGCCTTTCATACTCAGTGCTATGCTAAAATGGGGTTCTGAACTGACCAAATCAAATGGCAGACATGTTTTCTCATATTTTCTGTTTTCTATTATTAATGCGCAGGCCTAACACTTCAGGAATAAAGAAGCTTCACCGCCATTTGCAGTGAGATTTTTTTGTAGACTGCAGTGCATCTACTGGTATTCTCTAAGGATGTTCCCTAAGGATCTTTTATCTACCTGAGTATGGTGTAAAGGATCATGAGTATATTAGAGACAAATATACAAAATAAAACTTAAAGCATCACTAAACAACACATTTAATGAAAATGCTGGAAATATTGATGAATGTTCACCTTTAAAACCATATCACCATCTGTGATGGAATTAAGCTCAGGATTATCTAACTTCAAAGAGCAAAGAATTAACAAAAACATGTCGAAATCAGCTTTCTGAAAAGCTTTCTGCCTGCTGTTTTATTGGCCTTTTCAAGTGTTTGGGGCTATTTTTGGCCTGAATGATCAGTTGGATTAGGGCAGAATATTTATTTGGAATATTCTATTTTCAGTCATGTAAATTTACTCTTTTCAAACTTTCCAACATGTATGAATTTGTCCAATTATTTTTCACAAACAGACACGGGCTGCTGAAATGACAATATAACGGGGTACCCATTACAAAATAACAAGGCGATATACATTTGCGTAATTGTAATTTGAACTGTAGAAAACGTGACCGCACAGACGCATGACCAAAAATGCAAGCTGTGTATGCAATTCCGTGTTTCAGTTGTAATGGAAAACATACATTACATGCATCTAATGAAACTTCATCCAATGAATGTAGACAGCAAGTCAGCTGCAGTCCTTGTGAACTAGTTGAAACGGCAGAGATATCTATGTTAAGCCCAACTGAAATCGATTCCTGCACCCGCTGGTGTGTCATGAGACTGTGCATCTTGGGGGGTTCATATAATAAGACACCCCGAGAACGAGTGTGCTAACGTGCGAGTCTTCTTAGAATGTATTTTTCAATGAAAATAACCTTGGTACATGTCACATATGGCATTTGATTTAATGGTAAAGCGTTCAAGGGATTGACAAGAAAACAAAGCTTTGATGCTTCAATCCTTAAAAGGCTTTGGTACGACCCTAAAATATTTGAAGGGTTTTCAAGGGACAGGATACTAAGGTATTAGTCAGTCAGTGCTTGTAGGTACGTCTGTAGAACAATGTAGTCTGGGAGTGGACTCCAAGATGAGAGCTGCTTGCATCCACAAATACATTGCTAAAGCTTATAAAGACATACTGTACGTGTACATCACAGACTTTGAGGATTGAAAGACAATATTATTTTTGTCTTGCATTTATATGGTATAATTACTGGCCATTTTCATTGAAAAAAATGTCAGTGTCGATGAAACCCACTATTCCTTAGCAACAAGGCAAGTTGCATGGGGAAGGTTCAAGAATTACAGTGTCACTGAAAATACAAATATCTGGATAATTAAATGGTAATCATATTTAGCCTTGTTTTAAGCTTTATTTTGTATTGTCAGACAACAGCAATGTGTGAATCAGAGTGAATCTATTATTTATGCTGAAAGATACCTGTAAACAGCAGGCAATGATACTGTGATAATGCATTCACGTACCGATAACAGAAGGTTTTGCATATTCCAACGAAGTGAGTTAACATGCCCCAGATAAATAACATTTCAACTGATTTGACAGCAATCACAACTAAAATGGAGTCCCACTTAATATTTCTCCATTATGTTAATTCAACATCTTTAGGGATGCTCTTCACGGAGATCATAAACAGATTTTCATAACTATTGCCTAATTAGCTTTCTCATATATTAATTTATGTAAATGTTTAGGTGCCACTGGCTCATGTCTCGCCACATGATGGATGATGTCATTTGTCCCTGATTATGGCCATGTGGAATGAGAAGGTGCTCATTACAGGGATATTATTGTGCGTCATGGGAACGGTGAAGCCTGAGGCAAATCGGCTCCAACCAAATATGGTTTTCCCCTTCCCCCTTCCCCCTTCCTGACTTTCACACATATTGGCGGGAATATTATTATTTTATTGCTTGGAATATTCCATTTCACCGGACATTTTAAGATGTTTTTTCCTGAACAACAATTTGAACTCAGACGTCATCAATTGTAGGCTAACGCTGAGCGCAAATCCATTGGGGGAGACGTTTTATGTAAAGCTATACATTATGGCAATCGCTCTTGGATTAAATCATGATCAGAGATGTCATTTTGCTATTTTTAGTTTAGCATAATGGCGCCACTTGAAAGAGACAGACAGTAAGCAGAATGAGAGTTTAAATAGTTACATGTGCGCGCACACACACACACACACACACAGTACATCATTAATGGTGATATGAAAGCACAATATGATTCGCGGAGGTGTACGAAAGTTTCAGAAGGAAACTAAAGGTCAGCTTTAGTTTTAGCAACAGAAATCCGAAAAGAAATAAAAAATAATGTAATGACCATTTACTGAAACTCCCAAAATGACCCTGTCAGTAAAGGCCCTTGCCAGGAGTACAGGCCAGACTCTGTAGCTCACGCTATTGCTATGGCTGTCTAGGAAGAGCAGTCTGTGGCGACGGAACACAGTTAACTGTCACCCTGCAGTGAGTGAGATTGGTTTAAGTCAGCCAGGATTGGCTTCTCCAAATGACGCTCTAGGCACCCACAGCACATAAGCTGTCATCGGTGAAACGTATACCTCCACCTCGATCTGCTGCAGTGCTCCACACGCGGGTGCTGGTGGTGCAATGGTGACTCAACGGAACTTGTGAAAACGGTCACACCGTGGAGAGGTTAGGGAAAAATCTGTTGAAAAGGACAATTTAGACAAATGAAGATTCAAGAAGATTTAGGACTGTTGAAGATTCAGTTAATGTTATTGGCCTTGATACTCCGTTTGGTGTTCAAGTATGAAGACACGCAGTGCCTGATTTGTGGCTAAAAATCTATTGTAGCCTGGAGTAGCAAATCTATGGAGGCATTTGGTATTCTTTCTGGTTTAAGGAAACACTGCCCCCTTCAGCTTTTTTGAAAAAAAACCCAGCACAAATGTTTTGTCACTCTAGAAAAGAGCGAATGCTTTGAAAACTTTGGAAGTAGGCCTACTAACATGTAAGTGAGGAGGGCCTGATTGTATATCTTCTGGGAAGAAGGATAGTCTTTCAGGGGACTACTATTGTTGCTCAGGAACATTCATTCTTACTTGGAAGACAAATTCATAATTGTGTACGCTTCGCACTGTACATTTCAAGTCAGAGTAGTCAGAGACACAGCTGAACGAAGGCAGACCAAAGCAGACTCGAAGCCTGGTTTGTTACCTTGGAGAGTCTGAACATTTCATCTTAAGAATATGTAAGAATACGGCAATAACCGCCGTTACGTTTCTGTTCCCTTCGCACTCAAACACAAAACAGGAATGTTTCTATCCCATGTGGCAGAACAGAGGTTCCAGAAATGATTTGATGTCCCAGAAGAAAAAAAAATCTTCCATCAAGCTGCAGAACAGATTGATTATTAGACATTCCACAATGGCGAGACTGCAATGCAAAGTGATCACCATGCCATTTGATAAGTAATGCAATGAGGGAAGAGGTCAAGATGGAAGTGTGTCAGAAATAGGCAATCTAGACATATTCCTATGCTGTACACTTCTGGAAAGTCACTAGTTGAACTTAATCAATCTGGGGGAAAAGCGGGGAAAATTAAATTAATTAAAAGTCCATGATAGTTGCATTGCACCCCCACCAACCCCGCCCCCCAGGTATGCGAATGTCGCCAAGGATGGCGGAAAGACCCAATTTTGTCTGTCTAAATGATGCTGGGGAAGTTAGCCTAGTTGAACATGTATTCTAGTAGCACAAACGAGGATTTGGAATTGTGACAATTATGTAGAAAACATAAGTTTATTGATATTGTTTAATGGAAATGCCTTTGTTTAGTGGTGCATCACAGTCGCTGGAAAACAAACCGTTTACATTTTTCTTTCCGAGCTCTGGGAGTTTAATCCCTCCACTCTGAAATGGAGGCTTGTGTATTTAGCAGCTATGTAACGTAACATTAGTTTCCCCCGACAGAGGAAAACAAAGTACGTTTCTGCTCCCACTTATTAATGGTCATGAAGGCCCTGTATGCTGTAGGGAGTCCTATATGTCCCTATTAGAGGAGTCCTGTATGTCTCTATTAGAGGAGTCCTGTATGTCTCTATTAGAGGACTCCTATATGTCTCTATTAGAGGAGTCCTGTATGTCTCTATTAGAGGAGTCCTGTATGTCTCTATTAGAGGAGTCCTGTATGTCTCTATTAGAGGAGTCCTGTATGTCCCTATTAGAGGAGTCCTATATGTCCCTATTAGAGGAGTCCTGTATGTCTCTATTAGAGGAGTCCTGTATGTCTCTATTAGAGGAGTCCTGTATGTCCCTATTAGAGGAGTCCTATATGTCCCTATTAGAGGAGTCCTGTATGTCTCTATTAGAGGAGTCCTGTATGTCTCTATTAGAGGAGTCCTGTATGTCCCTATTAGAGGAGTCCTATATGTCCCTATTAGAGGAGTCCTGTATGTCTCTATTAGAGTAGTCCTGTATGTCTCTATTAGAGGAGTCCTGTATGTCCCTATTAGAGGAGTCCTATATGTCCCTATTAGAGGAGTCCTATATGTCCCTATTAGAGGAGTCCTGTATGTCTCTATTATAGGAGTCCTGTATGTCTCTATTAGAGGAGTCCTGTATGTCCCTATTAGAGGAGTCCTATATGTCCCTATTAGAGGAGTCCTGTATGTCTCTATTAGAGGAGTCCTGTATGTCTCTATTAGAGGAGTCCTATATGTCTCTATTAGAGGAGTCCTATATGTCTCTATTAGAGGAGTCCTGTATGTCTCTATTAGAGGAGTCCTATATGTCTCTATTAGAGGAGTCCTGTATATCTCTATTAGAGGAGTCCTATATGTCTCTATTAGAGGAGTCCTATATGTCTCTATTAGAGGAGTCCTGTATGTCTCTATTAGGGGAGTCCTGTATGTCTCTATTAGAGGAGTCCTGTATGTCTCTATTAGGGGAGTCCTGTATGTCTCTATTAGAGGAGTCCTGTATGTCTCTATTAGGGGAGTCCTGTATGTCTCTATTAGAGGAGTCCTGTATGTCTCTATTAGAGGAGTCCTGTATGTCTCTATTAGAGGGGTCCTATATGTCTCTATTAGAGGAGTCCTATATGTCCCTATTAGGGGAGTCCTGTATGTCTCTATTAGGGGAGTCCTGTATGTCTCTATTAGAGGAGTCCTGTATGTCTCTATTAGAGTAGTCCTGTATGTCTCTATTAGAGGAGTCCTGTATGTCTCTATTAGAGGAGTCCTGTATGTCTCTATTAGAGGAGTCCTATATGTCCCTATTAGGGGAGTCCTGTATGTCTCTATTAGAGGAGTCCTGTATGTCTCTATTAGGGGAGTCCTGTATGTCTCTATTAGAGGAGTCCTGTATGTCTCTATTAGGGGAGTCCTGTATGTCTCTATTAGAGGAGTCCTGTATGTCTCTATTAGGGGAGTCCTGTATGTCTCTATTAGAGGAGTCCTGTATGTCTCTATTAGAGGAGTCCTATATGTCCCTATTAGAGGGGTCCTATATGTCTCTATTAGAGGAGTCCTATATGTCCCTATTAGGGGAGTCCTGTATGTCTCTATTAGGGGAGTCCTGTATGTCTCTATTAGAGGAGTCCTGTATGTCTCTATTAGGGGAGTCCTGTATGTCTCTATTAGAGGAGTCCTGTATGTCTCTATTAGAGGAGTCCTGTATGTCTCTATTAGAGGAGTCCTATATGTCCCTATTAGGGGAGTCCTGTATGTCTCTATTAGGGGAGTCCTGTATGTCTCTATTAGGGGAGTCCTATATGTCTCTATTAGAGGAGTCCTATATGTCTCTATTAGAGGAGTCCTATATGTCTCTATTAGAGGAGTCCTGTATGTCTCTATTAGAGGAGTCCTATATGTCTCTATTAGAGGAGTCCTGTATATCTCTATTAGAGGAGTCCTATATGTCTCTATTAGAGGAGTCCTATATGTCTCTATTAGAGGAGTCCTGTATGTCTCTATTAGGGGAGTCCTGTATGTCTCTATTAGAGGAGTCCTGTATGTCTCTATTAGGGGAGTCCTGTATGTCTCTATTAGAGGAGTCCTGTATGTCTCTATTAGGGGAGTCCTGTATGTCTCTATTAGAGGAGTCCTGTATGTCTCTATTAGAGGAGTCCTGTATGTCTCTATTAGAGGGGTCCTATATGTCTCTATTAGAGGAGTCCTATATGTCCCTATTAGGGGAGTCCTGTATGTCTCTATTAGGGGAGTCCTGTATGTCTCTATTAGAGGAGTCCTGTATGTCTCTATTAGGGGAGTCCTGTATGTCTCTATTAGAGGAGTCCTGTATGTCTCTATTAGAGGAGTCCTGTATGTCTCTATTAGAGGAGTCCTGTATGTCTCTATTAGAGGAGTCCTGTATGTCTCTATTAGAGGAGTCCTGTATGTCTCTATTAGAGGAGTCCTATATGTCCCTATTAGGGGAGTCCTGTATGTCTCTATTAGGGGAGTCCTGTATGTCTCTATTAGGGGAGTCCTATATGTCTCTATTAGAGGAGTCCTATATGTCACTAGCAGGGGAGTCCTGTATGTCTCTATTAGGGGAGTCCTGTATGTCTCTATTAGGGGAGTCCTATATGTCACTAGCAGGGGAGTCCTGTATGTCGCTAGCAGAGGAGTCCTGTATGTCGCTAGCAGGGGAGTCCTGTATGTCTCTATTAGGGGAGTCCTGTATGTCGCTAGCAGAGGAGTCCTGTATGTCGCTAGCAGGGGAGTCCTGTATGTCTCTATTAGGGGAGTCCTGTATGTCGCTAGCAGGGGAGTCCTGTATGTCTCTATTAGGGGAGTCCTGTATGTCGCTAGCAGAGGAGTCCTGTATGTCTCTATTAGGGGAGTCCTGTATGTCGCTAGCAGGGGAGTCCTGTATGTCTCTATTAGGGGAGTCCTGTATGTCGCTAGCAGAGGAGTCCTGTATGTTGCTAGCAGAGGAGTCCTGTATGTCTCTAGCAGGGGAGTCCTGTATGTCTCTATTAGGGGAGTCCTGTATGTCGCTAGCAGGGGAGTCCTGTATGTCTCTATTAGGGGAGTCCTGTATGTCGCTAGCAAAGGAGTCCTGTATGTCGCTAGCAGAGGAGTCCTGTATGTCTCTAGCAGGGGAGTCCTGTATGTCTCTATTAGGGGAGTCCTGTATGTCGCTAGCAGGGGAGTCCTGTATGTCGCTAGCAGAGGAACGCTGTAGCCGTAGTCAAGTGCCCTATTTTTTTTGTCAGCCCTGCAAAGCTTGGCCTGGTTCCAGAGGGAGGCTGCATTAAATACTGCAGGAGGAGCTGCTGAAGGAAGCAGTCGCAGGAGGAGCTGCTGAAGGAAGCACTCGGGAAGGCGGGGTGGAAGAGAGAGGGAGGAGGAGGATAAGAAGGAAGCACTTTTTATTTGTTTGCTTTGTTTATACAAAAAACAACCATAACAGAAGACTGATAATAAGCTGTGGTCCCTGTGTGGTTTTACACTGCAGGCGATGGCAGTTTTTAAGTTTTAAGTTTTTTAAAATATATTTATCCAAACATATATTTTTTCCAAAAGCTGGTTTGAAGCCACATAGGGAAGTTGGGCCAGCAGATACGATTGCTTTTTTTTATTAAACAAAAAGAAGTTTGGATTGAAATTGGTTCTGTTTTCACACTTTTATTCAGCATTAAGGACTAAAATAGCCATGGCTGGCCTCATACAGAGACCCTTCTGAAGGCCAGTAATTAAGTGCGATGTATATATACTGGCATAGTCAAAAGTAGGTCTATACCTTTTATTTTTTTTAAAGAAACTCAAATAAGTGACTGGTCATTGGGCTAATGAATAAAGGAAAAATAGTAATGGCAATTAATACATGATTTGCCCTATGAAACGCAATTGAAAGGATTCAAAATAGCTTGCATACACACATACGTGAATAATCATTACATTGTGCAGTACAGTTTCCACTTTGAATCCCTATGCTGGAAATGTGAAAGTAATTTCAGTTCACTTTAACAGCTGTGCTGCTCCAGATGAAAGCAATAGTAGTACTTGGGTGAGAGAGACTTTCTGACATTGCAGAGATATTGAGAGAGAGATGCTGATGGTAGTGGGACGTGTACATCCAAGGTAGATGATGTTTTTGACGCTGAACTCTTTTTTTGATTGTTGCTCACGGGGGTTGCTGACATTTCCCTCATGGATATTGTTATTCTGACAGCTTCTGAACGCACAATCACAGAAGAGTTATTATCTGGTGAAAAGAAGCTTTCTGGGTTGTGAAATTCCAGCGAGAATAAGCACATGTCGTTTTGCCTCAGGTCTTTAATAGGCCTTTTATTTGTCTTTAAGAAAATATGTTTATGCCCTGAGCAAAGGATGGGAACTTAATATTTTAGCTTGCATCCCAATCCCGAATGGCATTTTGTCAGACGTTTCTGCATTACAGTGTGGACATGCTATTTGTAACCAACAAAACTGTGGGTGTTTTGTTAAATCAAGTTAAAGAGCATTGACATCGGGGGTGCGTCCCAATATTCTCCACTCCCCACCTCCTTACCTCCACTCCCCCGCTATCACTCCTCTCCTACCCGGAAGTATGCAAAACTGCCTGAACGTTTTGAGTACAAGTATTTACATGTACAGTATACAATGTACCTGACATTGCGGTTTGCATGGAGACATTAATTAATATGTAACCATTAATATGTAATTAAGATGTAATGAGCGACATTAGATTAAAACACAAAGATCCGTTTCCGGGGCATGGAGTAGAGGAGGTGGTAGTGGAGGAAGAGAGGGTGCATTTTTTGACTATTGGGACGCACCCCTGATTTTAAAGGAAATGTGATTCAAATTAATGGCGTCAGCTGAGCCGTGGATTATCAGTCATTTTGTAGACCTACTTTGGAGGTGAAATTAAAGTTTTGTCATAACTTCAAACGGTCCTAGATATGGCATCTCTGGTGACAGCTAGCAGGAGATGGCAGTATCTAGGCAGTATCTGCAGTGATCCTAAAGACAAGAGTCTCATACAGCCACAAAGCAGTTCAAAAGCAGCTTTTGTTTTGCCGCTGTATCTGCGACAGTGGTTATGTAATCTTTCTTACTTGTCAAAATTCTGCAAGGTGCATTTCAAGTGCTGAATATTGTAATTAAGGAGTTCTTACACAATCACTCGCGTCAATACTCTTTGCAAATCCAACTGTTCAATACTCTTTGCACGTCCAATAGTTCTGTTATTCTTTGGTTGCATAATCCTGGGGTTTACGGAAATACAAATGCATTCATGCTTGTTCCTGTTTTCACATACAATGCCATTGTCTTTCATGTAAAATTTTGTTGGCTATATCAGACCTTAGAGGCACTTGTGAGACTCCGTATGCTGCATATTTGTACAGCAGCACTATGGGAAGGGCATGCAGCAGTGTCCTAAGCAATCCTGAGCTAGAGGAAACCCCTATGGAAAAAGAATATGCTGCAGTATATTGTAAATATATCAAAATTATCTTCACAACATATTTAAAATATACTGCAATATATTACATTTCCATGAGGGAAGAGCCGACTGAAGGTTTGACTTGACACAGAATCCCTCCCTCTACCTGGGCGCTCTGTTTACACAAACCTGTGTTTGATTGGCAGGCTTACACATACGTACATTCCGCTCAAACCAGATAGCGCATGTTTATCTAAATATAGGAGACTGCTAGAGCTCATTGGCTGCGGCGAGGTTCTCTGCTGTCCCGCCGATCGACAGCCTGTCACTGGAGAGCGTGATCAATGCAGTGCTCAGTGCGGCAATTCCACATGCTCGCTCTCTCGCTCTCTCTCTCTCTCGCTCTCTCTCTCTCTCTCTCTCTCTCTCGCTCTCTCTCTCTCTCGCTCTGTCTCTCTCTCGCTCTGTCTCTCTCTCTCTCCCTCTTTCTGACTGTCTCTCCCAGTCAGGTGGTGTGTGGGTCTGGGATTGCTCATTAACTCCTCATATTCTGGCCTGTACGCGTGAAGGCAAATGTTTGAATAAAGCGCATCAAAATTTTCTGCAGAGCAATTTTCTGCAGGCTCATAATAGCGACACCCAGATTACATGTAAAAAAAAACATCCAACCCATCACACGCACTAATATAGAGCAAAGCTCTGTTTATAAGTGCTGCATCAAGGTAATCAGGAATGGCTTTGTGGGCACTCATTTAGTGGACCCTAAAACCTGTGTCTCGACACAAAATGAGCTCGTGGGAATGACGTAGGGATGGGCGGAGGAGAGGGAAGGGTGTGTGTCACAGAAAAGAATGAGGAAGATGATGAAAACGATGAAGATTATTCTAATTTAAATAACATGCATGAAACTGAACTGTATAGTTGAATTCCATGTAGTGCAATGGGCCTTTTTGGTATTTAGTTCATGTGAATGACACTTCAAAGCTTGCGAGTCATACATTATAAATCACGCAATTATATCATAAGGCATGCAAATGGTTAGTCAGCACTGAGTAAATGACCTTGAACAGCCAGATCAGCTTTCTGCAGGCTGATATATGAACGTCCAGATTTACACATAAAAAAAACAAACCCTCCATCACACGCACTAATATACAGCATATAAAAGCTCTGTTTAAATGTACTGCATCAACGCAATCACCAATGGTTTTGTGGGCAGTAACCATCACGGTGAACAGCGCCTGTGCAGAGGGCATTTAAAATGCCTACAGGTGCATAATTCCACCCTTAAGTATCCGAATACTCTCTGTTATTGATATTATATTGTTCTGGAGCTACTGAAATATGTCATTTCAGCATCTCGAAAGGCCCCAACGATCCAATGAAATCACCTGCTGCTTGTAACCGTGCATGACGTCTAGGCTGCTCTCACGTCCAGTGCTGGCCCCAGCTGCAGTTTGAAATGATAAGCTATACGGGCACTGCACATATGAGCAGGACTGCTGAGTATCAGCCTGCATATTCACAGATCAGCACATCTGACGGCTGCTGAAAAAACCGGGCAGCATGGGTAAAATATTAAAATTGCCAACCTAATTCAGACCCCAGCAGAGCTAGATCAAAATCTGATTATGATGAGATATGCCGGGCTCTTTCACAATTTGAGCCCGATGAATCTTGGCATTGTCGTCCTGGAATATGCCCATTGATGGGATAACCTGGTCATTCAGTACATTCAGGTACTCAGCTGACTTAATTTTATTGCTGCATAACGTTGCTGATCCTAGACCTGACCAATTAAAGCAACCCCAGATCATAACACTGCCTCCAGAGGCTTGTACAGTGGGCACTATGCATGACTGGTGCAACTGAAACTTTTTTTTTGGCTGGGCAGTGTATTTTTTAAGCCTAAATGTGTATAATTTTCAGATTAGAGAAATAAATGATGTCATTCCTGATTAAACTACGCTTGGGAAAAGAAGGGTACACCCAGTGCCATACTATTATTTTCAGTATAAGTATCAATGATTATTTAACTAGTTGAAGTAATTGAAGAAATAATTGCCGTACGCCAGTGGGGCTGTCTATCACTCACTAAGACAGTCTCTTGTGTGCATACATTAATCTGGTAGCATAATTTAAGCAGTTAGCTTTAGCAGGAGCCTGCTTAAGGAAGATCCCTCAGGCACAAAGACAGAGGGAGCATACCTCTAACTAACCCCCCGTAGACACAAAGGCCAAAAAAGATCCGCCCCCCCCGACACAAAGTCTAGCTGGTTGAGGACTGTGGGGTATTGACTGCAGTACTTTCTGTTTCATGCAGTATATTGTAACATAAGGTATTGTTCTGCAGTTTGAGCAAATATTGCTATTTTAGATATTGTTCAGTTGTGTTTAGGGGTCTGCTGTGTTCATTTAAGTTTAATTAGGCCTAAATGTCAGATGTTATACTTTACCCTTGGAAAGGGTTCTTATCAATAATATTATTACCAAATAATTATTATGCATAATGCAAGCATGCAAGCATAAAGCTATATATCTTTCTCTTATCCTGTGTATATGGCACTTGAGATGTGTATGGCTACGGGGGAACCGGATTAATTCACAACTTGGGCTCAAAGAGCAGAAAAAACATATCTAGCAACGGTTTATGCTTGACCTCAGGCTTCTCTCTGCAGCTGGGCAGTTGTCCAAATCTAAGTAACGATCATACTGTACCTCTGTTAATTGATTTTTGTCCGTAATTGTGTGGCCTGAATGCCAATTCTTGTTTGTTCAATAATAGTCACAACCATTTACGTTGACATTTTCCCTGACTGGTTGCTTTTTCTTTGTTCCGACATAGTCTGATTGATTTGACTCCCCACTGATGACTGCTAGTTTGCAGTCAAGGTCCACTCGAGAGTGAAATAGCAAATTACCTACTAGACCTGCATTTTCATTCAACACTCATCTAATTGATCTGAAAAGAAAAATCTGCTCATCTCCATTTCTCTTCACCATTGTAGTTGTAGTTACACCCGCATGCGTGTAGCGCAAGCAGGGGGTATTGTTTTTGTGTGCGTGTCTGTCTGTCTGTCTGTCTGTGTTTGTGTCCCTATCATCCATAACTCGAACGATTCTACTCCGATTGTGATGAAACTTTGTGGATATGTTGACAGTTGGGCGATGACCTGAATCATGCATTTCTTTCCCAATCGGTCAATGCCCGACTTCACAGTGCACGATCAAAGTATTAGCCCCATGCATATTACGTTCAGGTCGAGGTTAGCACACGCGCGGGTGTAGCATCTCTCTGAGTGCCATAGTTCAACACTGTATCTAGCTTCTAGCACCCATGTGGCAGGTGTGTTTACTTCAGAAATGCATACATTCAGTCCCATTCGTTCTATTTGATTTATTTCAGTAGCGTTACCTCTACTCTAGCTATCCAGCTAGCTACATTAGGTAGCTAGATGGCCATAGACGGATATCTAGATAGGGCACCTTTAATTTCTGATTGGGCAATGCCTGTCAGGCATTAATGAAAGACTCAGCACTCAGCTATCACAGATCATTCTGGTGTTATAAAGTTAGAATTTTCTCCATGCTGAGTGTGACACAGGTCTGTTTCGGACCTGAAGCATTACCAGGTAATGTGTATGACGAAGATATACTGCCATTCAAAACATTAATGATCACAGGTCAGACTTTCATTTATGCCCAGAAAACACATGATGTGAGCATAACATGCATGAAACCCTGTTCTCTATTTGTTTGTAGCCAGTGTAGTGTGTGAGGGTAAAAAGGGGGAAACCGCTGGATTTTGACAGGACTAATAAACGGTACTAGTCTGGCCAAACTAAGAAAAGGGGGCTTAGAGATGGATGGGATTTTAGAGATGTTTTGAGGAGTGACTGGAAGGATTTACGCAGTTAAAATCACTCTGGCTCTGAAGTTAGCCTTTAGCCATCTGCTAACTGAATGCCATAAATGGCAGAGTCCAGTTGAGCTGCATGACGCAAATGTTCTGTTCCATCTCTCATGATTCCTAATAAAAAAACCCACTCTGAATGTAAATGACATGGAGTTTGCATGCTGCTGCTGACTGGCAGAGTCTGTGATCTGGCTGGTGTTGGCAGATTAATGGGACTCTTTATTTTAACCGTGGGAGATTTAACAACATCGAAAGGCAGTTTTTCATATCCATCTTTTTGCATGCTGAGCAGGTGTCTCCACAGTGCAGCGGTCATATTACTTACCATTCCACATTTATGCTAAAATATTCACCAAAGTTTTCTTGAGAAATGATGCAAGTAATTTGTTTGGGTTCTCTTGTGGCATACTGCATATAGTAGCCTACGTTTGACACTGTAAGGCCTTTGTGTTGTAACTAGGGTACACAAACAGACAAAACAATACATAGGCTATACATGTAGGCCTGCACATTCATTATTCAGATTTAAAATGATTTTTGTTTAAGCTTATCGAGTTTAAAGAGCGATTATGTTTTTATTTACAGTTCCTAATGCATTTCAAGTTCCACATTGATATTCAAATCACCCAGTACACCTCGTACAATATCCCCACAGGGTGCTTTGTGGAAACTTGAGATGAGATAAAAAAAAAACGGCTTTCAGTTGGAATTTCATTGCTCGTTCCTTTTTCCTTTTCTTTTTCCGGCCGAAGCAAAATTGCAGGCAGTTTTTGAAATATATTTTACTTCTGATCCACACATATACACATATCCCATCATATCAACATGGCAGCCAGTAATGCAAAAAAACTGTTTGGTGAGGATTAAGATAAAATCGCACTTTAATCCCGTTCTGTAAGGGATTCGCCTGAGATTATACAGTATTCCCAGAGATTTTACCACTCGCAGAAGGTGAAAATGATAGTTGACATTGAACTACACTGAAGCATGGCTCTGTGTGTCGAACACATGCTGTGGCTGTGCCTTTGCCAGGTTTAGGTGTCATCTTGCATATATATCGCTGTGCTTTAAAATAAGCACGGCTTCCTTGGCTTGAAGCCCTGTGACCTCGTCATAATTTTTTTTTTGTTGTAAAACTGCGACATATTATAGCTGCTGGAAAAGATGGTTTAAGATAAATTGACGCTGTCTTATCTATCTGGATCATATGCGGAAACTCAGGACTGTAGTACATGAATGGAAGGGGATACTATTGTAGGAGGTGCTTTCCTTTGTGTGAGGACCGACGGTCTCTTTTCCCTAAGGAGTGGAGTCGACATCATCGCCGGGCCCTGCTCATCATAGTTACAGTTGCTAGGTGAAATGAGATGATCGTGAGCTTTATTGTGTCTGAAGGGGAAGCGTATCTTCTATTGCCATATACAAAATAGGTGAGACTAAGTATTGTAAGGCAGGACGTCACTTGGATGAAAGCCCATTTTGTCTTGATTTTCTCCAGCTCGTTCCGGTCCTAGATCATATTGCCCAAAAACTTTTAACCAATCGGCTGGATAGCTAAGCGGGAGGTGACAGACCTAATGAAAAGAGTGAGTTAATGAAAATATTTCTCAAGCAATTAAACCCTGGGTGTAAACCATAGAAACCACAGAGCACTGCAACAATCATAGGTAGCTCCGATCTACAAGTTTGCTTTGCGAACGATGGCGATAAGAGACAAATCTTTTCGCTTCCCCGTTTGGCCCTCGGACTGTTGAAGCTAATATGAAAACTTGGAAGAGAAGGATTTGGCAATCTTGTTTATTCAGCCTATTCAGTGCCTGTGGATTTCATAATTAGACTTCTGATTCATCTGTGTTGCTTAACCTCTCACAGTGGCAAGGAGACTGCGTTATGATCCAGCTGGGTAGAGTTAAGTGGCTGGAAGCCTCTCTAAAGTGCTCCACTTGATCCAGTGTGAAGCCTGTCATTTTTCCCCCTGCTAAAAAGGAAAGGGGGTATCCGCTAACACATGCTCTCTGCAGCCAAGGGTAAACACAGAGCAGACAAGGGCTCTGGTGTGAGAAATGTGATTGTTTTGTACAATGTAGTAATTGTAGTAATTCCGTTTTTATATACATAACATTTTACAGGGAAGGTTTTTCTGCCATTTCTGTCATGACAGAGCCAGTGCATGATATATTTTTTTGTGTGTTGATACTACTTTTGTTGTTATTACCAGTCTAACATAACTGATCCTCATGTGTACACAGGGTATTTTTAGATAAAGGCACACGGAGACAGCCACAAGGAGAAAGCTGATTTGTAGTGATAAAGAAGTTGACTTTAAAATATCTCAGATGGAATCTAGGACATTGTACTGCGGGGCTGGCTTTGATACTAAACCCAGATCACTCTCTCTTAACATGCACAGAAGCTCAGAGACATAGAAACCTGTTTTTCCACAGCAGAAGCCACTAATCTCATATCAGCTTCTATATTCGGTGTGGAAGATATTAAATATTGAATTTGCAGAGGATGTAATGCTGCTCATAGCAATTTTCCCAACAGTTTGCAATTAGTGACTGATGCACAACATTGAGCGAACCTAACCAAATGCATTATTAGGTTCTCCAGTCTTGCCTGGACTTCATGAAGCTTTATTAAGTATAGTGAATTATAGTGAATTATTGTAAAAACAGACAGTGTGGCTTTGCATGATTTAGGAGTTTGGGCTGTCTGAAGGAGTGTCTTTTTTCATGACTTCTCTTTCATTATTGATTAAAAGAGAGAATGAAAGTCAACGGTTTATTTTTTTTGTCTAATTTAAAAGTCAAGCAATCTCGGAATAGCTTCATCCACAAGATAAAGTTGATTGAAAAAGCATTGGCGTGCAGACCAATAAATACTTCTTTTAACAGGACAGACAGCAATAAGAAAGTAGCGGTTCTGGCTTTGCCTAACGTCAGCAGATTTCGATTGCAGGTAATGCAGAGAAATGTTTTCCGGGCAGCGGGGGCGTCGCTGTTTGACGTGGGGGGCGTGCTGAATAAGCTTCTCGGTCAGAAGAAATCTGTCAGCATCTCAGCAGGTGTGAAATCAAGTGCCAGGGCTGAAAAATAAGAATGGCTCCTGCTCAGAGAAAACCCTTCCTTTCGGGAAACGATTGCCCTCGTTTCCTCCACTTCTTACTTCCTTACTTACGCTCGGACAATGCCGCTTGATGCGTCAGGCATTACAAGGGTCTTTTCGGGAGAACCAATAGGAGAATGTTTTCAAAATTTGGAGAGATGCTATTATCCTCCTATCTCCAGTGAACAACGTAGGTGCATTTTGTCCTACCGTCCCCTATAAGCATTGCTTGAAGAACATGTATGCCAGGTCAGGTACATAATATGCAACACAGTTCTCTCTGTCTGTTGTTCACCCACTACTCCTCTCTGCAATGCAGACATTTTAACCAGTGTGAAGCAAAGCTAGCCCCATGTACAGTGTTCAGACTAGATCCTGATAAGGATCAAATACATTTCATGAGGCATGAATCTGCAGACAAAATCAGCCCACCCAGTCCTGACTCTTAAACAGTTTCACTCAGCTACCGGGAGCCAAAAAAACCCCGGCATCCATTCAGCTCAAATTCTTTACTGTAAATTCCCGTATACAGTATGTACACAGTTGCAAGGAGCAAGCTTCTCCTATCTCCTCTGCATATACAGTACTCTCTCTGTCAGGTGAGTCCCTCTGTGCAGGCTGTGCCAGTATGCGGCAGAATAGTAAACATGGCTGGTCGCAGCATGCGTTCCGTGGTCGAGGGATGACTCAGCTCCATCTTGGCTCTATCTGATCCCTACTGTCAGAGATTAAAGTGGGTCAGCTTCCCAACAGCTCTGAAGACATGTCACTGCTCTGCCATTGGACATATGTGCAGCTCCATTCCCAATTGCGGAAAAGATTTTTCCAAGTATGTACAGTATATTTCTCAAGTTTGCTGTGTAACCAAGTAGGTAAATCTCGTTTTTCCAACACCAATGACAACATAGAAATGTTAGGGAACTTATGCTTTCTGAAATTAAATAAACCACACTAGAATATGTAAACTGGGAACAGATGGAATACATTAATTTGTATACAAATATTTAGCCAAAGCATGTCAATACATTTTAGTGAATTACTGAATTTAAGTCTCTCAACAATGCAGATGACAGCAGTGAATATCTGCGTTTGTGTAAAAAAAATTTGTTTTTAAAAGCTGCTGGTCTGGAGTTTTAAATGTTATTATTTCAAAGCGAAAGACTCCTCTTTACAGATTTTACATTTACAAATATGCTACAGACCAGATTTTCCTTCAAACATCACTTAATGCTATAGATTACTCTTGAAATACTAAATATGATTATGCATTTTTTAACACACTTGTGCACACACACTCTCTCTCTTTCTCTCTCGCTCTCTCTCTCTCTCTCTCTCTTTCTCTCTCTCTCTCTCACACACACACACACACACACACACACACACACACACACACACACACACACACACACACACACACACACACACACACACACACACACATGCACACACAGAGAAATATACACAGTGCTGCTGCAGAAATAATTTACAGGTTGTAAGAGGTGAAAAACTGCATCATAAATCGCCCTTCATAAGAGTAGCCACTACACAAATAAATAATGTACAACCATCTGCACTTCAAGTGGGTGCAACATTGGAGAGTGGGCATTTAAATGAACTGAAGCAGGAGCCCTCTGGTATACAAAGAGCATCCATCAGATATTTCCTCTGTTATAATTTGAGTGACAGGAGGGTTGAAGCCTTTGATTAGAAATGAGCCTCAGACAAATCAGACAGTGTGATTCTGAGATGAGAGGAAGCCACAGTGGTTACGTGCTCAATTATTTCAATTGTCGTTACTTCTGTGGCGTATCCACCATTCCTCTTTGTACATTGCATTTGAATATTCATGACGAGCAAACTGTGCATTTCTGCATCATGGAATTTGATCCCCGCAGGAGAACAGCAAAAATGAGCAGAGAATGAAATTAAGCTTGTGATTAAGCCGGCGCTCCTAACAGTGCCAGGGCTGCTCCAGCTAGACCTGTGAGTGTAATTCTGAATGCGTAGTATAATAATAATGTTTGACTTTTTATTGGAATGACTGCAAAAATTCCCAGGAGCGAAATTTTGCAGAGATAACCTTTTTAGAGCCCACGTGTGGCCATATGTTTTGGCTCAGATTGAGGATTCTCTACAGTGAACCCCCTGGCCAGCTCTTCATTTTATATTCAGTAGGTGAATTCTGGAATTTTAAGAGGATTCCTTAACTTTAATTAATTCAAGCAAGCTTGTCTTTTTCATATGCAACAAGTAATCAAAAAATGATGCTTGATTACATTTAACTGAACTTACAGTATACTAACTTAAAGTAACTTCTACATGCTACTGTACACTGCCCAAGTGTAGTAGACTAATTGGCCTAACAAGGTTATCTGCCTAAAATATTGTAATGGCTGCCCTCAGATGGAAACGCAAACCTGACTGATGAGATTTCTGTGCATGTTAATAAGTAGTTGATACCCTCCTCAAAATTCATCCTACATGACCACATCATTTGATTAAATTTGCCCCAAGGTCAGGGTGCAGTGTTCATGTATTTTATATTAAATATGAATCTGTGTATTCATATTGACAGCATTGCCTGGCTTCTTCACTCCCACAAGTAAACCACAATGATATTCATATTGGTAACACACTAAATGGACTGTGTTGGGATATTGCAGCAGTGCATGTGTCCCTATCCATCTTTGTCAGTGCTATCTGTGACATCTGACCTCTGACGTCACCCTGGCCTCCCCCTTCAGGAATGGAGGCCCTGCTCTCATATCGTTCTTCGGCGTTGTATATGTGTCATGTTTTCCTCACAACAGATTTAGAGTGTCTAATAGCAATTTATCACGTGCTTATCAATACCCACCATCTCTGTTTCGCCACATTCGTAAGTGCTGTGCTATCCTACAGTGCATGCACTCTTATCAGGACGAAGAGCCTTTGGTGTCCACTTTTCAGCTGATGCATCATGGTGCACATGTATCTAACACAGTTTAGATAACAAAAATGGATGACTAAAATTTCCATTAATTTCCTTAGAGGATCCATTGTGTATGAAAATATATCCGTTCCATTTATAGATTGTAACAAAAGATGATTTAATATGATATGCAAGTGCGTAAATAATTTTATCATCTACATTTTTAATTCAAACAACACTTCACAAGGCACCATTCTTTTGCAAGCACAATAAAACTTCTGACAATCTGAAAGTATTTTAGAGATTTGTCCAGGGTATGTTCCTGCTTTTCACCCAATGCATGCTGGGATAGGCTCCAGCCCCCCCAAGACCCTGACCAGGAGTAAGCGGTTTAGAAAATGGATGGATGGATGAAAGTATTTTAACATCTGATTTTGCTCTACAGAAAATAGGCCTACAACTGAAACCTGTTTCAGCTCTCACTTTGAAAGAAAATTTGCAGTTTAAAAGCCTTTCTCAGGAAGAAGTTGAAGGAGAATGTAAGTGGATGTGAATAAAAAATATGATCATTGTATTTTTTTGTAAGACATGGAATGACATGTTACAGTAACAAATGTATCACTACGTGCAGTGGTGTTTGCACTAAAAATAGTCCACATGTTATACGTATATAGGCCTATACAAGAAACGGATAGAAACACTTTTTATCTGTAAAATATTCTGTTCTGATGTTTTATCAGAATATATCCAGTGAATATATCCTGAGGCCATTGTCTACAGTACATTTAGAATGTAGTGACCTGTTTTACATATCTGCCTGGGTATTTCTTTGCATAGAGGGCTGGCAATGCGATTCTTGCCATTTGTAATTGGCGGCGCAGCGCGTCTGATCGCTGTATGGTATGCGTTGTACTCCGGCACCCCGTTCTCTACATCCTGATGAATGATACGCCATCTGAATATTGAGCACACATTCCAAACAGCGAGCACAAAGACACACAAAGAGGTTTTCCCCCCCCCCCCCTCTTTGAATGAGACCACTGGTGCTGCCGGCCAATCCTACAAGGCTCTGCATTTTAGAATTCAGCGCCGTCACCTCTGCGAGAACGGTCCCGGGAGAATGTGCGGAGTTTTAATGAGCTTACCTTCCTCAAGCGGGAATGTTTGTTCAATCACTCTCGCTCCTCTACCAACAAACGGCGATCAGATCAAATCTAGTGGCGGCGACTCAAAGACGTTCCAACTTTAAGGTGTTTAAATAACTAAATATTCAAGGTTGGCAAACATTTATATAAAGTGCCTATCTACTAACCATGCTCACTGTTCCAATTTTAACAGTGTGTCCACAGACAAGCTCAAAATCAATGTTGACCATTGAGATGAATTCTTTATACTCTTCTGTGCCGATGGAAAGTAATGTCGGATACTAATTTTTTGTAAAAAATTGGTCTTTTTCCAGAAGTGTTCTGCTGTCTTTTTGTCCCTATAAATCGCAGTGTTTGTAATGGCAAGCGGGGTGCTTTGTGTCAGATCCCCCGGATTCATAAAGCAACAAAAGTGCCTCGACACTGGCTGCTTAGTTCATAGTAAACAAAGCAATACAACCACTTGGTTTTCACTTACTCCTTCCCCACCCCAGGCACTGTACATTATGAGGAGTCTTAAGATACTGATCACGGCAACAGCATAACCACCCAAGCGTAATGCTAAGGGAACTGAAGTGTTCAACGCGAACACAAAGGGGAGATATATTGCCTGGAAGGCAGAACATATAAATCTATAGCCGAAAAAGCGCAGTGTACGAAAAATGACTGAAAAACATGGTGGGTGAGGGTATATTGTGCTATTTATCTCATAATTATCACTATAATGTACTTCACTAGAATGCACTACAATGTATACTTGAATTGGCCTTGAAATTAACTTTAAAAAATTTTTTATTATGTTTTGGGCAAAGTATTTCCGCGAAACATCTTTAGTTTTTGTTTGTACTGTAAACGGGCAATAAGTAAATGGCCTTCTTGGCTATTTTGGACATTATGCACTCAACCAGACTCTTTTACTGGTAATGCAACTAAGTACCTTTAAAGACTGAAAGATATCGTTTTGGCTGGGGTATTTGTAAATCCTACTAGGTAGTGAAGGTTGTCACAGAATGGGGACCTGGATTGTATTTCCTTTCCTGACCTGCTCTGCCTGCCTAAGTTTCTCAGCTCCAGAGGATAACAATAAACCCGAGGACCATTCGCACCTTTGGCTCGCTACGGGCGGCAGGTAACCTGAGCACTCCCGCTGTCCGCTGAGTCTAGAGAGCTAATGAGAAGGGTCTGGCTGCAGGGCATAGGTCCAGAGATGTGACGGGCCTCACCCTAACCCTGACCGAATTTGCAGAGACAAACGGGAATAATGTGACAGCCTTTTTCAGTAGGTCTGTCTCAGGCACCTACTGCCAGTTCCTAGTTTGTCAGCACTGTTGGCTCATGTTTAATGCAAAAATCACAGTATTTTTGAGCGTATTTTTTCACAGTCTGTGTAATGGCAACCCGTTTGGAAATAAAGTCGTTCTTAATTGGGAATTGTTTAATGCAACCAAGAATGCTGGTTGTGGGTAGCGCATTATGTACTCAATCCCAATCAACCCCAAAGTGAAATTCTAGGAATACATTTGCACTGTATTCGGTCAACATGAAATAGTATTGTACACTGCCTGGCCAAAAAAAAAGTCGCTGTTGCACCCGTCATGCATAGTGTCCACTGTACAAGCTTCTGGAGGCAGTGTTATGATCTGGGGTTGCTTCAATTGGTCAGGTCTAGGCTCAGCAACGTTATGCAGCAATAAAAAGAAGTCAGCTGAGTACCTGAATGTACTGAATGACCAGGTTATCCCATCAATGGGCATATTCCAGGACGACAATGCCAAGATGAATCGGGCTCAAATTGTGAAAGAGTGGTTCAGGGAGCATGAGGAATCATTTTCGCACATGAATTGGCCACCAGAGTCCTGAGCTTAACCCCATTGAAAGTCTTTGGGATGTGCTGGAGAAGACTTTATGGAGTGGTTTGACTCTCTCGTCGTCAATACAAGATCTCGGCCAAAAATGAATGCAACTCTGGACGAAAATAAATGTTGTGACGTTGCATAAGGTTGTCGAAACAATGCCACGACAAATGCGCGCCGTAATCAAAGCTAAAGGCGGTCCAACGACATATTAGAGTGTGCGACTTTTTTTTGGCCAGGCAGTGTATATTCCATTTCTAGTAAGAAAATATATCTTATTTGCACCAGTAGTGGAAATGTACATGTCTATATTATTTCAACAGAGGTGGGTTAGTGGGCTCTCTGCTGGAGAGTAGGGGCTCACACGCTGAAAACGTTTCCTTAGGTTGCATTTTTCTTTTCTAAAGGGATAGTTCCCTTTCTGGGGTTTTCTGATATTATTTCAGTTTTAGTTTATGTTTTGGATTGGCCCAGACAAATTTTTGTGTCTGGTGAAGGATAAATCGATATTTAGAGAAGTTTCTTATGACCCGCAGACTTCAAAATGGCAGGGCATTTGGGTGTTTGTGGTCTAAAGCAAGAAAAAATGTTTCATGGAAAACCAAAGCAGCTTGTACAGTAATGTTATGTTACCAGAGGTTGTGCATGAAAACAGGGTTTACAATTCTTGAACAGTTCCCCTTGAGCGATACATTCTCGTAATTTCTCAGGATGCGTCTTGGTTCAAATATTCCTGGGAACACGTCTTTTCATGCAGTAATATAATAATTTTCACCATTAAGAAGCTTGCTGGTGCTTATTATTGAATCCTGGCCTCTTCCTTCCATTTCACCAAGTCCAGTTCAGCACAAAATATTTTCAAACCCACAATGGCGTGGGAGAGATTGCCGTTTGATCATGCTACAGTTATTATCCTTGTTTATATATACATATTGAATGGAACATTCTTAAATAATTGGACCCTGAGATTTCAATTAGCTTCGTTTTTTGTTTTGCCAAATAATTGCTTCGTTTTTTGTTTTGCCAAATAATTTGGCTTGTTTCAAAAAACATCAATGGGTGTTTCTTTTTGTGGAAAACAGAAAAATTTAAAATGAAAGAAGGAAAAAATAATCAACATAAATGAACATTTTGTCCAACCTGAGTGCATCCATCAGCACCAGACATTTCATCTATCCCTGCTCCCTGCTATTTCAGAGCATCCAGATGGCGGAGAAGATTTTCCGGGAATAAGGAATTAATTATTCACCATTTGTGGACACACATTATAGCTGCCCTTTCTGCACCATTGACGGTTTCCTTCTGGTCCTGAGAAACTGTCACATTTGCACCACTCGCAAGACTCACTTGAAGTTCAAAGTGGATCTCGGTCAAAATTGTACGGCTTGTGCTGGCAATGCATTGTCACTTTAGAGAGTACCCATTTCAGTTAGCTTCGAGCTTTTACCTTTCGTAAGACTTTTCAAAGAAAAAGGATATAAACCTCGGATGCAAGTAAAGCATTTACCCTTTGTTAACTCTTTTCCCCTCCTAGGCTCCCTTTTTTTTTTTGCTGCCCCTCATAGTGCTGTAGCTAAATATGCATTTTTAACTACAGCCAGAAAATTATCTTTGAAATCTTCCACTTTCACAGAAGCATCACTGGAGAGATTGGCATTCTGCGAGATTGAGTTTGTGTGGCTGGTTTTGATTCTGAGACAAAACCATTGTAAAATAGGTTCCATTATTAAGAAGCTATCCTGTATGTATATTTCTTTGTAGAACGACTTGGTTTATGGACATATTTTGTGTTGCAGTAGGTAGTTCTGGTTGTGTCTGATCCACAGAGACATCTCACGTGCAAAATTACTTCAACTTGTGCTTTCCTGTCGTTTTTCTTTTTCTCCAGGTATTTATGAGCCGACATTTATTATACTACTGCAGTGAACCAATCCTGGATGTGAAGATTGCCTTTTGTCAGGTGTGTGTTCCTTACAGGTAAAAAAGGTACAGTATTCATTCACTTCCATTCCCCTTCATTGTTTTAAACCTCTCTTTGACTGAGATGACTCCACTGGTGTGCGTGCTCATTGCCGAATAAAATAAAAATAAATTACCACTTTATTCATCCCTTTAGAGCAAGTGCAGATGCATTCACAATTACAGAATTTATTTATTACATTCTGTCACATTTAACATATATTATGCTGTTAAAGTTTATTAGATGAAAATGCTGCTCTGGGGAGCATACAGTGATACAGCATACAGTCGTAAACAGTGATAAATAACTTATAGATGTTGCATTGCTGAGACAGATCCCTCAATATTCAATAATTAGGTTTAAATGATGAAATGGCATCAATGGAGTCATATCATTACATAAGAGTGCCTTTGAATTGTGTTGATCTGGTGGTTGTAATTACATTAAGACACCTTCTCTGTCAAATTGCACCTTACCACACAATAATAAAAAGACCCTTGGTAATGTTAAAAAATAAGAAAACACACATTTATATCAGACTTTGCAGGGCCTTGGTATTTCAACAGGTAATTGGTAGGACAGCCTCATCCTGGGTTGGCAACGTTGCCAGGACTTACTTGATGGCTTCAGGTTGTCAGTGTTTGTGGGAGATGCGTCTTTCCACCCACCAGTGCTAGCTCTCCTGTAGTACATTACATACATTGTATATGTGGAAAGTAGTAACTGCCTCACAGGAGGGTGTATCAAGGGACACACTTCAGGCGCAGTGCCCACTGTATGGCGGTGGGTGGCCTAGTAGGGACACAAGTGTATAATTTGTTAAATCTGTAAAATCCCAGTTTAAAAAAAAAAAAACTGTAAAACTGGTCGTATGAACTTAGTGTGAGTATGAGTCTTAGGACTATGTGTCTGATTACTTTGAGGGATCAGACAGCTGTGTAGGCATATGGCCATGCACAAGAAGCTGACCTGACTTCATCAGCTTGTGATGTTTCAGTAAACAGGTCTCTTTTACCAGGGCCAGTACAGATTATCTTCCAATAATGTCAATCTCTTCTTGACATCCAAAGTTATGGTTCCGTTTTGGTTTGCTGCCGCGAGCTGCGAACTTGTCAATAGGCTTAAGAAGAAGATGGACAGTTTCTCTGTAATTCACATGTACCTGTGGGAACATAGGCACATAAAACCTGGAACAGAATTAGTTGAAGAAGGCAGTTTTCAGCATTTTTTTTTAACAAAGTTGAGTTTTTTGTGCTTGAGAAAAATGCTGAGATAAATTATGATTTATGAATGCAGCTAGACTCCATAAGTCATATGACCCGTGCAAATCTCTTTTAAAATGATGGATTTAAGTAAGGTATCTACATTACGCCAGGGCACAGACAACAGTCCGGGTCTGGGTCTGGACCCATTTGATAGGGACGAATGATTAATGGAAGCTGTCACATTCACAGTCTAATAGTGTGAGCTTGAAGGAAAGATACGTGATTAAAAAAGATAATTATACTATATAATATAATAATGAAGAACTCCTTTATTTCAGTCAGTGGATATTCAATGATCATTTCAGTGTGCATTTTCACTGGGCATGTGAACATATTCAGAAAAATTCTAGCAACAAAGACACTGAGGGGGAATTGCAATAGCCAGATAACACCATACAAAGACAATAAATTATTCTGAGGGGATGCGCACATGAAAAGCTGATAACCCCCCTAATTTCAATACCAGATAGCAATTTTGTTAATTGGGACCAAATGAGCATTGTTAGTATAATTGTTAGCTATTTGCATAAACATTTGGCTTTTAATAGATTTTTTAATAACTTGTATGTGCTTCCATCAAGCTTCCATGTCCAAGCTATAGAAAGCATGTTCTCTTAGGGGACATGTGTTTGGATATGTGTTTGAAGGCCTTGTAGGAATTCAGGTCTTATCATCATGCACTCAGGATCTGATCAAGCAACAATGCACTTTAATTTAATGTCCTATGTCACATTTTGTCATTTTTCACTCCATGTTTTTTTTATGAATGTCAGTGACCTTCAAATATTCTGTGCAGGCAATGAAAAAGTGATGCTCGTTTTCTCAAATTTGAGGAAAAGGTCATGTGCATGTGGCTATCCTTGTGTTCTCATAATAAACTCTTTCTTTAACTCTTTAACGCTGGGTAAGTATTTCATATTTAAGGACTCAAAGCCTAAAGACTGGGTTCCTCTGGAGAAGGCTTCCTCAACCTCTCAGGGCCTAAAACAGATGGGGTGGATCATTTAGTTCAGCCCTTTCCCACAGTGGAAACAGTGTCTGTGTTTTTGACAGCATTGGTATTGCTCACAGGCACACACATATCAAAGCATGTTATGGGGCTGGAGTGTAACGGGAGATGACTTTGTGTCCAAGAGATCTGAGAATGCAAATTGGTTTCATAACCGAGATGGCTACAGTGTTGCTCTGGTCACTTTGAAATTTGGCACGTGTGCAGTATGCCTTTAGGTATAGAACCACATCAATCTTTGCTGATAGCAATCAACTCAGAATTAGCACGTTATGTGGAATGGGTTGACTGACAGTCTTTGCCGTTGTATTTGAGCATGTTCCAGTGCCTGGAAAAACTATAAACTCATACCCTGATATGATATATTGGCTCACTGATAAGCTTGCGTTTTGTAATTGAGTAAAATACATATTCTCTCACACCTTTGCTCCGTGCAGAAATCCATAGAGCAATCAAGTGCATTTAGCAGAGTTAATTGGCCATTCTTTCAGATGTCGGCACAAGTGAAGAGCTGGAGGAAGAAGCAATTAGAACAAGCTAATCACTGCTTCACCCTGCATTCGTGTGGGTGTGGGAGACTTCTTTTTTCATTTGCATTTTAGTTGGCCTGCTTTTTAACTCCTGGATCTTCAGAATACCAAATCATCTTATGGCCTCGTCTGAGGCTTCGCATTGGAAATGGTCCAGTCTTTACTGTGGGGAGTGATGTGTCATTGCTTTCTAAGATGGCAGAAACCTTTTAATCATTTTCTTTCAAGATTTGGAGTTGCAGCTGTTTGCTGTGGATGAACATAAATTAAGTGGAAAGGCTAGGCTACCTAAATTATATGTATTAGGCGAGAAAATAATATAATGAAGCAAGTTGTATGGAAGTAGAAAGGTGTGTTAATATTACATATATTGACAGTATTTTAAGTGCCACTAGCCAGAGACAACTTTGATGGTTGTAGTTGACTATAAGAAACTATTCCTATATGTGGCTTAGTTTATATATAGTGTCTGTCACTACATTTGTTGTCCGCAAATGTTTTAATCACATCATAAAAACTGCAACCTTTTCTACAATGCATGGCTTCAGCTGTGACCAGATGAAGGAAGGACATAGTCTAATGGCAGACATGGTTATGAATTTATTTCTTTTTTTTAAGTCACAAGCTACTTCTTTCATGGGAGAGTATTTTATGGAGGGCTTTCGTAGGGAGATTTGCAAGTGCCCACAGTTATTTAACCCCGTTATGAAATATGTCCTCTTGAAATAAATCTCCAAAAATCAATACAGATGAGATCCTTCAGACTACGGTCTCTGTGGTTGCACATTTCTGATGGTAAAAGCCAAACTGGCATGTCCACTCGGAGGAAGCCATTTAAAAACTGAGTGCTTTGTGATGTGAGTGGCCCCCAAGCCCTCTGTTAGGACTAAATGGGGAAGGGGGATGTTTAAAATACATTGATGTCTGCACATATGAGCCCCACAATCACCTTCCTTGTAGGGTTGAAGCAAGGTCAGTTTGCTTTTTTCACGTATGCTCACGTACATCGCTGAACCTTTAGCTGGCCCCCTTTGTCCAGGTGAAATGGCCTTTACCTGACCTCAGGGAGTCCGGATCTTTTAAAAATGAAAGAACGAAATAAAAAAAATAATTTTGTTTGTTTTGTTTTTAATGACAATTTGGAATTCCCAATTGCTTTTGTGCATCCTTGGCAATGCTGCAGTGTCCTCCATCATTGTGACAGGGCGCATTATGCGCTCTCTTCTCCAACGCACAAGCTGGCAGCCACTGCTTTTCTTTTTTTTCCTTCGCTCTGCTGTTCTCAAGCTGAGCTGCTTGGTCGTGCGCTGGGGAAGCACATATCCTGCGCAGTTGGAACAGGCCCCACTACAGGCTGACCAGAGGAGTCATTCTTGTGTAAGAGACAAATCAGCCATCTGATAGCCTCCGTCCTGGGCAGTGATAAGGCTTATTAGGCTGTCGTCCATTTTAGGACACTGGCACACATGCATAGAAGTTGTATCGGCATCAGACGAAGTTCGGACTATGGGGTTTCATTTGTATTTCATTTGGAAGCAAACCTCCCTCATGCGGAGTCGATGTAACAAAACAGCCTTTTTTTTTTTTTTTTTTTACTTTATTTTGTCATCAGAAAAACAACCTTCATTAGGAATTGGCATCATCAGAAATGAGTGAATACCATTTAGATTAAGGTTGCAAGTAAGCAGTATCTTATTGGCTGGTTAGCGTTTGCTATACGTATAAACTGGCTAGCAAGTCCATTATGACAGTCTCGCTAGCTAATGTCAGCCGCAAACATTTTATTTGCTTTAAAAATGTTTTGCCAGCAAAACTACAGGCAGACTCTTTAAATTAGGCAAAGGGGCTTGCTAGCTATTTACCTTTTTTAGTTATCACATACAAGAAGGTGTAGCCTCTGTCCTCTCGGTAGATAGATTTTCTATGCGGCTAATGCTAGTGATAATGGCTAATCTCTGGACAGCTTTTCAAAATCACTTTCTTTTGAGACCCTGCTGAAAAAAACAAACACTAACTCAGTTTGGCCAATATTTGTCTTGGCTGTAATACCAACTCAAAATGAGAGATGTTTTTTTTTATAACAATGTTTCTGCAAGTCCAAATGAAGGTTGTTTGCTGATGCTGACACCAACAAGACTGGACTCAACATGGACACTGTTCATGCCACTATCCCAGTAGAGTAGCAGGAAAAGCCTCTTGGCAGACTCCCGAAACCTGGTTTTGACATGCCATTTTTTTTGCGCTTGTTTCAGTGTGAAGTGGGTTCCTTATTGAACCACCAACAGGTCATCTAGCAGATAGCATGTTTTCCAATGTGCCTCACCCCGAAAGTCTGCTCAAATCCAGCCCTGCTTAGTGTCAGCCATTTGGCGAGAGAATGCTGCAGAGCAGCATGCCTGCTTCCATCTGCCCTTTATGGTCACAGTATCACTCACACTCGGGTGTGAAGAAAGCATCTCTCTGTTGGAGTAAGCTCATGGTCCCATGGTGTTAAATCTACAGTATTACTTTCTTAAAAAATTTATTTAACTTAATTTTCTGGTTTTGCTGACATTTGGCTTCTGGTTTCAGTAGAGAGCAAATGCCAAGCATCACGTGGAAACAAGGAGGCTGGTTAAATTAATTCAACTCTAATCAATACCAGCGCCTCAATGCTTGTGCATACATAAATCTACTTTGGAATTAGCCAGAATTAGGATTGCCAGCTCCGGTGGGCTACAGAGTAGATATGTTAACCTCTACCTTTTTCCTTTTCTCAGTTTTTCTAAAACCTCAGTGCAATATGTCATCCGTTGACACGTATGCCAGTACACAATGCGCTTGGCTCAGAAAAGCCAATTATTTTGTGTTATTCAATAAGGATTGATGAGCCAGTTGTGTGTCCCGGTGTTCCCATTTAGTTCCAGGCTGCTGGCTTCTAAAATTCACTCACTTGCTCACGGTTCCTTTCACACAAACATATTTTCTCAGCGTTAGGGTGTTGTGGAGAGCGTCGTGACAGTATGTGTCATGCCGAGCGACGCTCACAGGAGACACAATTGCTGGTCACAAGAACCGTCGGCCATTCCGGTTTTCACCGGGGCTTTATTTGCCCATAGAGAGAGTGCGTTTTTTATACATACAATCAAACTTACAAATAAACGATAATCTTCACCCTTTTTCACCTTCAAAAACCTTCAAAAACTACAACTTCCGCTTCTCTGCTGTCCAACTCCTCGGCTTTTCGGCTCTTTCTGCGGCTTGTTGCTTTTCAGCCGGGTTACTTACTTGTGGTCAGCCCGTTCTTTGACTCTCTCTGTCTGTGCGCAGTGCTCTCTGCCTCTCTCTGTGGAAACAACTTTTGGTTGATTCGCCAAAGCAGCCCAGGTTTGTGTGCCCACTCAACGGGTAGGTGTTGCTCCAGCCCACCACAGTATGTTTATAGAAAAATATAGTGTGGGCCTCCAGTTTTTACTGAACACACAATGGAGCGATATTAAATAAAGGTTTGGAGTCAGTGTCTTTAAATGATCAATCACAAAAGCTTTGGTATGATTGAATAGCTCTGAGTGTGCTATAAGCACATCTAATAAGCGAGAGAAGTGATTTGGCACAGGTAATGGCATGATTTAGGCTAATCTTAAGCCTACAATAGATCACCGTCTACACACCCTTGGTACGTTGAAGCCTCAATTTTCCAACTGGTCTGTTCACACAATGCTCCCAATATTTAAAATGTTTAACCTGGAAAGATTTTAGAGTGTGGTCCATCAATGGCAGAAATTCCTAGCTGTGACCGCATACATTAGCCACCAATGAAACCGCCATTTCTATATTGATTTTCACCATCTTTTTTCACAGGTTTGATAATCTCATCAGTTGTGCCATCATCTCTTAATGAGCTGACGAAGTGCTTTTGTTGACTATCACAGTCAGCCATGAATTATCCCAAAAACATTGTATAGTTTTATTGTTCTATTAACATGCATGCATCGATAGATATCGGATTAAATGCTCAGTGTACGTGTTTTCTGGAATAATATCATTGGATGTAGGGTATCATAGTCACACTGAGAATGAAGTAAATTTATTAAAATCAAAACAGTCTTAACAAAATAATACAGTTGTGTGAGAAAATGAATCAGTGGAGATAACTTAGGTAACTATACTGATGTAAAATGTCTAAAGTCTACTTGTGCTTGTTTTCACAGGGGTTTGGTAAACAAGTGGATGTGTCGTACATTGCCAAGCATTACAACATGAGTAAAAGCAAAGTGGACAACCAGTTCTACAGTGTGGAAGTTGGAGATTCAACCTTCACAGTTCTCAAACGGTACCAGAATCTAAAACCTATTGGTTCTGGGGCTCAGGGAATAGTATGGTGAGTATCAATCCCGACGGCGTATAATCCTTACACTTGAATACTGATAATCCTTACACTTGAATACTGCTTCATCAATGTACAGAATTTCACGTGAAGAATTGAATGCAAAATACAGAAGTTTATCTTTCAGAAAGTGCTGTCGTTTCCACCATTCAAAGCAGAACCATAATTATTTAACAATTAAGCCTATGTTTTCAGTGATGACTGAATTTGATAAATGATAAATTTGAAAGGAATTTTGTTTCCAAACAAAGGAATTAAATTAATGTATGCATATATTGCTTGTCAGTTGTCATCCCATAGAATACCCATCTAAGGGTGTCCATAGTTTTGAACAGAATTTGAGGAGTGACTTCCATTTAAAAATAGAGGGGCATGTTGTGCTATCATTTTTGCAGTCGCAACATGTCATCATTGGCAACAGTATCAGGGCATAGAGCATACAATGCTGTATACACAGGTGTCAGTTCAACTGAAAATTATCCAAATTGAACCAAATGTACTGTCTTACCAAGTGCCGCTCTTTCTGAGTTGATTAAATTTTGCTGTGTAAAAATGTTTACTTATGCAAGTTTATTATACGACAGAACTGTTGTACTTTCTCTCTACAATTGAACACTTAAAAAAGAGAGTATTTATTCTGCACTTGTCTCGGAAAGACAAAGTGGCAGTTTTAGGGTTAGGCAGCCATTTATTCTTCCTTAGTAAAAAGAGATAAATGTGACACGCTAAAGGGAGAGAGAGAGAGAGGCTGATTTACAGGCATTGTGATGACATTTCTAAAGCGTATTTGTCTCAAAAGAATCTACATCCATTCCGCCTACGTCCTTCAGAGAGCTCAGTCAGACAAGCTGGAACAATGAGCTCGCTCCGAACTGTGAAAGACCGTGCTCGTCTTCGCAAAATGGCAACGAGATCTGCAGAACATCTCTTTTGACGCGCTGTCAATGCTGCCGTCTCGTCTAATACCCACAGTGCTCTGGGATAAGCGCCTCTGTCGGATCCTTTGAAAAGCCCGTCGTGTCCAGAAGTGAAACATGACTGGGATTAACCTCCCCCGCTCACCCCACTCCACCTTTCCAACATGGTTGTGTAAATTTACAAACCGTCCGGATAAGAAGAGGCCTGTTAATGCCAGGATGGAGCATGTTTGCGAGAGGGGCTGAGGCGGCACGTCAGATTGCCGAGAGCCGATCGCATTTCCGACTCATTCTCTGTTGCGGGGTCGCGTGCTCCCCCATGCAGCAGCAGCGCTGATCTGAACCCCCGAAAAATCCTTTGTTGCTCAGTGCCAAATGCTGCTTGTAATCCCAACACTGGACAGAGGCTAGAAATCAGCGGACTCTTTTAGCCTTTCCGTACACTCTAACCTTGTTTTATACGTCAAAAGGTTCTGTTATTGATGCATTTATGATCTAATATTTAAGAAATTCACTGTTTAATAATGCATTGTCTGATAGGGTAACCAAAACTAACAGTAGCACCACTGCAAGCACTGGTTTCTAACTGTTTCATGAAAATTCATAAAATGGCATCTCTTGTCAGGGATCTCTTGTCTCTGAATTCTTGTCATTGCTGCATCATTTCCATAAATCAGTAAAGGTGCATTTAACTGACTTCAGGCACAACATAATATAATATGTGCCTGGGGCTAATGCCAAATGATATCCTGGGAAAAAAAAATCAACATTATTGTTACGTATCTGTTACGGGACGAACCCAAGTGCAACGACCAGGAGACAGATTTCACAAAAGGGTATTTTTAATAAATTAAGTGTTGGGGTAGTCCCAACACTGTACAGGAAAGGCAACACAAGTATTACACAGGTTTTTCGCCTGGAAGCCCGGGGCGGGCTGCTCCAAGCCGGAGCTGGACTGGAGGATATGGAACTGTTCGTTCCAACCCGGAACTGGACTGGACAGGAACTGGACCGGGTGGTCCACACGGGAATCAGGTTCTGGAACGGAATGTTCCAAACCGGAACTGGACTGGACTGGACCTGGACCGGGTGGTCCACACGGGAATCAGGTTCTGGAACGGAATGTTCCAAACCGGAACTGGACTGGACTGGAACTGGACCGGGAGGTCCACACGGGAATCAGGTTCGGGAACGGAATGTTCCAAACCGGAACTGGACTGGAACTGGACCGGGAGGTCCACACAGGGATCCGTGTCAGGAACGGAATGTTCCAAACCGGAACTGGACTTTGGACAGGTAGTTCGTACGACTCACGCCTGGACTGGACTGGAACTGGCAGGGGAGCGACTCACTACGGCAGGGCAGGAACTGGACCGGACTGACTGCACCGGTACAAAACAACAAAACAGAGGGGGGTTAGTGCAAGGGAAGGCACGGGAAAGACCGGGAGGTTCTCACGGAGGTGCAGGGCTTGGTAGACAGGTGACTGATGTAGCACAGCAGGACAGGGTGGTGTGGCGTAGCTGCGGTAGGTCCGGAAGGAGCTGACTGGTCTCCAGAGCTCCAGGAGCCGGCGCCGAAGAACTAGTTGGCTTCTTCGGTCGGACAGGAACAACTGGAGGGTAGCCAGGTAACAAGCCAACCCGGAGCCTACACGAGCTGGAGGTGGAGGTACCGCAACACACACAACGAAAACGGGGGGATACGAACACTGCCACGGGAGAATGGGTGCTGGGTTAGATGGAGGAGAAGGGAAACAGGTTAGCTACATCAAACGACAGGAAATTGTGCGGGAGGTAAACTACCAATCCGTAGTTTCGCGTAGAACTAATGCTGTACGGGAATAACATCCCACAACCAAGCGAATCGTTCACACTAGAAGACCAGATAACAAGACGAGCACTAACACCAAGTGACGATAGTTAACGAACTGGCGCCGACTGGCAGCCAGCCGAAAGACTATATAGTGAGGTTAATGACAGGACTAAATAAGGCACAGGTGTGAAAATAAACCGGGAGTGATTGCGAAACACCAGGTGAGGAAATGCATGCAACGAGGGGGAGGGAGTGAAAGGCGGAAGTAAGACAACACAACCAGACGAACAAGACAGGGAAGGACACGCCTAGTCTGCAGCAGCGGGGAAAACACGGACAAAGGGATCCAACATGACACGGAGGGAAAACAGGAAAACACGGAAAACGGACAGGAAGGGAGCGGAACATTACAATTATTATGCAATCTATTATATAATCCTGGGATATTTGCCTGAAAGACAACAATAGGATATAGATAAAGACCTATGGGATAAACAGCGTAGCACAGAGGGTAAGAGGGTGCGCAGATGTCGCTCAGCTTCTCTGAGTAGTGCCTAAACCTCCTGGGGCACTAACTCACATTTTATTTGTGCTTGATACGAAATTGCGAAAAAGCACTCATAAAAAAAAGCATCACATTAACTCAGAGTGCCAGTGTTAATAATGTAATAATGTAATAAAACACAAATGCAACAGTCTCCCTATTCAATAGATTTTTAGTGTACCAAGAACACTCAAGTTACCTTGGCGCTGTGTCTTAGTTTCATTAGTAAATGCATTTTTTTTAAATTCACCACTCCCTACCAGCTTTTTGGATCCGCCAAACGAATGGGCACGGTGGTCTTTCCCCATTCCCCTGTCCTACCGCAATGCAGGCTAGGCATGTTCTGGGTTGACATTACCTAATACCCAATAAGTAGTGTGATTTCCTCAGTTGAAAAGCGTATGTCAATGCAATAGGCTTAATTTACGACCTTCGTCTTAGCCTAGCCGGTTAGTCTAGAATGTCCATTGTTCCTGTGGTCTCGCACACGTGAATAAAAATGACCATGCCATGTGTGTGTGTGTCCTAGCTTGTGTTCCATTTTAGCAAGCATAATAGTGGTGAGACTGAATATACCCAACCCCTGCATGTTTTAGCTCACAATGAGGCTGTCTGTCAAAAAAAGCATTTCATGTCCATTATTACATTTGTGGCCCAATATCAGATTTAGGAAAATACAATATAAAGTGCTGCAGGATTGGAAATGGCTTTTTCTTGGCTGAGCTGAGTCATCATTGCTGCAGATGTGCACTGTAAAGACCCAGGAGGAGTTATTGTACAGGGAGGCACGTCTGTTTATAAATCCACTTTATGCACGTGATTCACGTTATGGTGGTTATTTTTTCAGGAATAAGGGACTGTATTGAACACCCACCCTATTTTTAAATGGAGATCATTAAATGCAGAAATTTTGTAATCTTTAATAATGCTGTTAGTTATTGATGTAATATCACTCTTGTAATTGTGTGTAATTTGGTGTAAGTTTGCCCCTTAAAGCAAAAAGAGCCCGAAACAGCTTTGTCCATACAGCTGTTAGACTGCTTAATGACATTGGACATCTCAAGACAGTAAAGGCAGATGAAGAACTGTTATTGCTTTTGATGCTCAATTTTTCATCATAATTAATATTTACTTAATTTAATATAGTATAATTTTGATCATAATACTAATAATAATAGTCATTTTAATCATAATCATAATCACACATACCTTCACTATAATGTGAAACATCTGATTCAATTGAATGTCTTTATTTAACATGTTTGTGTTTGTGGGTCTGCCCCACTGTCTATGTCTGCTTTACTGCTGGAAACTACAACTATTCTATTCTATTCTATTCTATATTGTTGCTATCTTGCTATTTACCTGCCTATTTAAACTTAATAGTTTCTACTTATTATGTCTCTCTGCCTTGTAATGAAGTCATCGATGCAGTATGGGGTAGCAGCAGCTAAGGTTTAGGGTTTTTTCAGCTGGTTGTTAGTAGTAAAGAAGCCCAGCTCACCGGTCTTAATCTTTTTATTATTTTTTGTAGGTGAGAAATGTTACACAATAACTCATAAACCTTTATATAAACATTCAATAATGTTGCTAAATTGCTGAATTCAAAATCAATAGTTTGCTTAATGTACTGGCATCTTAGCAGTGCCATTAGCCATTAGTCATTATTCCTACTACTGAAAAAATTTGGATCATCCAAAATGAAAGACTAACCCTTGCCCTAACCCTTTTCCAAACTCCTGAACACAACCCTAATCTTGCCTCAACCCTACCTCTTATTGTTTTCCAAAATCTTAATTTGAACCTGAATGATTAATTCTAGCCCTAGGAGTCATCTGAAAGACCAGAGTTTTTTATTAAAATGTATGCAAAGCAATATAAAAATCCACAATTCAATAAAAGAAATGTGTCTGAAGTCATTTCTTTTGTAAAATGTATTTCACAGAAAAAATAACAGTTAGTACATTTAGTACATTTCACTAACTTGAATCTAATGTTTTAGAGTTTTCCATATGATTAATAATTTACTTTTAAAGCAATTGCCTTGATTAACAGCAAAAAGCGTCTAGGCTACTATTTTTAGGCTAATTCAGCCTTGCATTAACACGCCGCTGTTCATTCTAAGCTATTCAAGGGGTAAGCTTATAGTCGTGAAAAATGTCACAAAAAGTTCACAAAAATGTCACATTGATGTCAGAATATGATATGATAGCCTACAACCCATATGGAAATGTAATATACTGCAGTATATTTTAAATATATTTTGAAGATAATTTTGATATATTTGCAATATACTGCCGCATATTATTTTTACATAGGGGGATAGCCTATCTCTTGCAGCACACATGTATTCTTTGTAGGTGAAAGCAAGGTGTATATGCAGGTGTAGTTTTAGACTATGCATAGTGCGGGAGACTCACACAATTTCTCCTGTGAGAAACAGGCATTTGTGTTCTTATCACCCTCTCTCTTTTTTAATTGTTTTGGCTTGGAACCACTGTCAAGTGTAAGAGATGATTAACTTCATTTAGCGCATTTATTTTCCGCATTGCCTCAAATTTTTATCGTTGTCGTCCGCCGACCCCTCGAGTGTAGCTCACACAAGAGATACGAAACTAGTCCAAAGCTTAAATGTTCTGCAATCTTAGGCCATGATTTCTAAAATGTAGCCTAGCTTGCGTCTTATGTCTTCGTTTCCCAGAATAGCTAAATAAAACGTTTATCAAACATTGTAGCCTATCAGTCTACTAAAGTCTGATAAAGAGTACCCGAGTAATCGCAAGGCCAATTCACCTTGTCATCTTGTAGAAGAAATATATGGAAAATATACCACCCCTAATGGGTATAGCCATTTGAAGATCAACACGTGGTTGGACTATGTAAAAAATATTTTGAAAATGTTCCTAGTTCTCAGTTCTCTTTGCTGTTCTCATCTGTTAGAGTACTGGCAGTTTCGAGGGGTCATCATAGGCACTCTAGACTTTCCACTGTTTCACATCAAGATATGGGTTGTGTAAAGGCCAGAGGTGTAAAATCCAGGTCAGAAAGTACGAGTCCTCCCCAGTATTTTGTTCCAATCACCTGGATTTGCTAATTGGCATAATTCCTCAGCCAGGAGGTAGAACTAATTAGTGAAATCAGCTGGCTGAGTTCATGGATGGAAGAAAAACATGGCAGGACTTTTACTTTCTGACCCCTGGACTTTCCACCCCTGGTAAAGACCAGCTTTAACCAGCAGCTGTCAGAACCAGAGTTCCGCTAATGCAGTAGTTGAATTGCTGGAACATCTATATACAGTACTCCCTGCAGTTACCATTGTACAACATGTTCATTTTCTATAGTGCATGCAATTACCATGATGTAATATATTGATAAGTATAACTCACAAATTTTCTTATGGAATATATTCTTTTCTTGTGGTGGTATTAGGGATATAGGCAGCACTGAAATTAATGTTTTTAAGTGCTTCCTTATGAAAAAGGTGTGCAATGTATTTTCTGAGCCATTCCTTTTTAAGAAATAAAATAAAGGAAAACTGGATTTAGTACCTCTGAATGTATCTGAAATAATTTCTCTCAGATAAGGGAAAAGGACTTCACCATGTTGTGAAATGGAAAATGCAATTAATACAAATTCTCCAAGTAGTTTTGCTTCTTACTGGAGTTCACAGTATTTACAAAGCGGGCAATATTTTCTTATACATTGTTACATTGTATTGTACTAGTTTTTACCCATAATTTTGCCACTGAAATCACAAGCTGCAGACCTTCAGTGCACGAGACCGTTTCCTGGACCTATCCCCATGACTATATTTCCCTTTGGCGCTCTCTGCTGTGTTGACCTCATCAGCGATTGCAGTAGAGCGATCTTTATCTCCGCCTCGCGCACAGATCAGGTTTTCTGCGGTGAGCTCAAGGGATTGCATTGCGAGGGAGGGATGTGTCAGAGGCAATTTTTGATTTCAGTAAATCTGACCGCTCGCGCTTCGAATGCCGATTCCCGTCAGCGGCCTACTTTGTATCGCCAGATTCTTCGAAAAACAAGGAATGCAGCAGCTGTAACATTATCGGTTGTGGCGATGCCGCAGAACCTTTTGCATATGAATAAGTTGCATAAATTGGTCAGATACCAAATTTGAGTCACTATGGCTCCGTCGTGTTTTCAGGTTTTCGTAGCAAACGGTTTTCTGCCACTCTGTCCCGCTAGGTGACACAGTAGGACAAGTATGACTGTGATGTTTGGAGGGCCTTCAGCCCAACCTGTGTTCACACTGACCGTGACTCCATTGCTTTTACAACATCTGGCCTCCCTTCGTCTTGCAGCATGCACCTCAGGGCTTCTGTGACCCCCAAAAAAACGACATTTATACGACCCATCTTGAATAAACACTCCAGGGTCATAAGCTTTCAGGACACAGTGGTTTGCGAAGCACAACTGCCGCTCCAATATTCTGATGATCGACCGAGGCTTTCAGCAGCCTTTCATAAAGCATTGAGGGTCCAGGTGCACAGTCTTACTGCAAACCCATTACAGCACCTCTTTCCCCATTGTTATTCTGCATGGCTCCCAGGTGCCCTCTGGTCCTCATTGGTCTTTCCTGGGTTGCTAGTGAAACACACATAACTGAGCCAGCACAAGGACTTACTCTTTACTACTGTGTTTTAAATCAAGATCTGTGTTGTGTTACCTCACGACAAAGGCTTTAGTAGCCTATATACCAAAAGTTAAATATCATTATGAATAATATGTATGTACAGTAAATGCAATTAAACTGTGTGTTGTAATATGAGCATTGCAGTGTGGTTTAAGGCATTGGGTGACATTGTCAATCAATATTACTAGGTTCTACCACCTGTTGTGTGATGCAGGGTTCTTGCTCTGAGGGATAATTATAGGGAGTATCTGTATGCTAATACAGTACAGTCAGGTATAGTAGTAGTCTGATTCTTCCAGATATCTATATTTCATTTTCATATTTCATCTATATTTCATTTTGTCATCAATGTAATTGAATCTTACCATGAAGACCTTTTAAGCCACTTTTAGAACATTTCTGCAGGGTAAATTAATGAATCAGTAATATGATCCATTAATTTATCATGATGTGATTATATTTTTAATATATGAGTGGTCTATAGTCAGCAGCTTACTTCGTTAACCAATTTCAAATATTAAAGATTATTGGTTTCTTTGGTTATCTTTCACTAGTTCACTATTTCAAGAATCATTTTATTAATACATTGTTCACTCTGCAATCAAATAAGGACCGTATGTATAATTTGTCAGGGCATGTTGTATATCAATAATTTAATAACATCATAGATTGAAAAACACAGTATTGCAGTCACTTCTTGATAATGGAAAAAAAGCTATTTGAGGAAGTATTTATTTCCTTCACTCTCTTAAAATCTGTGTCAGCCAAGATAATGTCAAGATTTGCTGCCTGCAAAGGTAACAAAAGTGCTGTTCACCTGGAGGGAAGTTTTACCTCCTTTGTCCAAAATAGTCTCCTTGTATCAATAACACTAACACATCCCCTGTAATAGCTAGTGGAATGACCAGTCTCACAAATAACAATAAAAATAACTGCATGCAATCTCTCCCAGACACATCGGCAGGCACAGTCGGATGTTTCTGCCTAACTGCATGCTACGTCACGGCAACTGGGAGATTCTAATTTTCCATGCATGGATATTGCAGTTGCATTACACTGAGAGCATTAATGTGTTTTAGTCAGAAAATAGGCTTTTTGAATAGCAATACCAGACTTATATAAAATGGCAAATTAGCTGTAGTCGAGTAAGCATGTAAAGAAGAGCAGATATTCCAACACGATTCTAAATCTCTTTGGACCTTTTTTTCCACTTGGGAAAGGTTTTCTGTCGCAGTTAATGAGAGTTCTAACTACATAACTTGATAACCTATTAACTTACTCTCACTGCTGCCTATTTTGTGTAAAAAAGCATTTATAGGGAAACATTTTAGTTACTTTCATAAGGTACTTTTTCTTTTTGAAATTATGCATTTCAGTTATGGAAATACACAAAACTTTTGTTACCTTTTCAGCCAAATGCTGCAATTATGTCCTAATGTTTTGGAAGGATGAGCAGTGGAATGAAACCATAAGACAGCAAAAAGCGTATTACTGCAGACAGACCACAGGCAATCAATCAACCGGAGGAGTCACTCTTGTGTGAGGAGATGAAGCCTACCCTGCCCTCTGATTCCCTTTCTGCCGGGGAAAGACTGCCCCGTGAGCGTGACAACCACAGAAAGACCAGACGTGCTCATGTATTGATTGTGGACTGTGGACATTATTGCCCCAAAGACCAGTGCTTCAGCTTGATGCCACCCCAACAGCTTCTGATTTTTACATTTTTATAAGGCCAATTGAAGCCAGCAGTCACAATATCTGTGACATGTATAGTATGTTAGCCTGGCCTGCTGCTTTTAATGAAAATGTGCCTTTTATGTGGTGGACTGGTATGTCTGAATTGCTGAAAAACATTCACGGACGTGGACATTTCTGGGATTTCTTCTAAATGCACCTAATGCATAACTCTTCGCAGAATTGTCGATGAGTTTTCCTCTCTGACCTTGAAAATAAAGTATCTGCATCTGGATAGAAGCCTGAAAAGAGTTTCAGACATTAGATAATCCTGAGGAGGCCCACACAAAGCCCTTTACAGAGGGGAGCAGACGATGCGCTCGATGCGCCCAGTACCGCGGACGTGTTATCCGAAGCGGAGGAGAAACAAACGTCCGGTCACCTTGTCTTTTACAGATTCCAAAAAGAAGCTTTTATTTCTCAACCTGGTGTCATTGTGCCAGCCGACGAGTCAGATTGCCATATTCTCAACCTCCGGTCCTCACAGTGTGTGAAAGACTGAAGAAATTGTGTAATTGCTGAAGAATAAACATACTCGACGTTACAAATGCGGTCTGATTTTAAATAAAATAATTTTTTTTAAAGGAAAATCAATACTGAACAGGAACAGTCATAGACATCATGTGTACTCAAGCTTTATTGAATGTAGGTGGTCCTTACTGAATAGCTTGTTTTTATGTATTCGGTTGCAGCAGAAAATATTATGGTGAAATAATTTAAATCTTTTTTTATTTGGAGCAAGGCAGCATTTGTCTTCCATCTTCTGTAACTGCAGTTTGAATCACTGTTTCTAATGAAAATTGTGAGAAATCCTCAGCTTTTGAATAAGAAATGAAATCATAAATGAAATATGCCAAATATTGGATGCTTGTAGGCTTTTGACAATTTTTATTCATTTTACTCAGGGTTGC